>CM041743.1:14991442-16239303 GCA_023373885.1 Hestina assimilis | reverse complement strand
TTATTGTGTTATGTAATGTAAAGGGATTAAAAGCATTGTTGATTACAATAAGTTGTACATAATGGTAACTTTACTTGGATGAAATTCCATAGAGGCTCCAGGCTTATCCTTTAGTTAGTTTTATTCCAAAATGAACTTACTGATAAAAACCACAGGCGTGGTTTGATATATATATGTAACAATATCTACTATTTAGAAGTCTATGTATATAAAACAATTACATTTTAAAATATACGAGTTCATCTTATTTATTTTGTTCTCATTACCAAAATTCTGCTGAATCGATTCTAATACGATTATTACCCAGATTAAAATAGCTTGAAGTATTTCTTTTTAAAGTGAGACTCATTTTGACAAGCACTCATACAGTTACTTCACCCGTGCAGCGGTTGTTCCGTAGCCTACTGAGTCCTTGCAACATCATTTGTTTATATGTATCGCTCACGTTGCCAGTCGCTCGAGATATTGGTACTTTAAATCTTCTTTGTCCAGTAATTTAATTAGCTATGGTCTCCTTGAAACGGAAACACAGGAATCAAAAAAACACTTATTGTTTTAGAGTAGATATCTGACACTACGGTGGTTCTTTCGGTTTGACTGAAAATACCATTGTAAAATTATGTTAAAAGTATATAATGAACACATAATATTATTAACATAAAAATGGTCCAGGAATTGTCCACTGACTCACTGATTCCTGACAATGGACTGATTTTTCACCAATACGTAAAATACAATAATGGTTTAACTAAATATTTAAGTTCCTTCTTAAATTCATTAAACTATCTAAAGAGGTACTAACTTTGTCTACGGCAATACCCAAAGAATCTGATCTTAAAAATCCAACCTGTAACTCAGGTTTTGCCGACCGCTGTACTACTCGCTGACCTTTACAGTTGTAACCGAAGATTGAAATCCAGGCCCGGACCTCCAAATTTTCGAATGATTTAAACTCAAAATATTGTTTACTCAAACAGGCCTTTAAGTACTTTAGATTAATTTGTGTTTTCAATTGTCTCGCGGAGAAGAAAAATATCGTGGAGAAACCTGCATGCATTGGGAGAAATACATGTTTTTATATCAGAGGGCTAACAGGCAGGAGGCTCACCTGATGTTAAGCGATCACTGCCGCCCATGAACATCTGCAACACCAGAATGGATGCAAGTGTGCTACCGACCTTTATGTAAAAAATAGGCTTTTGCAGGTTCCCAGGTCATATCAGATCGTATAGACTGCTACATGTAATCGAAAACCCCCAACTTTTGGGGGTTTTTCAACTTTTTCAACAACAAAAATCTGTAATAATGCTAAAAAATACACAAATCTAGTCAGCGGAACAAAAACTTAGGAGTGCCACAGGGCAGTATTTTAGGCCCTTTACTATTTTTGCTATATGTCAATGATTTACCGAACTATACAAAACATAAAAGCATTTTATTTGCAGATGACATAACTGTTATTATTAGCACCAAAACAAAACAAGATTTAAAATCTGAAATAAACAATACAGTACAGGATGTTATAAATTATTTAAGCTTACATAACCTTACAGTGAATCTAAAAAAGACACATTACATACACTTCAAGACTCATTACAATAATATCACAGATATAAAAAATAATTCTTTAAACCATAGCATAATAGATGAAACAGAAACAGCAACATTTCTTGGTATAATAATAGACCAACATTGTAATTGGAAAGAGCACATTAATAAAATTTGTTCAAAATTAGATAGATTTCAATTTGTTTTAAGTAGACTTAGAAAAACTGTTTCCGATAAGGCAGCTAGCATGGCATATCATGGTTTTGTCTCCTCGGTTATAAGATATGGACTAATTCTATGGGGTAACTCTGTAGATGCCATTAGAGTGTTTTAGATCACAAAAAGCTTGCATCAGAGCCCTTTGTGGTGCAAAAATTTAGAAAGTTGTAAACCGTTATTTAAAAGAAAATATATTGCCGTTACCAGCTTTATACATTTTCGAAATTTGTAAATTCGTTAAAAAAACCTTGCAATGTTTCCACTTAAACATAATTTAAACCGGCGTAAAAATGCAAAAATTGAAATACCGTTCCAACGTTTGGCCCTATTTAAAAAGAATGTATGTCGTTAAAAATATACAATTACTTACCAGACGACATAAAGTCATTACCAATATTAAAATTTAATAAAACGCTGTTTCAAAAATTATCAGATGAATGTATTTATGATATAAATGACTTCTTTAAAATTAAATTCTAACCTAATTTACTGAATGCAACCTGGAATTGAGTGTATGTATATTAATTAATTATAAATATTGAATCTAATGTAACGAATCTTTATATTAATCAATAATTGACATAATGAAATTTTATTTTTATTCTTTGTATTATTATAGCAGTTCTTTTATGATTATTAATAGTATATATAATTTAATAGCTCAACTACTATGTCTACTGGACTTACTTGATGACTTTTCTATTTTATGAGAATTGTATTTAGATTTTCAAATTGTAATTGACCAATGATATTAATCAACTGACATTATTGTATTCTTTTTATTTTCCACATACATCAATCGTTGTTATTATTATTGTATGAGGATTTAAAAATCATAATAAATTATAATTGACTAATAATATTTGTATGCCATGTGATGGGCAAAACATGAAAGGGACTTATTGTAAAATGACCATCATTATGTATTATTTACACCCATGTTTGTGACAAATAAAGATTATTATTATTATTATTATTATTAACTGCAGTGAAGTGATTCCGCACCATTAGCCGAAGAAACCTATAAGACGGAATAAGACTCTAACAAGCTGATACTCTTTTACTTCGAAAATATATCAACATTGTAATACACAAATATAAAATTCGAAAAGAATCGCCGAAACAATTCCATCAAATATATACCGTCGAACGTTCCCCATTTACCGATCCGTCCGTGCATTCAGCATTAGTTCTATATTCAGCGCTGATCTGATAGAATATTCTAGTACCGAATTCTACACGTGGATCGGAACTGTACCATATACTCGAATGCGTAATGAACCTTAATGTAGATTTTGAAACCGATCAATTTGATTTATATAAAATAACCTGCTATAAATATTATGTGTTAACAACGCATGTAGAATATACTTGTGACGATTAAAAATGTGACACAAAATTCAAACTCTAAGCCTGTGTTTGTGCGTGTGTGTGTGTGTGTTTGTCGTAAGAGGCTTTGAGTATAAATCGTTAATTATTATTTATTTATGACATATTTAAGGCCTGTTTACAGAAAGGATTTTGTACCATAAAGATGCTTAGTACTTTGTCGAACTGCCTGATGCTGAATACAAGACACGTACAGTCGTACACACAAACCCTTATAAACAAAAATTAAAATAACCAAGGGTAAAATAATAATTTTAAATATGATTAAATTTAATGATATAAATAAATTTAATTAAACGTTCTTTAGCTATCTGCTAAAACAAAATTATCTTATAGCACAGTTACCTTCATCCTGCGTAACCCTTTTTTTGTCAGGAACTAATGAGCGTTTGCCCCTCGAGCGTACGACCTAATTAAGTGGCTCCCGCAAAACCCTTACACGCTGTTCTTACCAAAAATACAATTAATTTGCCGCAGTCACTTGCCAAGACGCCATATTTATTCAGTAATGAGAAAGCCTTCACATAATCTACCTATTTTGGAAACATGGAAGTAACTTTATAAATAATTAAATTAATTTGTTCCTTATGTTTTTAAAGCCAAGATGGTGCAGATTTAATGGAAAATGTTAATCACAAACTCAAGCAAGCAGCTTTTAATTTCCAAGTTTTATTTTTTTCAGAATATTAGCAATGCTTTTTCAAGGCATTTTTAATATTCTATTGCCCTCCAAAAAGCTAGAAGCTTGTGCTAGGAGTGGGTGCGACTATAGCCTAAGAGGGTCAGGATCGAACCCCTGACTCTCGCATTAACGGAGTAAAGTCAGCCCTTTTACCGTTGAGCTATTGAAGAATAAGTGATTGATTTTTGTTTCGTTTAGGTACTTTTTAACTATTATTCATAATTAAAAAAATTAAAAATATTTATTTTTGCCACAAGATTCTGACAGTCTTGTGCGACAGCTGTTAATATGCATACTGACAATCGTCTTATCATAAATAAGAACAGTATTAAATACATGACCGCATCTTTATAACGAAAACTTCACAATTTAAAAAAACAAAAATTTTGTTATCAACTCAAAGTGAAATGACAGAAATTCTCAATGTAGCAATAGTTCAAACATAGCCATATTCAAGCATAAATAACCAAGAAAATATAATATAAATAAATAAATAAATAAATGTTGCACACTCAACGGCCCTGTGTCGGGGGTCCGGAAACACATACAAAGACAAGGAAAAATACACCCAGACCGGCAAATATGCTTGCGTGATCAATACAAACATATTATGCTCCGAGTGGGAATCGAATGCGCGAATCAAATTTAAAACATTTTTTGTTGATTCCCAACTGCAACTGAACTGCATTTTGATTTACGTCGTTTTCGTCGTAAAGGTGCAAATTGTATTATTGCCATCTATCATAAATTCTTTCAATTCTTCACTTCATATAAACTATAAGCTATATGACTATTAGACGCTCCTATCAAAAAAACGTAACTTAATCGCTTTTAATTTAATGAAAATCATCAAAGGATATTATGGCTTACATATAACCCTTACATTTACATAAATAAAGAAATAAATGCAACACACTCAACGGCCCCTATTTAAGTCTGTTGTCGAGTATGACGCCTAGATATTTGGTTTTATCTTTCCATGGGATGATTGAAGAAGTGAAGTTAGTCACACGTTTGCAACATAATCGAATATTTTCCTGTATTGAAGGGCCGGTTCTTTATTTTTTTTAAAGAATATTACCAACGCTTTTTAAGACATTAATAATATTCCTATTGCTCCTCCAAATAAGCAACCACTATACGACCAACCAATTATATATACAACTAACCAATTATACGACAGTCCAAAAAATATTTTAGTTGCTATGGTAACCGTCGCTATGGTTGCCATAGTTATATTCCGTGTTAAACCATAGTCTAGTTATAACCAAGGGCTTTAGGTAATGCGAACTCGTAGCAAACAAATAATTGAAAATATACATTACAACTTCTCTCTAATGAAAAGGATGATTTCATATAGCACTTAGCGTAGCCATCTTTAATAAATCATGAGAACCTTTCAATTCGGCCGAATCGAGCGTGACTTGACTGATAACGATACGATGTCGGAAATTCGGTGCTGGATTGACGCATTTTTAGCAGCGTGTGATCCATAAAAAGTTTGGCATGCTCTTTATCACATTGTACAAACCAAACATTTAAATATTCATAGTTTTGAGTTTGTATTGCCCATACAGACTCATGTGTTTTGGTTTTGGTGGTTCTGGTTGTGTTTTGAGTGTGTTTCTGCACCCACAACACACTGCTATTAATTGATTTAGAATGTGGCTTTTTCATTATAATACTAAAAACTTGTTTCTTATTGAACAGTATGATAGTAGCTTTCTGAGAAGACACATTTAGTAATCATTAAATAAGAGTAGAGCGATATTGTTTTCCGAATGAAACGGCCAGCTTCAAGAAGTGTTAACCTTTCATAGATTAACATCGTGGACCATTATTCGTAGTGTTTATTGTATTTTTATGTTACAAGTTGGCAAACAAACATACGGCCCACCTGATGGTCGGTAACCACCTACCGCCGGCAACGGCAACCGCCGTAGCTTATGAGCGCTTATAGCACCATTAGTAGGTGCTACTCACGCTAGTTACTAACACTCACGTAGTCTTAAGTTTCGTTCTATAAGTGAGAACAACGGAGACCTATACTCCCTCTACTTTCGTCGCATGCCCTTCCCTGAATATGCCGTAAAATAAAAGACCCGTGAAAATTTTTAAAAAATTTCGTAGTTAACTAAGCAATTATCGGGCTCTTCGTGTAGAGTTTAATCGTATTGGATTCAAAATTAAGAGCAAGCATCTCTTTTTTTAATGTGTTGGTGCTAGTGGCCTTGACAGCGTCACCGGGTGGGATATATCTGAGACATGTACGAATATTATCCGTCAATTCGGGATGGAGCAGTATGATATATTAAGCTCTTAATCCTACTCCTTAACAGGAAAGCTATAGTGGGACCGTAACAAACTGTTACTATGACGTGAAACAGCCATCGTAGGGCAGATATACATTGTCGCGCAATGGTAGCGAACCCACTTTAAGCACCACAGGTCGCGGGTTCGATTCCCACTCAGTGCTCATGACCTCTTGTTTTTCAGTCTGGGTGTGTTTGTCCTTGTCATTGTGTACGTTTCCGGATCCCCGACACAGGATATAACTATCCTAAAGAAGGCCGTTAAGTATATAGCGTTTATTTATTTATGATTTAATGAGTAAATGCATTGAGTCGCTATTGCTACTAAAAAATTTAAGGCGCTTTGAAAATTCCGTTCAGTATAACTATAATAATAATCATTTAATTTCATTTAAATGTTACTGGAGTAGAATCATATAATATACATATTTTTTCAATTTTCGTAACACCATAAAATATTATTTAGAGAATGTGTTTAGAAATTATTTTCATTGGATTAGAAAATATTTACTGGCGTTTGAAAGGTGTCATGAAAAACCACTGAAACTATTGAGATTTAATGACAAATAAACAGTTTTTAATTTATGTGTTGCATGTAGGTACTTTCCCACGGACGGAGTTACGAGCTAAAAGCTAAGCTAAAAATAAAGAAGCCTCAATAGCTCAACGGTAGAAGGGCCGACTTCGCTCCGTTAACGCAAGAGTCGAGGGTTCGGCCCTGACCTGGGCTATTGTCGTACCCACTCCTAGCGCAAGCTTCGAGCTTATTTGGAGGGCCAATAGGAATATTAGTAATGCCTTGAAAAAGCATTGCTAATATATTGTACACCACTTTATATTAAACGAGTTACATTCAAGCACATAAGTATGTATATACATAACATGACAACGCAATAAAATTTAATGTATATTTTGATAAAAGTGAATATGAAAATAACAATGAGTCAGAATAAATTCTGGAATATTAATATATTTATAATAAAGATAGGCAAACAACTTGTAAACCACTTGAGCAAATTGATAACTATATACGACCACGACGGCTATAAATTAAATAAAAAAAAACAAAAAAACGTGACTTATGAATTGAACAACTGCTATATAAAACAAATACACAGGTCTTAAAAGACAAAAAATAATAATTAAAATTATATTACGTTGATAACTCCCCTATTAATAACTTACAAAACGTGTATGTTAGGTACATTCGGTTTTTTTTTGGTATTCTATCTGTGCACATAGAGTACGTTGGGGCGAAAAGGTTCTCGAGTGGCGACCACGGACCGAAAGGCGCAGCGTGGGCCCCACAAGGCTGATGACATGGTAAAGGGGAGTCCCCCGGAAGCGCGTGGCGCAGGCCCGATCATTGTTTCACTCTTTGAGGGAGGATATGTTGATGATAATGATGATAATGGAACCGTTTTATTAGCTCATATAGAAAGAACTGAAAAGGATTAGCACAATTCATAAGCATATGGGTATTGTTATATAAAAGTGTATAAATAATTTTTTTATGGGAAAAACTTGGCAAGCAACCATACAACCCTCCTGATGGTAACTGTTGTAGCGCTTGCAAACAATATACGTTTGTAGGTATCTCTGTCCTTCAAAAATAAACACAGTATACTGCTTTGCGGTAGAATAACCATGGTGGTACCAACATAGCCAGCCTCGTTCAATAAAAGGTCTACCACCTGTAATATACGATGTTATTCTTAGAATTATATAAGTACGACAAAGACTTATAAATGAAAAGACGAAAACAACGATGTCTCCTTAAATTTAAAACGACTATCTGAATTGTGAAGTCAAAAGACTAATAATTACACAAAGAAATGCGATATAATAAAACTCAAACGCACTAACCAAACATGTCCTAAAAACCCTGACAAGTGACAAAGTGACAAGTTAGACAAAGCATAAAAACGCATGCAACATCATCTTTTCCGGCGGAAACGATATGCTTCATTTCGAACATCGCGACGCCTTGTCCTGGGTGGGCCAGCGCGCAAAGCACGCCTTCAATTTCTTAGTTACGAATAGGCCTTCCAAAGCCCCTTCCTTTAGAACCTTCAAAGATTTTTTTTTTTTTGTAATTTTGACCTCAGTCGGTCAGTTGCTTCTAATTCTTTTAAATGGTTTTCAACGATGAATATCAGTGCACAGGACGGACTGTCAAAGGCAGTAGAGGCGACTGTAACACGCATTCTAAAAAAAGGCTTTACAGCTAGTAATCCACAAAGAAATGCGATATAATAAAACTCAAACGCACTAACCAAACATGTCCTAAAAACCCTGACAAGTGACAAAGTGACAAGTTAGACAAAGCATAAAAACGCATGCAACATCATCTTTTCCGGCGGAAACGATATGCTTCATTTCGAACATCGCGACGCCTTGTCCTGGGTGGGCCAGCGCGCAAAGCACGCCTTCAATTTCTTAGTTACGAATAGGCCTTCCAAAGCCCCTTCCTTTAGAACCTTCAAAGATTTTTTTTTTTTTTGTAATTTTGACCTCAGTCGGTCAGTTGCTTCTAATTCTTTTTAAATGGTTTTTCAACGATGAATATCAGTGCACAGGACGGACTGTCAAAGGCAGTAGAGGCGACTGTAACACGCATTCTGAAAAAAGGCTTTACAGCTAGTAATCCAAAATAAATATTTTGTTCAACAATCTTAATTACATTTTATATCATAGCATAGTCGCGGGAAGTAACAAGTAAATATAATATAATCAATAACATGTTTTCAAAGTACATATTAATTGTCATTATCGATATTCTTTTGTACGTCAACGCTCCATTTAGCAAATATTAGCTTAGTATAATATATATAAATTATTGTCTTATTTAGTGCTGTTGATAACTTAGCACGTAAGACGAGTTACTCAACACTGAAAAATGAAGGGTCGCATAGGTAAGTTTTCTATGTAATGTAAATGATAATTCAAAGAGTTTTTTCGTTTTCATAAAAACATTTAGATAATAATTTTATCAACATTATTTTCATCAATATCAATGTTTTCTTTCAGTGGTATTCGCGTTCATAGTTTGGTTTTTACACGAATCGAAAGCTAGGTGTAAAGATGGCCCATCGTGTAATTGTTCAACAAAATACGAACCAGTTTGTGGTAGCGATAATGTAACATATTCTAACGAATGTATCTTTAACTGTACAAACAATTTCTACGGAACTCTCCTCATCATTGACTATCAAGGAGAATGTACAGACACTTGCTATTGCCCTAGCAATTACGATCCCGTATGCGGAAGCGATGGTCAAACTTATCCAAGTGAATGTGACTTGAAATGTGATAATAAGGAACGTGAAAGAAATGGACTTGTGCCAATAAATCTAGTAAGTAAAGGAAAATGCAAAGATGGTTGCATTTGTACAAAAATTTACAAACCTGTATGTGGCAGTAATGGTAAAACATACTCCAATGAATGTGAATTGAAGTGTGAAAACGAGCGCTTACAGCAATCTGGAAAATTACCTATAAAAGTTATAAGTCAAGGAAAATGTCCCGATGATTGTGCATGCACAGCAGTGTATCAGCCCGTTTGTGGAAGTGATAGAAAAACATACTCCAATGAATGTGAACTGAACTGTGAAAGCAAACGTAAACAAGAAAATGGAAACCCTCCCATTGAAGTTGTCTCACAAGGCACTTGTCCCGCAGTTTGTGCCTGCCCTAGAATTTATAAGCCAGTATGCGGTACTAATGGCAAAACATATCCAAATGAATGTGAATTGACCTGCGAAAGTAAACGTCAACAGCAAAACGGACAATCTGCTATTGACATAATTAGTCAGGGAGAGTGTCCAATCGATTGTGTTTGCCTAGAAAAATATCAGCCCGTATGTGGGAGTAATAATAAAACATATTCTAATGAATGTGAGCTGCTCTGCGATAGCAAACGCCAAGAACAAAATGGAAAACCACCCATTGAAGTTTACAAACAAGGCCAATGTCCCGCACTGTGTGCTTGCCCTAGAGATTATAAACCCGTTTGCGGTAGTGATGGAAAAACATATCCAAATGAATGTGAATTGAACTGTGAAAGTAAACGCCAACAACAAAACCAACAACCTCCTGTTGATATCGTCAGTCAAGGAAAATGTCCCGAATTATGTATCTGTCCCGCATTGTATAAGCCGGTCTGTGGTAGTAACGGAAAAACATATCCAAATGAATGTGAATTGAACTGTGAAAGTAAACGCCAACAACAAAACCAACAACCTCCTGTTGATATCGTCAGTCAAGGAAAATGTCCCGAATTATGTATCTGTCCCGCATTGTATAAGCCAGTCTGTGGTAGTGACGGAAAAACATATTCTAATGAGTGTCAGTTAAAATGTGAAAACTCTAAACTTGTACAAAACGGACAAAAGGCTATTGAAGTTAGAAGTGAAGGAAAATGTCCTACATCATGTATTTGCCCATTGATATATGCCCCTATATGCGGCGAAGATGGTGAAACTTACGCAAGCAAATGTCAACTTGCCTGCAAAAATAAAGAGAGACTGCTTCAAGGTGTACCGATCGTTGAAGTTGCCAGCGAGGGTAAATGTCCCGACAATAATGTTTGCCCTGCAATATACGCCCCCGTCTGTGGTACGGATAGCGTCACTTATTCAAATGAATGTGTTCTCAATGCTGCTAGTAAAAAAAACCAAAAGAACAATCTTCCTGCAATAGCTGTAAAAAGTCAAGGCGAGTGTCCTACGGGTTGCTTCTGCCCGGCGGTATATGAACCTGTTTGCGGAAGTGATGGTAAAACTTATTCCAGTAAGTGTCATCTGGAATGCACTAACAAAGAACGACAACGAAGTGGTCTACCAAATATCGAACTATTAAACCAAGGTGTATGTCCAGAAAGTTGTGTATGCCCTAAAATCTATAAACCAGTTTGCGGCAGTAATGGCAAAACATATCCAAATGATTGTGAATTAACCTGTGAAAGTAAACGACAACAGCAAAATGGACAATCTGCTATTGACATCATCAGTCAGGGAGTGTGTCCAGACGATTGTGTATGCCTGGAAATATATCAGCCCGTATGTGGGAGTAATAATAAAACATATTCGAATGAATGTGAGCTACTCTGTGATAGCAAACGCCAACAACAAAATGGAAATCCGCCCATTGAAGTTACTAAACAAGGCCAATGTTCCGCAGTTTGCGCCTGCCCTAGAGATTATAACCCCGTTTGCGGAAGTGACGGAAAAACATATCCAAATGAATGTGAATTGAACTGTGAAAGTAAACGCCAACAACAAAACCAACAACCTCCTGTTGATATCGTCAGTCAAGGAAAATGTCCTGAATTATGTATCTGTCCCGCATTGTACAAGCCAGTCTGTGGTAGTGACGGAAAAACCTATTCTAATGAGTGTCAGTTAAAATGTGAAAACTCTAAGCTTGTACAAAACGGACAACAGGCCATTGAAGTTCGAAGTGAAGGAAAATGTCCTACATCATGTATTTGCCCATTGATATATGCCCCTATATGCGGCAAAGATGGTGAAACTTACGCAAGCAAATGTCAACTTGCCTGCAAAAATAAAGAGAGAGTGTTGCAAGGTGAACCAATCGTAGAAGTTGCCAGCGAAGGTAAATGTCCCGACAGTAATGTTTGCCCTGCAATATACGCCCCCGTTTGTGGTACGGATAGCGTCACTTATTCAAACGAATGTCTTCTTAACGCTGCTAGTAAACAAAACCAAAAGAACAATCTTCCTGCAATAGCTGTAAAAAGTCAAGGCGAATGTCCTACGGGTTGCTTCTGCCCGGCGGTACATGAACCAGTTTGTGGCAGTGATGGCAAAACATATTCTAATAAATGTCAGTTCCAATGTGAAAATGATAAAAGATTAAAAAACGGCGAAACTGAATTAGATCTTGTTAATGAAGGAGAATGTTACGATACGTGTATATGTCCTTATATCTACCTTCCAGTTTGCGGTACTGATGGTGTAACATATCCAAATGCATGTAGTCTTAACTGCACCAGTAAAGATAATATGAAGAAAAACTTGCCACCAATATTCATTACAAGCGAAGGTGAATGTCCCAATTCCTGTGTTTGTACTGATGATTATAAACCAATTTGTGGTAGTGATGGTCAAACGTATCCAAATCAATGTGAATTAGATTGCAAAAATCAAGAATTAGAAAAGAAGGGTCAACAACCCATTACTGTGAACCGATCTGGAGAATGTTCAGAAAACAATATATGTCCAACTATTTACGATCCCGTTTGTGGAAGCGATGGTATAACTTATTCAAATCAATGCCAATTTAATAATAAAAACTTTGAACTATTGCAAAGTAACCAACCGACCATTAAAATCATTAATCAAGGCCCATGTGTTGAATCTTGCATCTGCCCAGCTGTAGTTGACCCTGTATGTGGCAGTGATGGACAAAGCTACGCGAATGAGTGTGAATTAGTATGTGAAAGTGATTCTTTGGAGCGAGAAGGCTTATCCTCTATTGAAGTACTGTACAAAGGACTTTGTGCCGAACCATGTGAATGCTATACTACGATTATACCCGTCTGCGGAACAAATAATAAGTCATACCGTAATGCTTGTTACTTAGACTGTGCAAGAAGAAATATAGGATCAAATGAATCGTACATTGAAATTCAATATACTGGTGCATGTGGGAATTGTACCTGTTCTGATGACTACGAACCTATCTGTGGAAGCGATGGTAACACATACCAAAATTTTGAGAGACTTGATTGTGAAAGTAGACGGTTAGAACGCTTGGGCAAATCACCATTAACTATCATAAATGAAGGTAAATGTGGTGAATGCATTTGTTCTGATAACATTCAACAAATCTGTGCAAGCGACTACAATACATATACAAACGAATGTCAAATGGCTTGCGAAAATGAAATACGTCAACGGCAAAACGAAACTCAGCTGACTAAGCTTTACGAAGGAAAATGTCGAGACGTTGATTATGATTGTGATTCTTGTCCACGTTTGTACAGACCGATATGTGGTGATGATGGAACAACATATTGGAACCTCTGTTGGCTATACTGCAACAACCAGTGCAGTCAAATTGAAGGTACAAACACCGTCAATGTACTAAAAAACGGTAATTGTTAGAATAACGTCAATTACATTGTTCTTATTACTATACAGTTTATTTTATCAATTCAAATATTTGGAATAAAGTTGAGTTGCATGTTACATTATGTCCTTGAAACATCATAAAAAAGTATGGTGGATTTAAAAAGCGAACCAACTGAAACAGAAATAATAAAAATTTAGAAAAATAATGTTTATTTAACAAATTTTACCTAAAATTATTGTATTTAATTTTTGAGCATAAGACAAAAGTTTTTGGAGTAGAGTAAGTTTAAAAAAATATGAAGAGTAAAATTTAGTGATCCTTGCGTTTTTTATTTTTATTATCATTTTACTTTTTTACTATTTTTATGTATGCTTGTTTGTATACTTGATCCCATCCATCGTGTCAGTTTTGTCTTCGTTTATTTTAATTCTTTTATATTTATTGTTTATTATCTGTTTTATTTTACTTTTTAATATTTTATTGTATGTATGGCTGTTCACATGCATGTTTGCGTGTTAGTTTTGTCTTCATTTATTCATTTTTTTTTATATTGCCTTTTTATTTTTCCTCTTTGCGCTACTGCATATTCAAAGACAACGGTAGTTCATTAAGTAAGCTCCAGACGTGCGTCGGAGTTGAAACACACACACTTTCCTGTTATATTGAGATACTAACATGTAAATAGCTTTGGCTACATGTTAAATTTTTAAATAATATTGTTTCTTCGAAAAAAGTTGCAAACCTCGTCACCGGTGTCAGCACGTGACGTGCACATCGCCCGCTGTTGGGATAATCTCTGTAAAGATTATTCCACCGGTGCAATGAGTCACACTGGTGGTCTTTGGTTGCAATAGGCTGGCTAGGTAGGTACAACTGCAGCGTAACATATTCTACCACCAAGCAGTAGTGTCTAAGGCATTAATGTGTTGCAAGCACTTATAATAATAATAATAATCATCGTTTATTTCAATCACTAGGATCATAAATATTACAAAAATTAATTAATATATATTATAGGCTACGGCAACCCCTTACCATCAGGAGGGCCGTATGCTTGCATGCCAACTTAGTAACATAAAAAAAATCTTCTGGTTGAACAAAGTGAATCTTATTTTGTAACGATGTATAATTTGTTTTTTTTAATAATACACGCTACACACTCAACGGCCCCATTAGGACAGTGATATCCTGTGTCGGGGGTCCGAAAACACATACAAAGACAAGGACAAATACACCCAGACCGGAAAACATGCTTGCAAGCCCGCGACCTGTGGCGCTTAAGGCAGATTTGCTACCGCTGCGCCACAACGTCATCAGATTAAAAGTTTAATTATATGCCTGAATAAAGAAATTTCGTCAAAATAAAGATTCATAATTTCCAAACATGTAAAAACATCGAAAACTTATATTTAGATACTAAGTAAAGGAGAAAAATAAACTATTTGCGAATGCTTATTGATGCATTGGTGATGCTTGCCATTCTCACGTCCAGGTTATAAAATTTTCAGGAATAATAGTAATTATTTTTATGAAGACGGTAATATTCTTGTTTTATAAAATCTGCGGCCATTTCAGCTATCATTATTACAGCCGCGTTGATATTACCGCTCACCTGTGTGGGCATAATACTTGCATCTACCACTCGCAGCCGATTCACGTTGAACACACGAAGCTTACTATCGACCACTGACCCTAAAGAACAAGTCCCGATATAATGTATCAGAGTCGTTGTCATACTTTTAACGTAACATCTCCAATATTCTCTGCTACCGAAAACCATATCAGCGCATTCTCGTAAACCCAAATCTACTATTTCTGATTTCATACTTCTAAAGAAAGTCGTGTTGACTATGCGAACAAAATCTTCTACATAATCTGTAAAATTTTCTATATCTCGTTCATCGGAAAATATGCCAGTTAACACGTTAGGTGGATCCATTGGATTACTGCTTCGTAAAGTAACTCGCCCACGTGACTTAGGATGTAAAAAACTTAATACGGTTAATATAGTGTTTCTGCCTTTTCCAGCTTCGTATAAATTTTGACAGAGATAATCCTTATACCCAATATTGAAGGAACAAAATTGAAGAGGTCCTTGAGAATTTGCAGGTATGATACCGTTAATGGCCTGGTAATCTGGACATGTTTTAGATTTATCCAATGCTACATAACCTGTTATAGTTGGAAATGGTATTTGATATGGATTACTAGGAGGTGGATTTAGTGGATTTTTATCCATCTTGAAAGATAGCAAAAATAACCCATGATCATGAAAGTTAAATCCAACAGGCAAATTACTTCTTACTTTTATGTTAACAGAATCTAAGTGCTCTTTGGGTCCGATGCCTGATAACATTAGTAATTTGGGAGTATTGATAGTACCTGTTGATATAATAACTTCAAGTTTTGATTTGAGAGTTAAAGGCTTGTTATTATCAGTAATAGCTCGTACGCCGATTGCGTTATTGTTTTCGTCAAACAAAATTTCTGTCACCACTGTTCTTTTTAGAACATGAAGATTTTTTCTATGCTTATTTACTCCCAAGTTAGTTAATGCAGTTGTTTGTCTAATTCCTTCTGATATCGTAAACAATTGCTTGGTATAACCTAGACTACGTTTTCCGTTAACATCTAGCAGAACATTATGACCCAACTCGGCAAAAGCCTGTAAATATTCATTTGTTATAGGTCTATTTTCTCTAGTTATACCTAAGAAACCTGACTTCCCGTGGTAAAATCTATAACAAGAATTCAGGATTTCTTCGCTTTCTAGTCGTTCACTTTTTATGAAATACGGCAAGATATTCTCATATTCCCATGTGTGATCTTTGGCCAATTTTGCCCAGAGGCTGTAATCTCCCGGACAGCCTCGCACATAATACATGTAATTAATACTACTGCCTCCACCCAATACACGAGCACATGTAAGATTGAACTCCTTTCTCTTCCGGGCATTTCCCGCATTTGGTTCAAATATTGAAGAGATATTCCAGTCATACTTGGAAGCAGATAGATATGGGTACAAACTTGGTATCTGAAAACATACAAGATTATTACAATTTTTTCTATGCACAGTACTCAGTAATTGTGGAAACGCGGAGACTCACGTATACATCGGATCACGCAAAGCCATATACTTAATATGAAAGACTTGTAGCACATCAATTCAGACGCGTTAGTTAGATGTTGCATTGATCTTGACGGGGAGAACTAAGCATTTAGTTGTTTAGTTGTTCTATCAAAAAAAAAAAAATTTTACATAAAAACAACTAGTTATACGAAAAAACTTTCATTACTAATAAAATAAAAATAAACAGACAGATCCTCAGTACCCGCCCCAAGTACATGCTATTAACATTAGACACATTTATTTTGATCTTGGGTTATGTTTGTGTGAAATAATGACACAAATATCTAGTTTTTCAACCCACCATAGCCTCCATGGGCGGGTCATCGCCCGCTTCTATCATTAGCACCTTAAACTGGTAATTTTCTGAGAGTCTGTCGGCGAGAACACTCCCTGCTGATCCTGCTCCCACTATAATGAAATCGTATTCCGCAAAATCTGGTAAATAAAAATAAATAACTTCAATTTTATTTCATCTGTTTGGATACTTTGTTAAAAATCTTGTTTTAGAAGATTTATCTGGACATGAATAATATCCTATGTTAAGTGACACTTAGGAATATATTTAAAAATTTCATATTTATGAAAATAGGTTTTAGACTTTCTATTATCCTTTATGTTTTGGACAAAACGATTAAATACCAATTAAATACCAATCATAATTAAGTAAGAAAAATAAGCCCAGAGTTCAAATCTAAAATTGTATGATATTAGAAAAATAAAATTAGCAACATAATCTATGTAATACAAAGTAACTGAATTAATCGGGGTTAATGTGTTATTTCGAGGTGGGAATTTGCATTTTAATTAATATATTTCCTTAGTCTAAACTTCTATAACAGAAGATAGACAGATTATGGACGTATTGTATTTATGAGCGCCAGAGGCCTTAACCGTAGCCAATTTGCTGTGTAGTAGCTGGGGCGCAAACCTTAATGAGGACCAACAAACAGGCAAGGCAGGCCTCTAAGGTCAGGGCACAATAAGAACTTAACCAAAGTAAAAAAGCTTTATCGGAAATTTCTGAAAATATATAAACTCTAACCAATACGACTTGGGAACCTTCAAGAGAAATGCGTATTCTTTTAAAGGTCGGCAACGCACCTGCATGTCTTTTGGTGTTGCAGATGTTCATGGGCGGTGGTGATCGCTTAACATCAGGTGAGCCTCCTGCCCGTTTGCCCCTCTCACATAAAAAAACTCAAACATTCATATTTATCATACTTTGAAGGCAGAATGAAGATTTTGGGGGGCTCAAAATCGAAATCATACCCTGTCTATTCTTCTATCTTATAAATTACAACGATTAAGAATACATCCGCTATTGCCAGTGAAGTAGGGATCAAAGACCATTGCTATTACTTTTCATTCAACGTTCAATATGGTTGCTACCTTTGTTAGTATAAAAAAAATACCTTCAACTACGGCCTGCTTAGGAAATAAGTATGCGGTCAGCATCAAAAGTCCGATGACCCTAAAGGCCTGTTGTATGCGTATACTATTTGTGACTACTGCCGCAGCGTCCATTTCTGAATGACAAAAATAAATTATAATAAAACAAAAAACAAACACAATTTTTTTCACAGCTAGGTTACCACTTATATACCTTATGGGACTATAATACAACCTGTTATCAATGGTGTACGCAACCACCGCCGCTACTAACTAGTATAGTATTAAAAATAATCGTCAAATGTTATCTTCTCGAAATAACTGATAACGATGACAGGTATTTTATTTTTTTAGTTGATTATAATATTTATTCATAAGAAAAATGTGACAAAGGATTTTAAAAATTAAGAACTCTACGTCGGTGAACATCATTAGTATATCATTTTAAAATTCGGAAATATGATACACAGTTTTTTTAATGGTCGTTTACTTACGTTTTTAAATGTGTAGCGTAACGTGTAGTGTAACGATGAGCACGACGACAAGTTTCGACGAACTGTTTAATTTTTAAAATGCAAACAAGAAAATGATAATTACTTATTTGCAATTTTAACGAAGTTGTGCAATGGGGTGGAGCGTTGTTTTTTTTTTTTTATTTTCAATATTGAATAGCATTAGAATGTTGTATTGTATTATCAATGAAATAAAAAAATGATAATTAAAAATATTGGAACCTACTTTTAGCCCTCTACTGCCGTTTAAAGATTTTGAAAAATTATGAAATCAAGCTAATTATAGAACTTAATATAAAAAGAGATAAACATTTATTTTATTGTTATTGTTACTCATTATACTCTAAATATCATTAATTTAATACACAAAAGTTAAATTTAATGATAAACGTAATACGAAGTTATAACAGTAGGACATCAAAGTGAAGAAAATAAATAAAAATTGCGAATAGTTATATTAGTTGATTTGTTTAATTTACTGTATTAATTTAAATCCTAGATTCTCATTTGGCTTATATTAATGGAGTTTAATTACTTGATAGATCAAGACCATTTTAAGCTATTAGTTTAATATAAATTCTACTTATGAAGAAAGTAAAAAATTACATGAAACGAAGCAGACAGTGCCCTTTAGGGATCACCTTGTATATAAATCAGTAGTTCCGATAACAACCCACATATTGAATCATTGAAATTACTAAAACTATCGTAAGACATTCTTTAAATTAATGTAAATGTAACGTTTAAAACGCGAAGCATTCGACCTGATGAAGCACCACCGATGGTTCCGAAACTAGTCGGTACCTAAACCGATTGAACGTGAGATTTAGCCGTAAAATTTTACATTAAGTTAAATATTGAAGATTAATACTTTTGCCATGAATTAAAATAATAATAATAAAAGACAATTTCCAACAGCTTTCTATCTTCGAAGCCGATGGAGAATTGATCTCTTAGAAGGGTGGATTGTAGCTTTTTTATTTATTATTTATTTTATTTATTACCGTTATCATACAAAGTATGACACAAATATTAAAAAGCAATACGATGTAGCATTTTTTGATTTATATGAAATCTAAGCAAACAGAAAACTTTACAGTGAAATTACACGAATGGGAACAAAAAAATGTCACACAATTGCTTGCCAATTGTAGCTGCAAATTTATAGATCTAAATAGACAATATGGTTGTCCTCGGGTAAAAACAATGAAATTTTGGACAGCTGCAATCTAGTGGTGACAGAACAAGAAGAAAGCTCCCTCGTCTTCTACATCTTCTGTAAGCCAAATTTTACGTCTCCTCCAATGCTGAAAGACATCAGTAGCGACGATTTCCAAGACCTAGTTGCATCAATCTCCCTCATTATGATGGAGTTGCCGGATTATCCTTGTATTGCAAAGAGAGAGATGGGATTTCTTGTTACACATGTTATGTTAGTCTATAAGTGGGATATACAATGTATAATCTTTTTTGCAAACTTGTGTATAAAATAAGATAAATATGTTGAGTAAGTGTTGGCTTCCTATTAAAAAAAAATAAAGTTTAATAACTGGAGACGGCCAGCCAAGGTTCTTTTTTTATGTTAGAAGTTGGCAAACAAGCATATGGCCCACCTGATGGTAAGTGGTTGCCTATGAGCGCTTGCAGCACCATCAGTAGGTGCCACTCACGCGTTGCCTTGAGATATTAGTTCTTAAATCTCCTCTGCCCAGTAATTTCACTAGCGTACAGTGCCCTTCAAACCGGAACACAGCAATGCTTATGAACTACTATTTGGCGGCAGAATATTTGACACTGCGGTGGTACCTACCTAGCCGGCCTCTTGCAACAAAAGACCTACCACCAGTGTGACTGATTGCACTGGTGAAATAATCTCTGCTGTGACAGAGGTTATACAAACAGCGGGCGATGGGGTCGTCACATCTTGATGCCGAAAAAACTGCTACGTGTAATGTTGATGAAACTCCCTCTGAGAACTCTAAGTGATGAGATATTTTTGCAAGCAAAAGGGCCAAGCTCAATTTTTGGTCTATTTTTCCCATGGATCGCAAATTTTGGTGTGCCCAAAGGCAGGGTTCAAGGCACCGTTGTTCATAGTGTTGTGTTTGATGCTTATGTAATTGATATCGATAGAAAAATGCAGAAACTAGACGATACATATTCGAAAGCAGAAAGATTTTTTTTGCATTAAAAACACTTAATATCACAATCCTTAATACAGAAAAAAAATTACAGGATGTTATTGTGTATGTAATTAAGGAACATATTATGATTATTATTCCCGCTCGAAGCAGATGTTTGTATTGACTACACAGGCATGTTTTCTGGTCTGAGTGTATTTTTCCTTGTCATTGTGTGTTTCTGGACCACCGACACCGACCCCGACTGGATATAACTATCCTAATGGGGGCCATTGAGTGTGTAGCGTTTATTATTATTATTAAAGCGGGGGGTATGTAGTTATATAGATTTTATTTAAAAAAATATAAGTCATATTAAATTATATGGAGACCCTTATTTTTTATCACATAATAGTGTCCTCCACATCAGTTCAGCAACATTATGACAACGTCTATCTTTTTGTGTGTAGCACAGAATAAGTACGCTACCTTGGGATATTTTACATGAAATTAAATAATTACTTAAAGAAGTAATATCTATACTTAATATGTGAACATGCATAATGCAAAGCTCCACTGCGGTGCATGAGGGACAGTACTTCGTCACAGTATAATGATAAGAGCTATCGGCTTCGTTCCTACTAGATATTCGAGAGCCACTCAATACTAGCTAACGTCAGCCAGAAAGAGTATATTATTAGTACATAACCCGGCTTATCCGTAAAAAATATACGCCTACCTTATCAAGAAATTATATTGTCTCCGATTGATATTGCTACTTTAAATTATTCAGGCTTACACATCCGACGTCTTGATACTACTATGAATTAAAAAAATGTGTGTGTGTACTAGTGTACACACGTAAGAAGTGAAACTTCTTTATAACCTTATTTTTTGAAAAATGCTCTACTATATGCAACTTTAAAGAAATTGGTTAAACAAAATCACATTAGATAAAAGTTTAACAAAAGGCTTTTATTATCATAGACATGAATACAAATAATACAATTATTTCATTTTACCTTATTACTACTAAAATTATTACAGCATTTCATTAATTGTAATAGAATTATTACATGCTTTCTCTACTCAGCTGGAGAAAGTACTCTTAGAATCAACCGTGGTAGGGACAAGAAAAAAATGGCGCGTAACGGAAAAATGTGACGATAAATTTTCAATAAACCAATAAAGAAAAATTTATAAGAAGCCAATAAAGAAGCTTCACTTCAAAAATTAAAAATGAAAATAGTAAGTAGTAGTAGTACAGCCTTCCTCCCCTAACCACACATGGGCCTCTCACAGAAAATCCGCGTATAGTAACAGGATCAGTATTATTTTTTTTCGTTGGAGTTTCGTGTGAGTGAAAATGCCTGAGGCTCAATGGTTAGGAACCCTCTATTCCTTCCTTTTTTACTTCTTATTCCTTTCCTCCTATCCTTGAGTTGGCAACGCGCATGTGATACTCTAAGTATCAGAGCGTTTATAGGTTGGGGTGACTGCTTACCATCAGCCAGACCGTATGATTGTTTGCCAACAGTCATTCAATAAAATTTTAAAAATCCCATTTTCTCTAAGATTTTTTATCTTCATATATCCTAACAGCTACACAAATAAAATATTAGAAAAAAAAACTGAATTTAAGTTCAAAATTATAATGTTTTGATATCATTAAGCAACAGGCATCACATAATTTAACATTATCTTATATTTAAATGCGACCATTGCCATATTAGCCCAATTTCGCCTTAATAAATAAGTGCGATAAGAATACTTACAATAGAAATTTTGCAAACACAAAAACTATTTTCTTTTTACATATATTTTTACTTTAATATATATATATATATATATATATTATATATATATATATATATATATATTATATATATATATATTTATATATATATATATATATATATATATATATATATATATATATTAAATCTAATTACATACAACTTTATATTAAATTTTTACCGATTCTTAGTCTGGATAGTAGTTAAACAATTGAACTTAAAAAATTAGCACAAAAATCAAGTTTGTCATATGAGAGCCCACTTAAATCTGAATTTTATTCTGTTTTTTAGTATTTTTGTTACAGCGGCAACAGAAATACGTCATCTGTGAAAATTTCAACTGTCTGATACTGCCTGGTGACAGACGGACAAAACGACACACTAAAAAACATAATTAAACTAGCAGACACGAATAGCCCATGGCTAAAAATAAAACTAAGAGTAAATATATGAAAAGACAATATTTAATTCATTTAGAGTATATACAGAACATAATTATATAACTGAGTAGATAAAACTTCATTTATCTTCAAGACCAGTTTTACATGTCAGTAAATTTATATATAAAACTGCGTGGTTAGTACCTCTTTAAGCACTCTGCAGAAGTGTATAAGTATAGAAAGAAGAAAAAAATGAATAATCCAATATTATGTAAGTTAGAATTTTTTATTAAACATCCTTACTAATATTAAAAATGCGAAAGTAACTCCATCTCTCTGTCTGTCTGTCTATCACGCCAAAACTACTGAACCAATTTAAACGAAATTTGGTACTCGTATAGTCTAGAGCCTGAGAAAGGACATACATTTTAATGCGAGAAAAGGATGGTAAGGGGTTGAAAGAGGTGATGATAACTTGTTTTGACGTTTCGTAATTTTTAGAACTAGAACCTTGCAACTTTTCTTAGGCTGTTGGTTCGATATAAATAAATATTTTGTAAAAGCGTGTTCAGAGTTTGTACTAAAATCATTATTCACGCAGACGAAACCGCTGGCAGAAGCTAGTCTTAAAATACTTCAGTACTTCTCATTGAACTTATAAACAATTTAACATTAAATTAGAACAATAATATTTCAGGTATTCTGGCATTTCTAACTTTACAAACACTATCGGTGAGATGTAACGTTTTTATAGTGAAACAAACATACGTTCCTAGAACAGTATACCCCTGCGACTACAACTATGACCCTGTATGTGGATCTGATGGTGTTTCGTATATAAATAGCTGTCTACTCAAATACTCTAACCAAAATAAGACTAGCGATTTAGTACCAATAATTGTTGATGATAGCAAATGCAGTGGCTGCAATTGTCAAAATATAGATCTCCCCGTATGCACCTTGGATGGTACCACCTACCCAAATGAATGTGAACTGTCTTGTGTAAATATAAAACGAATACAACAGAATCAACCAATCATCTATCTTGCGTATAGAGCCGCTTGTATTGGACCTCCTTGTGGATGTAACACGATCGCTTCACCCGTTTGCGGTTCGAACAACATTTTGTATAGAAATCGGTGTGTCCTTGATTGTGCTGCAGCTAACGCCGAAATTGACGGCCTTTATCCGATTAAATTTAAAAATGTTGGCGGCTGCTTGGATGGTTGTCAATGTCCAAAAAAGATTGAACCAGTTTGCGGTAGTGACAGCGTCGTTTATGACAATCCATGCCAGTTAGCATGTAAGAACAAATTCATGTCGTACTCAAAGAACCCTATTGTAACAGAGGCTGATAAAAGTGTATGCGCGATTTGCAACTGCCCCAGACCTACCTCTCTGAAAGACTTCGTTTGTGGCGGCGATGGCGATATGGAACCGAAAACCTATGAAAATCCTTGCCACCTCGAATGCGATGCTAAACGTTTGAATAACCCAGACCTGAAGGTCATAAGTCAGGGTCCTTGTCCGAAATGCTACTGTACGGATGTTTACTCTCCAGTTTGCGGTACAGATCGCAGAACCTATCGTAATCTATGCCTCCTTAGATGCATCAATAATGGTCTTCCTGAAGGCAAGCAATCATTGGGTATTTTCTATTACGGCGAGTGCCAAAATGACTACTGCGATTGTAACTACTGCCCGAATGAATACCAGCCGATGTGTGGCAGTAATAGGATTACCTACTGGAACCTGTGCTGGTTGAATTGTAACAGCAATTGCAACAAGAAACAAGGATTATCCGAAATAATTCTCGCTCGTAGAGGTTCTTGCTCTATGTAGTATCAGAACCCTTAAGATATATTTTTTTTGTAATTATTATTTCCACTATACCATATAATAAAATTGTAAACACGTGTAATAAAAGTAATTTTTGTGCAGGCCAAAATCCAAAATTTTTGTTGCCCAAAAAACAAAAAATCACATTTACATGAGAAATGTTTGCGTTACGTTAGTGTAACATTCTACTAGTACCTGGATAGATGGATCGGGCTTTGTTGAGTATATTTTCTTTTTGTAGATCGTGTTTTTTGGAAAATCTATTATATTATTATAAAAAGAAGGAACTTAAAAAATAGAGAAAACAATAATCGGACTTAAACCAGGGTTTTCATTGCAATAAACACAGATACCTATACGATCGATTTATTGCCCCAGAATACGCTTATGTAGGGGGAATACCAAATTACATGATATTTATATACAAAAATTGCTCGCTTAACGGTATTGGGTACGATTTATATAAATCTTTAACATACAGACGTATAATCGTTTACGTAATACAATTTACAAATTACTTTTTATTGGAACGAAGTTCCTTATCGCGCGTTGCAAAAGGGGGCTACACTGAAAAAATTAAGACCAAAAGTTGTAACGACACTTTTTGCTATAGTTGTAAGCCATGCGGCGTACGCGTATTTCTCTGTCTGTCTCTCTCTCTCATAGAAAGCAAGCCAGTTATTTTCGTTTCGTCTTTCTATTTCGCATTGAACAATGTGGTGTCGCAACGGTTATTTTTGTTGAGTGTGTACATGTTTTTCGTACATAATAAATAATAAATAAAAAAAATATCATTATAACTTTAAATTTTTTTTTAATTACAATTCCTTCACTAATTAATCGAAAGGAACTTCGTTCCATCCGCGTGTCCCTTGACACCTCTCAAGTTTTGTTTAGCTACATATGTCCCCAAACTTTGAATTTTTAAAAGTAAAATCGTAAGCCCAATTTTTCCAGTATAAATGTATCAATAACATCTTATTAGTACTGTATGTATGTATATTATTATAGAATCAAGACTTGGTAAAATACCGTGGCACTTACATTATAAAGGGTGCGGGTCAAAGCCTGACCTGCGAGACTTGAGGGGCAGTATGCTAGTTAGCTTTTGTGTGGAGCTACCTGCTTGAGAGCCCCGAACAATGGGCTCAGATATAAGATTACTGCTCTAAGAGATCCTTGTAAAAAATAAGAGGATTTTTATTAATTACGTTTGAAAACCAGGTCAATTTTAGTCAGTACCTTCTATCTTCTTCTTCTTGTTCAACCTAACATAATTCCCAGTATTTACGCACGATCTCTTATCCTGATTTGCCGAGTAACTCGTTTTTACACAGAGCTATTGCCTTTTGACCTCCCCAAGTAAAGGGCGAACCAAGGAATCATTGAATATAAGCAAATTCAAACTATACTTTGCTACTTGCTCCAGTGTACATATTTACTTTTTTTTTACTAAATGACGGTTGGCAAACAAGCGTACGGTCCGTCTGGTGGCAGTCACCGCAACCTATAAACGCATGCGATGTATCACATGAACTTTGTCAACCTAGGGAACAAGAGGGATGAGAAATGGAAAAAGAAAGAGATCAGCGGGTGGGAGATTGGGCCTCCGGCACTCTCACTCATCGCACGAAACGCAACTGTACCTACTGATACTATTACTTTACGCCGATTTTTTGTGAGAGGGTAGTACTTCCTCAGTCGAGTCGACCCATTTCTCCTGGGAGTAACATTGCTCTACTACCGTAAGACTTAGTATTTTGTTATTGTAACATAATTAATGAAATAAATAAACAGTACAAAAATAAATATACACCCAACTGCCCCCATTATGATAGTTATGTCCTGTGGGGGTCTGGAAAACATACACAATGATAAGGACAAACACACTGAGACCAGCAGATATGCCTTTATGGTCAATACAAACATCTGCACCGAGCGTGAATCGAACCCGCGACCTGTGGCGCTTAAGAGAGGTTCGCTACCGCTGCTCCACAACGTCGTGGAATAAAGTTGATACGGTCAAAGTAATTAAATTTAAAATAGAATTTCTCTTGAGTCCTTTCATTATTAAAGTACCATAATTAAAAGAATGCAAATTTTATTCAATAGTTAAACCTAATGAAAATTTACTTACCCATACATAAATGAATAATGCTAATAAATTTAAATGGAATAAGATAATTAAATTTACGCAACTTAAATAAGTCAATATTATCTTTTATAAAAAGTTAATTGTTTTAAGCGATTTTAAACAAAAATATTTACTTCAAACTCCGGTGAATACAAATAAAGGATTATTTGTATTCTATATTACTAATATTATAAATGGGAAAGTAAGTCTGTCTATCTGTCTGTTTGTAGCGCTGTCACGTTAAAACCAATGTACCGATTTAAATAAAATTTGCTTGGCTTTTTAATGCAAAAAAGGATTGTAAGGGATTGAAAGTGGGGGTAAAAAGTTGTATGGAAGTATTCTTTTGAGTTAGAACTTAGAAACTTATTTTTTAGGCAGTTGATGTTGATCAATATAAATAAACTAGCGGGCCCGACAGACGTTGTCCTGCCCCGAAAAAAATTTGGGACCCGATAGCAGCGCCATCTACCCGGTGAAAGTCTTTGATTGACTAAAGGGGCTATTAAAAAGCAAGGGTTGGTGATAAAAAAGTGAAAATTTAGGGTCGTATGTATTTTTGAATGCCACATAATAAAAAAATAAAAAATAAAAATTTTATCCAAAAAAAAAAAAATTGGGGTGGACACCCCTTATCACTGAGGGTTTGAAAAATAGATAGTAGCCGATTCTCAGACTTACTGAATATGAATAAAAAATTTCATAAGAATCGGTCAAGCCGTTTCGGAGGAGTATGGGAACGAACATTGTGACACGACAATTTTATAAATTAGAGAAGATATGACGTTCAAAGTTTTGTAAACAGGGGAGGGTTTTCAGAGTTTGTATTAAAATCGTTATTCACAAAGGCAAAACCGCTGACAGAAGCTAGTGTTAAATAAATAAACTTATTCAATACAATGTTATACAATTGCTAAGAGAATAACAAACAATTCGAAATTAGGACGAAACTTGACGGAGACACCGCGCCCATCTACAGACCAGACTTGGTCGAATGAAACAAATATAATTACAAATTGACGAAGAAACCGTGCTAGTACCTGAAAAGTCGTTAATTAGATTCAGGGGTGGATCTTTTAAGTTTTAAAACGTTCCGCTGAGTTGCACGGCCCAAGGCTTTCAAACTTAATTGTATTTTCATATTAATCTTGACTTTTTCTACGAAATTAGTTAAAGTTACAATCAAATAAAATAATAATCATATAAGAAGTCTGAGTAGTTCAGGAGCACAGGCGTTGAGATGTTTATTCTAAGTGCACTTTAGTAATAATAAAACTAGAACGAATCATATACTATTATATAGCTACTTTTTACTTATTTTATATAACGCTTATTGGTTAAAGATAATCGATGATCAACAGGCAAGCAATGAGTGTTTTGTATTTACTATGTTAAGTTGACATGAGTTTGATCAACGTTCGAGAAACCGGGAGCTAGTCCGTCCGTCCGTCTGTCACTAATAGTGTGTATAACTTTTGCCGCTACAATAAAAATAAAATAAAGGGGGTTACAAGAAACTTGATATTTTTGTACACCAGTACGGACGCCTTTGTGGCAGTCCGACACACACTAGGAGGGTTTATTTCATTATTATTAACGTGAAATATATTATTATTTATTAATCTATATATATAAAAATGAATCCCTATATCCCTTGGTCACGCCATCACATGAACGGCTAGGCCGATTTCACTTTTTTTTGTTGCGTTTGTTATTGTCAGGAGAAGATTCTTATGACAGAAAAAAATATTAAATCACGTGTCACGTTGTTTGTCCGCGATGGACTTCTAAACTACTGAGCCAATTTTAATAAAATCTTGCACACAGTATGCAGTTTCATCCAACTTGAAAGATAGGATAATTTATATCTCAATTTATAATCGAAATATTATTTTATTGCATATTATTTGCTTATTAACAAAAGGTCATGATTATCTCTGTTAGTTTATTGAGATTCTAAGAGATAGCAATATAAGGTAATTCGTTGACTGGGTTGAGTAAGTATCCAATAGATGGCGCCACGTTAAAAGTACATTATAAATAAATTCAGAAGGCCTGTACCAAATCTAATTTTTGTTGTTTCGTTTGTAATTGTCAAAACAAGGTTTGTATGGAATCGACGGGTAGGGAAGTTCGTATGGAAAAATTTGTATTACTTAATGTTTGTATACAGGTAGGTAGTTTATAAGTGGAAGAACCAAGAACGGAATTAAAACTACCACGGTATCGGGATAAACGGAACGGGCATCTGCCCGCGACTTTGTCCGCGGTACCTATACAATCGGCTTCAGAGAAAATGGATCATTTGTAAGTAAATGCCATAAGACATGTTTATACGAATCGAACATTTTTCTGGGATGAAAAGTATCATATGTCTAAATCCAGGTAACAATCTATATATCTGTGCCAAATTTCATCCAAATCCGTTCAGCCATTTTTGCGTGATTGAGTAACTAACATCCAAACATACAAACATTCGCATATATTATATTAGTAGGATCATTACATTACACAATACTTGAAGACGAAGTTAATTTCATGGTTATTTATTTTGATGTATAACTTACGCAAACTAAAATTAAACTGAGTACAATAATACATATTTTCCAATATGAACTTTTACAGAAACCACTAGAAAATTATTTTACTAATAACAATAATGAGTTCTATAGCAACATTAACGTTCATAAACACAACATTTTCGTAAATGAATAAAAATGAAGAAGATTATTCTTCAAATTATTAGTTTGACAATAATAATAGTGTGTGGAGAAGAAGTTAAAGTGCGTCGAACATTGGAGATAGACTACACAGAGCTGGCTGGCGAAGCGGAAACCAATAAACAGAACATCCTTAAATTTTTAAACGAGACCAGAGTTCAGCTAAAATATAAGAAGTTATTTGAGTCATTATTGAATAAATTGACAGGTAGACCTTTATAACTATTTCGTTAGTATTTCTGTTCGAATTCTGTGTATTTTATACGCATCTCTCATTTGATATAGTATCAATAGTTATCATTTAATGATACTATCATTAAATATTTACATTTAATGATAACTATCATTAGATGAAAGCTTAGATTACGTATAAAAATCTCGAATTTTTTTTATAACTAAAACAAACATTTAATTAAATTTATATAACAAAACCTTTTTTTTTCGATTGATTAAATCTACTGAACATGTTTTCAGCTTACACAACACCTACAAGAAAAGGTATAACTAACACTTGCTTATTTATGTAAAATTTAATAAAAAAATATTTATTTTATGTTTATACAGTTTTTGATTAAATTTTATCCTACTTGTTAAATTTAGTCTTAAAAAATCACAAATTCTTAATAGGTTGCTCGCAGCGGGCAATCTTTCTAATTACTGAAAAGGTTTTAAAAGTTCTTTGATATAATATTTATGTATCTATCGATAGTTATTTTAAGTCTCTGAAAAGAAGACACAGAGAAGGAAGCCGAAAAGGAAATCATCTTTGATTTTTTGAAAAGTAAAGCAGTATATAAATCTATTTATGACTTAAAAACATTAGAACCCATTCGTCAATATAACCTTGTCTCATATAGAAAATTCCATGGGTTCTACAAGACGCATAGTCTCCGGAGTAAACACGTCTATAGCCGCTGTACCCTGGCAAGTGTCATTGAGGGAAAAGACATACCCGATATGCGGAGCTTCTGTTATCACAGCTCTGTGGTTGTTAAGTGCAGCGCATTGTCTTTTACGGTAAGTGAAAATATTAAATACTTTTTTGAAAAACAACATAATTGACTCTACTTTGAAGAGTTTCAATCATTATCTCCGATGTCTTTTATCAGAACTGAACCACCTTGACGACCGTTGTGGAGCAACAGTAACGGTAGTGGCGCTACAAATCTCGGGTTCGATTCCCGCTCGGAGCGGATGTTTGGATTAACCATAAATAGCCGTGTTTTTGCTTGTGTGTGTTTCCAGACACCCGACTATCGTAATGAGGCCGTTGAGTGAGAGTAGCGTTTATTTACTTATTATTATTAACCTTTCAAATAAAACAAAATCGGTTCAAAAACGGCCGAAATATCTCGTACAAATCAAAACCTAAATGCTATAATTATGTCCTTGCTACCTCGCACTGAAATTGTAAATCAACTTTTTGATATTACTCTATTTATAGATAAAGTTTATACAAAAACAGAAGGCTGATACTTAATCAAATATACCTTACCACCTTCCACAAGATATGGACGTACAACAACATCAATCCGATTTTCATAGACCTCGCAGTCCCGATAGTATTGTCTCTTGCGTGAATTTAAGCGCACTACGTTCTTTTTACGCCTCGGCCCTCGTGAATTGCAGCCTTCCACAATTTCAATTTATCGTCGAGGGGTGAATTGTATTTTTTCCGATGCAAAACAGCAATCGCCTCCAGGGCGGCGGAGAAACACGAATATATTTTTTCCCAGTCCAATGTAGGTGGTTCGACTCTTTACGAGGTCTCTAAAGAAATTTATTATCGAATACTTGGAAAACAATACGTTTTCTGGGAATAGTGTGCTTGTTTCCAGCCAATAGGACATCTTTGGGATAATAGGGACATATGTTTTCTTTTCTTTATGTATGTCAACTTGACGAAATGTGTTTTTTCGCCGTTTTGATGTTATAGTTGTTTATAAGGCTTATTTTTGTATATTCCTAAATGTATTTCTATTTATAGAAGTTTAATTTCTGTAAGTGTTACTAGCGGCCCGCTCCAGCTTCGCACGGGTATAAAATATATAGCCTATGTCATTCACTGAAAAAATGATTAAAATCGATCTAGTAGTTTTGATTTATTCATTACTGCCCGTGGCCCGCACGCGTTAAATGTAATTATTTACGACATCACATTAGAAACCTCAAAAATATTTTTTCTCCACTATTTAATGGATGTTATTATACATATAAACCTTCTTCTTCAATCACTCTATCAATTAAAAAAACTGCATCAAAATCCGTTGCGTAGTTTTAAAGAGTTAAGCATACATAAGGACAGAGAAAGCGACTTTGTTTTATACTATGTGAAGATGGGATTGGTATATATAAAAAATCCCAAATCAATACAGATTTAAAAAACTTTTCTTACAATCTGAATATTGTGAATTTAATAACTAAACAAATGCTACACACTCGCAAATATAGACAAATACAAGAACTACACAGACTTGTCTTTTTGGCCAATACAAACATCTGTCTCAAGCGAGTACTGACATAAAAATATTTTTTCAAAATTTTTGTCTGTCTGTCTATCTGTTTATTTCAGTTATCTGTGGAACGTCTATACTTATTTTAACGAGACTTTCACTGGCACATAGATAATACACACTTAGTTTCAATATATAATTTAAATTATAATACTACATAAAGTATTGAAATTGTGTAGTTCTTCATAAAAACTAAGTGTACTACAGCTCACCTTCACATTCTAAAAAAGTCGTCCCAAGTTTTCTCTTCACGTACAGATAATAATTACAGTAATATTTCTTTTTCTTTTGTGCCCAAAGCATGTTTTATAAATTCTTTCTTACTTAGCAGTAAATAAATAGGATAATTATATTTAATAATTATATTTAACTCTTGATAATGATATAACGCAAAAACGTTCAGAAAATCAACAATAACTATTTTACAGTGATTTACTTTTTTCCAAGATTTAACTAAAACGTAAGCGATAAAGCAACTGACATTCAAAACAGAATCAGTCATGCGAATGATGACAAAAACTAACAAAGAAACTTGGCGAAAAATTACAAAAAACGGGTCCCCAAGCCATAGCTAAATACTGAATTAAACTGTAAAATGTAAAATTTCGCCTAATTTTATCGGATTAAGAAACGAATAAAATTACGTAAATTTTACTACTGTGTAAAGCTTGTCCTTAAATTATTCATTTTCACATCTTTTTATTGAAATAATAAACAAATACTACACCTTTAGAACGAGAACGAAGTAATTTTTTGGGAATCAACAAAATCAATTTTAAAATATTGACACCTGTACAATCTTTCGTATATAAGACTTTTTTTGGTTATTTACGTCAATTATTTACGCTCGAATATGGCTATATTTGGACTATTGAGAATTAAATTGGTTTTTTTTTTAATATTGGCGTTTTAATAACAGCATACAATGATCGAACATCAAGTATATCGAAGCAGATTGCAAATGTTATTATCAAAACTCATAAATCAGAATCAATTATAAACGGAATTAGAAACTTTGGTTCTTTTGTCGTATTATACATAGCACAATAGCTATTGCTAAAATCAATCAATTACATAGTTTAAATTACAAAAGCAATAAATTTACATAATTGTAACAACTGCGAACTCACTTGCTTGTGTGCTCATTTGGCTCGATACACACGCACACACACAGCATTTCATTACGTGACGATTTCTTTTAAATCGCACTACCCGTAAGCCACGTTAAGGAATTTCGTTCCAAAACATCGATTGATAAACAATAAATAATAAATTTTTATTACATCTTTCAAAAGTCACAGTCATAACATAATTATTTAACAAAAACATTGCGTCTCTCCATTTGTATGTCGGAAAAACTCAAGTTACTCTCAAGCCTCACGTTGTAACTGATACTCTGGTATACAATAGGATTTAGAAATCACACAAAGAAATAAACCTATCATAATTCAGTAGTTGATTAGTTGCCATTGGTTGATGAATTCAGTTTTAGTTTTTTAACATAGTTAAATTATAATTTACAGACCCAAGGCCAGTGAACTAAGCGTACGCCTCGGTTCTTCGTGGAAAACCCACGGTGGTGAGATGTACGACGTTAAAGAATCATACGTTCACCCTCAGTACGCAAGAAACACAAAAGCTAACGATGTTGGCCTTATCAAACTGTATTCTCCTCTTCGTTTCTCTAAGAGGGTGCTGCCTATCAGACTGGTGGCTAAGGGCACCAGGCTTCCGGCAGATCAAGCAGCTATTGTGTCTGGATGGGGAAAACTAAGAGTTAGTAAATATCTTTTTAATTTTCCGGCTCTTATTACGTATTATATTCTCCTTTAGCTTTTAATATTATTGAGCAAGATATCTGCAATTATTTTAGTTGTAACTGCAAATTAGCGAAGTACTGCAATAACAGTGGCCCAGATAGGCATAGCCTCGGTGCACTTGGAAGTACGTGGTTATATTTTGTACAAGTGAAAACTATTCGTCCTGCAGATTTTTTTTCATGACGGTTGGCAAACAGTCACAGCAGCCTATGGACGCTTACGACACCTGAAGCACAAGTTTTGCCAACACAAGGTATAGGAGAGAAAAAAGGAGAAGGGGAAAAAGCAAGGGAACAAAGAGGGTGGGAGATTGGATCATTGGGTTGCTTACACTCATCGCACGAAATGCAACAGTACCTACTGATACCAATATTTTTCACTGACACATATAACATCGTAGATTAAGCCTTCTAAAATTTTAGGAAGGCGGTCCGAGTGCCACTTTCCTTCAATCGTCGACGATTAAAACTATCGCGATGAAACTGTGCCGACATTCAGGTCTTGATAGGAACCCCATAGACCCAGCTTCCATGTTTTGTGCTGGTTCGTTCACTCAACCTTCGCCAGATGCTTGTCAGGTAAAGTACCTTTTAGTTACTTTTAGATTCTTTCATTTACAATGAAATTGCAATGCATCATAAGACATTCCATGACGTTGTGGCGGAGTGGTAGCGATCCTGCCTTAGGTCGCGGGTTCGACTCCCGCTCGGAGCATATGTTTTTATTGACCATACAGGCATATTTTGAAGTCTGGGTGCACATATTTGTTCTTATCATTGCGTATCTTTCCGGTTAAATATTTCCTCTTGCCAGGACAAAATTTAGTGCATCCCCGTGTATTTGCATTGATCAAACAGGGGTTGCAATGGACGCCATGACTTACGTTTTCTTACAACACGGAGCTAGACCCATGTGCGAAGTCTCTCCGTGTGCATTGGTGGGGTGGTGGTGATGGCAGCCTTATACTAACTTTTGTTGTAATACTAACCTCCAAAAAACGTTTTTATTCCGTTAATGATTGTTATCAAATAGCTGTAAAAAACAAAATGGCCTTCCTATACACTTTTTTTAACCTGATTAAATTTCCTAAGACTAAATAAGAAATTGAATGTCGGGTGGAATTAAATGTCGGGTGGAATTGTACTGTAATAACAACTAAGACCAATAGCTTAACTTGCTCTTTGATACACGGTGGAGAGAACTACAAGAACAACATCTAGACCAACTCAAATATTTACACAGCCCGTGCAAATACCTGCCGCTAGCGAGAACTCGACCCATATCGAATAACGCGATATTATCAAAATTTGAGTACACTTTTATGTCCCTAATAATTTCTTAAGGTAATAATTTCCCATCTCGAGTCTCAAAGGAAATTTTTCTAACCATAAATATAAATCTTAACAAATCTATTTTACAATACTACTTTATAATCAATGTGAAAGTTTGTTTGGATGTACGGATGCTTTTTACTCAAGCACTGAAAGACAGCTGAAAAGATTTGGATAAAATGCACATGGATAAGCTACCCAGTCTATGTATGAATTAGCCCTTAGGATACTTTTATCCCGGACAAATTTAGGTTCCTCTAGGATTATCAAAACTACTGCATAGTTTCCAAGTGTCCACTTATGATGTTCATGGGCGGTGGCGATCGCTTAACATCAGGTGAGCTTCCTGCCCGTTTGCCATAACCGGTGTAGGGATGTGACGACACCATCGCCCGCTGTTGGGATAACCTCTGTCACAGCAGAGATTATTCCACCAGTGCAGTCAGTCACACTGGTGGTAGGTCTTTTGTTGCAAGAGGCCGGCTAGGTAGGTACCACCGCAGTGTCAAATATTCTGCCGCCAAATAGTAGTGCTTAGGCATTACTGTAATCCGGTTTGAAGGGCACTGTACGCTAGTGAAATTACTGGGCAGACGAGATTTAAGAACCAATATCTTGACGTTGGCAACGCGTGAGTGGCACCTACTAATGGTGCTGCAAGCGCTCATAGGCTACGGCAACCACTTACCATCAGGTGGGCCGTATGCTTGTTTGCCAACTTTTAACATAAAAAAAAAAAAAAACTTGGAATTATATTTTTGTCTGGAACATTATTTACCTACTTAAAATGTTTCATTTCCTCCTGAAACCAATTCTAAAGTAATTGAGGACGAATTGGAGAGAAGAGAGAGTTCGACCCGCTTGGAGGAGCAGATGTTTGTGAGGACCATACAGGCATGTTTTCCGGTCTGGGTATGTTTGTCCTTGTCATTGTATATGTTTCCGGATATAACTATCCTGATGGCAGCCGTTGAGTATGTAGTGTTTATTTATTTATTTATAGTTTTGTCCGTCAGGGTGACAGCGGTGGACCGATTGTGAGTGAGGGCGTCTTGATCGGTGTGGTGTCCTGGGGCCTCGGCTGCGCTCGTGGGAACTTCCCCGGCGTCTACACTCGTCTTGCCAATCCTATTATATGGGACTGGGTATATGGTCACATATCTAAAAGAACTGAGAACAACGTTACTATATAACAATTGGGGGTTTATATTTTATCGGATTTGTATAAACTTTTAGCAAATGTCGTGAGTAAAATTGCCTTGTGTTGGTTTGCTAAAAGTATGCTGATAAGTATATTAAAAAGTTTTATTTATAACATAATCTAATATACAAAATTCTTGTGTCACAATTTTAGGTACCATACTCCTTACTCGCTTGACCGATTTTGATAAAATTTTATATGTATATTCAGTAGATCTGAGAACAGGTTTTTATTTTATATACACATAAGATAAAGGTAGTCCACTCCAATTTTTTTGTTTATTTATTGCACATTCTTTTTTATGATGTGGCATTAAAAATAAATACACGCTTAAATTCCATCAACCCCTATTTTTTAATAGCGATATTAGTAATTCAAAATTTTTTTTCGGTGTCACTTCTGTTCCCAGTTAGACTATTAGGGGGCGCTGCTATCGGGTCCCAGGTTTTTTTGGGCAATTCTACGTCTGCCGGGGCCGCTAGTATTATCTAAAGTTAGGACAAACCTCAACCAGTATTTTACTGAACGCTTGTCACATTTCAGTCAATGTTAATAAAGGTATGAATAAAAAACTGTTATGACGTGTATTTTTATTTCTCTTTCACATAATTCGGATACATGACTTCTTTAAAATAAAGTACCATAAAACATTTAAACCAGGTTAACCGCATTTTGCCTTACAATAATTATTATATGTAATGAATAACAGTACATAAACTAACAATACTTTGAACATACTGATGTGTTACATTTATTTATTTTTAATTTTAGTATTTACAAATTAATCTATAACATATAAAATTTTACTACAATTTTATTTATACGTTAATTCTAATTCATTCAACTCAGATATATCGCTTACGTTAAGATATACAATGGTAAATATTACTGGGGGCTTACCAATGCCCTAAGCTGAGCTGGACCGCTATTTGGTACCATGACATATTAATACGTCATGCTCATATAAAATCTGAATCTATTTACTGTCAGAATTGAATTGGATCGAAATAGAACTGTTACTGAAATTTAATGGCAAGCCCCAGTTCTTTTTTTTTGTGTCGGAAAGAAATCGCCTACCAGAGCGGCGTCCTGGGGAGGAGAACCGGGTTATGTGCGGCTCCATGACAAGGTGAGAACGTCATGGGGACCCACTAAGCCCTCTTCGATGCCCGACCTCAGTGCATTTGTTAGGTTACGGGAACTCTCGCAAAACGAACCTACGTGACCTGACGCGAAAGCCCCCATTTCTAACTTATCTTTACTTGATTTCACCCAAGTTAAATTAGAAGACATATGCCAGCTTTATACCCCAGACCACAGCGCCACCAAACCGTGCCAGTGTCGCCTAATAGTCGCTTACAGTCATACACTTCTACATCCTGGACAGGCTCTTTCATACAAATAAAATTGTAAGCACTCGCTGGGCGTTCTACATAAATTCAACTTCGACCTAAGGAAACGAAGTTAGTCATAAGCTTGCAACATATTCGAGTAAAATTAGCGTGTTACTAGCTTCATTTCGTTGCATTATTGCAAATTTAAGAAAAAGCCAAAGCGAATATTTAGATTTTTTTTGTATGGAAAGGCAGGTCCATAATTTAGTAGGTGCAGTTGCATTTTCTAATTAAACTGAATTTTTAATTTTTTTTGTCTATATGCATGTTTATTCGGGCTTATGTTAATCTCTATATTGCAGGTGTTATAAGTAGTAACTTTTATTTTAGAAAAAGAAGAACAATAAAAAAATCGGTAAAGCACGCAAGCGGAGTAACAAGCAGTAAATTATCTTAATGTAATCATTAGTTTTATTATTAACAACGACTTAAACAACAATAGTACCTAATAGTTGTGCGTTCAACTTACATCAACAGAACGATCTATAAGAACCTTTATATTATGTGCGTTCGAATAAACATAACTATAAAAATTATAATAACGAGTTTATTTGTATACAATGTTAACGATTCATAGTTGTAAACTTTTTACAATAAATGCAGAATAATTTGTACTAGAAATATTATTGGATTATTCAAATTTAAATAGTTTTATTTATGTGCACATTTCAGTGTAACAAATAGCAGAATAATAAAGAAAAAACAAGTATATAAAAATTACAAAAAATGTAACAAAAATATTCTAAAATAAATATGACACAACAGAAAAATATTGAAAACTTAATTTTTTTTTTTTTCATTTTAAACAAAAACTTAAAAATAATTGTACCTAATTGAAAGTACAGTATATGTAAAAGTTTAATATAAAGTAATAGAACGTAAAAAAATATATTCTAATTTATTTGTTGTTTAAGTCAGTAATTCTATTTTTATAAATCTTCGTCACATTCGACGTTTCTGTTTCATAATACAATCATGAATAAACAATAAAGCTTTTTAATTACGTAATTTTAATATTACCTTTTCATATAGTCGTTGCGTATTGTTGCTAAAAGTAGGATTAGAAAATAATAAAAACAAACAAAAACCTAAAAGAGTTGTCGTGTTATCCTTGTTGTGTTATCCTAAAAAAAAATTATATACAAGTAAGAAACTCGATACAGAATGCGACACCCCAGTTTCATTTTATAAAAGTTATGATAACATTTCTAGGATTATTACTAGCTGGCGTACTCTCCGAGGCATGTAAAAATATTATACATTGACATATAAATCTAAATTTATATAACTCTATAATGAAATTGACTTAGTATAGACACATATATTGAAATAATTTGTACAGTATTTACAAAAACTAAACAGAAGTAGGCTTAACAATATTATAATATAATTATATGCTTACACTATTTAACATTCACTTACACCATTTCCACATTCAAAGTTTTACTATCTAAGGTCATTGCACTATGTATTTCAAGTTTCTTAAAAACACCACATTTAATATGTCGACGGACTTTCGTCAGAAGAGTCCCACAAAAGTTGCACATATAATTAAAAGGCCGGCATATGTAGCACGGCCTTGCGAGGCCTAAGTTTTCTTCGCCGGCGGAGGTCTACGCAGCAAGTGAAGTGGGTCCCTTCTGTATCTCGCGTAGAGCTCCCTCTTAAATGTCTCGAAGTGTTTCCGGTTTTTTTCGTTCTGTTTTTCCCTCCACAGAGGACGCGTTCTCCGCGCTTGAAGTCCCCAGTGAATCGTGAATATCGGAGACAGTACTTTAAACTGATACCCAATCAGAAACATCTCGTACACCTAGGAACAAAAACTAAATTAATTCATTGAAATTTCGGCTAACCTAAAATAAAAAGAACGGCATAAAATTTGGTACATTTTTTCTGATTCTGAATAAAAAAGGTCAAAATAAACCATACATTTAAATCTGCTTTGAGCTTACTAAACTTGCTCTCGTTTAGCTTCAATTAAAATTCTCTGATGTATAAAAAATGTCAAATAAAGCTCACTTTTTATGTATTGAAGCTTTTTGTCGATTTAAAAGAGCCTACTAGAATAAAAAATAAGCTTTTGACTCTTCAAACAAGCTTGTACAATTTCGTTTTAGTTAAAACAAATTTTTAGAGACAGTTATACATATGTGTATCAAGATTATTATTATAAATTAAGCGGAAACTTTAATACATTTTTTTGCAATAAAGAGTGCCCTATATCCTTTCCTAAGGTCTAGTCAATCTCTGTACCAAATTTAATCAAATTCGGTTCCGTGGTTTAGACTTGAAGGCGTGACAGACAGGCTGAACTACTTCGCATTTATAATATTAAGTAGAGATGAGAAATTTATATTAACTATTACCTATTATACATGTGTGAAAATGTTCATAGAATATGACGTTCCAGTGATATTGAAAGAAATAGAATCCCATTCGTGAAGCGGCAGTTGTCCGCGTTCAAAGAAAACAAGATTATTACGTAAAATTTATTTTTAAAGGTAACAAAATAAATAGAAGCAGTCGATAAACATAACAGGCGTATGAGCTCAAATATTTGTTCTTTATTTATATCACAGACACTTTCGAGCTATTTTACATGTTCTTGCACTAGAATAAAGTTCATTTTAGATTGACGATCAAACTCCAGTATTCTGCGTGACCCAGTCTCGTAAAGCGGCGATATTACTAAAGACGGTGGGTGACAACGGTAGGGCACATCCTCTAGCAAATGATACAATGCCAAACGCAGTTCCTCGGAAAACAGCAGGACCACCAGAATCACCCTTAAAAAATAATAAAAATATTAAAACAAGTTCTGAAAAAAAAATGCTTGTATTATGGTTTCTATATTCAACCTGGCAAGAAGATACTCCTCCAATCAAGAAATGTCCTCCACAAAACATGTTCGAGGTCAGAGAATCTCCGTATGAGAGCCTACATAGCCAGTGCGGGACTACTGGGACATTTGCTTCCATCATCATCCGTGGTATTCTCCGTCCTCCGACCTGAAAGGCAATATTTAACTAGTAGTTAAGCTCAAGCCAACATACGAAGAGCCTTGATAAAAAATTCTTGACCACAAAACCTGGTGGTAGCCTATAGTAAATGAATTGCAAAATTTTTTCCCCCCTCCAATTTTATACCCAATATGCCTTTTTTTAAGAATATCAAGGATTCCATTAATCGAAATAGGCCCAAACCGAGTCCCTGAATGTACCGACGAGATATTTCTACTGAGTGTTTTAAAAGTTTCATTAGGGTTTGATACATCCATGACACACGAAAAACATACATACAGAAACATAAAATACAAAAATACTGATTACTCAGGTTCTGTCTGCGGCTATACCCGCGTGATGCTATTTTTAAAGAGGCATCTTTATTGATAAAAATTTCGACCTCTTTAAGTATTTTTGCGACTAACATTCGGTTCAGCAGGTAAGACGTGAGATTCAGGTTCAGAAGGTTAGAGACAGACAGAGTTACTTTTACATTTATAGATTAGTCTGGATTCCGTAAGACTCATGTATACCGAAATGTAAGTCCTATTCCTATTCCCTTTTTGTTAATCTCATGAGAACCAGGTAACAATTGATTTGTGTGCAAATTTCATCCAAATCCGTTGGAGCGTTTTTGCATGACAGAGTTACAAACATGTTTGAATTTATAAAAACTTTCACATTCATAATAGTAATAGGATACATACAGCGGTAAGACCCCAGCCGGTGACAGTTAATCGTACAAGTGGTACAGCCTGACGTGGTCGTGGCAGTCGGATGGGCTGAATAGCCGGACCGAATACCAGGGGCTGGGCCAGACGCAATGCTGCGATGTCGTGGTCAAACTGTGGCTGTCCATATTGTGGATGAACTGACACCTGTGAAACCCTTACAATGCTGCCTCCAGAATCTCGGCGTGTGCTTCCCACTCTTAATCGAATTCCTTCCGGGACTACACTATATTCATATTAAACACAAACTTTATAAAATATATTACTCGTATTAAGGCAAAGACTTACTATATTATAGAAAGGCACTGCCATTCCGACAAAATGTCCAAAGACTCACTGGTGCTCCTTTGGAAACTCAACAGCAATGATACGAAAAGAAGTTAGTCACTGATTATTTTCGTTCAATTATGTTGCAAGCTTTTGTAGCACCAGCGAGTATTTGACTTTTTGCTTCTATGGAAGGGCATTTCATTAGGATCTAGTAAGTGGTTATAGTAATGATTAAAAATAATATCGTTGAGTTACGCAAAACCATTAAATTTATAACTATAATATAATAAATTTATAAAAAATATTATAAAAAATTTATAAATATATGGAAGATCTGCTATATAACAGTAGTATGTATTTACTTACTTTTGCACGCAATGAGCTGCTGTCAGAACATAATCCCTGCTGATTATAAAACCACCACAGAAAGAATTCCCATTCAACACCATTGACACTTGATAGGGATGTCTTGCCACTGAACTTGGTCTACCACCAATAATCTGCCCACTAAGCTCGGGGCAAACGACGGGCAGTTCCACTTGCAGTTCATTCTCATTCTCCTCTGTATTTTGAGCATCAGAACAACATTCCCCTTGTGGTGCTTGTTGGGGATCTACGAAAATTATTTATAAGTAATATCTCAAATAAACTTTTAAAATTCTCAAAGATAAAACATGGTTATAAATTTAAAATAAAAAATATACATACCTACAAGAGATATTAGAGAAAGAAGAAGCCATAGAACAGGCAAAACCATCTCGGAACAGGTGAACCGCGTACAATTAACTGGTAGGAGCTAGGGCGACTGCGGCTGGGCCCAAGCCGAAGATTGCAAAATAAGTTTGACCGCAATCAGAAATTACCCACGCTACACTAGAACCACGGTCACGACCTTTCATTTACAAACAATATTTCAGCTGTATTATATATAAATATAGAAAAAATATTATTATTAAAAGTTTTATATAATATTAGTCGATTTCTCTTATGCATAATATATTGTTGTGATGATGTTTTTTATTTCACGACGGTTAGCAAACAAGCGTACGGTCCGCTTGATGGTACGCAGTCATCGGGACCTATGGACGTATTGGGATAGTTGGAGTATCACATACGCGTTGCCATCCTAAGGGAAGGAATAAGAAGGGAACAAAGGGGTCGAAAGATTGGGCTTCTAACGCGAACGAGCGCAACAGCAGGTCTACTGATACTGTTACTTTACGACGAATTTATGTGAGATGGTAGTACTTCCCCGTTCGACACGGTCCAGTTGTACTGGGAGAAGCAACATGTTTACATCATTACAAACAGCTTAGTACAAGAATAATTTCACATTTCAAAGTGCCTTTGACGTCATTACTCGTCGTCATCTCTAACGTCATGTTTCACACGTTTCTTAACGCAAATAGATCAGCCGAAATCGTGTGAACCGGATTTCGAGATTACAAAAATACTTCTTAAGCTACGTTAGAAGGATTACTTTATTTTCAAATTCAACAAAAAGTACAATAAATAAAATTATACTACTTACGAAGGAAAGAGAATACGAATGACAAATTCAATTAAAGTGATCTTGTTTCAATAGTTATATTGTTTTTACTTATCATTAATCTGAGATGTTTAGGAAACCTGTATGGGGAAACCATGTAATGTAACGTCCAGAAAAACAACGATAAATAGTCTTTGACATTTTGGAATAAAATTTTATCTTAATTTTTCACCCATAGGGTTGGTATTTTTTCTTGATATATAATGGGACCAAACGAGGAGCATACCGTTCCAAGCAAAAGAAGAATTTTCCAAATCAAAGGTTGAAAAATATCAGTTAGTTTTCAATCGTCTTTAACCGCTTAACTCCAAGGGGCATCCATTAATTACGTGAGATGTTTAAGAGGAGAAGGGGGTCTAGCCGAATCTCACTAAATCTCACGTGAAAGATCAGGGCGCTTTCAATTTTGCAATGTTTCGTTGGATCGAAAAAACGCCAAAACTGCCTCGAATATTCGAGGCGGTGATTACTATTAACTTATTAACTTGTAGTTCCATTCTATATAATATCCGGAGTCCTTGACCAGATCACCATTAAAATACATATATGATCACCTCAAAAAGTTACTAGACACCAATACTATCGCGTTACAAACGCACAAACAATTGATCCCTTTTCTCCTTTTGTTGTTAAAAATGTTACAAAACTTTTTACGGACTATAGATTTTTATTGACCTCCAAGTAATAGAAATTCAGATATTCGTGAACTGATTTTTATAACCTTTGACCTTAATTATCCGTCAATGTCGGCACAACATCGATGTCTAGTTTGACCTGGTCATTGTAAAACAAAAAAGAACTGAATATTTATTTTCACAATCGTCCAAAAATGTCAGTCGTATCAGACAAATGATTAAAAAAATCTTATCGTGAAAAAATATCTACGCAAAAAGAATTACTTAAATTCATTTCGCTTGCCTTAATTATTTGAAATCTTTTGAGCAATCTGCCCGCTGATAAAATTGAAAATAATGAAAAAGGACCATGATTAGCTTAGTTAGCAGTCCGTTGAAACATCCAATCAGTTCTAACGAGAGGGCATTTCGAAAGATTCCCCTCGAAACGGTAAATTCGCGACAGACAGATTGGCACAAAACCGACGTTTTTATTATTTTTAGTATCAGTTCCGTTCCGCGGACGTCTGAAAATAATTATATCGCTTGCAACATTCCACGGCTTATGAGATTTCTAAGAAGACTCTGGAAATATTCAAACGAAATATTGACGAATTTTATTTAATAATGGATTCTGTCCTATGTTTCATTGCTTTCCAATGATAAGCTTGTTTTGATAAAATGTTCGTTTTCTTTCGATTTGCCGATTTGTACTACGAGTACGAGTATTGCACAAAGTAAAGGCACGACCTCTCATCTCCTTTTTTCCCTTCACATCCCTCGATCCCTCGGGTCGGCAGCACACATGGGATACCTCAAGTATCGCGCACATTCATAAGTTGCGGGACCATCAGCACCACACCGGACCGGCCCACATGCTTGTTTAACAACCGTAATCACATTAAGAAAATTCTGAAGTATTGTTGTTATATGCTTATAATAGAAGATGATTATTAAATTTTCACTCCTTCAAAAAAACAATTTAGATAAATATGTCTATTTAACAAGTGAATAATAATTATTCTTTGAAATGAAGTCAAGGTATCCGTTGACGTTGAATAAAATGTATTTATTACAGTTATAAAACATTTTATCACAAAGCGTAGGCTGAAGTGGTTGAAATAAACAACCGTTTGAAAGAAATTAATTAACCTCGGCCGGTTTAAATTTTCGGTAAAGTCGAAACGTTGTCTAAATAGAAATCAGGTGATAACTGCCGTATCGATTAATAAAGTCGATGATTCATCGACCTTCACCCTCCGATAGACCGTGACGGCACAAGTTATGAGAAAGTAGACGTTTTATATTTTAAAAATTATACTAGAATTAAGCCTAATATAATATCTTATTTTTTATCTAAAACATATACACTTAAATACTAACTATATTTACAAATAATTACATATGTTAAAACCATGTCCACGGGGAATGGTGGTAAGAATGCTAGCCGGATTTCCCCGCGGAACCGCAATCTCAATGTTTTGAGCGAAAAATTAACCAGCCCTCCTGTCACCTGTGGAGTTTCATGGCCCAAGATATTATAATTATTTACAGTCTTAATCTACTGCTTCTTTCCAGATTCGCTTGTCGCCTACATTCTCATTTTACTCAAGTTACTACTTTCAATTTATTCAAAGCGTACGTGTAAACGCTTTTGATAATTAATATTTGAAAAAAATCCTTTTTCTATATAGAGTTTTTGAGACAACTACTTTAAAATCAAATAAGTAAAATAAATAAGTTATTAACGATTGGGTGAACAACCTTTTCTTGTAATAATTTGAACCAGCACTCTGATAAACAAATCGTAAGGCAATAATGATAAAAAGCTGAATGATATAATTTCGCTTACAAAGTTTAAGACGTTTTTTTCTACGCTTTTGGTTGTGTCTTAATCTTTTTTTGTCGATCTACGATAGTTTGATCAATAGTTCAATTAGTTTCTACAATTTCTAAAATAATTAATATAAAATATAAAATGATATCAACAAAAGAATGTCCACACAACTATAAGTGTTGTAAGATAACTAAGAATGGAATTAAAAGTAAAATTACTTAAAATTATTGTTAAAAATAGAGTGCATTTTCAATTATAAGATTTTATAATTGAATAATGAAACAGGAAGTATATCCAAATTGGAATCGTTAGCTCATTAATTTTATCGCGTTTTTATATTACTTGCAAACAAAGTTTGGGTAAGAGACAAAATAATTTAAAAAGTACAATATTTTACTAAATTCGCATGTCCTGCGAGGTTACTATTAATTTTTGTAAAAATTCTATTCAATTCTGAAAGAAAATCCATTCAAATTTTATGAGAGTGAGATATAAATATATATGTACGTCATGATACGAAATAACGGTTTAACTAAGTGTTTGGCATGTTTTTGGTAGTTATTTGAATTGCCGTAAGAGTTAATGGTAAGCCCCTTGATTGAGTATATACTCTGCATCGTAAGAATCAGAATCAGTGTATCTTCAGACTCAGATGGGACTGGGGTAGAACAGATGATATCAATGCACATGATTTCTGTGCGCAGTTATTAAAAAAAATAGGTGGACTCATGTTTTGTATTGTTGTGTATATATTTATTATTTATTTATTTAGGTCAAACAATAAAACATACACCATACAAGTATAAATACACATTAAAGATTGGAGCTTAGTTTTGTCTTATAGGTTGCCGCGACATGCTTATAATTAAGATTTATTTTACAAATGTACGGGGAAAACAATTATATAAATCAGAATATACAAAGATCGTTATAAAAAATAACTAAACAAAAGCTGAAAGTCTAACTTTTCGAACTACTGCGATTCTCACTTTAAGCAAATGCTTTGAGACTTATTTATTTGTAGAAAGATAAATTGGATTTTGCTAAAGTTTTCTTTTAATTATGACAGCTGTTTGTAATTAGGTGATTGTTAGTCATTAATTAAAAGAAAATGCACTTTGGTTCATAACTTAGTAACTACGATAAAAAAAACATAAAAGTTTAAATCTAACAAAATAGGTTGCCTATGAGAAATCGCTTTCAAGCGATAAGGCTGCCATTTGTTCTCCCGTGTTGCTTAGTTTTATTGTTTTTTTCTTTTTGTATATTTTTTGTGGTGTACAAAATAAATAAATAAAATATATATCACGCATTTGTCTTTACGAAGATTAACCTGTATGTATAGAAATACAGAAAAAAAGAATTATTAATGCATAACAGAATTATTAATGTATGACAGTCAAAAAACCTAAGATAATCATAATATATCTATAAGATGCCCAACGGCTTGGAGCGTGGACTATTCACTTGAATTCCACGCGACACTGCGGCTTAGCGCTATGCGTCGTGTCGCTCCCGACGTGCCGTACAAACCGTATCATGTTACAGAATACTCGCGCAGCGTTCCCGTAACCGCGCTATTTCTGTACCTACCTCGCTACATACTCTATCCTAAATAGCAGGGCTTGCGATTGACAGACAGTTAAATAAACTAGAGTTTTATTAGTATAAAATATAGTGGGTTCGTTTTTGGATAAACAAATTCTATTATATTATTATTCTGTTTTTAAAATTAGTTCTCATTCTCATGACGCGTTTAGGAATATAGAAGCGAATTTTATGATGCTCGCAATCAACAACACGATTTTCCGACGTTATCGATAACTAAAACTCAACTATAATGTACGCAGCTGCAGGTTCAAAATTTTAGAGTTACTTTTGTTTCGTTACTCAAGAGAAGTATAGCTTCTTACATGCGGACATAAGTACACACAACACTATCACAGCCCATTTGTTGCTGGTTCAAGGGGTTGGAGGAGGGACAGTACAAGAAATGTAACAAGAGAAATTTGAGCTTTTTTTATAGCAGCTCCGTTTTTTTCCTCTTTCCTAATCTCTTATCCTACGTCTCACATAGGTGGTAACGTACAAGATATAACTGGAGTTACTGGGAAAGGAATGGAAAAATACGGACATCCGGAGTATTTTATAATATTGTAAGCAGTATTGCTAACGTCGATATTCCGTGTAGGTATTACTTCCCCAAAAAATATCCCATTCATACTAAGACAAAAAATTTGTATTATGCTAAAACCACACCCTATAAATTTTCGAGGATTACGTATTTAGATTTGTTATTAAGATGTTTCAAATCTGCGTAGCTATTTATAATATGTGGCCAAATAGATATTGTAAAAGTAGGAAAAAATATTGTTTTCAATAATAATGGATTATTTTAAAATAACGTTGTCAACCCTGCTGTAGGTGTACAACGGATGTTGTCAAATTCATGTGGATTTAGGCTGCATGCTAACAAACCTATAATAACCACGTCTGTATCTTATCTATCACATAAATTCCTCAGATAAATGTTGTTAAATGGTCTAAGTAAATGTTTAATTATGATTTAAGTAATAACAATTTTATTTCATACAAAACATTAATTGCAGAACTTTCTAGAGAAGTGTATCATTAACATAATTTTTTTATTTATTTATTATATTATAAGCAGTCGATATTTTTTCTTCAATGGTCTTCAAGCGTATATAATATACGACGCTCATACCTGGGTGTGATCACTGATCTGAAACGATCATAGGGTTGAGCAACTTTAGGAGGGTTACTCAGTAGATGGGTGATCGCATCGTGGTATTTGAACTGATTCTTCATGCCTCTTGGGGCACGTAAAAAGTCCCTACTTTTTATTTATTACTTATGACAATTTGACAATACTCGAAAGTCAAGTCAGAGGCTTATACGGGGGCCACCTGAACAACTTTGACACTAGGTTGAGAACTCCATTAGAAGGAGAAGAATATAATATATATATTTTTTAATATTAGCAATACTTTTTCAAGACATTACTAATATTGCAATGAACCTCCAGTTCAGCTCGTAGATTCCGCTATCGACCGCTATTAAAAACAATTGTTTATAATTTTCAATTTTAAACAATTGCACGTAAATAAACTATAATTACTTATGTGAACTAGAATCCTTGATCAGACCACGGCTCTCATCCCAATTTCGACCTAAAATGTTCATGACTCCGTCGGTCTGAACATCGATTAACAAAAACAAAACAATCACAATTAAGACGTATGGAACAAACATCAATCATCAAAGAAGAAAACAGAACAGTTACGAGCTGTAACACCTCCCAGATAGATCGCGAGTGCCAAATGCCATCGTTTGGCACGGCTCCATGATTGCCAACAAGAACTCATGCCGTATGTCAGCCGCTCACGAAAATATTATTTAACTCCAGGCATACACTTATTACTTTCTAAATTGTATTTGGGATAAAAAAATATTACAAAAGAATTGTAAACGTTTCTTATACGAACATGAAGTATTATTGAAAAGATTTTCATGGATGTTAAGCTTACGTTCGATATGTGTGTTAACCGTCTATCAAAAAATTGTATCCATGCAATATTTTTGTTATTCAAATTGATTAACCCTTAATCTTAATCAAAAAACTTGACTTATTGACACAATATCCTAACTTGACTTATTGTCACGAGAAAACAATCATATTTATTGTATAACTAAGAAGTAAGAGTCATAGGCGAGGTTGTGGTGTTCGGGTCGGGTTCGGTGGTGAGATAATATTTTTAATGACCATGCGGGCATATTTACTCGTTTGTCCTTGAACTAGTATGTATTTCCGGATCCCCTACACAGGATATCACTGTCATAATGAGGGCCGTTGAATGAGTAGCATGTATTTTATTTATTTATCGGCAATGTGCTAACTTGGATTATTTAAATTAGATTGACCAAATTTCATAATTTCAAAACTATAGAATAATTGTTGGAAAAAAAAGCGAAGTAAACTAATGGTCTGTTAGGCAAAGGTCTTTTACCCTACTATTTTAATTTGGACTACAAATTGAACACAAAAGTTTTTAAAGATTCCGAAATTTGAATCTCTAGTTAAAGTCTACATTTGCAATATAAGTTTGGGCTGTGGAGTGTATATCTTTCACTAAATATAACTATCAATTGTCCGGAACCCAAAGAAATCGGCTATTCTTTACCTTGGTGATACCTGATATTACAATTCTCATGTCATTTTGAATTTATTTTAATTAATTTGAGAAGATTATTGGACAGTGTAATCTGGTTTTAAGTTCGTAATAACTGGTTGACCCTTAAATAAAAAAAGAATATCCCGTGATAATCATATTTCACAACTCTGCATGTAATAAAGAAAATACTACCGAGAGCAAATTTTGTATAGACCTAAGATGCCTTTAGATCTTTCAATATAACCTTTAAGAAAAACAGCGGGCTTACCATTAACTCTTATTGCGATGGAAATGACGAGCAATATATATTATGACATTTATATTTATACGTCATCTTAATATATATAATCTTATCTTCTTAATATATATAAATCACGTATCACGTTGTTTGTCCGCGATGGACGCCTAAACTACTGAGCCAACTTTAATAAAATCTTGCACACTGTGTATAGTTTCATCCAAATTGAAAGATAGGATAATTTATATCTCAATTACTTAATGTTTGTATACAGGTAGATAGTTTATAAGTGGAAGAACACAGAATGGAATTAAAACTCTCACGGTACCGGGATAAACGCAACAATTTACTATGCACCCGGTCAAAGTCGGGGTGGGTCGCTAGTGCTCATATAAAATCTGATTGTCAATTTTGAATTGGATTGATTTTAAATTGCTATAAGGTGAGCCCGGGTGTTTTATAAAAAAACAGACAAGTATCTTTTTAAGTAATCAAGATCTGTAACCTAGAAATGTTTTTTCGTAACGCAAAACACTTCAAGAAAATCAATACTAAGTTCCTGCCTCCTGTCAGACGGGGCTTGATTTAGAACGACATTGAGAAGGGTCTTAGAAATCTATTGACAATTAAAAAGGAAGGTCTAAGAGCTTGGAATAGCCTACATTTAGATAGTTTTATGTGCATAGTATTTTATGTTGTTTATCGATTCCTTTCGACAAAACGACGCGACAATCGACAAACAGGCGTACAGCGGTCATTAAAGCCTTTTATCATTAGTAATACAACATGAATCACCATGCATTTCCACGTCAGCTGAGAGAGAAGAAGAAAGAGCCGACGAGATCAAAATGTGGCTTTTGACGCATTTACTTTCAATCACAAAACTGTAACTGGCTAAATATTGATAAAATTGCTTATAGGAAACTTTTTAAAAGTCTATAACATGATCTATCGTTTCTGAAGTAATGCTCCTGCTAACGGGAAATCCATTAAAATGCAAATAGCTTACGTAGTTAGGTGAAGATATCCAATATATAAAGTATAATGGAAATTGTTCGAGTCTCTTCAACGGAAGGGCAAGGTTCGGACCGGAATTTTCTTCAAACATTATTAGGGAATAAAGTAAGTATAACCTTATTAGCATAGCACGACCCACTTCTTCTTGAACTACTTTCTTTGTACACGTAAAGTTCGATCCTTATATTAAGAGCAAGTTGTATAAGTGTTTTGGGCATTAATAGATCGGCACTATTCTATTAATTAATAAAGAGTGAGAGTAGCATTGTATATTCTGTTGCGTTGTGTTTTTTTTTGGTAAATTTAAACACCGGAAGTCAAAGCTGTCCTTTTGAAATGGAATTTGACGTGAGATTTTAGCTAAATGGCTTTGCTAAATCTGGGGGCACGGCAGTGCCCCCGCCAAGTCGAGCAAAAAGCGGCACGGCCGTACTATCCTTTTCTCGAAGCAATTCAGGCCATTTTCGACGCTCTATAACTTCGTTGTGGATAAAGCTATAAGCCTGAATTTTTAGTAACCGAGCAGGCATTGTATAGACACGGTATATTTTAAATTTCATTCAATTTGAACCAGTAGTTTTAGAATTATAACTAGTCAAATTTCTTAATTTTGTCACTCACTGACTGACCGATCATCAAAACTCTAAGGCACTTCTAGCAGACATGGAAGCTTCAAATTTAGAATATAATTAGTGTTTAGTGTATAAGTAAAGGAAAAATTAAAATATTTTGTAATTTCGCTCCAGTTTACTAGATACACCAACTACATAAATAACTTTGTAATCGCCTATAAATGTATAGGATTACAAAGTTACATTTGCAGTCAGATACGCACTTATATAATTTTCAACCTCCTATAACTTCGTTGTGGCTAAAACTAAAAGCCTGAATTTTCAGTAACCAAACAGGCATTGTATAAACACGATATATTTCAAATTTCATGCAATTTGAAAGTGTAGTTTAAGAATTATAACTAGTCAAAAATTTCTTAATTTTGTTATTTATTGGCTGACCGTCATCAAAACTCTAAGGCACTTCTAGCAGACATGGAAGCTTCAAATTTAGAATATAATTAGTGTTTAGTGTATAAGTAAAGGAAAAATTAAAATATTTTGTAATTTCGCTCCAGTTTTCTAGATACACCAACTGTATAAATAACTTTGTAATCTCATATAAATGTATAGGATTACAAAGTTACATTTGCAGTCAGATACATACTTACATAATTTTCAACCTCTGATAACTTCGTTGTTGCTAAAACTAAAAGCCTGAATTTTCAGTAACCAATTAGGCATTGTATAAACACGGTGTATATCAAATTTCATTCAATTTGAAAAAGTAGTTTAAGAATTATAACTAGTCAAAAATTTTTTAATTTTGTTATGCATTGGCTGACCGTCATCAAAACTCTAAGGCACTTCTAGGAGACATGGAAGCTTCAAATTTAGAATATAATTAGTGTTTAGTGTATAAGTAAAGGAAAAATTAAAATATTTTGTAATTTTGGTCTAGTTTACTAGGTACACCAACTGCATAAATAACTTTGTAATCCCATATAAATGTATAGGATTACAAAGTTACGTTAGCAGTTACATTTGCAGTTAGATAGGTATTTAAATAATTTGCGACCCCTATAACTTCGTTGTGGATAAAACTGAAAGCTTAAATTTTCAGTAACTAAACAGCCATTGTATAAACACGGTATATTTCAAATTCCATTCAATTCGAATAAGCAGTTTAAGAATTATAACTAGTCAAAATTTCATAATTTTGTTACGCACTGGCTGACCGTCATCAAAACTCTAAGGCACTTCTAGCAGACATGGAAGCTTCAGATTTAGAATATGATTAGTATTTAGTGAATAAATAAAGGGAAAATTAAAATATTTTGTAATTTCGGTCCAGTTTTCTAGATAAATTAACTGCGTAAATAACTTTGTAATTCCATATAAATGTATAGGATTACAAAGTTATGTTAGCAGTTACATTTGCAGTTAGATAGTTATTTAGATAACTTGCGACTCCCTATAACTTGGTTGTGGATAAAATTGAAAGCCTAAATTTTCAGTAACTAAACAGGTATTGTATAAACACGGTATATTTCAAATTCCATTCAATTCGAATAAGCAGTTTAAGAATTATAACTAGTCAAAATTTCATAATTTTGTTACTCACTGGCTGACCGTCATCAAAACTCTAAGGCACTTCTAGCAGACATGGAAGCTTCAAATTTAAAATTTAGTTAGTCTTTAGTGTATAAATAAAGAAAAAATTAAAATATTCTGTAATTTCAGTCCAGTTTTCTAGATACACCAACTGCATAAATAACTTTGTAATCGCATATAAATGTATAGGATTACAAAGTTACATTTGTAGTTATATAGGTACTTCGATAATTTTCCACCTCTTATAACTTCGTTGTGGCTAAAACTAAAAGCCTGAATTTTCAGTCACCAAACAGCCATTGTATAATCACGGTATATTTCAAATTTTATGCAATTTAAAAGAGTAGTTTAAGAATTATAACTAGTCAAATGTCTTAATTTTGTTACTCGCTGACTGACCGATCATCAAAACTCTAAGGCACTTCTAGCAGACATGGAAGCTTCAAATTTAGAATATAATTAGTGTTTAGTGTATCAATCAATGAAAATATAAAATATTTTGTAATATCGGTCCAGTTTTCTAGATACACGAACTGCATAAATAACTTTGTAATCCTATATAAATGTATAAAATTACAAAGTTCTATTTACAGTTAATCAATCAGTGTACCTGTATATATATATGCATAATATAATGAAATAATAGGTGTAGGTACCTAGATAAAATACGATTAAATTCAAGAAGTGGGTAAAAAAGTAGACCTTTCAACAAAAGATATGAGATCCCATAAAAACATAAAATGTAAAAATTGCCAGTCTCATAAAGCAGTTCTTCTACTACAAAAAGTGGTGAGATCTCATGTATAACTACGCCTGAAACTTGGCAGTTTTACGAATCTAAAAGTATTTGTATGAGTAGAATAAGTTGCCGTACAACTGGCAAGTTTCAGGCGTAGTTATACATGAGATCTCACCACTTTTTGTAGTAGAAGAAGTGCTTTATGAGACTGGCAATTTTTACATTTTATGTTTTTATGGGATAACTATTACCGCATTCTCCCCGTATGCCGTCGGGTCAGCCCGGCCCGTTTTAAACTCTACTTTTAATATTACAAAAAGAATGAACATTTTCCCATTTTAATAATACCGAGTATATTGTCGGACAAAATACAATTTTTATTTCAAGTAAAAAAAAAAATAATGCTAGGTTTTTTGCGACAATTTATGTGACAGCAACGTCAGAGGCCGAGCCGGAATGAAACTCATTAATACGATCGTGTTTCAATATGTGGCGCCATCTATAAATTTTGTCGTGAGCAATTACATGCTGTCGAGGCGAGAAGCTTAATTTATGGTTTCGATACGTTCCTTTTTTTCTGATGACAATTAAAATTTAATTGGGGGTGATATTGCTTTAGGTTTAGAAAAACCTTGCTATTGGGCATAAATGGGCCGACTTGACCGAAAAAGTAGTTCCCTCATACAGCAGTATTTGTACTGCTGCGTTACGTTCGATAAATGTTAGCGCCGGAGGCGTAAAATTTAACCCCTACGATCTTATCATTCTTCTGACTTCTTGGTTCGCTCCTTGGGTCGGCAACACGCATGCTGCTGATATAACAAGCGTCCCTAAGCGATAGTGATCGCTTACTATCAGGTGAACTATAAACTTGTTTAACACCTTCGTAATAAAAAATACAGTAATGACGATATTGATACCGGCATGGTGATGAACAATGCTGAACAAATATAGTGCAACAGTACAACCAGTAAGTAACTTAAATTATATATTATATTATATTCGTAATTTTGAAAAAAAAAAACAGTATGCTTTAGACCACGCGGTTGAAGTAAAACTTCTTTTGCTAAAATTAGTCAGCGAGTTAAGACTTCATCTGTCTGTCTGTCCGTCCGTCCGTCCTATACATTTTTGTATTTTTATCTTTGTTTTTTCCGTTGCATCCGGTTTAAAATCACAACGATTCTAAAATAAAAATATTTTTAGAAGTTCAATTTTATCTTCGGTTTGATAGCCTACGTCTGTCTGTATTTCTCTAACTTCTAAATCATACAACGGATTTTAAGGTGTATTTAATTAAGAATATATTTATTGTATAACCGTATCTTCCTGTTAGTCTAATTTGTATCTAAATGTAAGCCATTAAAGACTATTATTTATCTATTTAATTTCTATTTACATAATGCATTTTTATGTTATATGTATATATAGTTTAATATTTATTAGTTTATTATACTCATGTATATATTTATTATAATATATTGTGTGTATTAAGTTTATGTATTAGTGTGTAGTTATTTGCGTGTATGTTTATTTTATTGCTACACCACCCACAACTTTAAACAGATCTCCTATCCTTAAGGTTGTCTGGAAGAGATCGCTTTTAAGCGATAAGACCGCCTGTTGTGCTCGTTTTCTTTTTTAAGTGTCGCTTTTATATTGTTTTTTTTTGTGTACAATAAAGTATTAAAATAAAATAAAATAAAATAAATAATTTCACAGCAGTGCATAATTCGTGGAATTGTGAAAAGGATAAATCGTTATCGTTCAGGCGGCATAATTAATTGTGTATTTCTGGTTTCAGTGATAAATTGCATATGAATATCACTAAATGTTCATTTGCAATAACAATTTGAAATACGGCATGTTTCTGGCTGTAATATTTATTGAAATGCGCTTAAAATCATGGACGTTGCAAGGTAGAAGAAGAATGAGATATGCATTAAATAAAGAACATATATTTTGAATGATTTAACTAATAATAATCATTGAAGAAAATAGTCATTTTGCCTTTAGACTTCTAGATGCTGGCTAAATTGAAATTATATTTTTCTAAAGATTATGTAAATTTGTAAAAAAAAAACTCCTAAAATGGTAAGCGCAACATTCGAATTTCTATTTAATTTATTTAGAACTCTGCATTATTTACCTGTATGTAACTAGTAACCAGATAATGTAATAACTAGCTCCCATATAAGTACTTTTAAAAAAGATAAGGCACCTGTGTTATTTAAGTAGTAGAAGAGCCTTGCTGTTTTTCAGCATGAATGGGCCGGCTCGACTGGGGAAGTACTACCCTCCCACAGAAAATCGACGCGAAGTAATAATATCCGCACAGTTGTGTGTCGTTCGATATGTGGGATTTGCGACCAGAAACCTTTATCCTATCCTTTTATTTCCCTTCCTTGTTCGCTCCTTCTCTTGGATCGGCAAAATACTTGATAGCTACTGGTAATACATGTGTCAATAGACGAGGGTGACCGCTTACATCAGAAGGCCATTTTTGGTGGTAGGTGTATTATTGCAACAGCCCGCCTAGGTAGACACCACCGCAATGTCAGTATACTGTGTTTCGGTTTGAAAGATACTGTAACTAGTCAAAATACTGGGCAAAGGAGATTTAAGAACCAATATCTCGAGGTCGGCATCCCGTGACTGACACCTATAAATAAAAGTTGTTGCAAGCGCACATGGGCTACGACAACCGCTTATCATCTTGCTTGCTTCCCAACATAAGTGTTAAATTTTTATCGCTGCTAAACTAAATACAAAATTTTGTGAAATGCGTTAATTTTAGAATATCAAAGAGTCATTAAGCGATTAGTAACATTTAACAGGCATCTGTTCGAGTAAAAGTTTGCAGGTTAACGTCGTCGCTATTTCCATCTTCATTCCACAAACATCTCGTCCAGCTGCAAGGCGGCCGCTTGTTTACGAGATTTTTTGTGGACAGAATTAACATTTAGTGATCTGGAAATGTGTCAAGTTTAGATACTTGTTAATATACATTTAGAAAAGAAGGCTTCGTTTATAATATGTTACAGTAAAATATTGTTCTTATTCCTAGCATTAATCTCGGTACTTTGCCCAGGGTCTGCTTTTTGTTCTTATCCAGATTTGACAGGTTACTAATTATTAGTTTTTACACAGAACGACTGCCGTCAAACCTCCGCAAAGCTAAAGGTGAACCAGTAACTCATTGGATAAAAGCAAACAACTGATTGACAGCTTAACGTGCTCTCTGAGGCATGCAAGGAAGACCCGCAAGGACAAACGCCAGAACGACGCAGATGTTTATAAGATCAATACAAATACATATTCGAGCGGGACTCGAACCCGCGATTGTCAAAACAAAAGCCAGGCTCGCTACCAATACGCCGGAACGGGCTTCTGGTACATTTTTTTATTACATCATATATTATAGTGATTTAATATTTTATTTCAATACTAAAGTTCTTCTCGTTCCAATCGGCGCTTAAAGTACCGTTACCGTTTTTGATCAGGATCAGACCCGCGGCTCTCGCGTTAAAAGAGCGAAGTCCTTCCTTCTACCGTTGAGCTTTTGAGGCGTAAATCTTCTCTTCTCATCTCTATCCCTTGGGTTGGCAAGGCGCATACTTTTACCATCGCGAGCGTTCATAGGCTGCGGTGACTAATAATTAGAGCATTGCTGTTCAGCATAAATGGTCTGTCTCGACCTCGAGAAGTAGCTACTACTTGCTACACAATGTAGTACTTTCCTTATCAAGTCAGCTCATGTCAATAACAACAAGTTACTATCTCTTTCAACCCATTACAGACTATTCTGACTATGACAAAATTATGTTAAAACGAAGCAAATTGGTGATATTTTCTTGCAATTCTTATTTTCATCTACGTGAAGATAAATCTTTATACCCCTTTCTAGAAAGTTCCACCTTTATATAATAGCGTTATTTATATAATAACGCACCAACATTTATATAATAGCGGATCACAAGCACATAATTATAATACTATTGCAATACTATCGATATTCATTCGTTACATTTTCGTATTACTTTATTGCAAAAATGGTATTTGTAACTCATTAGCTTAACGCATAGAGTAAATAATAAAGTTCAATTTAACTTCAAGACTATTTTATTTAACAGTCTGACAATGACAACTTCGTTCGTATATCTATGACTTAAAATGTAATGTGCAGTTAAAATTTCATGGTCCAATTTTATTGAAGTGAAACTTAATGTAATTAAATTATGAAATTAAACTGTGAAGTGAAACTTCTTTAAAATCGTTGTGATTTCAAACCGGATGCAACGGAAAAAACGACAGGTAAGAGACACAAATACAAAAATGTGTAGGATAAAGCCGGCAAAGAATGAGACAGAAATATATATACTATTTTATATTATCGGTCTCTCCTCTTTGCGCCATGCCTTAGTGAGCCAGAGCGAGAGAGAGAGCAAATGTCGGTGCGTATGTATATTGCACAGTGTTTAATACTTGCTTGTATTTGAACATTTAACGTGTTAGTATATGTGAAAAGTACGTGAGCTAATACTACTGTACGCGTATTACAGCTTTTTAGTAAGAAGTCAGCGTGGTGTGTTATTTTTAACAGTGTTTGTGTTCATCTCATTCTTTTGACGATTTACTGAAGTTTCGCTTCTATCGCGTGTGAATCGCACACACACCTTTTTTTTTAATTCTGTAACTGCTATTTCATATAATCCTAGTAATCAAAACGCATCGGAATGAGGTCAGCCAACTAAGATAGAAGGTACAGTGGCCTACAAAAATATCATGATAATATTGCCGTGCGCCAGAAATCCTGCAACACCAGAGAGCATACAGGTGCGTTGCCTACTATTTTTTTCAAAAGATGCAACTGATTATACTCTTGGGGCCTCGAATAGAATCTGACGGGCAGTCTCACGAGTTTTTCGCTAACGTACGTCAATAACTATATAGGCGGACATTTGAGCCCTACCACTTGCTTGCCCGTATTTGATTTCATAACGCCACAATGTAATGTAATGTATGGATAAAAATTAATTATCTTTCTATATTCAATAACTTCGTAAAAGTGTTTGCTAAAAAGTTATTGTGCAACACTGTTCCTGCGCTTGTTTTAAGAAAATTTATATGTGACCTACTGTACTGGCGCGAAGCCAAACATCGCCATGGAACTTTATTGTATTCATTTCATTAGATTTAAATAGCATTATTTAGATCCGAATTTCGAAAGCTTACATCCGAATTTTTACAGTAGACGCCATGTACATCTGACATCTTATGATAGTAACAAGAAATATTAATATTATATAATAATCGCTCAGCATACTCATTTTTAATATCAAATAGCGCGAACTTCCGTGGCTTTCTAGAACACACTTCTGCCCCTTTTCATAAAAAAAATTAAATTATGAGTGCAGAGGTACTTTCCAATTGGACACAAATAAGCAATACCATGTCAACCCACACGAATGTCATTTCGAGAAAAACGCGTTTGAAAATTTTGAACAACTTCCTTTATACGATTTTTTTTTATGTATTGGTCAAGTTTTTGGCAATTTCAGATGTATGTAAGTTATTTTACTTATTTTCACAAAAATAAGTATACAAGTTTGTATAAATATGCAGTTGCATATTTCGTATATAATATAACCCAAAACGTTTAACATAATACATAAATTGCATGATTAAAAATTGCTTTATTAGAAATTTTAAAGCTTAAAACCGTACAAATATTAAAGAAAAATGTTCTTCAGCCACTTACCAGCACTTCTGCATATATAACTCAATTTTTTCAATTTTGTGGGTTAACATGGTATTGCTTATTTGCGTCCAATTATAATATATAATAAAAATAAATAATTATCAGTCAAGTGCGTTGTGAACCACGCACAGTCGAAACTAAAGGGTTCTGCAGCTTGATCATGAAGAATCTTAAGAACTTTAAAAATAAAATCGACCGCAAAATTAAGTTGGTATTTTCATAGTAATTATTAAAAGTAATATGAAAAACATATTTAGGGAACAACTTATATATCCCCTAAAATTTGTAGACCTATCTTCTTCAAACCGAATGTGGTTGAAACTTCATTTGCTGTTCCACAACCTCAAATTTTTCTAGAATTTTAAATCCCATAATTCAAAAGTTAGAACACAATTTTTATAATATTTAGGAGCTTATATCTCAACAACCACTGACTTAATGAAAAAAGGCAAAATCAAACCTCCTTATAATATTGAAAGACCTAACCAAAGATATCACACACGTTGCCATACCTTAAAATTTTGTGTTGAAATGTTTACAGAACACACCATTTTCCATTTTTACCATTTGGATACGGAACCCCAAAAACTTCCAAAAATAATTATTTTTATTATAAAAGTTAACAAAGCTGGTGCAATGTAGACCTTTAGAGTAAAGAGCTCTTTACTAATAACACTTTTCGAATCTCAGATTTATCCGGTTTTTATTACGTAGTTCATTTCCAAAATATAATAAAAAAAGACTTCAATATGAATCTGCCTTTATAGTTATGGACTCACCTGAGTATTCCTCGTAAAACCGTACCCCAAGAATCTCTCGTCGTGAGCGGGAACGATATCCGGAGCAACGTAGAACGGCTCGTATAACAGCTCGAAGTTAGTCACGTTGTGACTGATGTGAGTATCCGTTGTCTCATTACCACCAGATGACTCCCATCTAAAACAATAAATAGATATTTAATTAAAGAAAACATTTTGCAATCAACAACCTTTCCTATACCATGCCCAATGGAATGCAGAAGGTTTCGGTACTTGGACAAAATTGACATTGCTGTCGTGTGCAAACACGATAACATGTAATTATAGTGAGCATTTCGGCATATGATTTTTGGTATACCTACTATTTCGAAGCGCTGTCAATCGACAACGCAGCACTACTATGGTGGCAGCCAAGATCCTCAATATTTCTTGTGGAATAGTTATTAGCGTTTTAGCGTGTTAGTGGCGTTTGGCTAGCATGCCCTTTATGTCAACGGTCGCGGGTTCGATTCCCGATCGGGATGGATATATGTATTGAAGTTATAAATATCTGTTTCGGTCTGAGCGTGTGTCCTTGTAAATCTCCTCACCGTGCCTAGCAGAGCACGTTAAGCTGTGGGCCCCGGTTATTATCATAATATCTGGTAATAATCGTTAACTCTTGATAGGTAATTTGATCTTCTCCAATGAGTTACTGGTTTGCCTTTAGGGTTGCGGACGTCAGATGGCAACCGCTCTGTGTAAAAACTGGTAACCTGTCAAATCCGGATAAGAATAATAAGCAGAACTTGGGCAAAAATACCGGGATTAATGCTAGGAAGAAGAAGATGTCGCTTGAAGAAACGTTGGCGCCGTGTGCTAATAATATAGAAATTTTGCTCGCGAGCTCCCTAAGTTTAATGCATTGACATTATTCAATTATCTATTAAGTTGCTATCAAAGATTTCACAAGAGAAAACTCACCTGGAGAAGTTTGAGGCGTACTGGTTATAAATAAATACTTTTCTGTGAAAAGGAATAGCTAATCTGTTTCTTGATAGTCGCAGTAATTCAGATTTGTTTGCTGGGAAGTTAGCAACTCGTTTATCTAGTTCATATGTTGGCACCACGTAAGCGCACATAGAACACTTGGGAGCTGTGTCTAAAAAGTTGTCCAATGCCTCCGCCATGCCCTTCGATGGTACAATATCAACATCTACTAAAAAAACATATGGTGTGTGACAATTCCTTCGTGCCAAGTTTCTTAAATGATTCTGTGGATATGGATGTCGCCGTCTCCATGCAACTGTATCAGCTCTCCTTTCTTCATGCGACAATGGAGTGACTTCACAGTTTTTAGCCCAATGTGGCGTGTTACCATGTATTCCAGGTCGTTCTACAGGAGTAGCTGCATGCAGAGCTAGCCGAGCGTAGACTTCTGGTTGACATCGAATCAACCACATAGCAAATGCTCTTAGGAGCCTCAATTCATCTCCCGCTACAAAAACAGCTACTGATATAGGTCCTGACCAATGCGCTGCGATTCTGAGTAGTTCGTGTAGTCTTTCTATTGAGCTTTGAGTCGCCAAGCACACACGGTGATTGGCTGATGATTCAGCATACATGTCTCCAACCGCAGCGTAGTCGAACATCCTATAGGATCTTGAGCTATCCCATCGACCTAGTCGTAAATCGAGTCTGGCTATGGGGTCATCTTCGACTGCCATCACAGCAGCTGTGTCAACACATGATTCACAGGTTGGTAGCTCGCTGGGAGGCGGAGTACTGGGCATGATGCAAGGCGCCGGCCTCAATAGCCTCATATTGGCAACAGCATTGTACACTATGAGTGCGATGGCCGCAAGTGTGATCGCACTCCATTGGCAGCGCCATCGCCACTGAAATTAAAGAACAGCTTCTATTAATTTTCATTATAATAAGTTAGATTTGATATACATCCTTATCCTTTCCAGTATTAGTACTGCTGACTAGTCAATTAGTTAAGGTAGACTTTTTTAAATACAAGCGAAGACACAGTCAACTATATGTCTAGATTAACTTACCATTGCGTCTCGCCGTATCTTCGACATGGATCGTTGCCAACTTGAGATTCGCATAACTTTAAATATAAATTACTTCAAGCTGACATCATCTAAGAGCTTTACTCCATCTACGCATTTCGCTTCCTGCAAATGAAAAGAGCAATATGTGAATATTTCTAAACTGTATCACACATCAAATAAAATGATCCCTACATACGTTCACTCGTTATTCCCTCGTAATAGCTAGTGTTATTGTAGATTGCTATTTATAACTAGCGACTGTAACTGAACGTTTCATGCAGTATGTTTAATTGCAGTCATAATTATAGAACGTCGAACGAGCGAAATATGGTATACTGAATTTAGTTGTTAGCGGTATTACAACAGTTTATTTTTAAACGACTTCAAAACAGAGGAAGCTATCAATATGACTTTTATTAGTATATCAGGCGCTTGCAAACAGATTTTGATGTATTTTTTTTGTTAGATATTATGATTTCATCAAGAATTTTAGAAATATAGAACAGAACTCCTTAAATTATAAGAGATTATTTGCAAATTATACTCAAACATTATATCCGCATTGTTTTTGAGCAGTAGACCTGCAACAACTTAGGCAGTTAACTGAATTCGTTATTTTTTTTTAATTAATATATTTTTCCAGTTTGAATATAACAGATTACACTTAACTTACTCAATGTAATTTAGCTTCGATTTTTTATTGAAATTCCAATTATCAAACAGCAAAAACTTTAGTCATAATCTTGAACATAATATTACGGTATATGCAAATATATAAACGTCCGAAAAGACAAATTGAAAAACTTTTTTCAAAGATTTCCAGTTTGTTATTAGTTGATCCCATAACTTATATAAAATATCTTCAAGGCTCCATTAAAATGTCACCAAATTATTTGGACACTTGTTTTTGATATCGGATATATTTATAATATTATTATGATCAAACTATTTCTAAAAGTACTTACAGTATTTACAACAGTACGATCAAACGTAGCTGGATGAGTCACTTTGAATATATACTGTGCTTTGAAAATAATATTATTAAAAATATATATTATCATATATTTAGCTGAAGTATAACCTCTAGGATAAGAAACGATCACTTTAAGATTCGTTAACTTTTCATTGAATCCAGCAAGCTTGTTGGATTCTATAATAGATTTAATAACAATAAAAACTCATTTAAGAACTCTTTGATTTTAATTTATTTACGTTTCCCTTAAAAAACGAATACACAGACTAGGGTGGTATTCCCTGATAATGAGAGCGCATGTCCGCAATAAAGACATGCGCAAAACCTATGCGGGAGTGATGTTTTAATTAACTGTTATAATTTGCAAACCTTTATTGCTTAACTCCCTGTACGTCACTCAGGATTATGATAAACACTAGCTGTGCCCACGGATGCGCTCGCGTAATGTAGATTTGTGATTTGAACCCAACATTTTTCCGTAATTAAAAGTGTAGGTTTGTTATAATTTCTTATATAACAAATGTGACTAAAGAATGTGATGGTACAAGTATTTCAGAAAGACTGACATGACTGGTATAGTCAATATAGAAGAAGTTATATTTTAACATACAACGGTGTTCGTTAACAACTAGACGATAATAAATACTAATAAATACCTCTCGTATTTCAATCGTCGTGGCGTGTTGATAGTGAGCCTGTTTTGAGCCACAACGGTCGTAGGTTCGATTCCCGCTCGGTGCAGATTTGTATTGATGTTATAAATATCTGTCTCGGTCTGGGTGTTTGTCCTTATCGATCACCTCATCGTGCCTCGGAGAGCACGTTAAGCTGTCGGTCTCATAACATCTGATAACAGTCGTTAACTCTTGATAGGTATTGGATGGATGGTCTTACCCAGTGAGTCACTGGTTCGCCCTAAGGGTTGCAGAGATCAGATAGCAATCGCTCTTTGTAAAAGCTAGTAACCTGTAAAATCGGTAATAAGCAGACCCTGGGCAAAATACCGGGATTAATTCTCTCGTATTTCAATATTTTAACACTATTTTTACAGTTCTAAATAAATGCTCGTGCAACTATTGAATGAGCCCGAGACTACAATATCTGATTTTGAACTTGTACCATTATGGTGGCAAACCAGCGTATAGCTAGCGTAATGGGATGCGGTTACCATTAATTGGAATAGAAGGCGTATGTTTCCGATTCAATAGGACTGTGGAAAAAGATAAGAAAATTAAGATATATATATATTTTGGAATGTGTATTGCCCTACTGACCTTGACAGAGTCACTGGGTAGGAAGCCCATTACTGCGATCAGGTCGTGAAAAAGACCCCTCTAAACTGCCTCCTGAGAGACCGGAACAAGGCTTAAGATTACATCGGGAATAGAGGCAGAGGTCACAGCGCTTTTTACACGATGGAAAAGTATGAGAGTACAATCTCAAGTGAGTCGAAAAGCTGCCTAGTTGCTGTGTCGACCAGGCCTGCGCTACCGCTGAATACATTAGACAGGAGTAACCGAAATGGGTAAATACCTGATTGAGTGTGTTTTATCATTGTGGCTCAATTATGTAGTTCTTTGTGCTTTTGGTTAATGACAAACGCGGCGTCAGCTTGACGCTGACCCGGCAATCAGCGTTCACACTTGTGTACACTGTACAATGCTCACTGAATGAAATCGTTCTGACCCGTATCGCTGATTTAGGAAAGATTGTATTTATACTTGAGATAATATTTATAGATGACCAACCCAATAAAATCAGGCATTCAAAGCATGTCTTGAAAGTCTCCAACTATACGGAACAAATACGTACAACACCAGGGCCAACAGCAATACACATTCAGAAATGAAAACAAGACAATACCATTTGCGGCGGCAAAAATATTTAAAATGAATAGTTACACAGGCAGTGAAATGGCTACCGTCCTAGGGAACTGGGTAAGTCTCCATAAAGTCATGACAATTAAGACCAAAAGTGTACTTATTTCAAGAAAAAAAGGTTTAGTCTTTTGATTAGTGATATTAATGTTACGATTTTTTTCGTTATTCTGTTATTCTACCTAAAAATAATATGCGACAAACTTAAATAAAATACATACAAATTTTAACTTGGCCTTGATTTTTTTGTTTTTCTTTTTAATGTAAGACAGACTAAAATGTTACAAAAAAAATATTATTGAAAACGCACCTAATTTTTCCTGAATTTTATTTATCATTTTTCATTATTTTATTCAAGTACCTAGGTATAAACAAATAGTTAAAGTTTTTCGACGTTAATAGCGTACCGAATTAAGTAATGACAAACATAACATTGACATTGACAGCATTTTATTTACAATTTCTTCAAAATGTCAAAACCACGTTTTTAATTTATTATTATAATGAAATAAGTTTTATTTTCTTTAAAACCTACATAAGTATAAGTAATTTAAATACAAAGTTACAAACGCATAAAATGTTCGAAGTGCCAGACTGGGAGGAAGATATTCCTAAATGTAAGCTTAACTTTCAGAAGAGCGCACCGGTAAGTGATTTTGATTACAATTTATTATATATATATTTTTAGTGGGTTATTTTATATTTAAAGAAGGAAATATTTTTTTAACATATAATGTTGTAATACAACTGTATTTAAATGGAGATATGATCTTGTATCATTATTAAAATAAGTTATATGCTTACAGAAAAAATCAAAAAATAAGAATCAGAAGAAAAATGATACGCCGCCAGCGAATATACTAAAACCGAATAGTGTTGTAAAACCTAATTTTAAAACAAAAATAAAGTTAAATAAAAATGCAAAAGTGAAACTTACTAATAATATACAAAAATCGAATATTCAAGTACCTAATGGTACAACAGCTATTATCAAGAATGATGAAAGTAAAGAAAAAAGGTTAAAAAGAAAAACAGAGGCCAAATAAACAGTCCAAAATTGCTGCACAAAATCTGAATGTTGGGCCTGACATAGAAAAAATAGATTCAGATAATATAGATGAATTAATTATTAGTGAAAAAAAGACTCAACTTGATATTTCTAAAGACGAAAATACAGAGGTATTATTTAAAGAAAATTCTAATACAAAGAAATTAAAATCTCAAGAAAAGAAGCCTTTATTGGTGAATACGGTAACTGTGAAAAAATCAAAAGTGGATCGTAAGAAGGAGTTATTAAAATCTGTCTTGCAGAAAGAAAGCCACAGAAGTCATATAAATGTTAACAGTGGAAATGCTTTGAGGGATAGGATGATGGAAAGACTGAAGGGTATATAGCAATTTTTTTTCTTTTTACCATAATAAATAATGAATTTAGTTCTTCTACCGTAAAGCACTATATTGTGCTTCAGTACGAAAGACACTAGCTAGGGAAATTATTGGGCAAATAAGATTTAAGAACCCATATTTCGAGGTTGGCAACATGTGAGTGACACCTACACATGTATGGTTTTGCAAGCACTAAGCTTGCTAGTAGCTTATACAACAATAGCTTACCATCAATTCAGCTTGCTTGCAAACTTTGTCACATAAAAATAATTTTTTTTTTTTAAAGAATAAAATGGTAAGAAACAGCCAAGCAAACTTACAACCAGTTACTTACAAATGTAAAAACTGAAATTTCGTAATTTAATAAAAGTTGATTCGTAATTTAATAGAAATTGTTTTTGTACTGGAAAGAGATATTTTTTACAACTCTACTTAAAGCAAGAGTTTTGGCAGTATTCAAAATTTACACAAAGCTAGCTGTGGTCTTAAAACTAAACCAAAAAAATTGTATTGATTTTATAATATCCATGTTTCCAGCTGCCAAATTCAGATACCTGAATGAGAAATTGTACACATCATCTGGTTCTGAGGCCCAGCAGTTGTTCCAATCAGATCCTGACGCCTTCCAAACATACCACGAAGGATACCAGCAGCAAATGAAGAAGTGGCCGGTCAGACCTCTAGACATTATTATCAAAAGGATTCAGAAGATGTAAGGATTTATTAAGTTTTTTACTTTAAATTTCTTTCAATACAGATTTTTAAAGGTATATAACCCACCTATTGATAAATATTTACTTCTTCTAAAGTGTACTTGGTGGCCGAACTAGTGTTTGAATTGGTCAGGTCACCCATACAAACCTTTGACTTAAACTTATAAGAACACCCGGGATCAACTCTTACGTGCTGTCCAAGGCATGGAGATGCTCAGTTAAAATACCACTATGTGGTCACCCATCAATAGACTGACCACACTTTAGCTACTGATTGTTGACCAATCAGCAAGCGAACATGGCTATAAGCATATTATTTTATATTATCCTGCCTGCGGTTCTGCTCGTGTTATGTAGTTTTTTGATGATACCATGGATATCCAATTTTTTCCGGGGTTTAAAAGTATCCTATGTGTTAATTCATGCAATAAGATATGTGTTTGTACCAATTTTTATCCAAATCTGTAAAGAGTAACAAACATCCATCCATCCAAACTTTCACATTAATAATATTGGTTAGAAATTAGATAATAGGATTTTTATTGTAAGTAATACATAATTGGAGAACATATAATTCATCATGATCTCCTTAATTGTCGCCAGGCCCAAGACATACAAGATTGCAGACATGGGCTGCGGAGAAGCTGAACTATCAAAACGTATCCAACAAAGTGTCCGCTCATTTGATCTAGTATCAAACTCTCCAAGTGTCGAAGCCTGTGATGTTGCTCACACTCCATTGCTGTCAGCCTCAATAGACGTAGCTGTTTACTGCTTGGCGCTCATGGGGACTGATCTGACGGAGTACTTAGTTGAAGCTAATAGGGTTCTTAGAATTGGGTAAGTGTATTTTTAAGTACTACTGGTGGTAGGTACCACGGTAGTGTGAGATATTACTATCGCAAAGCAGAAGTACGTTTTGCATAGCATGTTTTGGTATGAAAGGCATTGCTAGTGAAATTACTGGGTAAAGGAGATCCGGAACGACCTCTCGAACTTGGTTATGCGTGAGTGATGCGTTCAAATAATGGTGTTGCAAGCGCTAATATATTTATTGGTCTGTAACAAGTGTTGTATCCATAGGTCTTGTACCAATGTACTACTTATAAACTTTACCCCTGGGTTCTCATTTTAACAGATGAAGCAAACCTTATTATATAACAAAAAAAATTTCGACTAGTTTACATTCAAAATTAATGTAATCTCGTGAAGCTTGAAGATGAGTAAAATGATATTGTGGTAAAGATAAAATAATAGCTCTTACAGTAATTTTAGAGTATTTACTTCCTAAAAATTATAAATTTCTTAAAATTGAGGATTGAAGTTCAAAGAGGGTTTACATTACTACAGTGACAGTCAAGCCATTCAGTCCACACAGTAGACATAGAAACAATTGCACTGCACAAAACTAAATTATAATTATTACTTGTATATTATTTTATAAGATAAGAAATTTAAATGTGAATTATCTTTACAGAGGTCATTTATTAGTCGCTGAAGTGGAAAGTCGTTTTGACAATGTCGAAGAGTTTACTCGGGATGTTCAAAAACTGGGATTCAATCTTAAGAAATTAGACGATTCTCACAAAGTGTTCTACTTCATGGAGTTCACAAAGGCACGGGAGCCGCCCGTTAAAAAGAATAAACTACCAACATTGTCCTTGAAACCTTGTATTTATAAGAAACGATAATAAATGATTGTTGAGTTTGATTGGGTTTTTTTATTTTGGAACATACGCAGTGACCTGGTTTTGTTAATTGTAAGGGTGCTTGTGAGGCTGAACCATGTCTTACTTCATTTAATGAGTAATATGCGTTTAAAACAGATATAAAATTGACAGTGCTTTGGATTAAAATTCCTTAACTGATACTTAAAAACTTGGATTGGTCGGAAGAAATCTGTAAATAAAATAAAAAGATAAGAAATTTAAATAAAAACGAATTTGTTTCTAATTATTTATTGTACATTTTCTTATTGAGAATTATTAAACCTATTTTAACTCTATTTTTGTACTCAATAATAATTAATAAAATCTTTTTTATCACAATTCATTATTGACAGTAAAATTGAACTATATTATTTTTCATTATTTCATATATTCAGATCATCCATTACGTCTTCAGCCTCTGCTCGCAAATTTTCTACTTTTTCTATTAACATAATCTGGAATAAAACATTTTTATAAATATGTAATTTATATAAATTTTATAAATATGTATATTTATAAAAATGTCGAGTAAATGCGTGCATTGTAAAAATTCAGTCCCCTCATTTTTAAAAACGCGCTTAAAGAAGTTCAACTACAATACAATAAAGAAGTATGACTACGTAATATCTGAACGTAATTATTTACGTTACACTAAAATTTTTATTTATTAATTAAACTTAAAAATAATCATCAAAAGCCTGCAGCCCAAAATGATCAAATTCACCAAAAAATATTTCAAAAGGATATACATTTAATAACGTATTTTTTCGGGCACACTAAAATTTTTATTTATTAATTAAACTTAAAAACAATCATTAAAAGCCTTTAGCCCAAAATGACCAAATTGAGCAAAAAACTTTCAATAAGATATACATTTAATAACGTCATTATTTCGGTCACACAATTTTTATTTATTTATTAAACTTAAAAATTGTCATCAAAGGCCTTTAGCCCAAACTGATCAAATTCACCAAAATTCTTTCAAAAAAATATACATTTATTCGTGTGTGAGATAATTAAATAAATGCTACGCACTCAGTGACCCCCTTTAGGATAGTGATATCTTGTGACTGGAAACAGAACACAAACACACACAGACTGGAACATGCCTGTATGGTCTATACAAACATGTGCCTCGAGCGGCCTCACTCAAGGGCAGCTCCGACACTCACCCTGGCGGAGCTCACGAGGTGGTCGGCCGCGGTGCGCGACAGGTGGCTCACGGCCGCCGCCAGCTCGTCCGCGGACGCGCGCGCGATGTCCTCGACGCGCTTGTACCCCGCGCGCAGGAGCTGCATCGCTCGAGCCTGTTACGTTACAACTGGATTATCATTTAGGTTCGTTCGTATCAACTAATTATTTAAACATTGATGCTTATGATAGTAGACTAGATTCTACCGGCGATGTCTTCTGCATTTTTGGATCACCACATCTTGACACTTCGAGGTAAAACATAAGTCATCTTCTTTACTTGCCTACAGTTACAGATTATTTGACGTCGATGGGGACTGGTCTTTGAGCTCTTTTGGGCAAAGGGTATTTTCAAACTGTACTCTTAAGCCCGATGGACATGACGAAACTAAAAAGGTGACGGACCTTCCTGACGGCGGGCAGGTCGAGCAGGCGCTCGAGGCCGGGCGCGGCGCAGTGCTGCAGGCGCAGCGCCAGCGGCTCCAGCAGCGCGCGGAAGGCCCACAGCGCCGGCAGCTCCTCGCAAAGGCGCGCCGCGCTCGCCGCCCGCGCCGCCGCCGCCGACATGGCCGCCTGCAGCGCGCCGCGCGACACCGCGTACCTGCGCGCGGACCACGTGGTAGCGTGTCGAGACAAGTTCGACAAGAGTTCGACTTGCAATTCATTGCGATTCATTTATAAGAACACCCGCGTGTGGGTTTAACGATCAAATCACCCCCTGACGGAATAATCTCTGTCGCAGCAGAGATTATTCCACCAGTGCAATCAGTCACGCTGGTGGTAAGTAATTTGTTACAAGAGACCAGCTACGTAGGTACATCAGTGTCAAATATTTTACCGCAAAACAATAGTGTCTTAGGCATTACTGTGTCTCGGTTTGAAGAGCACTGTACGCTAGTGAAATTACTGGACAGAGGAGATTTAAGAACTAATGTCTCGAGGTTGGCAACGGGTTAGTGGCACCTACTAATGGTGATGCAAGCGCTCATAGGCTACGGCAACCACTTAGCATCTGGTGGGCCGTATGCTTGTTTGCCAACTTGTAACATAAAAAAAACAAGATATGTCGGCACGGAAAGGTTAATTGGTTAAATTGTTAATTTTTCTTCACGAACGCTCCGATTGAACTGTCAACAAATAGCCGAGCTGTGCAGAGTACGGGCATTCTAGTGTGAGAATTCGAAGTGATCGTTAATCAAAAATATTAATTATAGTTTGACAGTTTGATTGTTATTGTTAGTTTTGCTATTATTAAATAAAAATGGAAGATTAAAATGATGACGACAGTTTTACTCGACCTCGTCTCCCATTTCTTACTGATATTCAAAAAAATTAAAACACTTTTTTTTTCTACAACAATGTTTACTAAACTTTTTCAATTCGGCCAGTCAGATTATTTACACAAGTAAAGATATGAACGTGTTTGACTAACTTGTCAGCAACAGCAGGGAACGGCGTTTGTCTCCACAGGTCGCGTAACATTAACGCTAAGTAGAAACGACAGAGAACGCTCTCGGGAACATTCTAAAACAAAATATCACTATCAATTAAATTGACTTAAAAAAAAGTTTGTGACTTGAGTGAGGGTCTATCCGATTGAGTGAATGTGTGAATGAATGAGTAAGTTTGTGACTGAGTAAGTCTAATAGAGTAAGTGTGCATGAGTTTATAAATCAATTAATGATATTGTATTAAGAAAATTTACAAATTTTGTTAATTTTAATATTTTGAAGTATTGATGAATTAATACTATTTTTTTAAAGAACCTACAGTTATCGGTTTCCCGGTCATCATCCGGATGGCATTCATCTCCGTTATACCCAGTATCTTCGCTGTCTGTACACCCTCCTCGTCCAGACCGCAGTACTGATAACAAAGTATTAAAAGGTTATAATATATTAGAATTAAAATTAAACTCTTTCTTTTTGGCCTTTTTTTTGGCCTGACATTTTTGACACGTCAACATTGCCAAGTAAGTAACAAAAGATCTTTTGAGATTCATTGTGGAGCTTACCAGTGAGTAGTAGTGCCTGTAGTCGGGCTTGATGGGCGAGTCGTGCGGAGTGACGAGGTACAGCAGGTGCAGGCTGCCCATCAGCACGAGGCTGCGCGACGCCAGCTCCAAGTCCTCCAGCAGACGCTTCGCCACACTTAGTTCCAAACATCCTGGGACAATATTGGGCTTTTTTAAGTCATGACGGTCCGCCTGATGGTAAGCAGTCACCGCAACCTTGAACGAGCGCGATACTTGAAGTACCACACATCCGCGTTGCCAACCCAAAGGCTAGGATGGGAAAGGAAGGGTAGAGGGTGGGCCCTTCTTCGCTGATACTGTTACTTTACACAGATTTTCTGTGAGACTTCCTCAGTCGAGCCGCCCTTTTGTACTGGCAAGAGTATACTCTACTTCTAAAGAAAATCATATTATTTTTAAAAGGATGTTCTAATGACCCGAAACCTGACTTTCTTACAATTTTTTTTTAATTTCTTACATCAACCACACAAAAAAATTCACCGACTTTTCAAATATCTTTTCTCGCCAAGCATTATTGGTTTTCTTAAAGTAATTACGATTTAAATAATTTATTTTGACTCCAATAACAGATTTCTGTATAATTTTCCTCTGAATCATAGCTTACCTTTGATAGCAGCTCTGCCGAGTTTGCTGACCGCTAGCTCGGTGTCGTCCTCTATGTGGTCAAAGCTTCCCTTGCCCACTATCTCAAGAGCACCGCTTTGCAACAGTGAACGTATGGAGTCATCGCAAACAACGCCGATGTCAATTGTACTGGAATACATATGTAAATCAATACTACAATAAAACAACCAATTTTTGTTCATAACGGTTGGCAAGCAAACATAGTTGGCCTGATGGTAAGCAGTCACCGCAATCTATCAGCACACGTGATACTTGCAGTATCACAAGAGCATTGACAATCCAAGGGATAGGAGGTAAGGTATGAGAACAGAAAAAGAGGAAAGGAACAGAGGGGGTGGGAGATTGGGTACACCGCATTACGAAGCTGAAGTAGAAATGAAGCATGGTGGAAGAGACTATTGAAATTAAGATCTCGGGGGTATAAGAGATCTGTGGGAAAATCACATATGCAGTGGAAAGATGAAATCCGGAAAGTGGCGGTCAACAACTGGATACAGACAGCTCATTATAGAAGTGGCTGGAGAAGATTGAATAAGGCCTAAACTAAAATGTTGACCATTTTAGTTTATATTTCATGAGGCCAGCTACGTAGGTACCATCTCAGAGTCAGTTAAAGCTGTAAGCAGTGTTTCGGTTTGAAGGACACTGTACCTAGGGAAATTACTGGGCGAAGCAGTTTTAAGAAGTAACATCTCACGTTAGCAATGGGTGAGTGATGTCTACAAATGTATAGCATCAGGTGAGTGGTATGCTTGCTTGTCAACCTAGTCAATGAAATATAAGTGTCGTCACTCACGGTCCGGGCGGCGCGATGGCCAGCAGCGTGGCGCGCAGCAGCGCGCGCGCGGCGCGGCGCGAGGCGGCCAGGCGCAGCGCGGCGCCGCTCAGCAGCAGCGCGCCCGCGTGCGGCAGCAGCGCGCTGCGCGCCGCCGGCAGCGCGCCCGCCAGCGTCGCGCGCACGCGCGCCCACTCGCCCGCGCCGCACACCAGGATGCTCTCGCCTGCGACGAACCGATGACATGTTCATACTTACGATGGCTTGGGCTGGACGTACTGATGTTCTCGACGATAATATTCCGTTTTTTACCCTTGCCCACATCTGTTATCCTAATTCAGATTGTTAATGCCATCCAAAAATTAAGAGTTATTATTATACTTACCATGCCATCCCCAACACGACAAAATTTGACCTTATTTACTTCAAGAAAGTTTATCGAAACAGCAATTCCTAAATCGCTTGTTATCAAAATAGTCCAAACATGCATAAAAAAGACGATAGTAACCGATTTCGCAAACCCCAGCTCGGCCCGCCCGGCCCACCATCTGCTTGTAGGCGCCGAGCGACAGCGGCTCGCGGCCCACGCGCGGCGCGCGCACCACCACGCGGCTGGCCGGCAGGTTCACGCCCGCCGCCAGCGTCGACGTGCAGCAGATCACCGAGATCACTCCTGACCTATTCATATACAACTATTTACAGACGGACAGATGTTTGTATTATTCATGCATATATCTGTTTTGGTCCTAGCATTGTCCTTGTCAATCTCCCACCGTGTCCTAAAAATCGAGCCCTGTCCAATCGGCTTGATCCTCTGGCACTGCGTGGAGATGTCGGATCACTCTGCATCTCCTACCGCATCTATCACGGAGAGTGTTCTGAGGAATTGTTTGGTTTGATCGAGCCGGTGGAATTTCACATCGAACATCGCAACAAAACTCTGAATTCTACCCCTACCACCTCGATGTCTGGAAATCTACAACAGCGCGATTTAGAAGGATAAAACATTTTTTTATTCACATAACCACTTTTTGGCCCAACTTCCAGCGGTCTTTCCGAACCCATACGACCTGGGAACCTTCAAGAAAAGAGACTATTCTTTCCTTAAATGCCAGCAACGCATTTACATGCTTTCTGGTGTCGGAGATGTTCATGGGCGGCGGTGATCGCTTAACATGAGGTAGTCCTCCTGCCCGTTTGCAGAAGACACTTATTTAAAAAAACACGTTAAACTGTCGGCCCCGGTTGTTTCCACATAACATATGGAAATCGTTAACTCTTGATGGGTAATTTGATCTTATGCAATGAGCTACTGGTTCGCCCTTAAGGTTGCGAAAGTCAGACGGCACTTCAAGTCTGTATAAAAACTAGTAACTTGTCAAATTAAACAACAAAACACTAACACAAGTAGAAAAACTAATACTAAAAAATGTTCTCCCAAACCTAAAGGCCTGCTCCAGCAAGCTCCTTTCCTCGCCCGCCAGCCCCGCGTGGTGGAAGGCAACACCAAAGCGGACGCATTTTATGAGGTCAAACCCAGCTCCTTCGCCGCGGAGAGCATTTTGTAAAGCGACACGTTCTTCCACGCGATGATTTGCCATTTCCCTGCATTTGACGATAATTGGAAACATATTATCAAAATTCCTAAAGTTGCTTAACAATGCGATCGCTTACCGATCAGTAGGTTAAGCAACTTTAGGCGCGGTCAGTCACTAGATGGGTGATCGCATAGTGGTATTTCAACCGAGCGTCTCCGTGTTTCGAGTGGCACGTAAAAAGTTGGTCCCGGCTGTTGACAATTTGACAACAGTCGAAAAGTCAATTCAGCGGCCTACGGGCAACCTGAACAAAACTCTCACTAGGTTGGCCACTAACCGCTCGATAAGAAGAATAAAGTTAGTAAGTGCAAATGAGAGCATTTCAAAAGTGAAACATTTGCATAATAGCAATAACTTTGAACCAAAAATCGTCAAAATTTACTGATGAGTTCCAATTCTTTCTATGATCATAATCACTGTTAATCTTCTTGCGAAGATTTTTTTTTTCCAGAAAATTTTGCAGATCAAAAGAAAAGTAACCTCCTCTGCAGCTTGCAGAGCAAGACAGCGACGTTCTCGCAATTCCGTTTGGTGGGGCAGAACACGAGGCAGCTCCCGGCCGGCACCGCCTCGGCCACCAGCCCGCCCAGCGAGTCCGGGTCCAACGCCTGCCCCGCCGGAGAGTACTAATATTGCCAAATTAGATCTTTTATTGCAAGAGACCGCCTAGGTAGGTACCACCGAAGTGTACCGTAAAGCAATAGAACATTGCAGCTAGTGAAATTACTGCGCAAATGATATTGAAGAACCAATATCACGAGGTTGGCAACTCGTAAGTGAAACCTAAATATTAATGTAGTTCTAATGAAAACCACTTGCCATCAGGTGAGCCGCAGGATTACTGGCCAACTTAGTTGCATAAAAAAACAACAAAAATAAAATTAACATTTATAAAACGTGAAGATACCCTCTTCAGCAGCACCAGTCACCACAACTTATAAGCGCGCGCGATACTTAAAGTGTCACATGTGCGTTGCCAACCCGAGAGATAGGAGAAAAAGAAATGAGAAGGGGAAAAAAAGGAAGGGAACAAAGGACGAACGAGAGAGTCTACAGCGCTCTCACTCGTCGCACGAAACGCAACAGCACCTATTGATACTGTTACTTTACGCCGTTTTTTGTGAGATGCTGCTGGGAAGAGCATGGCTCTATTATTACACATTACTTTTTTAATTCGTGTAAAAGTTCAAATACATATTATTGTACCTCAGTGAAGATTTATCAAATGTTCATGAAAAATTAAATTAATTGATTGTTCATAAACCACATCTGTAAATTATTTTTAGAGTTCCTTAAATTTTAAGTAAGTCATGGGTTATCTACAGATGAAATTATTGAACTGAACTCACATCAAAAGACAACTCTCTGTCCGGTATGATTTCCATCCCACCAGGTCCCCATACAATCTTGTGCAGGACATTGCCTAGTTTGACATATTCCGTCAATTCAACTGGTCGGAATTGTTTCTCGTAAACATCGGCTTTTAGGAATTTCGCTATATCAGGTAGATTGCCTATTGTTGCGCTCATACCAACGATTTGTATACCTTCTATAGGGAAAATCAATGATTTAATTAAATATTACACTTTAAAAAAAAAAATCACAAAAATTAACTTACTATTCGCAAATATCACAGTCGTCAATAGCATTTCAAGTGTACTACCTCGTCCCGACTCTCCGATTAGATGTAGCTCGTCAACCTAACAAAGTTGATAAACTTTATAAAATATGATAACTCAAAATCACACAAAAACAAAAAATGCTACTGTCTGGCGATCATTAGCTGTGTAAAAACTGCGTGAATAAAGGAAGTCAGCATTCCAGATTTCTAGAATAGCCTTTCCAATCACAATGCATGATGAGCATAAGTGACCATAAACAATTCAGCCAACAAAATCTAATCCAAGAACGTAAGTCATCTCACATTCTAGGACATTTACATGAATGCCTCTAATATTACATATGACACCGTTGTGGCATTGTGGGTAGCTAGTCTGCCTTTAGCCTCGATGGTTGTGGGTTCGATTCCCGCTCGGAGCTGATGTTTGTATTAATCGTATTTATATTATAATAGGCCTATTTTCTGGTCTGGGTGTGTTTGTCCTTGTCATTGTGAATGTTTCCGGACCCCCGACACAGGATATAATTATCCAAATGGGGGCCGTTGAATGTGTAGCGTTTATTATTACCTATACTTTTACACACAAGTCTTAGGGGAGAGAAAGAGCAGGAGAGTTTAAAGTAAAACTACTGGAGTTTGATGATATTTTAAAACAATATTACTATAACTATACTAAAGCTACTTTTCATCATAACAATGGTAGTTCTGTTAAGAAACTTCATTCTAAAAATAAAAAATAAACTTATTAATTTTAAATATTGATTACTTACAACAATTAAACCAATCTCATGAAGTCTCTCCAACTCAATCAAACTCCTTATCAAAGCTAAACCCTTTTCAATGGTAGCTATATATATACTGTTCTTTTTACGTCTCTTCTTTGGCGGTATGTGTCCTTTACCAGCTGCGTATTCCTCCACTAGGAATTCTAATTGCAGTGCAAAGGGCGCTAAAGACCAAATCTAAAAATTATTATAAAGTAAATATGTGTAAAAATAGTGTTTAAAATGATTTAGTATGTAATTTTTTATGTTGTAATTTTGATATAAACATAAGTAATGTTAATCATATGACTATACTTACTTTTTCTTGTACAATAGCAACAAAAGGTAAAATAAAAAGCGCATTTTTCTTCCTATTGAGGACCTCCCGTAGCATCAAAACTTCTGCAACTAAAGTCTTGCCACCACTCGTTGGCAGAGCATAGATAAGGTTACGTCTTTCTTTGATAGCATCTAAATTGAGACACTCCTCTTGCCAGTCTATAATATATATAATAAATTATCAACACTCAAAATCTTGAATTCTTAAACACTGACATTAGTATGGAAAAAGTTTACAAAAGAAAATTAAAAAAATTAAATATCAAACCTAACCATATAAGACATTATATATTTATTTCATAAAATAAAAAGTGGTTTTGTGTAAACAGCCTACACCTATACCATTACCTTAGAATTTAAAAATTAGCTTACCATAGAACTTTTCTATTTTTCTATATGTTTTAAATAAACCTTTTACAATCATAGGCAACCCATAAAAACTGTTTGGATCTGTGTATAATTGATTTGTTGTTGATTTTTGTAACTTATCTGACTTTGAGTCAATATAATTAGCTATAATTCCACTTTCTCTTATGTCTAATAAAAATGAGTCTCTTGTTTCAAACAAGGCACTCTTATCATTATTGTTATTAATGTTCATTATTGAATGATTTAGCACATCAAAGCTCTCTTCGATTTCATCTCTTAATAATTTTTCAGATTTTGATGTTAAAATACTACATTCAATAGGATTCTGTGATATGTTTTGCTCCGATTTCGCTTGAAATGTTTCATTAAATTCTTCCACACAGTCCACATGTTGGTTCTCTTTATTCTGAGGTGCGATAAATGAATCCCAATTTTCAACATCCTTGAAAAAGCACGTTTCAAAAACGCCTGGCGAACATGGGATCTCACTACTTACTGAACAATTACTTGGGGATTCACGTAAATATTCTACTTGATTACAGGGTAAAGGTGGAGATTCACATTTTTCTGGTATGTCAGAAGGAAGCCTTAAGCTAATTGGTGTACTGTTTACGAAAGAAGTATTTGTTTCTTTACGTATTGGCTGTACTGATCTGCTTTTCCTTATTCCTAAACGACGTCGTTTTGGTGTTGGTAAGCTATCGCATAGTATTTTATTTTGAGAATTCATTTCTATTATTATAAGTGAACTAAATTATTATATTTTAATTTGTATGTACATTTGCACTAAAATAAACAAACATCTGGGTAAAATATAAATATTGTCAAATTATGTCATAATTCATATTGACATGTTTTGACATTGTAATTTGACAATATCTTGTGGTGACAGCATAGATTTAGTTTTAACAGGTGACAGATAAGAACAAAGTTTTTGTTCAGAAATTAATATCAAACTTAAGATAATAATGTCGCCTATTTAGAACTTACCTTGTTTTTTTTTCTTGTAATTCCCATTTCACTCGTGAAAACGAAAATGAATACCCCGATTTAGCGTTTATTGAATTTATAATCGTGTTTGTAGAAAGTACTGTAGGTAAAGGTATGACAGCGATAAAATATATAAGGAAAATATTTTGACTAGTGTTTATTAGTCGGAATTTAAAATACTTCTTTTTCCGAAGTCTCCATTGAGAGCCCCCTCTTTTGTGAAGGCCCCGAGGCTGTCACCTCGTTTGCCTTCCCCTAAATCTGGCCGTGGTATCGTCTAAGAATACCAAACAGACAAGTACGCCATCTCGCCTCATCAAGACCGGAGTCTCGCAGGGTTCCATTCTAGGTCCGTTTCAATATACACCATGCTCAAATGATATATCTAAGCCGACTAACATCACCGTTCTTTTAAGACCACCGTATCAGCTTCCACTTTAACCAGGCGTCGCCAACCCACACCTGAAGTCCTAGATATTTATTTGGCTTAGCTCTCTAAATGGGGATCCAGTAAATCCCGAGAAATGCTTAGTGGTGAAGTCCATTATTACATACGTTGGATTGTGTTCAAAGGATTGGTCAATCGGCTAGAATGCGCCCGGAGCGCTGCTTTCTTTACCAGTGTTTTCCTAAGCCATAATCTATGAAAAGATTTCCATTTTACAAAGCCAGATCTAAGTATTCACCTTCGTCTTTCTCCATACATACTTTATACTGCCTGACCGAATCATGTTTTGTTGCTATATGTAAGACATAACAGAGGCTGTCATGGGCGCAGCGAGATAGGAGCAAGAGGGGGCAGCTCCTCTCTCCCTCTTGGACCTTGCTAAATACTAAGAATTGCAAGAATATAATGCATTTTAAGCTATTTAGCTAATAATTATTGAAGAAAATAGTAATTTTGCCCCTCCTCTGGACCCTAAATTAAAATTTTGCCCTTCCCTGGGCCAAATGCTGGCTAAGCCCGTCTAGTGTTAAAGTACCAAAACAAAAATTAAGAAGAAATCAAAAAACGTAAACATTAATAGCATATGCTCATAGCCGGGTGCACTCACTAATCGGTAAACCATCGGTAGGTTAAGCCACTTTAGCCGCGGTCAATCACTAGATGGATGATCGCATAGTGGTATTTCATCTGAGCGTCTCCGTGCTTCGGAGGGCACGTAAGCGTCCCGGCTGTTATCAATTCGACAATAGTCGAAAAGTCAATTCAGAGGCCTATACAGCGACTTGAGTAACTCTGATACTAGGTTAGCCAATAACCTGTCGATAAGAAGAAGATCACAAATATATTTTAGAAACATAAATACTATTCATTTCTTTTAAAGGGAGAGATAAAGAATATAACGTTATGTTATACGAGTTGAATAAACGCGTTTTTCCTTTTGAAAATATGTATTTTTTTAATTTTAGAGATTGGCATAGTAGTAGTAGTAGTAGAGCCATGTTCATCCCAGCACAAGTGGTGCCGACTCGACCAGGGAAGTAGGGACTACCCTCTCACAAAAAATCGGCGTAAGGTAACAGTATCAGTAGTTACTGTTGCGTTTCGTGCGATGAGTAAGAGCGTCGGAAGCCCAATCTCCCACCGCCTCTGTTATTTTTCCCTTCTCATTCCTACCCTCCTATCCCTTGGGTTATAGCAACTCGCATGTGATAATTCAAGTATCGGTGACTGCTTACCATCAGGCGGACTATAAGCTTGTTTGCTGTCCGTCATGAAATAAAAAAAGAAAAGATTTTTATAATCTTTAAAATTGTCCACACGGCAACGTGTCAGTAGCAGTCGTTAATCCGTAAAACCACGCCCTTCGCGACCTCCCGGTAGGTTGAGATCGCGAGTGCAGGGTTTCAGCGAGCTCCTTAGAAATCGGAGCTGGCTGCGTTCGGCTCAAAAATGACCGCAGCTAAATATAGCAGGCGAGGAGGACGCGGGAGGGCGCGGGGCGGCCGCGGCGGCGCGGGCGCGGCGCGCGCCGGCCAGAGCCGCCCCGGTCGCCGCGGACTCCACATTCCAACGTCGCTGTGCTGCCGGTTCGAGGACCCGTGCCGAGTGACTGAGTGACCGTCTTCAACCCGTGCGACGTAAGTGCGTGCCGCGTCAGTTTAGTGCAGTGTGTACAGTGTGTAGCCCTCAGTGCGTTCGGATAACGGAATCACATTTGGAATATTAAAAGTTTGGAGAAAACTGTCGGTAATGGACTAACATTGTTGTGGCCTAAAAATACGCGCAGCGTGAACTGTGCCAAATCGGGTCGGCGTTGCCGCGCGGAAATAGAACTGCCATCTTTAGCGCGCGGGATTACGTTACCGCACCCCCGTAATACATCGTACATCAAAATTAACAAAAATTGTAGATCTCCATAATATCGTTATTTTTTACACATTACACACTACACACTGTACACCTGAATTGTGACATTTAAACAAAAAATATTTTATGGTCCCCACTCGCATTTACACTATTATACAGAGACATACATATTTAAGTTTAATGTAAGAAATCTTGTACAAACTTCAGTACATAAAATATAAGATCTTAGTACTTGACTAAAATTACAAGAGATTTTATTACAGTGACCTAATTTTTATTATATTTAAATATCTTACAAAAAATACCTATACATTAATGTGTTTTTTTTACGATAAGAACTATTTAATATTTTTATTATAAATTTTTTATAAAATAAAGTATAAAGTTTGTTATGTTATTCTATGTTAGGTATGTAGAGTATATTTAGGCCAACATAATTATCAACTTCACAAAAATTTTCGAAGTGAATCTATTCCTTAAATGTCTATGTTACTTGGGAACTCATTTTGTCATAATTAAAATATATATTAAAAAATAAATTTTAATATAGTTAGTATTTCAGATATTTATGGCAAGATCCGCTTGTACGTGTTGTCGCAGGCTAGATAACTCCCAATACTGAAATCGGCACCACGAGAGCTGTACGTTACAGGCAAACCTATTTAGATGTAACTTTGAAAGGTTGCCAAGCGGCCGTCGGTACGTGGGTGCGCGTAATGGATGGAAAGATAAAACCTCTAAATATAGATTGAACTTTATAAACAATGAGATAGTCTTGTATAACAGTTCTTATTTTTACTTTAATTCATTGAAACCATCCTGTGCGTGTTTCAAAAGCTACAGTTCCTCAATGTCAAATTGATGTTAAGAAACTTATAGATTAGTTCCAAACAGTTACGTGCCAGTCACCACTAAAACTTTTTGGTTTCAAGTTATCCTTAAACTTATGCATGAGTTTTTTAACAAGCAAAGATTGATAAAGGTACAAAGACGAGGACGCCTCTACGCGCTATTTTGATTTATTTACATAGTACCCCCATTTAACAAACGTAAACAAAAACACAAAAATGTTTATAAATGTTACGAAATAAACTTTAGACTTAACATCTCAACACACCGATTCATATATAAAGGCTAAATATAATTGAAAATATATTATTTTTTACAGACCAATAAATCATCAACATGTCTGACGAAGAGGAATATTCGTAAGTATTAAAAAATTCAAAATATTAAATTATGCAATTTTTAAGGCGAATTGATTATAACACAGTTACAGAATACGAAATAATGATACACATTTATACTAACTGACACTTTATAAAGTACTTCCCTTTTAGTTATATTTGTATATATACCCAAAAATCGTCACTAACAATTCCAAAACCCAACAAAAAGCAAACGGCACTGCCTCGTGTGGTTGCTCCACGCGTTTAACGAACTATTTTATATCCCTTATGTATTCCACAGTGGCTCCGAGGAGGAGGAAGTAGAAGAAGAAGTCCAGGAGACGTGAGTATATATCATTCTAAAATAAATATCCCTGACCCCAATATATAGTTTCATTAGATTCCTGTTTGGTTTGGAACACTTAAGCTTTTAAAGCCTAGACTTTCTGCCCTGCAGATTCTATTTTCCAAATTTCTTTTAGACCCTAGTGAATAAAAATCCAGTAAATAGTGTCGTAATATGTAAATTTGGGACACATTAAGACTTTTACCCCCATTTCACATCCTTTACTTCGATTAGTTGCACGTCCTCACCGACCCCTATTCTCTCTTTTGTTACAGGAAGTAAGTGGCGTGCCCTTTCGTTGATCCGACTTGCACTCCGCTCATTTAGATTAAGATTAGTCTCCTATCGCTTTTAGGGCTGAATCTTTGCTTTTGTTGCTTTCAGATACTACATTTCATACAAGTTCTGCTATAAATATACGCTTTATTAACATCGAAAAACATTTCCTAACATCATACTAATTTTCGATCATATTGATCAGTTTCATAAAAGGTAAGTGACACTGGTCTTTATGTGCAATTAAAAAATCTAAAACCGTAAAGCTTGTGTCAAATTTTATTCATAAAATATCTTTGATATATTTTACATTTCTAATCTGATATATTTTTCTTTCCTGCCGCCGTTGCTGTCACTATAAGAAGACCCGCTCCCAAACCAGAGTAAGTATTGTAAACTTTAAAAACTGAGTATAAGAATAAATGCTTCGCTTTTAGTGACTGAATGTGGTCATAAATCGTGCAAATGCTATTGGAAACGAAATTAATCTATTGCACTGGGTGAATGAACAACCAATCCAAAATATATTAGAAAATTTTAAAGCGATGTTACAAAACACCAGTAACTTTTTTTTTGGATGCGCGAAATAATCCTCTCACTGCTTTTTTTTTATTTATCTATCTGTGATTCTTTAAGTTAAAGAGTAGTTACTTGTAAAGTGTAGTAGAGGCTGATTGTTATTTTCTGTTTCTAGGAGTAGACCGTCGATCGCGTAAGTTGCACCGCTCTCTGTGGTGTCACTAACTAAGTAATCCCAATATTAACCTATCCAGGCCCGGGCGCATTTATTGAGACCGTTCTCTCTAAATCCAGATTTATCGCGTCCGACCACACGATCGCTGAATAAACGATTAAACCAACCGTGGTCGGATGCTATTTTTATCAGCCAGTAGGCGATCTATTTTTATATACACCGCGCTGCGCCCGCGCCGTCCAGCATAGAAATTATATGTCGGTCAACGGGAAACTCGCAGAGTTTTCTCGACTTTCTTAAATTATTAATTGCATGATAATAAACCTAAAGCATGGCCACCGTATAATATTTTGTTGTATGTATACCATTGTCCTCGATATGTAATACCATTCATCAACGAAAACATGCAGTTAAGAATACAGAGACATTACAAGAGACACAGAACAAGACATGCTTTATTGACAATTGTTGTAATAATATTATTGTTGTTAAATAGCAGAGCGTACATGCACAGACAGACTTAACAGTATATATTGTAAGTGTTAACGATAACGAACACAACACACAACAGTAAACCAGCTGTGCGTTATATTAACGTTACTCGAACAACACAATATATTCTGAATAAGGGAGAACAAATTTAATAAATTTATTATCAAAAATAATATTTTCATCGTAACAAGCGCTATATGTATTGTGAACCGTGACAGTTCCGGTTTTTAACATTAACAGAAATTTTTAAATGTAAACCTATATTAATAATTTCATTAATATTTTCAGGGGTGAAGGAGACCCAGAATTCATCAAGGTAATTATCATCACTTAGGAGTTTCTCTTAAAGTAATAAGAAATATGATATAAATAATAGAAATATTAAATTTATAAATGTATTTTTTATAACAGCGTCAAGACCAGAAGCGGTCTGACTTGGACGAACAACTGAAGGAGTACATTAACGAATGGCGTAAGCAGCGGGCCAAGGAAGAAGATGAACTCAAACGCCTCAAGGAAAAGCAGGCTAAGCGCAAGGTAAAAATCTAATCTAACATAAGAACAGTACAAAATCCATGATAAATACCAAAAAATATACATAATAATAATAATATATTTAGGTATCTCGCGCTGAAGAAGAGAAGCGCCTCGCTCAAAAGAAGAAGGAAGAAGAAGAGAGGAGAGTCCGTGAGATTGAAGAGAAGAAACAACGTGACATCGAAGAGAAGAGGCAGCGGCTCGAGGAAGCCGAGAAGAAGCGCCAGGCTATGCTGCAGGCCATGAAGGAATCCAGCAAGACCGGGCCCAACTTCACCATTCAAAAGAGGAACGATAACGTAAGATTACTGATGATTTCAGCTCTAATTACAATAAAAGGACAAACACTCGTAAATTTGAGATACTTATTGTTTTATAATATTTTAACAGTTCGGCCTCAGCAATGCTCAACTCGAGCGCAACAAGACCAAGGAACAGCTGGAGGAAGAAAAGAAGATCTCCTTGTCGATCCGTATCAAGCCCCTCAACATCGAAGGTCTCTCCGTGGACAAGCTCCGACAGAAAGCCGTCGAATTATGGGAGTGCATTATCAAACTCGAGACAGAAAAATACGATCTCGAAGAGAGACAAAAGAGGCAGGACTATGACGTGAGTATTCATATTTGTATATAATTATATTGTACACCCTTTATGCAATTTCGCAAGATACACAAAACGAATTAACCAATTCTGTTAACAGTTAAAAGAACTCAAAGAAAGACAGAAACAACAGTTGAGGCACAAGGCTCTCAAGAAAGGTCTTGACCCCGAAGCCCTAACAGGCAAGCACCCCGTAAGTATCACATAGTATTGAGAGTAAATGTATCCATTGATAGACAAATGACTAAAATCTTTTTACAATTTTAGCCCAAAATCCAAGTTGCGTCCAAATACGAGCGACGCGTCGACACACGTTCCTACGACGACAAAAAGAAGTTGTTCGAGGGTGTAAGTAGAACTTAAAAGCAATCAGATAAAACTACAATTTTAACCGAATATAAACCGAATATTTGCACATTATAGTTTATAGATGTGAATATTTTTTAGATAGACTACTTTTAGAATTTAGATCATAGATTTTTCTAGACTAATCTAAAACAAATTTGTAGAATCTAGCAATCCTCTTATTGCACAGAAGTTTTGGAATAAAACTACTATCAGAAGGTTATATATTAGGAATTATCAAAATCAAAGCTGAGGCAAGGTAACATATGTAGTTTTCTTGGTATAAACTAGCAAATTTAAATACAGGGTTACGATACTATAGCAGCAGACGTTTTGGAAAAAATGTGGAAAGAGAAGATGGAAGAGTTCATGAACCGCACGAAAAGTAAGATGCGGAAATGGATGACTCCCATTTTGTTTTGTCCCCTACATTTGTCCCATTGTATGGCATGTCTACATGTCCCCGGCATGTTCTTGCACCTCTATCATGGGTTACCAAACGACATTTGGATTGTTCGATGGATATTATTAAATTGAGGCAATCACGTTATATAGATAATAAAAATTAATTTAATAATGTCCAAAAATTATACGTATAGGAATTACGTTTACTTCAAAATAACGATCCTTTGTTTTTGAACGTTCAAATTGACCCTCGTGTTAACCGTTCCTAGGACCTAGAGAAACTGAACAAGGACTTCCTTGAGAAGGTGTGGCAAGAAAGAGCCGACCAGTTCGGCGGCAGGCAAAAGGGTAAGTGATATCACAGGCGTCGGGGCCTGGCGATCTCTGTCACAGCAGAGATTTCCACCAGTGCAAGCAGTAACACTGGTGGTAAGTCTTTTTATCAAGTTGCAAGAGGTCAGCTAGGTACTAATGTATTTGGCATTACTGTGTTCCGGTTTCAAGGTTACTGTAGGCTAGTGAAATTACTGGGCATAAGAGATTTAAGAACCAATATCTCGAGGTTGGCAACGTGAGCACCTACTAAAGATGTTGCGTGCGCTCGAAGGCTACGACAACCGCTTACCATCAGTTGGGCCGTATGCTTGCTTGCCCACTTAGTAACATAAAAAAATGAGATAAAGGCTTGTTGAAATTTTGGCCTCGGAATGAGGCCAAAATTTCAACAAGCCTTTATCTTAATGGATTCAACAAGTTAATGGATTCGCATACTTTAATAAGGACCGCCAGAGTATATTAATAGCTGTGCGTAAGTAAGCGTTTCCCTTTTAATGTTTTGTGAATAAAAGCACTTGTTTGTGGAAAGTCCCTTGTCGAATACATTGTTTTGAACCACGATTACTGCTCGCATTTTCAGATGTTAAATTTTTTAACTATTCCTTATTATAACAATTAAAATTACACAATCTCAACATAAACACAGCATTACTACAACGGTTTTGTAATTATTTCTAGCAACAATTCTTTACATAAAATTAGCGACTGACAAGACTGACACTAAAAAGTACAATTTTTTGGCGTCTTCTACACTTCACAATTATTCAAAATATGACTACACAGAATATCATTATAGGACATCGTTTAAAATAACAATTACTTTACAGCGAGATTGCCTAAGTGGTTCGGCGAGAGGCCCGGCAAGAAGAAGGGCGAAACCGACTCCCCCGAAGGCGAAGAGGACGTAAAGGCCGAAGTCGAGGAGGAGGAAGAACCCCAATTCGAACCCGAACCAGAGGAGGAAGAAGAAGAGGTTGAGGAAGTGGAAGAAGAGGAGGAAGAAGAAGAGGAAGAAGAGGAGGAAGAAGAAGAAGAGGAGGAATAAGTGAGTCTATATAATCTCTCTTCTTACAGTATCTTCTCACGGACTTACAGTGAATGATGTTTGCGAGTTCCCAACAAGTAACACTCAATTTTGCATGAGTGTGAATTGTTAGAAATCCAACCGACTTTTCTTTTATATAGATAGAGTCACACCTAAAGTAACGTTGGGACATGTTAAAAATGGTTTCAACGAAAAAAATGATTACTGCTCAATTAGTTTTTAGGTTCAGGTTAATTTAACTATCATCGCGTACTCAAAAATATGACTTGTTGGAAATTTCTCACATCGAGTCACAGTCCAGTAACAGTATGACTTGAACTTTTTGGTAATTTATAACTAGTAAAGACTTGGCTCCGTGTGACAAAAAATCAATCGATTAAGTATGACTCGTCCGGAACTGACCCTGATTTATTTCTATCAAAAATTTATATTGCCACCAAATGGGACTCATAGTAACTTAATCTCAAAATACATATAATAATAATTGGATTAGAACTCTAACTATTATTGTAATAAACTTGCAAGCATGAGGCCATAAAATTATTTTTAGAATGTAATTTAATACTTTTCATGATAATTTTGGTGGCCTAGTTTACTAAAGATGTGCTTGCGCTTGGCGCCATAATATATATCTTAAAATAGCCCCAAGAGAAGACGTTGGTTTGCCAAATTGTAAATCATTTATCATTCAGTAAATAGTAAGTCTCTGTGAATAATATTGCATTGAAGAATTTGTAGTTGGCAAGCGTACTAATTACATATTTGTTTAGGGTTAAAATACTATTGTTTTCCTAAAATAAGTAATTCTGAAATAGACTTAGGCAATTGCCCAAAATCAGACTGAATTTGCTGACTTCTTTGTCGATTGGACTACCGATGTATATTTGCATTATTATAAAATTTTAAAAGTGTAAATGCATATTAAAGATATTCATAAAATATATGGTAGGTATGTTATAGACATCAATGTTGTCTCTGGCTAATTTTTTTTTTGGAGTTTTCTTGATCAGTTTGTTGGTTTGAGTATATAACTACTACTAGACCGATTTTTTTTTTAATAAACCTGTGCTTAAAACCATTATTTGACTAAAGAACAAGTATAGTTTTATCTCGCTACAACGAGAGTAGCCGAAATTTAACAATAAATTACTGGCTAAACCAATTTGGAAGATTTCAGTTGTATTCTACTAAAATGGGATATTGTCACATATAATTTTTCAGGTAATATAATAAGATATTGACAAAAATCGACTAAGTAGAAGAATTATTGATTAAACCAAAATAATATAAGTATTATATATGTTTTCAGATATAAGGAGCCACTCTTGACCAGGGTTAGACCGCCGCCTCGCAGATGCGTCGGAATGTACTGTTTTGTAACAAATCCATTAACTTATTTCTATTATAAATTATTTTTATTATTTATACTGTTGAATCATACGTTACGGAACAAGAACTTACGCTGCGTCGAAAACAACAATGACGTCACAATAAACTAATTTATTTCATAAGGCTTTTGTGTTTTCTTTATTTATATTTAAAAGATTTTAAAAAAATTGTAAAATCTTTGTAAAATCTTTCAAGTACGTTTTAGTCTTGTTTGAACCCCTTTCTTGTTATTTTTAATATGTTTGAAAAATATTGGACTAAGTTTATGAAGTAGGTTAAAGAATTAAAGAAAATAAAGTTGAAATAATTATTAAATATATTTAATAATAATAATTATCATAAATTTCGTAGGTGCTGATACAATATCATGTTCTATTCAAATTTTTTTTTTTAAATTTTTATTGGTATTTCTCCAAATAATTTTTTACCTTTAAATTATTTTGACAATGCCACGTAGGGATTAGACTTAAAATATCCAATAAATTCAAATAAATAATTCAATTTCTGGGTGAGGGCAGTTACGAAAAAAATGAGTGGTACATAAAAACCACGATATTTAACTATAATTTCAATTATTGTCTGATCCCATCCAATTCAGATATAAAGATAGCGCTTCTAGAACATTTTTTTTAAGAACATTAACTAAGTTGTTACAAATAAAGAATACTTTTCGTATTATAACTGTGCAGTCAAATTTAAAATTGTAATAAGTTCTTATGAAAAAGGAGGTTGAAAAAGTTACGAATAAAAAGGGTTCATTCCGTGAATGAAATGAATTTTAATAAACACAGAATATTTATAATCTATAAGTATATAATATTTATAAGTGTATCCTAAAAGTGTATCCTACTGCGAGTGCGCGGGGACTTATCTGTCTCACGCGGCGAGCGTGGGCTCGGCGAGCTTGGGCGGCGACTTGTGCATCATGTTGATCTTGTCCCCCAGGCTCAGCGCCATGCCCTGGAGCAGAGACATTCAGTTCAATCATTCAGGGTTCACTTTAAGTTTCACATCGCATTGGAAAAATCGATGAGATGCAATATCTTGCTTCTTCTTATTCATCGTAGCATTATTCCTGGTATTTTATTTACCCAGGGTCTGCTTATTACTCTTATCCGGATTTGCAAGGTTACTAATTTTTACACAGAGCGATTGCTATCTGACCTCCGAATCCCTAAGGGCGAACCAGTAACCCATTGGATTATACCAGTGTTATGTGATAGCAACCGGGGCCGACAGCTAAACGTGCTCTCCGAAGCACGGTGGGGAGACCCACAAGGACAAACGCCCAGACCGAAACAGATATTTGTAACAAACATCTGCCCGAGCGGGAATTGAACCCGCAACCGTCGAGACTAAAGGCAGAATCACCACGACAACGCCACGACGGTCTCCAGATACAAGATTTTGCATCACTGATTATTGGCGTAGTAACCGTGTAACAGTTGGGTTGCTTCACTCAAAAATGGATTAAAATAATAAACAGAAATAATTGGATGAAGACACATTAATAAAATTAGCCTTACAAGAATTTCACAGAAAATAAAAACTTCTGAAACTATTAAAGATAATAAGGCGACATGAATATAGTCATTTCACATACGTCACGAACATTCCAAGTCGTGTCTTGAATAATTCGTATGATGTAACAATCAATTCGCATCCATTCCAGTGCTCGTTAAAACGTCGAAATAAACGGTTCAGGTTGCCAATACAAGTGCATCTTGTAATGTCACAAGTTTATTACGCTACGAGCTCCGCGTATGACGTCACAGCCATTTGGCGCTATAAACAAACTACGATAGCATGTGCCGTTCATTTGCCTAATTTGTCGTGGCCTATCAAGTGTGAACATCAATAAAATCGTACATAGTCTGGTCGAGGTAAATCAAAACATGTTTCTTTGTATCAGAAACCTTGGCGAGCGATGCGTATGATACATTTTATGGTGCCGAAACCCGGGAACTAAATTTTATGTCAATAGCCAACTTCTCCATAATAATTTTAATTAATGAGGGCACTAGTCTAACAACAAATCCATGGACCTATTTCCGTTTGACGGCTGTATCACATATTTTCACAAATACATAAAAACGTTTTGAATCTGGAAGGGAGCGTGTATACTTTGAAAGAATCTTAAGAGTTTTAAACATTACGTCGTTTCCAGAAGATCTATGGTTTCTTTAAAATTCCTGAAATTGAAGAAACGAGAGCCGCAGCGGCGTCTCGATGCCGAGTGTGTGACGTCACGCCGTCGACGAGCCCGCCTCGACAGGTGACCCGCTGCGGGTGTCTGTACCTGCGTCTTGGCGCGGATGCGCACGTGGCCCACGACGGGCGCGCCGGGGCGCTGCAGCGGCGTCTCGATGCCGAGTGTGTGACGTCACGCCGTCGACGAGCCCGCCTCGACAGGTGACCCGCTGCGGGTGTCTGTACCTGCGTCTTGGCGCGGATGCGCACGTGGCCCACGACGGGCGCGCCGGGGCGCTGCAGCGGCGTCTCGATGCCGAGTGTGTGACGTCACGCCGTCGACGAGCCCGCCTCGACAGGTGACCCGCTGCGGGTGTCTGTACCTGCGTCTTGGCGCGGATGCGCACGTGGCCCACGACGGGCGCGCCGGGGCGCTGCAGCGGCGTCTCGATGCCGAGTGTGTGACGTCACGCCGTCGACGAGCCCGCCTCGACAGGTGACCCGCTGCGGGTGTCTGTACCTGCGTCTTGGCGCGGATGCGCACGTGGCCCACGACGGGCGCGCCGGGGCGCTGCAGCGGCGTCTCGATGCCGAGTGTGTGACGTCACGCCGTCGACGAGCCCGCCTCGACAGGTGACCCGCTGCGGGTGTCTGTACCTGCGTCTTGGCGCGGATGCGCACGTGGCCCACGACGGGCGCGCCGGGGCGCTGCAGCGGCGTCTCGATGCCGAGTGTGTGACGTCACGCCGTCGACGAGCCCGCCTCGACAGGTGACCCGCTGCGGGTGTCTGTACCTGCGTCTTGGCGCGGATGCGCACGTGGCCCACGACGGGCGCGCCGGGGCGCTGCAGCGGCGTCTCGATGCCGAGTGTGTGACGTCACGCCGTCGACGAGCCCGCCTCGACAGGTGACCCGCTGCGGGTGTCTGTACCTGCGTCTTGGCGCGGATGCGCACGTGGCCCACGACGGGCGCGCCGGGGCGCTGCAGCGGCGTCTCGATGCCGAGTGTGTGACGTCACGCCGTCGACGAGCCCGCCTCGACAGGTGACCCGCTGCGGGTGTCTGTACCTGCGTCTTGGCGCGGATGCGCACGTGGCCCACGACGGGCGCGCCGGGGCGCTGCAGCGGCGTCTCGATGCCGAGTGTGTGACGTCACGCCGTCGACGAGCCCGCCTCGACAGGTGACCCGCTGCGGGTGTCTGTACCTGCGTCTTGGCGCGGATGCGCACGTGGCCAACGACGGGCGCGCCGGGGCGCTGCAGCGGCGTCTCGATGCCGAGTGTGTGACGTCACGCCGTCGACGAGCCCGCCTCGACAGGTGACCCGCTGCGGGTGTCTGTACCTGCGTCTTGGCGCGGATGCGCACGTGGCCCACGACGGGCGCGCCGGGGCGCTGCAGCGGCGTCTCGATGCCGAGTGTGTGACGTCACGCCGTCGACGAGCCCGCCTCGACAGGTGACCCGCTGCGGGTGTCTGTACCTGCGTCTTGGCGCGGATGCGCACGTGGCCCACGACGGGCGCGCCGGGGCGCTGCAGCGGCGTCTCGATGCCGAGTGTGTGACGTCACGCCGTCGACGAGCCCGCCTCGACAGGTGACCCGCTGCGGGTGTCTGTACCTGCGTCTTGGCGCGGATGCGCACGTGGCCCACGACGGGCGCGCCGGGGCGCTGCAGCGGCGTCTCGATGCCGAGTGTGTGACGTCACGCCGTCGACGAGCCCGCCTCGACAGGTGACCCGCTGCGGGTGTCTGTACCTGCGTCTTGGCGCGGATGCGCACGTGGCCCACGACGGGCGCGCCGGGGCGCTGCAGCGGCGTCTCGATGCCGAGTGTGTGACGTCACGCCGTCGACGAGCCCGCCTCGACAGGTGACCCGCTGCGGGTGTCTGTACCTGCGTCTTGGCGCGGATGCGCACGTGGCCCACGACGGGCGCGCCGGGGCGCTGCAGCGGCGTCTCGATGCCGAGTGTGTGACGTCACGCCGTCGACGAGCCCGCCTCGACAGGTGACCCGCTGCGGGTGTCTGTACCTGCGTCTTGGCGCGGATGCGCACGTGGCCCACGACGGGCGCGCCGGGGCGCTGCAGCGGCGTCTCGATGCCGAGTGTGTGACGTCACGCCGTCGACGAGCCCGCCTCGACAGGTGACCCGCTGCGGGTGTCTGTACCTGCGTCTTGGCGCGGATGCGCACGTGGCCCACGACGGGCGCGCCGGGGCGCTGCAGCGGCGTCTCGATGCCGAGTGTGTGACGTCACGCCGTCGACGAGCCCGCCTCGACAGGTGACCCGCTGCGGGTGTCTGTACCTGCGTCTTGGCGCGGATGCGCACGTGGCCCACGACGGGCGCGCCGGGGCGCTGCAGCGGCGTCTCGATGCCGAGTGTGTGACGTCACGCCGTCGACGAGCCCGCCTCGACAGGTGACCCGCTGCGGGTGTCTGTACCTGCGTCTTGGCGCGGATGCGCACGTGGCCCACGACGGGCGCGCCGGGGCGCTGCAGCGGCGTCTCGATGCCGAGTGTGTGACGTCACGCCGTCGACGAGCCCGCCTCGACAGGTGACCCGCTGCGGGTGTCTGTACCTGCGTCTTGGCGCGGATGCGCACGTGGCCCACGACGGGCGCGCCGGGGCGCTGCAGCGGCGTCTCGATGCCGAGTGTGTGACGTCACGCCGTCGACGAGCCCGCCTCGACAGGTGACCCGCTGCGGGTGTCTGTACCTGCGTCTTGGCGCGGATGCGCACGTGGCCCACGACGGGCGCGCCGGGGCGCTGCAGCGGCGTCTCGATGCCGAGTGTGTGACGTCACGCCGTCGACGAGCCCGCCTCGACAGGTGACCCGCTGCGGGTGTCTGTACCTGCGTCTTGGCGCGGATGCGCACGTGGCCCACGACGGGCGCGCCGGGGCGCTGCAGCGGCGTCTCGATGCCGAGTGTGTGACGTCACGCCGTCGACGAGCCCGCCTCGACAGGTGACCCGCTGCGGGTGTCTGTACCTGCGTCTTGGCGCGGATGCGCACGTGGCCCACGACGGGCGCGCCGGGGCGCTGCAGCGGCGTCTCGATGCCGAGTGTGTGACGTCACGCCGTCGACGAGCCCGCCTCGACAGGTGACCCGCTGCGGGTGTCTGTACCTGCGTCTTGGCGCGGATGCGCACGTGGCCCACGACGGGCGCGCCGGGGCGCTGCAGCGGCGTCTCGATGCCGAGTGTGTGACGTCACGCCGTCGACGAGCCCGCCTCGACAGGTGACCCGCTGCGGGTGTCTGTACCTGCGTCTTGGCGCGGATGCGCACGTGGCCCACGACGGGCGCGCCGGGGCGCTGCAGCGGCGTCTCGATGCTGAGGTTGGCGAGCGCGTCCTCGCCGAAGATGGAGCGCGCGTACAGGTTGGCCGCCATGAAGCCGCACTGCCCGGACAGCGCCTGCCGACAAGCAGGGATTACATTGTCAGACGTTAGCACTGTTGATATATATGGGATCAACAGGGTATATTGAAATGGCAAACCGCACCTTGTCCGGCGTCAGGCACTTCATGTTGGTGGAGGCGAGCAGGTGCTGCAGGTAGTCGCGCAGGTCGGTGATGCCGGTGTTGACGGACACCTTGTTCTCCCACTCGAACTCGGCCCACATGTGGCGGAAGTCGGCGTCGCTGCAGGCGGCCGGCTGGATGTAGTCCACGATGTCGATGTGGATGTCGTTCAGCACCACCACGCCGCGGTCCGTGCCCGCGCCCGACACCTCGTACACTGCGCACACTCTCACACTCTCACACTCAGCGGCGGGCCGGGGTTGCAACACTCGATACGCAATCGAACATTGGCAATCAAGTCTCAACATTGTCTCAAAATAAACCCACATGCAAATACAAATAATAGATTTTAAAAAAAAATTTAAAATTTAAAAAAATTTAGAAAAATTTAAAAAATAAGGGTTCCAAAACTCGCTCCGCGTGGTTAATAAAAATTTTCACTTCAGAAATAAAAGAGAACTCTGTATAGAATAGGTAGTCGGTCACCGATGTTCCCGAAGATGATGCCGTTCTCCGTGGAGGCCACCTTGACGTGCGCGCGGATGGTGGCGAAGTCGCGCGGCGCCAGCACCACGCCCGCCGGCCGCTCCACCAGCCGCAGCTCGCCCAGCGTGGCCAGCTCCACCGTGCAGTTCTGCAGCGTGTCGTCTGCGGACACACACACCGTGACGCGGACTGTGCGCACACAGCGCGCACAGCGCGCACCGCGCGCACAGCACCGCGCGCTTACCCGTCTGGTTCACGACGAGCACGTCCAGCACGATGTCGTACTGGTTGACGGCCACGATGGCCTCCGCGTACACCGGGTCCGAGAAGCCCGTCAGCTGCGTCACTTTGGACAGCTTGCCGCGCTCCTCGCCGCCGCCCGACGGACGACCTGGGAATGGAGACAAAAATCATTTCTCATTGAAAAATACGGATAGGTACATAATACTAAAGTTTATATGAATATTTACTATTCAAATAAAAAAAAATACAGACTTCAAAAATAAAAAGTTAAAAGCAAAAAAAAAATAAAATAAAAATGTTCCAGCCCATTTATTCGTAATCTTACTTGCGCACATGAGTTTTTTTAGTTCGAACCACTTAATAGCTGGCGCTAGTACATCCTCAAATTTTTCTCAATTTCAATATAAGAGAAACAGTCTATTGTCCTGTATGTCCGTGGTGTGTGTGGTTGTGTGTTTTCGGTGCCCCGACACGGACTTGCACTGCCCTGTGACACGAGTACGAAGGGCCGACGTACCCTGCACGGCCCTGCTGAGCGACAGCTCGAAGATGTCGTGGTGCTGCGCGGCCGCCGCGCCCGCCAGCGCCGCGAACGCGATGCCGCGCTCCACGTCCACGCGCCGGCGCGCCTTGCCCTGCTCGGCCTGCGACAGCCGCTCCGCCTGCTCAACACAAGTACCTTGTTAATGCGTCGCTCTTACCAGCACAACTGGCGAGAACTACATTCTCACAGAAAATCAGCGTAAAGTAACTTGTGCCGTATGCACATACCTTTATATAAATTGTCGTTGAAGCTCTTCCTTATTTGGAACAAATATTATGTATCGATATAATTATAAGTTGTACTTAATCGTTCGGCAAAGTTTCCTAATAAACAGACGCAATAAATAATAATTGATCTCTTTATTTCATAATACTAAAATAAGTACCCAAATAAGCTATATTGGTGACGCCGACGTGATTTGAACACTCAACCTTCTGATCTGGAGTCAGTATCAGTATTATATTTATCCTATCCGTCAGGACGGCAGCGCGCTTGTGATACATTACGTATAGCGGCCGTTGCTAGGTGTCTGTCGACCGTCAGACGCCTGTACCTCGGGCTCCGGCAGCAGCGCGGGCGCGGCGCGGTCGGGCAGCGCCAGCAGCGCGTGCAGCGCGCGGCGCGACGCGGCCAGCAGCGCGGCGCGCACCACGGCCGGGCGCGCCGCCGCCGCGCGCGCGCACCACGCGCCGTGCTCCGCGTCGTCCGCCGTCAGCCCGCCCGTGCCCGTGCTGGCTGCTCGAGTACAATACAAATACATTTCAAGTGCACTTAGCTTAAAAATAAAATGGTACAATTATAAAAATGGCGCGGTCGGACGAACCCCGCCAGGACCCAAGTTCCTTACGTTTTTTCTTTTATTTTGAATTTAATTCGAAATGAATTCTATATATTTCAATAGGTTATAATAAAAAAAAAAAACAAGGAAAGAGATCGTGTGATTATTTGTTTGTAGTAGGCTCGGTACACACACAACATACCGCATTTCGTTACGTGAAGGTTTCTGCTAAATCGCTCTACCGGTAAACGGTGTTAAAGAACTTGGTTCCAATAATAAGAGGGCACAATATAGGAGTAGCAGTTACCGGCGTGCTGCTTGTGGTAGGCGAGCAGCGCGGCGGCGAGGTGCAGCGCGCGCGAGGCGAGCGCGGGGCGGCGCGCGCGCAGCGCCAGCTTGGCCAGCGCCGAGCACGCGCACGCGGCCGTGAAGCTCTCGCCGTCGCGCAGCGCCGCGCCCAGCCCGCCCGCCTTGCTCTCCGGCGGAGACGCCCTTAAGATACGAAACTCGTTAATACCAAGCTCTCTATCAATATCATTTTTAAATCATTCAAATCGATCCATCTATTGCGTTTTTATAACACAATTTACGCAATATTGGCTATCTAAAATGTGACATCACATGGCTTAAAGTTGCATGTCGGCTTGAAGTTCCGCTGTGCCCGCATTTTCCTCGATTGGTTTTCTGACGTCACCGCACCGGATCAAGTAGCGAACCTCGCTAGTAATTTAATCATAACTTTCAATGTCAATTTTTGTCGTAGAGCAAATAATTTTACCGCGTATGTTTATACAATATTTAGTTTAATAAATATGCGTTTTCAACGAATATAAATTTAACAATAACATTAAAAATGGTTTCCTCCATATTGGAGTTCCTTGGAGAGAGAACCTAATTTTCGAATGCACTGTGGAACTTTCTTGCATTGAGTTCCAGCAATATATTATAATTTGCGTTTACCGGCCGCCCCTAGGTAGTTTTGATCTCTTTGAAATTACTATGGAAGATGTATTAAAGAAAGTTTGCTCACATAACAAGTCTGTTATAGTGTGTGGGGACTTTAATGTCGACATTTTACAATTATCCTTGTATACTTATAGATTATTAGATTTATTTAAATCTTTTGGATTAGTTAATTTGTTTTGTGAGCCTACTCGGATTACTGATAAGTCTGCAACATGTATAAATAATGTTTTTAGTCAATGTGAAGTTTTAGATAAAGTAATAATAAACAATTTTAGTTCAGACCACTGCGGACAAAAGTTTTCTTTAGTGAGGAAAGAAATAAATATACCAAACAAAGTGACATGTAGACCAATTACTTTAAACAAAATTAATAATTTTAAAAGCCTAATTAGTCAAAATATCCAAAAATTAAATATGAATCAGGATGATCCGGATAGACTTTACAATTCACTCTTTTCTTTGATAACAAATGAATTCAATAAAGTATTTAAACTGAAAACTTTTGAATCTACCAATACTTTCAAGTTTAGTGACTGGGCTATAAAAGGCTTGTACAAAAGTAGAGATAGATTGTATGAATTGTATGAAATGAAACAATACAACCATGATTCATCGTTCATAAATTATGTTAGGAAATATTCCAAAACTTTCAAAAGTGATTGTGTTTACGCGAAGGCAATGCATATTAAAAACAAAATTATGAACTCAAGAGATCCAGTTAAACGTACTTGGAATGTAATCTCTATCATTTCAGGCAAAATAAAAAAAAGAAATGGCAAATGAATTAATAATTAACAACGTGAAAATAAATTCGAATTCAGACATTGCAAATATCTTCGATAAATTCTTCTCTAATATCCCAGTAGACATAACTAGTGCTCTATCTTCCTCACCTGCTAATGCTTTGACTTTGCTTCGGGATAGTGTTTCAGAGTGCAATGTCTTATACCGCATAGTTCCGGATGATATAATTAAAACTTTTAAATCTCTTAATAATAAAAGAACCGGTGATTTATGGGATGTTTCGGTAAATTTAATTAGCAATGTAATTTATGATATTGCACCTGCTTTAGCTTTTATTTTTAATAAATGTTTAGAATGTGGTAACTTTCCGGATTTAATGAAACATGGAAAAATTCTACCCTTATTTAAGTCTGGCAATCGAAATGACCTCAGTAATTATAGACTGGTCTCAATTTTACCTTCTTTAAGTAAAATCTATGAAAAAATTATATAAAAACAATTATTGCAATTCTTCAATGATAACAATATCAATACAATCTTTCTTCCACGTCCAGGGTTGGCTGGTAGAGAATGCTTTTAGCATTAAGCCCGCCTTTTGTGCACTTTGTGCAATAAAGTATAAATAAATAAATAAATAAATAAATATCTTACATAACCAACAATACGGTTTCACCAAAAGAAAGTCAACGACTGATGCAGGTATAGCACTTTTAAAACATATTTACGGTGCCTGGGAGGGGTCCCAGAATGCAATAGGCGTTTTTTGTGACTTCTCTAAGGCTTTCGATTGTGTAGAACACAGAACTCTTCTCAGTAAACTTAACTTTTACGGTGTCAGGGGTAAATCTCTAGAAATTCTAAAACCATTTTTGTCTGGCAGAATTGAAAAGGTTTCAGGAAACGGAGTGATGTCTTCCGGCTCTTCCGTGCAAATGGGTGTTCTACAGGGTTCCACCTTAGGTCCTTTTTTGTTCTTAATATATATTAACGACCTTCCATATTTTTTAAAAGAGCTGTGTGATATTGTGTTATTTGCCGATGACACTTCATTAATTTTTAAGATTGACAGGAATTTAAAAAATTATGACGAAGTAAATAATACATTGTCACGTGCTCAACATTGGTTTACCATGAATAATTTAGTTCTTAACGCAAAGAAGACTAAATGTGTGAACTTTTTGATGCCTAATGTTAACCAAATTTGAAAATGAATAGTGAAAGCTTAACTCTAGTAGTGACACAACTAAATTTCTAGGCATAACTTTGGATTCCAAGCTACAGTGGAATGCTTATTTGTCATCTCCAGCGAGTAGGCTTACTTCCGCTGCGTATGCTATAAGGAAGGTCAGACAACTAACTGACGTAGAAACAGCGAGAATCGTATATTTCAGTTATTTTCATAGTATTATGTCATAGGGTATCCTTCTTTGGGGAAAGGCAGCTGACATTAATACAATTTTTGGTCTTCAAAAAAGGGCAATTCGGGCAATTTATAATTTAGGAGCGCGTGCCTCTCTAAGAGATGTTTTTAAGGATATAGGCATAATGACTGTGGTGTCACAATTTATTTATTCTAACCTCTTATATATTAGAAATAATTTAAAGTCTTTTAGCAAATATAACGATGTACATTAAATTAACACTATAAACAAAAATAAACTTTGTAATCCTATCTTTCGTCTGTGTAAAGTCAGTAATTCTTTTAAGGGGGTATTCGCATTTTTAACAAAATTCCAGATTGCTTATTGGAACTGCCAATAAGCAAGTGTTCCAATAAGCAAGTTCCAAATGTACATAAAAATAAACTTATCAATAAAGCTAATAAATATAAATATATAAGCTATAAAATTCTTGCCCTACTCGACTTCTCTAACGCATTCAATACCGTTGATTTTGACATCCTTCTAGCCATTTTAAAATCTATAAACATTTCTCTTAATGCTACTGAATGGTTTAGATCCTATCTACATGATCGTGAACAACGCATTTGCGTTGATGGCAAATACTCGTCGTGCTGTCGTCTTGTTGCTGGAGTTCCGCAAGGCGGTGTACTCTCTCCCTTGCTTTTTTCTATATTTATTAACTCTCTTACCGAACTTCTCTCGATCCCTTTTCATTTGTATGCTGATGACTTGCAGATTTATATTACGACAACCGTCAATGACATCTCTCGAGCTATACAACTGATCAATTCTAATCTCTTCACTATAAGTAGCTGGAGCAAGTCGTATGGGTTGACTATAAATCCTAGCAAGTCTCAGTTTTCTCTTTTTGGTAATCAAAGTCAACTTAACAAATTAGATCCTACTATCCTTTCTTCCATAATATTTGATAGCGCTGTTGTGCAATTTAGCGGTTCCGTGAAGAATCTGGGTATCATAATGGACAGTAATCTGTCCTGGGGTCCTCAAGTTGCTGAAGTTAGCCGAAAGGTATTTAGTACATTTGGTAGGCTAAAGAGGTGGAAGAATTTTCTGCCAATCAAAACTAAAATAAATCTTTCACAATCACTTCTTCTTCCACTTCTGGACTATGGGGACTCATGTTATCTGGATTTGTCACAGGGACTGCTAAATAAACTTGAAAGCCTGCAAAATCTCTGCATAAGATTCATTTTCGGTCTTCGGAAGTTTGACCATAACTCACAGCATCGCATTAAACTACAATGGCTTACTGTACAACAACGCCGTAATCTTCATGCTCTTGTTCTTTTATATTCTATTCTTTTCCTTCCCAATACTCCTTCATACCTAAAAGAACGCTTTTCTTTTCTTGGCTCGAATTCTCAAATCTCTATGAACCTTCGCTCTCAAACTGACAACCTGCTTGAGGTGCCTCTTTGCCGTACTCATTGTTATAGCAACTCTTTCACCAGCAAAGCTGTAAAGTTGTGAAATGAATTACCTCGTCATATTAGAACATCTAAATCACTTGGCATGTTTAAAAGCCGTCTTAAGAAATATTATCTGGCAGTGTAATATAAAGTCTATGTATGTCTATTAAAGTAATTTATAATATTTTATGTATTCATATTTGAATATGTATGTATCTATGTATTTGTGTATTTTAATATTTATGTATTAATATGTAAGTCTATATATGATAAATAATAATATGTTTAATGTAATTACAAATATTAAATATATGTTAAGTATTTACTTTACCTTTTTGTGCACGAGTAGCCTTTCCAACAATAAGATATGTTATAAATACAGGTTGCCTGTAAGAGATCACTTTAAGTGATAAGGCCGCCCTTGTACCATCTTTGTCAAATTAATATATGTATTATGTTGTATTTTCTCTTGTGTGTACAATAAAGAATTTAAATAAATAAATAAATAAAGCCTATTATTCGTTAGAGGAATATTTTTCCGATAAAAATGCTTGGGACTCTTAATATTGCTGGATCTCATTCAAGAACCAAATTTTATATGAAAGAATACCATTAAAAAATCATATATTTGAGAAGAGTAATTGTCGAGTTTCTTGTCGGTTCTTCGCGATAGAATCAACCTTCCGAACCGTCGGTAGCGTTTGACTATTCAAAAGTACTTTTAAAAGTCTACTTGAATAAAAATAATTTTGATTTTGATTGATTAAAGTCGGCTAAAAATGTTTTCAAATTTCGTAATAATTAAGTTTTTTTTTTCGAATTAATTTCAAGGGTAGCACTAACTTGGGTAGATTGAAAGCAGACTGTGTAGCGTAGGCGCCGTCGCTGGTGACGAGCTGGCGCGCCGGGGCCTCCTTCTCTTTCACACTCGAGCCATCCTTGGCGCCTTCATCTTCCTATATATATATAAAAACAACTGCTATCTTTTGTTATATTCGACACACTAATTATTGGGTATGTAATATGAATATAATTTCTACAAAATTCGTGAGGACATGTGTTAACATGTCTCGACATGATATGTATTGAATCAACTTCGACAACCGCACGACGACTCACAAACATGGAACTACTCTGTTTGGTTATTTAATTGTAAAAGTGTGTGAAAACACACACGTGCGAATGCGCGTATATGTGTGCATGTGTACGTGCGAATCTACATAAGTACGTGTACGTGTGCGTGTGAGTAAGCGCGAGTGTCGTGCGTACCTGCGCGGCGGGCGCGGCGGCGGGCGGCACGGCCGCGCCCAGCACGTCCAGCGCGGCCTCCACGCTCTCCTCGCTCTCCGCGAACTCCGCCACGAGCCACAGCGCCGGCCGGGCGATCTTACCCACGCGGACCGCACTCACACACTCCAGAAGTTTCTGCCAAATTATATATTTGTGTAAATATACTTGATAGTGATAATATTGTTGTACTAATGTGTGTGTGTATGTACGTTGTCTGACCGAATAGATGCGCGGGCGCAGGTCTTCGAAGGCGTGCAGCGCATGACGCAGGAAAAGTAAGATGTCCTGTGCCGCCGCCTCGCTGCCGTCGCCCAGCATCTCCAGCAGCGCCGGCGCCACCGTGCCCGCCACCTCCGGGAACTACCAATACCATTCCAGATTAATTACCGCTATCTTGGAATAAGTAGGATATCTACGACTATTTTTATTTAAAAGCTACAACATAGACTTAATTCAAACTTTTACAGTATATCAAAATTAAAAATAGGTGTGATGAGCGACGAGCAAGTGAAAGTCGAGCTCAGAGCGGCACCTTGAGCGCGGCGAGGTGCATGGCGCGCACGAGCAGCTGGCGGTACTTGTCGGCGTCGTCGTGGTCGGCGAGCTGCGCGCGCGCCGCCTCCTTGCGCAGCGCGGCCAGCAGCTCGTCGGCGTGGCGCGGCGCGGCCAGCGCGAGCGCGAGGCGCAGCGCGTGGCGCCGCACGTCCAGGTCGGACGCGGCCAGCACGCGCAGCACGTCCATGGCCAGCTCGGGCAGCGCGCGCGCGCCCGCCTCGCCGCCCGCCGCGCGCAGCGCGTGCAGGCGCCCCACCACGATCAGCTTCACGTTGTTGTCGCTCTCCTTCACGATCAGGTCGATGTAGCACGCGGCCGCCGCCTGCCGGACGCGGAACACACCCGGTGAACATCTACTGAGGCCTCAATTACATATATCCGCATCGATCAGCATTCTCTCTATAGAATATAGCTACTTTATATGACAATCTGATTTAAATGCTTGTAAGTGTAACATTGGATATAACCGGCTACACTACTAAACCACATTCAAAGCGTGCTGAAGGATGCGTTAGCATGCTTACGGATGCTGAAGCATGCTTAGGGATACTTAAGCATGCTTAGAGATGCTTAAGCATATGATGCTCATAAGTGTGTCAAAAACCATCCAACAAAATGCTTGTCGATGCTGATAAATGCAAGTCAGGCCTAATGCTACGTTTCCAATTACAGTCACTGAACTTTCCTACTTCATTTTCATGAATTCCAAAGATATAACATAAAAGAATCTTAAACCTAATAGGGATGAGACGTATATACTGGTACAGGTATAAATACCCAGTATGAACTTGGCAGACCGGGTATGTAGGGTCGAGACCGGGTACGTACCCGATAGGTCGGTATCGTATAAACGAAAACTCAATAGTATAACAGTACGGCTCGTACCTATACGGACATACCTAATGGACCGTAACCCGTATCTCGCACCCGGTCGCGACGTTCGTAATGCTCGCCAGTCTTGCCAACTTAGCGATTTACTATTTTTAAGGACGCGTTTGCAAAATAGATAGGTAGCGAATCGCACCACTACATTCATATGAAACGATCACACAAGCGCACGACTGTGATCGGCGGGAATAATGAACGGTAAACTAATTTTGAGACTTTAAATGTTTCATTTTTTTGTGGGTATATTTTATACGTTGTAATGTTAGTAAGTAATAAATAGTCATATTTGTTTTGTATACTTTGTGTACATAAATATTGTAAAAACAATTTTTTTTCCTTATTTGTATTATTTTTATTTAAAGGTTACTTATAGGTAATAAAAATGTTTTATATGAATATTTTTTTTTATTGTCGTCAATAAAATACTGCAGATCCTGTATCAGTCATCGAAGTACACCTTCAGATCACTCCAACAAGTTCAGACGTAAGGTCTCACCGTACCTAACAAATAGAGCCCAAACACGGCACACATAACCCTACTCGTGCTGCAGATCCTGAATCAGTCATCGGAGTAGACCTTCAGGTCACTCCAACAAGTTCGGTGTTAAGGTCTCATAGTAACGAGCCCAAACACGGCAAAAAAACTACAATCATCCGAGACTTCCACTAGCAGTCAGGGACGTATGTATACCTTAAGGTCTGAGCAATAAGTCTAAGACGAATTAGAATTTTTAATCTCTAAAAAAAGAAAATATTTATCAAATTATCCTTAAAATAAAGTATCAAAAGTTGTAGTTATAGTCAATTTTTTCTATATAATATTATATTTTAGCGATCTTATTTAATATAACCTCCTGCTTACAAGCGACATAGCGTCCAGTCACGAAGGCGTCTCAGCGCCGACTAATATTTTACTAGAAAATTTTGAACAAAAAATAATGGCAGTCATCAAACAAAATAGGCCTTAATGCAACAGCTTAAGGTACAACTTTAGAAGCAAAATATGTGAAAAAGATACATTTGATATTTATTTTTTTCTGAGCTAATGTGTCGTATTATTAAAAATATCTCTACCTAGGGTTTGAGTTGAACATGTCTTACTATTAGAGGTATTTTTTTAAATTGATATCACGTAAGAAATAGTTTAAAAGACTACCTAAACTCAGCTCGATATCGTTAATTTGGTGTGAAGAGGCTCCGGAAAATCGGTTTTACTATAAAAAATAATAAGAAAATTTCATATTTTTTACAGCGTTAGTAAAGATAAAGGCCTGATCTCTTCATAGTAATTAAAAGTTCCATTTAATTTACTTTGATTTTGTCGGAAATTAGATCGAAATACATCTATTTTTCGTCAAATACGTAAGCGCGCCTTAATGATTTTTAGCGATATTTGGTCAGTGACAACATGTTTAACTAATTATTATTTATTAGTAAGTCATTTTCAAAACCAAGTGGTGATATGCAAAAACTATATTTATTCATTCAATATACACGATATTATTATACTCCGGGCTATCTACGTGATACTACGGCATCTTTTGCCGAACTTGATCCATCACAGAGTGAAGTTTTAGAAGATTTCGTTTTTGCCAAGTCGCCATACATAATATAGAATACGAAGCTACCCGAATGGATAAGACGCCTCCAGATTGTGCCCGTATTGAAGCCATGTTGAGACAAAGTTGTTATGTATTTCTATAAAAATACTCCCATACAACAAACGTATTTTTTTTCCTCGATATTGATAACACCTCCTCTTTATTTTGAAGTCACTTAATAATTTACATACAAATCCTTACATTGAGCATCATTGTAAGAAACACTCACCTTAATAGCAGCTGGTGCAGAGGAAAGTGTGACGAGGGTACCCGCAGCCTCATACCTCACAGCTGCACTGGGTGCGTTTAGAAGACCGTATACAGTACGAATGAACCTTGAACGCTCCGAAGGGTTCGCATGACACACCTGATCAGACATAATTGAAACAAAATATAGTTCTACTAAAGATCCTTGCTTTTTCAAAATAGCAGCCCCATGATTCGTGTATGACCTTGTATATGAGCTCAACGATGACTAGCTGCAGAATGTCGCCGAAGCCGTGCACGTGGTCCAGCCGCTCGGCGAGGTAGGCCAGCGCGCGCTCCTGCTCCGCGTGCAGCAACATGAGGAACGCATTCCTCTTGCACGACATGTCTTGCTCGCCTTCCAAAAATGTGCCTATTAACTCCGGAGCGTCCGGGATCAGAAACTCAAAGTTCCTACAATCATACAATATAATCACTTACATACAGTTTCAAAAATAAAAATAGAAACATGAGCTTAATTATGGATAAATAAGATTTACCGGTAAATAGTAAATATGGCAAGAACTGCGTTCCTTCTGACATATGAGTGTCTGTGTTCTAAACAAGCACGGATAGCCGGCATCAGAGGCTCTAGCAGCTCTGGCTCCTTCAGCTTGCAGAGAAACCGTAATGTAGAGCCACGGATAAATTCATTAGGATGTTGCAAGTCCTGTAAATAAATATAAACAACAAATTTTTTATTCTAATATATATCATGCAATCAGTCCCTTTGACTATGAGCAGATGTGTGAACATATTATTAGTCACGAGAAAACAGTCCCCAATAGGAATCCTCCATATTAGTACATTGGCCAAGGTAGCTCCTCCGAGGTCCAAGGTTCTGCTTCATTTCAGGTGATTTCGGCAGTCATTACAATGGTTGTCCAAACCATTCCAACGAGCTCACTGTCCAGCTCAAATCTACGTCCAGCTCAGTTATATTTACTTGCAAATTTTTTCATGTCATCCTTCACTGTGGGCACGCCCAGGTCCTCGGTATTTAATAGTCCTCAGGGTATTTAATATGCTTGAAGATATAGTTCTGAGCTCTTTGAATTTTACTTATGTTGGAATCGCAAATATGAATAACGATTAAATAAAAATCCTTTCATTGGTTGACAAGGCAAATACAAACTTGTTGCAAGGGTTTCTGTAGAAGCACCCATACTACTAGGCACCCACTCTTTCACAGAGACTATATAAAATCAACAATTGTCTATAACAAAAAAAAGATTCTACACAAAATTAAAGTGAGTTAGTTAGTTAGTTATATATACAAAATTATACATAATTATGAGTGTGTGTGTGTTAATTATATATAAGTTATTGCAATAAAAACATCCACCACAATACACAAAATGAAAACAAAAATTTGCAAAAACCTCTATTCTCTAAAATCTTTATCACAAATAGTGTGCAGTCAAGAATAGTCATTATAGAGGAACTAACCAAAACCTAATTATCATTAAAAATACAGAAAAAAAACCATTATATAATAGAAAAACATTATAATTACCTTCCTGTAAGCATCACAAACGAGGATCATTTCTTGCAATAATTTTCCATCAGGACTGGTCTTAGGCACAATCTCCCAGAAGATCAGCAACAACTTCTTGATCATATGATCCTGTAGTGGCAATACAAATCTAATGATGATCATCAACAGACCCGGTATCTTTTCACCGGAGAGTATGATGCTTATTGTCTTTTTAAGAGCTTCAATCTTTTTCTTGGTATCGCCCTTCTCTGTTGACAAAGTTTTATACTTTTTAGTAAATTTGCATTATTCAATTAATTATAGTGTATTAATTTTTCAATGATATACAATTAGCTGTCAAACATTAATTTAACTTAATTCTCTTATTAAATGTAATGCTTCCCTTTCTTTAATAACTAGCTGTGCCCTCCATTTTGCTCTCTTGGTCTACATAATTAACAAACATAAACATACAAACAATTCTTTCGCTTTATTATTGTTTCTGTTTCACCAAGTCATTGTATCATTTCGACACCCATATGTTCTTTCTTATTGCTCGGCTTCTATGTATCACATTGTGATGTAATATATTCTATAGCCTTCCTCAAGAAATGTACTATCAAATGCAAAAAGAAATTTTTAAATCCAACCAGTAGTTTCAGAGATTAGCACATACAACTAAACAAACACTTCAGCTTCATAATATATATAAAATATAGATAAAATACCAAATAGACAGTACACAGGTAAACATTAAATAAGGTGTAAGGTTTGTTGTATAGAATAAAGTCATTAACGACAATATTTGTGGGAAATGTACATTCTTAGAATTTAGCATTTTGTTTGGCACTGTTTCTTAGATGCGGAAATTTATTATCAATAAGATTTTAAACAACTTACCCAGGTCAAGCTTAAGCTGCATCTCATTGTAGGGTTCAGAGTCTGTTGGGAAGTTAATAAGAGTGTAGCAAGCCTGTTCTACACCTGCCATAATGTTATCTAAAAATATAACCACACATAAATTAGCTTAACTTTTACTTTCAAACTTAAGAATATTTCACATTATGTATTCATATTCGAGGGCCGAGTATTCGTTATTTGATATTAGGCTATATTACTATTCCCGAGATCGTAATTATACAGGAAACGATAAACCCAGTGTTCCATATTATTATTGTACACTTGTCAATATTATACGTTATTCTCGTGTTTTTCATATTCTTCTGTTACTGAGGTTATAGGATACATATTTAAATATATATTAAATACAGTAGTTCCAAATACTATAATTAGTAATTTATTTAAACAAGAATTCCTTTTGCTATCTCATCGGCGTACGGATTCAATTTAACTTTACCTCGGAATTACACGTCACTGATGTCTAAATTTATGTTCATATATTACTAGGGTAATTAAATCTTCAAAAATGTGTTTTTTTATAAATCTAGTATAATCTTATGAAATTTAACTAAATTATTGTTAAATTGATACGTGTCCACATTTACAAATCGAAAATGACAATTTGATATTTGACAACTCTGACATTCAACAACTCACACACGATACTTCATACTTGACAGTATTGTTTATGATTGTTCAGTTATTGTCTATTGACTTACAGTCAATTAGCCAATGCTCAGTTCTGCTGCTACCACACCACATACCTAATATGGTAAATCCGTATTAGAATAAAAATGTGTTACTTAAAGGTGACTTATTAAAAATTGCAATTCAAGCAGGTGAAACTTCGATTAAAAGCTATTATTTTTATATACACACTGTAAATGTAATTTCAATAAATAATATTAATAAATATATTTTTTTTTGTTTTAATGACGTGACTTTTAATTATTTAAAAGTGAAGTGTTCACTGATATTATAATCTAGCCTAGAAAGACTAAGAACAAGGTACTTTGTTCTTGCTTTTTTATATATTTGTCTAACATTTATTTAATATGAGCTTACACATTTTTGACAAAATTTCGCTTCACATTAAGTACCTAGTAGTAAGTTGTCTGTACAAGTTTTTTTTCTTTCAGTTTTTATTATCTGTTAATTTCTGTTCTTGTTTAGTTTTGTCGTTAAATTTTTATTACACTATAAATTTGTAAATATCGATTACTAGTTCTATGGAAATAATAATCGTATTCGTTAACGATGATCGTACTGATCATCCATCCTTAAAGGTTAAAGCTGAGCTGTCCGCAGTCAGCCTCAGTGTGACCAGATTCAGTATTTTAATACTTTTTCGGTATATTTTATTGACTTTTTCGAGCATCAGTATTTTTCCTATGTGTGTGGGCGGAAGTTGGTATTTTTAGGTATATTTTGAAAAAAAAGTTATGGCAGCACCGTAGCCATCGTCTCCACGAACACTGATGTGCAAGGAATTCCCGGATTAAGCTGACATGCAGACATGAGGCGGCTCCCATTTTACAAATATTATCGAATCATGTATACTGCTTTCAATATGTTATTGTATTTTAGACATATGGAAATTGTAATTACAAGAAAATATAAAAATACAGATAATCCTAATGTTACAATCGAAATCGATTACTATAAACCTTGATTTTTTTTACCAAGGTCTCTGCTATTATTATTTATTACATACATAAACAATACCATTTTGGCGATGGTGGCATCATATCAGTGTTAGCAGGACATGGATTTGCTCTTATAAATTCATTTTAATTAATTTATTTAGTTACAATAAGCAGATAAAATGTTCAATACTTAATATTTGAATTGAGGTTGTGTTTTTAATCCTTGTATTGAAATGCTTAAATACAATTCTAGCATTTATTGTGATAATAATTAATTAATAAAACATAATAAAAAGCCAGTATTTTTATTAGTATATCTATCAGTATATTTCGGCATTTTTGGAGATGCCTTGATATTTTCGTAAAATTAAAACTGGTCACACTGGTCAGGCTGTTAAAATTATGAATTATGTCAGGTATAGTGGCTATTATTATACTGTCATTAGTGTCTGCGTAAAAAAAAACTACGAACAGCAAAACACAGCAGCAAAATGTAGGCCGTCTAAAGTCACAACGATGACAATAAATAGATAGTTTCCTCGAATACGGATACACACGTCATATCATTTTATATTGTTCAGTAACATACCGGCCTACGCAATTTTATCTTCCTGCAAAAGTTATTGAATCAATGATTTTTCACAATGGAAATCCTTATCACACTTTTTTATATTCTCTTTGCGATTTGTATATTATATCCACCTGTGGAGTTTGTTTCCGCCGGTTTTACAATACCACAAATCTTCGATAATTTTCTGGGATCGGAGAGCAGGGATTTTATTAGATATCACATGAAGAGGATAAGTATAACTGTATTAATTCATTCAGCGTTGCCACTGGGGTACGTGGTAACACTCTGGTGTGGAGGGGAGCGTGGAAATTGGATCCCAACGGCTGCAAGTTTATCATTATTTGTTTTGCTCCTCACATTCCTTAAGGTATTTTCTTGGTGGCAGTGTGGCATGACCAGTCACCCCGTGGTAAAGTGCTTACAGCCTTACGTCACACCAGAGATAGATTGGAGAGTTGTAGCTGGCACTTTTAATTCTGAGTTCAATAAGTATGTTATTAATATGTTATGAAATTTCAAATTTTAGCTGTATTGATTAAAAAGATAATAAAAATTTTAAATTTGTTTCAGTGTTGATAAATTAATAATACCTTTAAGTAGTACCTCTAAGGTTATTGTTACTAGAACTTGGCTTATCAAAGTATCTCAGTATACTGTAAATATGGTGAAACAAAGTGATTGTGCTATGGTTGCCACAGCTGTGAGTATAATTTTTTTTTTATATTACTAGGTTGGCAAGCAAACACATGGCCCGCTTGATGATAAGCGGCTGCTGTAGCCTATGAGCAATTGCAACATCATTAGTAGGTGGCACTTACACATTTCCAACCTCGAGATAGTTGTTGCTAGCTTCAAACTGGAACACAGTAATGCCAAAGACAATACTGCTTTGCAGTAGAATATTTGACACTGCAGTGGGACCCACCTAGCCGGCCTCTTGCAATAAAAGACCTACCACCAGTGTGACTGATTGCACTGGTAGAATAATCTCTGCTGTGTGTACAGAGATTATCCCCACAGCGAGCAATGGGTCTTCCAGATACTCAAAATTTTTTATAATTTACTGTGTCTTTTGGGTTTTCGTTTTAGATTTTTAAACAAGCTCTTTTTTTCCTAGTCCAGTGACTCAGTCATTTCAAATACCATTTACAACTGTTGTAAACCAGAAACAGTTTTTAGCTTTTGCTTATAAGCATGAATTATAATGCAATTTTGAAACTTATGTATATATATATGTATGTACTGATTTAATACTTAGATATAAATTATTTTATAATCCTACAACAGATTTCTCTTTCTAGACTGACAAAATTCTCTTTTTAGACTGACACCCATGTTCTGTCAACAACGGGGGAAGATGAAGTACAATATGTCAATATAGAAGCTATCCCATCCAGATCTGATATAAAAGCGTTCAGTTTCCGAGTGCCAACTGCTTCATTGAGGGAACTACAGCCAAGGCTGGAGGCAAGAATCAGAGTACCAGATCATATATCATTAATGCCAACACTAATTGAAAGGTTTATAACTGTTTTCAAGCAACAAGTGGAGCAGAATCCCGTTTATATTGTTGATCAGGTATAAAAAAAAATACACAAATAAATATAGCTTACATTTAATTGTTATTTATTATTTTATTTATTTATATTAGGAGCTGGAGCTATGTATTGGCTGTATGCAAAACCAGGCAGACGTCAAGTTGAACCGCCAATGCAGAGATGTGCGTTACAATGGGGATGATACACCGTGTCAACAGTGCAATTGCAGGTAAACTATTATATTATACTAGCTGTGCTTACGACTTTGCTACTGTTGGGTGAGACGGACCTGTTCCACCAACTAATCACAACTTATCGCCCCCCCCCATTTTCTCCTTATTGCTCAGCTTCTAAGTATCATATTGTGATGCTATGTAGCCTATAGCCTTCTTCAAGAAATGGACTATGCAAAGAGATTTTATTCAACCAAACAAACAAATTTCAGCTTGATAATTAAAAAAATATTTTTATTTATACAATGGCTATGCTCATGGGCGTAGCCAGCATTTGGTGTAGGGGAGGGTAAAATTTTAATTTCCAGTGGAGGGGCAAAATAACTGTTTCCTTCAATACTTATAAGTTAAATAGTTCAAATGGTATTATATTCGTGTATTTCTCAATATTTAGCAAGGTTTAGGGAGGTATCTGCCCCCGTTGCTCGTACCTCGCTACGCCCATGGTTATGCTGGTGATGTACAATAGTTGAAAATTATTTTATCTGCCTTGCGATTGTATACAGATTGTTCAACACTTTTGCCACTGCCAGCTACTAATTTGTCTCTGTCCATAATCTTTATAATGGCTGAACTGATTATGACAGTACTTAGGTACACTACTTAGGATAATTTTTAGTCATAAATATTTAGAGCTTTTTGGAGATAATACAGGATGTGATAGTATTGTAATCTCTATGGTGGGTGTGCGAGTGTTAGGTTAGGTTAGTTTAGGGAATGGCTTTGAGCGGCCCTGAAGAGGACGGCAGTTGTTGTGGTCTCAACTGCCGTGCGCACTTGCGTGGGAAGCGTAGGGGGCATTCCGTCTCGCCCCCTGGGATCGAGCTTTGCCAGCACAGTGCTCAAGATGAACCGGTTTTGAGTTCTCTAAGAGATTCCGGAGCCTCTCTCTTTCACTGCGGTCGGCCACCGAGGAGGTTTTAGTGAGTCCCCATGACTGATCACCTGTCATGGAACCCCACATATCCCGGTTCTCCTCCCCAGGAGGTCAGGTATCTGTTAGCATATTTCCTCCCCGATGACAAAAACAAAAAACAGAAGCTTAGGGAATGGCTAGTACAAGTGGTGGTGCCCACAAGGGCGCTGTGGTGCTGCTCATGCATGGCGCGCTGGTGGGCGACGCGCGCCGGCGGCCCGCCCGCGGCGTGGCTGGAGGCGCGCGGCTCGTGCCCCGTGTGCCGCGCCGCCTTCTGCCTGCTGGACGTGTGCCCGGTGCGCGCGCCGCGCTCGTGACCGCCCCCGCCTGGGCGCTGCACGCCTCCACCGCGCGGCTCGTGCCCCGTGTGCCGCGCCGCCTTCTGCCTGCTGGACGTGTGCCCGGTGCGCGCGCCGCGCTCGTGACCGCCCCCGCCTGGGCGCTGCACGCCTCCACCGCGCGGCTCGTGCCCCGTGTGCCGCGCCGCCTTCTGCCTGCTGGACGTGTGCCCGGTGCGCGCGCCGCGCTCGTGACCGCCCCCGCCTGGGCGCTGCACGCCTCCACCGCGCGGCTCGTGCCCCGTGTGCCGCGCCGCCTTCTGCCTGCTGGACGTGTGCCCGGTGCGCGCGCCGCGCTCGTGACCGCCCCCGCCTGGGCGCTGCACGCCTCCACCGCGCGGCTCGTGCCCCGTGTGCCGCGCCGCCTTCTGCCTGCTGGACGTGTGCCCGGTGCGCGCGCCGCGCTCGTGACCGCCCCCGCCTGGGCGCTGCACGCCTCCACCGCGCGGCTCGTGCCCCGTGTGCCGCGCCGCCTTCTGCCTGCTGGACGTGTGCCCGGTGCGCGCGCCGCGCTCGTGACCGCCCCCGCCTGGGCGCTGCACGCCTCCACCGCGCGGCTCGTGCCCCGTGTGCCGCGCCGCCTTCTGCCTGCTGGACGTGTGCCCGGTGCGCGCGCCGCGCTCGTGACCGCCCCCGCCTGGGCGCTGCACGCCTCCACCGCGCGGCTCGTGCCCCGTGTGCCGCGCCGCCTTCTGCCTGCTGGACGTGTGCCCGGTGCGCGCGCCGCGCTCGTGACCGCCCCCGCCTGGGCGCTGCACGCCTCCACCGCGCGGCTCGTGCCCCGTGTGCCGCGCCGCCTTCTGCCTGCTGGACGTGTGCCCGGTGCGCGCGCCGCGCTCGTGACCGCCCCCGCCTGGGCGCTGCACGCCTCCACCGCGCGGCTCGTGCCCCGTGTGCCGCGCCGCCTTCTGCCTGCTGGACGTGTGCCCGGTGCGCGCGCCGCGCTCGTGACCGCCCCCGCCTGGGCGCTGCACGCCTCCACCGCGCGGCTCGTGCCCCGTGTGCCGCGCCGCCTTCTGCCTGCTGGACGTGTGCCCGGTGCGCGCGCCGCGCTCGTGACCGCCCCCGCCTGGGCGCTGCACGCCTCCACCGCGCGGCTCGTGCCCCGTGTGCCGCGCCGCCTTCTGCCTGCTGGACGTGTGCCCGGTGCGCGCGCCGCGCTCGTGACCGCCCCCGCCTGGGCGCTGCACGCCTCCACCGCGCGGCTCGTGCCCCGTGTGCCGCGCCGCCTTCTGCCTGCTGGACGTGTGCCCGGTGCGCGCGCCGCGCTCGTGACCGCCCCCGCCTGGGCGCTGCACGCCTCCACCGCGCGGCTCGTGCCCCGTGTGCCGCGCCGCCTTCTGCCTGCTGGACGTGTGCCCGGTGCGCGCGCCGCGCTCGTGACCGCCCCCGCCTGGGCGCTGCACGCCTCCACCGCGCGGCTCGTGCCCCGTGTGCCGCGCCGCCTTCTGCCTGCTGGACGTGTGCCCGGTGCGCGCGCCGCGCTCGTGACCGCCCCCGCCTGGGCGCTGCACGCCTCCACCGCGCGGCTCGTGCCCCGTGTGCCGCGCCGCCTTCTGCCTGCTGGACGTGTGCCCGGTGCGCGCGCCGCGCTCGTGACCGCCCCCGCCTGGGCGCTGCACGCCTCCACCGCGCGGCTCGTGCCCCGTGTGCCGCGCCGCCTTCTGCCTGCTGGACGTGTGCCCGGTGCGCGCCGCCGCTCGTGACCGCCCCGCCTGGGCGCTGCACGCCTCCACCGCGCGGCTCGTGCCCCGTGTGCCGCGCCGCCTTCTGCCTGCTGGACGTGTGCCCGGTGCGCGCGCCGCGCTCGTGACCGCCCCCGCCTGGGCGCTGCACGCCTCCACCGCGCGGCTCGTGCCCCGTGTGCCGCGCCGCCTTCTGCCTGCTGGACGTGTGCCCGGTGCGCGCGCCGCGCTCGTGACCGCCCCCGCCTGGGCGCTGCACGCCTCCACCGCGCGGCTCGTGCCCCGTGTGCCGCGCCGCCTTCTGCCTGCTGGACGTGTGCCCGGTGCGCGCGCCGCGCTCGTGACCGCCCCCGCCTGGGCGCTGCGGGCCTCCACCGCGCCGCTCGGACCCGGACCCGACACAGGGTCGTCGTCTTCTAGTTCTATTTTTAGTTTTTTTTTTAATTAATTTAAATCAAGTTTACTTCTAATCATATGTGGTAGTCAGGAAATTGAGTATCTGTGGGATAATGATGATCTGACATTTATGAGTTTTAGACTTATTATACTATTTTATAATTACTAAATTTATATAATGTGACGTAGTAAGACTATTGGTTACTGTATAAAGAATTAGGGAAACGCTGATGTGAAATTTAATAAAGTGGATTAGCCCTTAGGGCGAGGTGAACTCTGGAAGTTGAAGATATTGTATAATGCCAAGGTTTTCTAAGATATATTTCACATGATATTTTTATGGTCTTTCCCAAAATAAACTTTATTGAAACTTAATACCATAGAGTACAATGTATCCTATCTTTAATATTTTAACTATATAATTATATATTTTCGATGAATGTTAAATGTCTATAATATTATGTCCGTAGCATAAATGTTGCTACTGTTTTGTTAGGTGCTCTAAACATTGTTAGTAGGAATATATTATACTTTTAATATGTTGTAATTAAAATGATTGTGTACGCTCTATAGATGTGTATGTTTGTATTAAAAAAAAAAACTATATTAATCATTTCGATGTTATATTTCATGAATTTAATAAATTTTCTGAATATTTTACAACAAAATATTCAATTCAAGGACAATTAAAAATATTCAGCATTCAATTCAATTCAATTAAAAGTATTCAGCTATTTTCCATTATAAAGCTTTATACTTATTAAATATCTTCCATAAATTAATTTAGATTAGGTATTATATACTTCTTTCATGTTAATATTGTGTATATATATTTTCTATTTTTTTTTTAACATTCCAAATAAGGTGATACTAAAATTTGCACAAATATTTCCTAATTGTATGCTATTATTTACTCTGTGGACAAATTGTAATATTTTGATTTTTGTTATAATAAGTTTATGAAATGGACATAACTGCACGTTTTAATTAGTTAATGAAGAAAACGATACCTCTGTTAATACTAATAGCGTCCATGAAAATGTTAATATCTGAATCTGTCTGTTTGTATATAATACATATGTCTTGTAACCAAAGTGAAACTTTTTGATGTCTTTTTGAAAATAAAGAAATAAAAATGTCGTTAATTCTTTTTATTCGTATTTTAATCATTTACATAAATACATTTTAAAGTAAATTATTTCGATTTCCCGTAGGCCTTTTTGTTAACGAAAAAAGAAAAATATTATTTTTTTCGAATCCAAGATGGCCGCCATATTACATTTTTACGATTTCAATTTTTTTCAATCTCACTAATGATAATGAATAAATATCAAGATATTTTCAGATGTGATATCGCCACCATAAAATGATCATTGTATATTAATATATAATTTATATAGTAGCCTATGCTCTGATGAATGACTTACATTGACATAAGAAGAATGGTGTGATAACTCCTGACTGGTACTTAACTAATTATTATTATGATATTTTTAATTTTAGTACAGTGTCTGGATCATTACTGTTTCTTTACAATAAAAGACTAACACAAAAAATATTATTACGGTCCGGTGACTGAAGCAAGTTGCCGACCGTTAAAAACATTAAGAACTTATTCTAGGCTCTTAAAAAGTTCTCAAGAGGAAATTCCTCTCATTATTTATTATTTATTTTATTTTTATTTATTTATTAAGTCAATATTTATTAACAATATGTTTTATACAAAAGTCTTACAAAACCTGACAATTGGTTTGACTGTAAGATCAGTTAAAGTTATACTACTAAGTCAAATAAATATACTAATAACAACAACATTTTATACATTTAACATAACAATAAAATATAACGTACCTATATCTAAGAAAAAACGAGAAGATAATTAGAATTATAGAGCACTGCTCAACCATTGATGTAAATATTTCAGGATGAATATCCTGAGATTTACGTATCTGTAGGCTTTACTTGTACGTTTTTATCCTGTACACTAAAAAAATATGTTTTCTATATTTCTATAAATAAAAAAAGTACCCCTATTATTATTTATTTTTAGTATTTATTGTTCTAGCGGCAACATAAATACAAATTCTGTGAAAAATTCAGTCTCTGGCTATCCGACAGCAGAGGGTTAGTAATAGAGTTCCGTTAGTGCCCTTCGGGTACGGAACCCTATAAATGCAATAAAGCACCATATAAATTATAGTTTATTCCAAGGTCACGAACTCTATTAAACACATCGGTGGTTAATCGATCCTAATTGCCCTGATAATGATCTTTAATTACAGGGTTTTGTGATAGCTATTCACGAACTAGTAAACACTCAGAGAAACCTTTATTATTCACCTTTGGCATACTGATGTTGTTTTCCATGCAAAATACACGAGCGACTGAATTCATCAATTTGTTTAAAGGTTTTTTTTTTGAGATTCATTAAACTGGCAGATTAAATATGAAGCCATCAGCGTGTGGTGGAGCCGTTCGGCAATTTTGTGAAACTACAACCCTACATGGATTTAAATACTTGTCTTCAAAATTGTACTATGACCGGTAAATAGGATCTTAAAAAATACAATATGTATTTTTATCTAAATAGCAAAGTTAACGAAAAAAAATTACAGAATTGGATGGCTGTTATGCTGTTGTGCCAGCGCATGTTGTGCTGGTGTTTTGTGTGCTGTCTTATGGGAACGGTTCCTAGAAGTGCCTGCTCTACTTACACTGCAAGATTTACGCGGTCAACAAGATGCAGTTCAGCTGCCTCTCGTTGCAGTGTGCCCTCCGGCCGAAACTATAGCATATTTATTTGAGAAAAATTTGTAAGTTTTACTTCTAAATCGATTCTAAATACAACATATAAATGAACTTTAATAATAGTACAGTTAAGTTTTTGGGATAGGTAGTGATAATTAGTGGTTTATTAACGGCAGTATAAATTCTTCTAATTAGGTCCATAAATCCAAATACTACTAAACGTCTTCAGACCATTTTCGGCCACGTGCTAAGAAGAAATGTTACACCCAAAGAACAGCTTATTCTTCTTGAAGACGTACTTTTTAGAAATAATTTGACTTTACCAGAAGCTTTAATGAAAGTTATGCCTCCGTGTCATAGCATAATAAAAAACTGTCGCTGGCAAGCAAATATAATGTCGTGTGAGAATCTTTTTGATAAGGAACTGACTGAATGGGGTGTATGCTGTATTTCTCGGCCTGAGAAGTGAGTATACTCAAGAACACAAGTTATATTTATAGTAACTATGCTATTAATGAAAAATTAATCTATTACATTTTATAGATTAAAAAACATTGAAAGTGAAGCTTCTCGCTTAGAACCAAATAAAAGACTTCACATTGCAATGCAATGTTCAGACCAGCTTTCATTAAACGGATGTAAGGTAAGATGGGGTGTATATTATCAACAATAGGTGGTAATCAACAACGTGGTCTGCCCGATGGTAAGCGGTTACAGTACCTTATGAACGCTTTTATACATTGGTCACATTCATGGTACTGAATCAAGAGACACAAGAAGAACGAAACAAAAAGGCAGAAGTTGGAACTTCAGACACCCATTGCTCTTACAGTGGTTTGACTATTCAGTTTTCTTCTGAGAGTCTATTGGCGTTGGCTCTTGACAGCGATTACCAAAGAAAAGAAAACATCAGTGATGAGTGTTCATGTTTATGCTCCGTGAGGAGGTAGCGCTATTCCGCCCGTGCCAATATTACTATTGTACTACTAGTCTGTTAGTTTTTCATCAACTTAGCTTTTCTACTGTCTCTGGATGGTCAACCGTCTTTTGCTAAGGAACAGGTAGTTCATATTTCAGTTTTTTACGAAACATAACGGCGAAGAATGGATGGAGCCGATGATCCTAACTCCTGGCTATGTTTACGTCGCCCAGATGACATTTAACTCTGTCTTAGATAGCGATCCAGAAAAACTCGTTGATAGAACGTGTAGTTCCAGTGCTGGTTATTCTAGAAGTAGCTGTTTGGTATGAATAACATTAAATAATTATGTATTACTACTGGAAAATATGTATAAATCATTAATTCGAAATTTATTTAGTTAAAATGCAGGGAAAAACTATGTGGCTGTTCAGATCCATTGCAAGCAACATCTGATTTCTACGAGAATATGCCTCCACTTTGTTACGTAACGCAATTGAATTGCTTGAGAAGCAGTAATTTTGGTAAATTTTTATTTATATAAATGTATTGAACTATACTGAGTATTTTATAGTAGTCTACTGACCTAGGCTATTCCCAGCATAAAAGGGCTGGCTCAACGGGAAAAGTACTCTCACAGGAAATCGGCGTAAAGTAACAATGCTGTTGCGTTTCTTGCGACGAGTGAGAGCGCTAGAGGCCCAATCGCCCATCCCCTACGCTCCCATCCTATTTTCCCTTTTCATCCCTTCCTTCCAATTCCTTGGGTTCGAAAGGGCCTTATTTAACTTCAAGTATCACAAGCTCTCATAGGTTGCGGTGATTGCTTTCAGGCAGACCGTATGCTTGTTTGCCAACCGTCATGATGGGAAAAATATTTTCATTTTTTTACAGTCAATAATACTTGCAAATGTTTACAACCGTGCAAAAAAGTATACACGTATTTGGAACTAGAATCTAGCCCAATGAATGCTTTTAACCATACTAATGATGTAATTTAGTAAGTATATACAAAATTATTTAAAATGGCATCATTTTTCTTTAATAATATACCTATGAATATTATTTTTTTATTTATTTAGTGCCGGCTTAAATAAATCAACGAGCTCAGTCCTTCTTATCACTGTCAGAATAAGTGGTTCTAGAGTATTTGTGGTCAATCCAACGGAAACTTGGATTACTTTGCTTTGTGAGTCGTTTTTTTTCAAGCATATTACTGTTGTATGATTATTATATGAAAAATAATAAAAAAAAAAAATATTTCAGCATCTCTGGGAGGTGTTTTCAACATGTTTCTTGGTGTTGGACTTTTCAGCGCTTTAGAAATTATAAATTTTTTCTTCGTCAGATTACCGATAGCGGTACGAAGATCAACAGAAATGGAAAATCCTACTATTATAACAAATTAGGGACATTCTTGGGTTTATTATAATTCAGATTTTGCAAAATATTTTTTTATAAATGTTGCACAAAGTTGCACAGCTATCACGAAATAAAAACTAGTCAGATTAATCGTAGTCGTGATTAATTATTTTGATGAATAACTAAATAAATTCTTAAAACCAGTGTATGTGTTATTATTAATCTGGTGAGATATAACCCGTAGATATGTCACGGAGAGGTTAATAATCATGTATAGCGTGTACGTCAGTGGAAACAGAACCACATAGTGACCCCGAGTGCTTTTCAGTTTTCGTTTCCTAATTTGTTCTCTTTAATAATTCGTAGCCCTTTGTTTCAATTTACTCGGCTGCTACTATCGCGCCACTCTTATGTAATACATTAGAGGCGGACACTAATAAGAAAGCTTTTCCTTACTTTTATATTCTCCATGCTAAATAGTCAACAGTCTTTGAGTCGCACATTACTTAATCTGTGGCTCTGTGTGTCAAATGGTTCTATGAATTGTGATCTGTGGTCAATTCAACAGTCAACAGTTCAACACGTGAACCTGACTGTTGACATTTGACAACGATTTTCTTTAATTAATATTTTATACGAAATTACTTACTATAAGTACCTTCTTATTTCTTTAGTTAATAAAACTTGTCCAAATATAATAATGTCTTCTTGGAGGAAAGCCGCTAAGGCTAATCAAAAAACTCACAGGGAAAGACACCAGCCTGAGTCTCGTAAACATCTAGGCTTACTAGAAAAGAAGAAAGATTACAAGAAACGTGCAGATGATTATCATCGAAAAGGGGACACCCTTAAGCTTTTACGCAAAAGGACATTGGATAGAAATCCCGATGAGTTCTATTTTCACATGATCAATTCTAGAGTCAAAGATGGGGTAAATATATTAACAAGTTCTAATTTTCTCATACAAAAATAAGCCAAATGTCTTAAAATTATACAAAGTTCATATTATTCAATAAAGGGTTAAGCAACTATTCCTCATGTATAAGAAAAAGTGTACTTTCTGCATACTAAATAAAATAATTTGTTGTAATAAATTTATTTATTATAACTAATATAATAGTATAATATATAACTAATATTACAACATATTTATAATTCAATAGTAACTATATTTACAAATAATTATAACTGAATGAATGATGTCCACAGGGAAGAGTCACTAAAATGTTAGCTGTATTTCCTCACTAAAATTTTGGAAGCTTGTTAGAAATAAAGTATTATTATTGTTAATGATTGCAGGAGCACCATGAGATAGAAAAAGAAGATGAATACACACCTGAACAGGTGAAACTAATGCAGACGCAGGATATTAAATACATTAACATGAAACGCACAATTGAGAGTAGGAGGATACAGAGATTGCAGGTAGATCAATACATGAATTTTTAGTTGTAAAGGTCCTAAGATATTCTTCTAAACCATATCCTAAACCATCTATAAAATTATATACTCCTAAATAATAATAATAATAATAAATGAATGTTACACTTACAACAGCCCTTATTAAAATAATATGTGTCGGGGACCCAGAAACATATACAATGATAATGACAAACATACACAGATCAGAACACATAACTTTGTGATCAACACAAATATTGCCTGAGCAAGAATTGATACCTTCACCTGTGCCGTAAAGTCTCCTACTACTGCACCACACATGTTGTCATATAATAATAAATAAATTGTTTACAGCAAACAATATTTTAATTTTTGGTTTCAGTCCCAACTCCATATGACAGACGTGGCAGATTCAACACCAAACACACATATATTCTTTGTGGATGAAGGTGAAGAAAAAAATTTTGATTTAGCCAAGAGGTTGGACACACATCCATCTCTGATCAACAGGAAGTCAAATAGACCAAGGCTTTCAGATCTCAACAAAATATCACTACCAGAAGTCACTGATGAGGTAAGCGGTTTTTACTTAATAATAAAATATAACCAAGTAGAACAACAACGCTAATTACTTCTTAATTCTTATATCTGGACATTACACCTATATTTTCTATAAATCAAATCAACTTCTTAGCATCCATCAAGGGGCTGGGCCCATTGTGTGGCAGAGGGAGAAACTCCGAGCATTTCCTGGGACTTGCAATCTGGGTGTTTAAGGAGGCCTCGTTTCAGATATGCATCAATGCTAACCTTTACTGCTCGCGTTGCTCCCCTTTCTAGCCAAATTTGAAATTTGAGCCTGTCAGAGCTGCTTTAGATGCTCCTTCTAAAATAGAACTCACTGCAGCTCCAGGCAGGCCAAGGTCTTTCAGTAGGTTGTAGAGAGATTTTGCTGGTCTAACCCTCGCCTTTATTTCTACTGCATACTGCATAGCCATTTTTAGGGAGATTGGTTTTTATATCATTTTCAGAGAGAGGGATCTATTTTTAGTCTTCATATCCAAATCTGTTCATTTTTGCGTGATTCAGACACCCATACCAATATACCAAAATTTCGCATATATTATATAAGTGGTTTTAAATAAATACCTTAATTGAAATAATATAATTTCATTTTGTTCTTGTGCAGGCAATTGATTCTGCAAAGAAAATTAAGGAGAAAACTTACAAAGAACTGTCTAAGAGGATAGAAAGAGAGAAACACTTGAATGTGATTCAACAGAAAATGGAGCTCAAGAGACATCTCCAAGATGCTAAAGTACTTAAGCCAAAAAGAATAAAAAAAGGGACACCAGTTTCTGCACCCGTGTATCAATTCCAATATGTTAGAAAGAAATAAAATATCCATGCAATGTTTTGTATAATTTTTATTTTCGTAATAAATAGTTTTTGTATTTATTGCCTTAAAATAAAATGATTTTTCTTTATTAATTTTAATCCTATATTAATTTACTTACAAGTTACAATGTCATTGTTCTGGGAAATTTTAAAGTATTTTTTCAAATGCAACATTCTTAATTTAAGTATCACATGTGGTTTAACACTAAATTATTATATATTTCTTTTCAAATGTTTCTTATTCTTTATTTAACCAATAATCGTTTTTGTTTATTGAGATAATTAATTTTATTAGTATAATTTTTGTCTTATCCCTAGCGACTTACTCTATGGGTAACTTACTGGTAACATTGAGTCTTGTCTTTGGTTAGCTTATAATCTATGATCACAATTTATTACCACAGTACGCATTTATGCTCGGGGTTCATAGGGGAACCTACCGGACATTGCCAGGCGTCTGCGAATTCTTTTGAATTACTTAAAGTACCTATAACTCTGATTTTATTTGGACTATGTACACCTTCTACCAGTTTCGATTTTAGAGCGCCTGTCGTGGAGTTACCGCACCATATCTGAAAGAATTTTTTTTTAAAGAGCTTTTATCAGACACTATTTAAATTGTTGTAACAAGATATCAATTAGTGTAAAATAGTTCCTTAAAAACAAAGAAATATCGTGGAGAGTAATTTTTCAGAAGGTTTTCAGAATCTGAGAGAAGGGCAACACTACAGTAATTTTATGCGTAGACCGTACGTACGTATGCGTAGACGATACGTAGAGAAAAGAGCATGTTTAAGACAGAACAATGTAATGTGGTTGTGGCTTTATAAGTATGTATAAAAGTGAATTCTCAAAGGGAATTTATTTTTTATAAAAAGGGAAATTACGTCAGCTTAGAAAAATATTGTTTGGATATTATATTCTTTGTTTCTGTTTACAAAGCGCAGTGTTTAGATAAATTATACATATATATTTTATGTTACAGCACTACCTAAAGCTGTCTAACGCTTCAATTTGACTCGTAATTTTGATGGACGGCAATGCGAGCGATTGATTAAGGGCGATTTCATATTAGCGTTTCAGTGTGAACAGGCGTACACGGACCTATTCCGGCGAGGACGCCTGAATCGTTGTTTGCGAATATATTACAACGCTTTATATTATGCGCTTATATGACCTTATAAGGGCGTAAACGCTCGTATAATTTTCGCCTTATAAAAGTCATGTCTTTGTGCACTGTATGCAGTGATTAGGAAATAATTGAAAGCAACATATTTTTTATTGTCTTTATTTTCTACGTCATCGTTCGGAATAGATGAACGCTCTGAAAAGAACTTTTTTTACCCGACTGCAGGAGGGTAATGTTTTTCGAGCGTATGTATGTATGTATGTATGTATGTATGTATGTATGTATGTCTATTTCTTTGTGACGCTCTACAGGCTAAAACCTTGGACGTACATCGACTTATAGGGTATCATTAGATTCGTCTCAGCTGTGAGAGTGACATAGGCTACATTATTTTAACATGGGTTCCGCAGAATCAAAGATATTCAAAGCAGAATATCACAGTTCGCTCAGAGCGAAAATCTGATGTTGTTTCCTTGTGGAACTCGATAAAATAAGACGAAAAGTAAAAACAATTTTTTTCGATATATTGCTTAGTTTTCGAGATATCGATGATTGAAGTTTGATTTTTTTTTTTGGCCAGTCATTGCCAATTCCCTCCCAATGTATAGAATAATTAATTAAAACATATTCTATAAATAAAAAATACGGCATAGTTATATAAATAGGTAGATTAATAAAATAATTAAACTTCTAAAACGCAAACTATTATAATATATAATGTTATTCAAAGTATTGTACAATTAAAAAATAATTAAGTAATAAAATATAGGAATAAGCATAATATATTACAATAATAAAAGTATTTTTCGATTCCTAGTCATGTAATTTGTTTAATGTAAGAAAAATATAAATTTTATGTGTCTGTACCTACATCTCAGATTCTTATAAAAATGTTACTCGGAACTAAAAACTAAATTATGAAATATTATATATTTATATTTTTTTCAAATGTCTGCCTGTTTGTCGGCTCTCCGCACTCCTTATCCTCTGACGCACTGCTCCAAAACTGTAATTTTCAACTTCAAAGTCAGCAAATTTATTGCAATCTTGATGAAAACGTGAGCCAAGTATGAGAGAGGAGTAAGAAAGTAGTTTAGCCTTTTCACGCAAAAGCTGCTGATCGAATTTGGATGAAATTTAGCACACAGAGAGCTTATATTGAATGAACACGCCCTGAATTAACACATTTGATACCAGAAAAATGTTAGGTTCCCTCGGCATTATCAAAAAACGTACTGCAAAAATGTTTAGATGCTTGTTACTCAATCACACATAACATTAACGATTTAACGGATTGGAATGTAACTTAGCACATACAAAGATTGTAACCTGGATTAAGACATAAAATACTTTTTATTCCTAAAAATGTTAGGTTCTCATGGGATTATCAAAGAACGCTCTACAGAACTTTTCTTATCTTTGTCTTATGAAATATTAGCGGCCCGCTCCGGCTTCGCATGGGTATAAAATACATAGCCTATGTCATTCACTAAAAAAATGATTAAAATCAATCCAGTAGTTTTGATTTATTCATTACTGTCCGTGGCTCGCACGCGTTAAATGTAATTATTTACGACATCACATTAGGAACCTCAAAAATAACAGTTTTTTTTCCACTATTTAATGGATGTTATAATACATATAAACCTTCCTCTTCAATCACTCTAACTATTAAAAAAACCGCATCAAAGTCCGTTGGGTAGTTTTAAAGATTTAAGCATACATAGGGACAGAGACAGCGACTTTGTTTTATACTATGTAGTGATTATTTACTTATAAATGGTTCATTTGTCTCTAGAGCCAATTCTAAAGTCACCGCGGACGTAGTCGCGGACAGATGCCAGCTCGAAATAAGTAACAAGCTTGTGGGATAGAACTTGCTAAAAATATAATCGATATTCTAGTTAGACCCGCATAATTCAGAGAGCTAAGTTATATTACTTATAACTAGCTTCTGCCCACGGCTTCACTGCGTTAAATTTGGAGGAGCAAATCCTTTCTTTTTCATATAAAGCTTTACACCTTCAAGGGCAGGATTGAAGGAAACGTGTTAATAGTTCCCCAAAAAACAATGTTACATCATTTTAAATTCAAAAATGATGAACTTCCAACAAAACTTTTAACTCCTTTTTAACCCCTTGAGGGTTGAATTTCGAAAAAATACTTTCTTAGTACCCGTTTACGTTTTAAAAACAACACCAAAAAAATAGCTTTTTAGGGTGAAGGGCTTAGGCTTCGCGTTTATAAGTAATTCAGGTCTTCTCCTTGTATATATATATATATATTTTTTTATTATATAATTATTAATTATATAACTAAAAAGTTTGAAATAAAATAAATTATTAAATGAAACAAAAAACCCAACTGCATTAATAATAATTCCTAAAAGCTAAAAACAAGCTCTATAATGACTATTATAATATAAATATTTCTTTAATGTTAGTAAAGGTACTGCAGACGGGGACAAGCTGATCAATCAATTTGTAAATTGATGATGGAATTTAAAGGGAAGTGCTTAAATTACGGAAAAATATAATAATTATGTTTTCAATGCTTGTCCCCGTCTGCAGTACCTTTACTAACATTAAAGAAATATTTATATTATAATAGTCATTATAGAGCTTGTTTTTAGCTTTTTAGGAATTATTATTAATGCAGTTGAGTTTTTTGTTTCATTTAATAATTTATTTTATTTATAGACATCTTTATTAGTTTGAAATAGGAAGCAGCGTCGCTCTAAAAGGAGCGTTATAATATGCAGAAACGAGACGGCAGTGCGTGTGTGGGGTGGAGGGGGCAGGGTGTGTGCGGTCGTACCTGTGCGAAGCCGAGGTAGAAGAGCTGCGTGGGGCGCAGCTGCGGCAGGCCGGGCAGCACGGCGCGGCGCGCGGCGGGCCGGCGGCGCGACAGTGCGGTGTGGGGGGCGGGGTGTGTGCGGGCGTACCTGCGCGAAGCCGAGGTAGAAGAGCTGCGTGGGGCGCAGCTGCGGCAGGCCGGGCAGCACGGCGCGGCGCGCGGCGGGCCGGCGGCGCGACAGTGCGGTGTGGGGGGCGGGGTGTGTGCGGGCGTAACTGCGCGAAGCCGAGGTAGAAGAGCTGCGTGGGGCGCAGCTGCGGCAGGCCGGGCAGCACGGCGCGGCGCGCGGCGGGCCGGCGGCGCGACAGTGCGGTGTGGGGGCGGGTGTGTGCGGGCGTACCTGCGCGAAGCCGAGGTAGAAGAGCTGCGTGGGGCGCAGCTGCGGCGAGCCGGGCAGCACGGCGCGGCGCGCGGCGGGCCGGCGGCGCGACAGTGCGGTGTGGGGGGCGGGGTGTGTGCGGGCGTACCTGCGCGAAGCCGAGGTAGAAGAGCTGCGTGGGGCGCAGCTGCGGCAGGCCGGGCAGCACGGCGCGGCGCGCGGCGGGCCGGCGGCGCGACAGCAGCTCGTACGCGCTCAGCGCCGCGCGCAGCCCGCCGTTGTCCGCAATGTTCTCACCCTGCGTATTGAACCCGTGAACCTGGACAGAAGTCGAACACTTGAGAGTTTATAATACCATGTATATTGTCAAATTCTATTACTTTCGTTTCAAGGACCCATAGACAATAGACATAGACAATAGCCAACCGAAAACTATAATTTTAATACGTTTCTATTTCTATCCAATTTAGAACTTACCTCAAACATGATAGATAGTTCATAGATATCGCAATTATTACCATGTATCCAAGAAACCCAAACTATAAGAAGTAAAGTAAAGGTGGGGTCCCATGGTATTACAGTGAAGGCCGGATCGTTGCACCCCTGTTGATGCCTGTAAGTAGGATTGCGTCTGGCGCCGAGCCAGACATGTGCGTCGGCCTATATCGGCCTGTCGCTACTAATCCAACATGTGAAACGGAGCGCATGGCCGTAGTGTGTGTGACTGTGTATGTGGTCGCGAGATTCCCAATCTGGCCTCTCAAGCAGGCCATGGCACCTCGGATTAAAATAATATAAAAGTAGGGTAGGGAGCTAACGGTGTAGTTGGGCAGCTGCGGCAGGCGGTACTGGTTGTACTGGTCCACGATGCAGCGCACGCGCGCGTGGTAGTGCTCCAGCGTGCCGGCCGACCACCACTGCGCCAGGTTGCCTTGCTCGTCGTAGCGCCGACCTGACGCAAGCGGTCACTTATACATTATCATTATTTATATCATTTAATGAAGAACGAACCATTTCAACAATTGAAAGTATTCTAATTCCTGCGGATGCAATCATGGACAGAAGCTAGTTTCTAATATTAAAATGTATACAAATAGAAGTTTTCTCGTAAACAAATACCATTAAGGTTTTTTTATTCATGCCGGTTGGCAAACAAGCCTACGGTCCGCCTGATGGTAAGCACCGCAACCTTTAGGTACTTGAATTATAACATGCGCGTTGCCAACCCGAGCGACAGGAGAACAGAAAATAAAAGAAAGGAAATAGGGGTGGGAGATTGGGTCACCGGCGCTCTCTCTCATTGCACGAAACAAAACAGTACCTACTGAGGTACAGCCTTCTACATGTACTGGTATATATGAAAACTTTTCAAGGATACCGTCAGGATCATTTCTAGGACCAAATTTTATTTAGTATAATTTATTTTAGTTAAGTGAATTTACCTTGATCGTCAAAACCGTGAGTAACTTCATGTCCCATTATAGCTCCAATAGATCCATAGTTGAGCGCCCTGAAATTTGTTCTCATGAAAACCACGTTCAAGGATATTTTCAAATAATAAAACTTATTGTTTTATATTTTGTGTGTTGACTTACTCAATTCCATTTCCGTAAAATGGTGGTTGCAGAATGCCGGCTGGAAATGCTAGAACAGAACAATAATTTTATGAAGATTAAATAATGATTCTTATACTTATCATACATATATTGAGGAAGGGGGCGGGCTCTTTTGTGGGACACAACTTGCGTTGACACATTGACCCCGTCTCATGTCAGGGACGCTGTTGCGGGTGGGAGCCGCTGCGGAAAAAGCTGAATTCTGTAAGCGGCGTAAATATTCGCCTCTTTTTCCAAATTACATCTTTGTGGCGTTTGCAGTAGAATGCAGTTGGAGCATGGAGCGTCAATGCTAAACAATTTCTGAAAGATATTACACCTCAACTCATTACCTCCCAGAACAGTGACAGGAGGGCTCATTCATTTATCGCCCAAAAAATCTGGATTGCGATTCTGCGGGGAAATGCAGCTAGCATTATTGCCACCATTCACCGTGGACATGATTTGTACAGTTCTAATTATTTGTAAATATAGATAGTATTGAATTGTAAATATGTTGTAATATTTGTTGTAAATATTTATCCCACAATTCTTGGTATATTACTTACTAACTGAATTCAGTGTGGCTGAGTAAAATGCATTGACTGTGGTAGCGGTCGCGACCCATCTGGTGAAAGAAATGTTTATAATTGTTGGTGACTCCTTAATACTTTTTAAGTCACTTAAATTTAAAGTAGATGTACAAAATTTAACTATTTACCTGTTTCGATCGGGTTTTTCCCTTAGAGTTTCTAAGGATTTTTTAACCATTGCCCAGGTTAATTTTAGATAAGATTCAAAAAGGTTTCCTTCTACTACTTCCACCTGAAAAGTAAAAAAAAAATCGAATAAGGTTTTAATTAATTGTCTTGTTTAATTGTAGTGTTGAATTTTATGATGAAATGTATCCAAGTTTTTGTAAAAAAATTGTCGAACTAGAATAAACCAGCTTAATTTTTGGAACGATTTTACGTACTCATTTATCTAAGGAACACAAGCGTCATGATAATTGGATTCTATAAAATAAATGATTATAATAAAACAGCATGAAACTAAGGTTTAATTGATTGAAAATGAAATATTTTATTGAACTTGTTTGTTTTTGGTTGAAAGTCAGAATCTACCAGCTGCTCTGAAACTAGAATTCTACCTGAGAAGAACCGGCGAAAAACTTCTTTTTCTGTTTCGTAAAAGAGTATATTAAAACGTCGACACCCACAATACCTTTTAGCTAAATAAAAGCACTTAATATCGATAGCGATAGCTCGTTTGTTACACGGTAGCTCGTGTGCGGTACTCACGTGCTTGTAGTGGTCGTCGAGGCGCTCCGGCGCCAGCAGCCAGGCCGGGAAGCCCACGAAGGTGCGGATGGCGCGCAGCTTGCGCAGCGTGGTGGCGCGCGTGGCGCCGTCCATCCACGCCAGGCGCGCGGTGGCGGCCGCGAACGCGTCGCGCACGTCCTCGATCATCTCGATCGCCTGCCGACCCCACATCGTTACGCCGTGCGACTCTCCCCACGTGGGTGTTAATACACCCACATACTAAATAATTCTGCGATGATTCCGGCATGAAATACGATAATATACAATACAATACGATGAACTTTTCGTTATCTTGGTTTAATTACCTTCAAAGATTAAGAGCGACATCAGCCTGACCGTAAGATACGAAGCTCTTGAAAAGGTTTTGTGTTTGCTGAATGAGGCGAAGTAATGTTAGTATGTCATAGGAAGTTAGTAATCAGAAATCTATTTATTAAAATTGAGTTCTATTTGTATTATTTTAATGCTTTTTTATGTCCTATTTTCTTGAGTATAAAGTCTAATTCGATTTAAGAATAAATTTAAATTACCTTTTCGCGTGACGTCTGATCGAAGTGTCGCTTGACATACAGGTAACTGAGAGCAACTCCAAAGTTCGCGTTTACATTTGATGTGCAACTTTTCCAACGAGGAGTTCTCTGTTGAAGCCCAAATACAGCCTTTGAAAACTCAAAGCCGAGGTCTCTGAATGCGTTCTTTGTCATTGGTGCCACTGTGGAGAATACGCTCCACCAGAGAAATTTTTCTGCAATTATTGAAAATCAGTAATAATGTTCCTTCCTTTACCATCATTTATGAATATAATTATATACATTATAGCAATGGTACTAAAAGATTAAAATTTCCAGATTTACCCAGGATAACAGGCTCTGTTTCAACCAGCAAAGTGGCAAGCTTTTGAAGATAAGGCAGGTCCATGACGATGACGCGGTCGCGATGCTGGTCCAGCACCACGCTGGTATTGGAGAACACCAGGTCAATGTATTTCTGCCAGTCGTGCTGGAAGATAAGGCGTTATAAATTGTAAATGATCTGAAGCAGATTGTCGTGTACTTGACTTAGTAGAATCTTGACTTTCAACAAATAAGTTATATGCTTTTTACGTTGAATAAAAATATTTGATTTTGATTTTGATTTGATAAACATTGATTGAACAACCAATTTTATCATCCAAAGTTATATCTAACTAGTCCTGGTATAAAATGACTTAATGTTTTTTATGCTACTACATAAGTACCAGTAGGTAGTGTACCTGATTCCACTCCGCCGGGCCTCCGGCTGAGCCCTGCACCAGTTGGGACACGCTCACTTCGTGGAACAAGTGCGTACCGCTGCGACGCACCTCCATTGGCGTCATTATCTAAAATGCGATGGGGATAGTACTAGTAGTTATTTTATTACAAAAGAAAATATTCATGAGATTACTGACTGACCACTAGAACATACGATTTTTATATTCGGCTATTACAACTTTGGCTATTACAAATTTGTACCCTTACCATGGCCAACTTTTTGCTCAATTCGATAATGTCATTAGCGAAGTTCTCCGCATCAGTTTCAGGGTCAGCGATAGTAATCATGGACTTGATGTACTTGTGGTATTGATCCAGCTCGTGAGCGAACTGTTCCGGCAGTCGGAGATAACGGTCCGAAAATCCGGGAGATACTTGCTCTATCTAGAAGATGAGTAATAAAATTAGACAAAATAATGAATTTAGTTATAAAAGTACTAGGCCTGTTGGTAAATATTATCATTTCAATACCTTTGATCTATCTAGAGAGATGTTAAAAGGCAAACCTGATGTAAAGTATCCTGCTTAATTTTAATGTGAAAGTTTGTGTTTGTTACACTTAAAAAATAAATTTTCTGAACAGGATTATATGAAAATTGGTACACACTACTTTAGCCCATTAATGGATTAGGACATACAATTTCTCTTAAACGGAAATACCATGTAACTGACGATTGAAAACAGCTTAAAGACCATCTTGTTAAAAGTATATTTTGAGTCGAGTTAAGCAGCAAGAGAATATAGAAAAATAATGAAGCAAATAATAGTATATAAATGAAATCCCACGTGAAATAGAGTGATGATAACAGTTGACATTAAGTGGGATCGTTGTTCAAATACAATTCGTGACTTCCTTTGAGCGATTATCCTTTGAGAATGGATCTTGTGTTTTTCAAGGATAGTGATAATCAGTATCACGAATGAACTGACATCTCCGCATGATTTTGCTGATATTGATCTCGATTTGCTTCTGAATCATGTATCAAATCCTTAACGTCATTTAACAAGTCATCGTCCTCAACAATTTAGAATTTTATAATCGTTTTGGGAGTTTTTGTCGATTTGATGCATCACCTACTGATGTCAATTGTATGCTAATTCGCTGAGATGACATTGCATTTTTTAAAACCTATCATTGCTATTTTATCAATTTTATATAACGTTTAGGTAGTTAAAAGTGCTAAGCTATAACACATTTTACACCGGAATATTACGGCTGACTAGACACAAATGAAAAACACAGATACATTGATTTAGTGGTAAGTTGGTGGGTTAAAATGTCCCCTGTACTAGTACACTTACCACAACCCTATTCCTGCTCGTGTTCCTCACGTCCTCAGCTACTTGCACGCTGAGCAGTACATTTAGACCGAGCATACGACGGCTGCGTCCCGCCACATCTTCCCACGTCAAGTTAGCAGTCGCCTCGGTAGGAGGTCGCTTCGGTAAACCAAGTTTTGCTAGAAGTCTTTGGATTGGTTCTACACCATCTTCTTCTAGTTTATCTGAAAATTTGAAGATCACGTTTTTTTGTCCTACTCTTCTATCTTGATAGATATATTTATATTATCAACTTTGAGATGAGATGGCTATTTAAATAATAACGTGTTATGAAAAATTAATAGATCAGTTCAACATATGACGGTGTAGTAGTCTTGCTATTTTCAGCAAGACCGTATTTTGAACTGTCACGACCAGGAGATTACTACCCCAATTACTATAAGAATATAGACGTGAAGTAACAGTATTCCTACTGTTGCGTTTTGTTCGAGTTGGTGTTTTTTTTAATTTCATTATAGTTGACCAGAAGTTTACAGTTCGCCTGCTGGCTGTTACTGGAACCTATGATTGCTTGCGATACTTGTAGTATCTATCACATGCGCGTTGCCAAAGGATAAGAGAGAAAAAAGGAAGTCAACAGAGGGGGTGGGAGATTGCACGTCCGGTGCCCTCACTCATCACAAGAAACGTCACAGTGCTCAGTTACTTTACCCCGATTTTCTGTGACAGGGTAGTACTTACCCGGTCGAGCCCGCCCGCTTATACTAGGAGGAGCATGGTTCTACTACTAAAAAGCTGTAATACCTTCTTTGGAAATTGTGAAATGAAATAAGTAAACAAATTAATGTACTAATTCAAATAATATATAAATATATGTCTTTCTTTACCAGTGTCCATACAAGTGTGATACATTGCTTTGGCCTTCAGAACGCTTTCAGGTAGGCCTTCATCTTTCTTTTCTTCTAACAACTCTCTCAGGTCGGCCACGAGGCGCTCGCGAAGGATCGCCAACTGGTCCCAGGAGGTCGCCCACTCTGGCACCGGGTTCTTTTCTATCCAGCCGCCGCAGGCGTATTCGTAGAAATCGTCGCATGGGTCTACGCTTTTGTTCATGGCTGCTAATACTCGTGATGCTGTTGAATAGCAATAAAAATAACTATAAAATATTACCATCAGTCAATTACAAAAAATACCAACAAATAATAAAACCAAATTTAAGAATAATTTATTTAAAAGTAGACTTAATTATTTCTAAATTTTACATATCAATAGCTTTTAAAGATTTAGAGAAACGCAATAAATAAAATGGAGCGGGCTTTAAAATGATTCATAATATTTTTCAAATCGTCCATATAATAATAATATTAATTCATTCATAAAACGTGGTGATCAATATAATTAATAAAAAGAATAAAATATTAATTTGTAATTCTAATAAATGTTTTTACTTTAATAATTAAATCGATATAATTGAATTGTTTTAAATGATTAATGGTGATGGAAGCTCATGTAAACAAGAGTTTAGCGACGTCAAAGGATCGCGAAGATAATTTTTCAATTGCATCAGCCCCACGTGTCAATTACCGAACTGCGTATGTAATTACAATAATAGTGCTTTATTATATATACAAGCGCGACAGTACGAAATGGCGCAGCAAATAAAGATTTCCTAATTAGATCAACACGTGGACTCTACTAGAGGATAACACGAAAATAATAATAGCAAGTTTTATGATCGATATAGCGTAATCAATATTTAAAAAAATAGGTTTAACTTGCATCCTTTGTAAAATCCTAGAACAGTTATTTGCAGTAATTATTCTCGACATGGGATTCGATCTCAGAAGCAGTTTAAAGTTATAAAGATGACATTAAAAGTAACAAATTCCTAGTACATTGCTCAATTATGTATGGTATAAAAAATCATATCCATATGATATTTTTGAACTTTGCCCACCAGGCATTATAGCTGTGAACTTGTTTCCAATTACATGTCATATATTCTAGCTAATATCTCGAAATAGTTATGCTTCTTCCAGTATGAAGAGATATAATATATAACGCTACACACCCAATTGCCCCCATTAGAAGAGCTATTATTTGGTTTTGGGCGTTGGAAACACAAGTATAACACAAACAAGAACACTGCAATCGAACCCACAACCATACACTTTTGCACTGCCCTAGATTTGCTAATAGATCTATACTTGTTATATAAGTTAAAGAATAAAATGTTATGATATATAATATAGCTAAAATAATCTTAAAATATAAAAGAGATGATATATATTTAATAAATTTTAAAATGAAAAATAAAAGGTTCGACGCATGAGCTGACTCATAAGCGTGCAAAAAATAAGAATTAGCTTTGTAACGGTAAAACGCATAAAAACTCGTACAAATAAGCATCAGCTCCAATAGAATCGAATAATATAATATTAGAGTCAAGATCTCAATATCGAATCATTATTTTTTTAAGATTCATGCTTGTTAGCTTGTAACTATTATATCTTTCGTCAAGTTTTTAATGAATTATTGAATTTAAGCAATAAATTAGAAGTTTAAAAACCGCAGCAGAATTCAACAGTCAAAACCGTTATATATAGGTACACAAACCCACATTCGATGCAGTGATCGCAACTAATTAGTTAAACATAATGACTTTTGTTCTATACCTTCGATGTCTTTGATCAGTTTATCACAAAATATATATCGACAGACAGACGAACGGACATTACAAAATTATAAGGGTTCCATTTTTGCAATTTGTCTACGGAACCCTAAAAATGGTTTCATTGCACACTGATACAAAATTTCTAGAATTATAATCGTGAGTTTCTTATTGATCCTGTTATAGATTTAAAATAGTTTCGTATGTCGAACTTAAAAGTCTATCCTTATACGAAACTCTTATTTAGATCTCAACGCGTATACGGCTGCAAATTGTGACGTTTAATAACACAATTATTTAATATAGTTTTTGCCCGCGGCTTCACCTCCGTAAGCAACGATTTCTATAGAGGTATCTTTAATGTAATATAGAAATAATTGACTCCCCATACAATATTTCATCCCCTATTTCAACCCTATTTAAGTCTTTTTTTTCCGCAATAAAAGGTAGTCCTTATCCAAGGTCTATTCTGTCTTTGTAAACAATTTCAACAAAATCGGTTCATTAAACGTGCGTGACAGACAGACAGGGTTACTTTGGAATTAATAATATTAGTAAGGATTCAAAATATAGTATTAAAAACTTTTAGATCATAATTATAATAATTATGTTATTAAAATATAATATTGAAAATATTGTACAGGTATCTATAATTTACCGTAATAATGGTTCTCGAATAAAAAGTTTCGGAGGTCAACTGGCAAACACTCCGCGTGAAATTACATAGTAACCTGTCAAATCTAATATGATATTCGGCACTTCCTTTTTTTATTGCTTGTAATTTTTTAACGAGAACAAACACGTTTTAATCGTAGTAGTATAATTATTATTTGTATATACTATCGATATGCAAGAAATGCAATTAATATAACGTGAACATATGCAAAACTTTGCAAGATGAGATCGTGTTAATGAGCTTGGAATTAGTTTTATCTTCGCTTATGTAACAGATGAGTTTGATTACGTATTGTTTGTTTATGTATTAGATTAATTTTCATCAATGTTCACGAATATATTTATGAGTAGGCACGCTCGCGGCTCTGCTTGCGTGGTCTTCAGATTATTGTAACTCAGTGTTTTTTTTTGTGTGAGGCAATAATAATAAAAAAAAAATAAGGTGTATCTAACTACGGTAAACTTTTAAAACATTCTATTTTAGATATTTGAAGATAGTTTGAAGAAATATTTAAAAACATATTCTTACATTTTTAATCCTTTATTTTCTATCGTAAATTAGCTAAATCTTTTATTGAATTTTATGTTGAAAATCTTTGAAAATAAAATATTTTTATATATTGGAACAGAATATGATTATAACTAATAACATAGATTTTATTAAGGACGTATGTAACAAATACTTTTCTCTTGATAAAATCTTAATAATATTCTTATTACGGACAATAGATAACAATTTTTTAAATAACACATGAATAGTCTCATCTGTATCGTCTAATCATAGTTCTGAAGGTCCCATCAGATCGTGTGCGGCGTGAGCTTTGATGTAAACAGTTATATGTTACTAGGTAAAATAGTTTACAACGTGCACATTGATAGGAATAATTCTATTATTCATTATTGCAAATTGTTATATTATATTCAATAGAAGAGGTCTTATTAACATAGTTGATTTAACTTTAGTTTTATGTTAATGTAAAAGTGTAAAATAAATAATTATGCTATTATTGTAACATGAATATGTAGCTAATAAAAATATTAGATTAAATTATTTAAAAAAAATAATAATAATTATGGAAGTGTTAACGTTATAATAAAAATAATTAAGTTAAGAAAAATTATTTTCAGAGTCCTTTAAAAATTAAGTAGCAATGTAACACATCAGTATATTATCTTTAAAATTTGAAATAGGCTTACCGGTTTCAGCGCATAGCTGACTATAGCAGAGCTGCGGCTTTTCATCTATCGAAGGTACAGGCGAACCCAGGACATTGAGAAGCAAGCAAAGGCAAAGCGCCAAAACTTTGAAGGATCGCTCCATTTGAAGGACAAGTGCTCTTATCGGCATGTTGGTCCAAACTGTGTGTGATATTGCAGTTACCTGTGTTGACGCAGACTTCGCTGAGGCAGGGTCGCGGGCTCCTGTACTCGGTCACAACCAGCACCGCTGTGTACACACCGAGAGCGACGAGAGACAACCCTAGCGCGACGATTATCACTGACGAACATCGTAATGTTCGCTCTCTGAAAAAGATATTAATTATAATTATTAAAAACTTCAAACTTAGTCATCAGACTAAATTTACTAAAAATGCATTAGTAATTGCTAATATTTCAACCATAAAGTTTCATAGAAATACTTGTTAGAAATAGTTGATTTTTGATCGAAGGATTCCAATACAGCCTGTATTTGAATCCTTCGAGCGAACACAAATTAACCCTATACCTTTTACGTCAAAATTAGGATAGTAATATCTTTTGCCGTTGGTCCCGAAAAACAATGACAAGAAAAAGCACAGGCTGTAATACATGTAGATTATTAGGGGAGCGACCATTCGTTTTTGAGGCAGTTTATTTACAACGTAACTTCAAAAATGTAAATCGTACTAATATCATAAATGTGAAAGTTTGTATGTTTGGATGTGCTGCGCAATCACGCAAAAACGTACGGATAAACGGATACGTAATGAACGGATTTGGATGATTTGCACAGATATAGACCTGGATAAAAACATAGGATACTTTTTATCACGGAAAATTCTTTAGTGCCCCTGTGGTAAATATATAAGAATATAAATTTCAATAAGATGGGTTTTATGAAATCGTTACTAATTATTTATTATTACTCAAACTAACATTATGCCTAAAAATATATAATATACATTTTCAAGCCTAAATCACTGAACCGATTTTGATTAATATTGATATAGAAATAGAATTTGGACAAGAAGGGCGCTTTTTATCATGACAAAAATGTGAGATGGGTGTTAAAAGTTTATATCGAGAACCATTTAGCTGTAAAGCGGTATAAAGGTGCCTCATCAAAAAACGGGTTTCATGCGGGCGAAGCCCCGGGCAGATGTTAGTAGGAAATAATTATGACGAAAGATTAAAGGTTGAAGTCAGAGTTTGTAATTTTTTTATAATACTTGTGAAATTATAATCGGTTTAAGTGCTCTCCGGCTTTTTTTAACCCCGACGCAAAAGCGATGGGGTGATTTAAGTTTGACAGGGTATTTTAAGTTTGTATCGTGTGTGTCTATCTGTGGCATCGTACTTCCTGAAAGGATGAACCCATTTTGATTTTGTTTTTTTGTTTAGAAAGTTAATTGTTTGCGAGGGTGCTATTTGATTAAAATCGGCTACGAAGTGGCTGATTACATTTTTCTAGTCAGGGGTGTATTTCTTACACCCTTAGGGGTTAGCCCTACTGGCCTTCACAGCGTCACAGGCCGGGGTGCGTATTTTTGAGTCGACTCCCTACGTACAAGTCGCATAATGCAAATTGGTCGCGAGGCAACCGCGGGGCAGAGCTTGTATAATTATAATGGGCAAGAGGAAACTAAATTAAATACCTAAAGTAAATTATGTAACGGTACGCATCGAAGTTTTTCTACTCGTTTTTTTTTACTTACGTAGACGAAGCTAAATTTTCCTCCTTTAAATGACCAAGACGTGAATTTACATTTATATCCAATTAAATTTTAATTTATCATAAATTCCTAGTAGATGTGTCCACGATGCATAAGGAACTACGTATTAATGCATGAAAAGCCGTGGGGCAAAGTTAGTTTGTATAGGATACGACTATTATCAGTTGATGTTGTATATGTATAGGTAAAGTCTCAGGCATGTGCTGGTTAGAAATAACTTGAATCATATCTATGTCGACGTTGTGGCGCAGCGGCAGCGAACCTGCCTTAAACGCCACAGGTCGCGGGTTCGATTCCCGCTCGGAGCATAATATGTTTGTATTAATCATGCAAGCATTATTCTTTCCTTAAAGGTCGGCAACGCGCCTGCTTGCCTTCTGGGGTTGCAGATGTTCATGGGCGGTGGTGATCGCTTAACATCAGGTGAGCCTCCTGCCCGTTTGCCCGCTCTCACATAAAAAAAAGCATATTTTCCGGTCTGGGTGTATTTGTCCTTGTCATTCTATGTGTTTCCGGACCCCCACACAGGATATCACTATCCTAATGGGGGCCGTTGAGTGTGCAGCGTTTATTATTTACTTTTTACCCGACTGTGAAAGGATCTTTCATCAATCAGTTGTAGCGGACCTGCGTGATCTTCACGTCCATAATTGGCAACAATTAGCACAGAACAGATAAAGATCGAAATCTTTGATGTCGGAGGATATGGACACAGTGCGGTAGCCCACCCTGGACCTAGTAAAATACTAAAAATCGAAGAATACAATATAATTTGAACTGTCTCACTAATAACTATTGATAGAAATGGCCATATTTCCCCCTCTAAGCCCTAAATTAAGATTTTGCCCTCATCATCATCATCGACCTATGGACGTCCACTGCTGGACATAGGTCTCGCCCAAATGCTGCCACCGGGAACGATCTTGTGCCGCTTGCATCCAGCGGCTCCCAACGACTCTTTTATGTCCTCGTGCCACCTAGTGGGAGGCCTGCCGACGCTGCTTTGTCGAGTGCGGGGTTGCCATTCCAGCACCTTGTTAGAGCAACGTGCTACGCCCATCGCCACTTCAGTTTCGCAATTCTTCGAGCTATGTCGGTGACTTTGGAGATTTTGCCCTACCCTGGGCCAAATTCTGGCTACGCTGAGGGCGTACATGGGCGGCATGAAACACTTTGGGTCGGTGAGCCAGCGATATACTGACGTCTGGTGTTTTGTTTTTTTAAATAACCAAGGCCACTACACTAACAGTACGTTGGTGTGGAAGTGACACAGGTTATATTATATCGCTTCTTAGTCTGTAAAATTTGATTTTGTAAGGTTTATTAAAATATTTATACAACTTGAGTGAAGTGGGGTGAGTATATAAGTTAATGAATGACTCAAAATGTTTACCGTTTAAGCGCTAGTCTAATATAAAATTCTAGACTTAATTTATAAGTAGGTTGTTATTTATTGTCTGCAGGGCAATGTTCTTTCATCAACCAAAAAACGACAGGCAAGTTGTCTGGAGATTATTGCACTAAGTAAACATGGTGAAATGTGACAAAACCGGTATTTTAACACTAAAAACATAATATTATACGTATTTATTATAAGTTAATACACGATGGTTTTGCTTGTAAAAAATTGAGAATTTCTTATTGGGCGCTGGAGCCAAATTACAGAAACTTGAAACTTGGGGAACGTTGATAACGACGTTGTTGCGCAGCGGTAGTGGACCTGCTTTGGGCGCCACAGATCGCGCGTTCGATTCCACTTGGTACAGATGTTTGTATTCAATACAGGCATGTTTTTCTGTCTGGGTGTATTTGTTCTTGTCATGGTGCATGTTTCCGGAGCCCTGACACATATAACTCTCCTAATGGGGGCCGTTGAGTGTGTAGTGTTTATTTATTACTAGCTTCGGCCAGCGGCTTCGCTCATGTGAGTAACGATTTCATATAAAAAATGAACTGAGCCCACCTCCTTTTTTTTTTTTTTTTTTTACTTGGAGAAATGCAGTTACACACTCGAGCGCCGGGACGGGTGCAATGGCGCAGGAGGTGTGTGGACTCGGAGCCGAGCTCCCCACCCACTAAAACTCCAAGGTCCCATCTTGCGCCATAGTGGGACGTCGCGGGGTCGCCGAAGCATACAACCGCGACGCCCCGGCGCTTGCCCCGAGGGGCCCACCGGTGGTGACGAGCCCACCTCCCTCTTTTAACCCCTTACAACCCTTTTTTCGCATTAAAACGTAGCCTATGTCTTTTCTCAGGCTCTAGACTATCTGTGTACCAAATTTTATTTAAATCGGTTTGGTCGTTTTTACGTCAAAACGCGACAGACAGACGGAGAGATAGAGTTACTTTCGCATTTATGTAAGGATGTGCTTCGAATAGTCATAAAGTTTATGAAATCATATCTCTATTCTATTCATCTAAATGACTGTTAATTAACGTATGCAGTGCAAAAATCTGAGAAAATCATAGAACTAAAAAATATTTGTAAAAAAAGTGGGTATAAATGAGATATTACGTTGTTCAGCTTTTGCGACGCGGAATTTTTTTATTTCCGATTTTCAAGTGTGGAAAATTTTTAGTATTAGGTTTAGCGACTGCATATACATATAACTTGGCTTATCTTAATAACTACGATATATTAAGAAAACAAAATTTATTTATTTCAAATTATCTTTTTGATATAATTCTACTGTACGTGTGTATGTTATTGAACTCCTCCTGAACGGCTGGACCGATTTGAATGTTTTTTCGTTATGCGTAAAATGCGTACAACTGGCCACAGTAGGGGCGCTGGGTCCCAGATTTCTTTTTGATTATCAGGACAGGACAACGTCTGCCGGGCCCGATAGTATTTTATGTATATTACTACCAGACCCGGCTACGCGTTGCTATAGCAACACAGGTTTCGGCTTGACTCCTCCTTGGATTAATCCAATTTAAACAAAATCTTAACAAATTATACACCATATCCTTTCTCATAAATTTCTCTGTCTATTGGTGAAAACCGTATGAAAATCCGTTTGTAGTTTTTGAGTTCATCATAAACAGACGATGGACTTTACTAAATAAAATACAGAGATAAATGCTGGAAATGCTGGAATAGCTGGAAGACAGCTTTTTGCTCGGTATTTTTTTAATGGTAAATAGTGTTTTTTGGAATTTTTTATAATTTGGTTACGAATTACATAATGATGAAATATGAAAAATATTTTACAACGCCATCTAATGAAGTCGCTTTAGTTTAGCTTGCTAGTTTAATTGCTGGATTGTTAAAGCAATAATAGTATTATTAATTGCCAATAGATGTCAGTAAGAGTCATACTTACTCGAACTGGAGTTTTCATTGCCTGAAAACACGGATAACACGAAGTTTTATAAATCTGTATCCTAGCTAGATCGATTTATCGTCGAAATCACTTACATACATACATGAAATCAAATTATACATCCATATAAATTGATTGCGTATTTGTTATTTCGTGACGTACGATATTATATTACAAGATAATTCATGAAATCGTTAGAGCCATATATATACAAGAATTGCTCATTTATAGGTGTTAGATTATGATTCTTTGTTTCCAATCACGTATCTTGTTGTGTTACGGTCGATAAGAGAGATTTCAACTCTCACTCCTTTTGTAGTCTTTCTCTTCTGTCTTCAAGCAGGATTTTAAGTATACATAAACCACGGTGACCGTACAGATGGGCTAGACGTTTGTTTGTCAACAATGTAATAAAAAAAAGTTTATTGAATTGTTGACATTGAATTTGTAGACAGAATGCCTAACCGGTAAACTATTTCGTCGTTACAATATGAGATAATTAATTAAATTACGTCGGAACGAGTATTTTCATTCACTATACCGGTATTACTTTAGTGTGGGTTGTTGTTCTTGTCTTTGTATCGGCGTGTCTGCGGTCTCCAGACACCATAGGTATAGAGGACAATAGATAGTGTATTCTATATTTTGAAATTAGTTTATATATTATAATTATTTAAATTTAAGGATGAACTAGCGTTATTTAAATATTTTTTAAATAAGTTGACATTATCAGTTATAAACAAAAATCGCTAATCCTATTTATCCTAATTAAGATAACGGGTTTAACTGTTAAAATTATTAAATGGTCATCGGTCCTTGATAAGTATGCAAATTTTCGTTTAAATCCGACGTTTTAAAAGAGGTCAAAATCATGTTCGAAGTTTCCGTTACATACATATGAAGCTAATAAAAGCGTGTTAAAAAGCCTGTTAAAAATGGCGCATTTTCTAAAGTAGTAAGTAGTATAGTAGTAAGAATGGGTCTTGGATATTTACCGGTGACATTCTAGGTTTTGTTGCACATGCCTACGATGGTACTATTAATATTAAATTCCCAGGCACTTGTAAGATGGCGCTTCATTTTTAAATACTTTATATCATTTTACGTCATATAGACGCGCAATCTATTGTATCTTCTACATCTATGCCCAACGCAATTTAATGGGGCTGTTAGCGCGTATTACTTAATAGTGTTTACGAACTTTACATTATTTACTATACATCCATACAAATTGATTGCATATTTGTTATTTCGTTACGTATGATATTAATTTACAAGAAAATGTTTTTCTCGTTTATTACGTTGTAACTAAAATATTATGATACCTTGATTTTCGTAACAACGTAATAACTGAGTAAATATATTTGCATAGTCAAATAAATATGATTTTGGAAAAAAAACTGTGTAGGTATGGCTGGTCTCGTATTGGTTGTCAATAATTACGGGTAAATCGTATTGATATAGAATACATGTTTCCAATAATAATGTGCTAACTCAAAGGGTTCCAGCCAAAAAGGAAGGGGTAAAAGAATAGTACCGAAGTACTCCGTGGAATCAACTTCCGCCGGCGGTCTTCCCGAACCGATACGACTTGGGTACCTTCAGAGCAGAAGAGAAGAGCGTATTCTTTCCTTAAAGGTCGGCAACGCGCCTGCATGCCTTCTGGTGTTGCAGGTGTTCATTGGCGGCGGTGATTGCTTAACATCAGGTGAGCCTCCTGCCCGTTTGCCCCCTCTTACAAAAAAAAAAAAAAACCGAGTTAATCCTCTAGCGCTTGTTTTTATATTACAGGCGACAAATGGGCAGGAGGCTGATGGTAAGCGATTTGCCCACCAACTTTTCTGGAAGGTTCCTAAGTTCCAAGTCGTATCGGTTTGGAAAGACCGGCATCATAACTAAAAATACTAAAAAAAGGTTTCACTATTCTTGAAAATGAAGTAGTTTATGATGAAATTTGCAAAAGTTGAAAGATGAATTTATAGTATATAGCATACCAGCAACCCGCTATTAAACTGTTTGGTTTCATAGAGGATTTAGGATTTATTGAATTAAATAAAAATACAGACATACGTTCCACATCAGTATGAATGTAAACAGTCGATTTTATTTAATATAATGTATTTATAATATAATTATTAACTATTAAAGTATTATTTAATTATTCTGTCAATCTTAAATATAAACTTTAATTATGCCAAATGTCACAGTGCTCCGCGCGCGATATATACTTAGACAGGGATACAAATTCTCACGGGATTCATTCCACGTATATAGCCTGGTATATTCACTGAAATAGTAGAATACAAACGGATATAGAAAAGAACTAATTGTTTCTTTTTAAATTAAAATATAAGCACTACACACTGTTCCCATTAGTATAGTTATGTCCTGTGTCGCCAAAACATTACTACTTAGACCAAAGCATAGTATGGTAATTAAAATATCTACCCCGAGCGCGAATTGAACTCGCAACACGGATTTATAAAACAGTTTTAATACAAATGCAACAGAACAAAAACATTTTTATTTATAAGAATATAATTTATAGTTTTCAGTATATATTGTACTTATGTAATAGCTACATATACAATTTATATATTTTACTACTTTAGAATTTCCGACTGTAAACGAAGCTTTCATCGTAATAACAAGTTACGCTTGCTAACTAAATTCCTTATTACTTACTTCCGCTGTTACGATTTATTTTGCGACAGTTGAGTCAAAACATATTATAATATATAACATACTAGTGGCCCGCTCCGGCTTCGCACGGGTATAAAATATATAGCCTATGTCATTCACTGAAAAAATATTTAAATCGATCCAGTAGTTTTGATGTATTCATTACTGCCCGTGGCCCGCACGCGTTATATGTAATTAATTATTTACGACATCACATTACAAACCTCAAAATTAATTTTTTTTACACTATTTTTATACATATAAACCTTCCTCTTCAATCACTGTATCTATTAAAAAACCGCATCAAAATCCGTTGCGTAGGTTTAAAGATTTAAGCATACATAGGGACAGAGTAAGCGACTTTGTTTTATATACTATGTAGTGATATAGTGATAAACATAGTCAGATAATAATCGTTATCTTGATAGGCAATTTGCTTCTATTCAACGAGTTACTGGTTCTCTTAAATTTGCAGGGAACAGCTATTCGTGCCTCGAAGCACGTTAAGCTCTCGGTCCCGGTTGCTATCACATAACATCTGATAATAATCGTTACCTCTTAATAAGTAAATTGCTCTTATTCAATGAGTTACTGGTTCACGCTTAGGTTTGCGGAGGTCAGATGGCAATCGCTCTGTGTAAAAACTAGTAATCTGCCAAATCCGGATAGGACTAATCAGACTCTGGGCAAATCTTCGTATAGTACCGGGAATAATGATAGAAGAAGAAGATGATTCTTTTTTAGGATGGAGAAACGTTAATAGGCCAGATTTTAGTGTAGATTTTATTACAAGAGTTGTTTCCATAACGCGTCGGCTCTCGAGCAGGAGACGGAACCGAATGCTACCCACAATTGTTGTACCTATCATTTACAGCACTTACACTTTCATATTGATTGCACACCTCAGTCACTGCCGGAAAACTATTTAGATAAATAAAACTATTATTATTTCATTCTTAATTTGTATTATTTTTATGGTTTCCTTATTTCTGATTCTAATCCCCTGTATTCTGAATGTATGTCACTCGTTTACTGCCCAGACATAAAACACAATGGCTCCGTTCGAGCCAAAATAATATGGTTAAAATGTTATAGTTCCTTAAATGTAACTTGAACCAAAATGGCCACTTCTGCGCAGGTACAATAATGGACAAAAATGTTGGTTACGTCTTATTTAAATCGATTCTTTATAAAGTGGGAAAACGGAATTAAGTATATAATATAGTTATTATTTCTTTTAAATTCAATTAATTATTTATTAATTATCGTTATTAATTACTTAAATAGAATAAAACAAATAAATAGTATAGAAAAAGATACCTATATATGTATATAAAATAAAGTTAATGTACATTATTAATAGTGAGACAGACTTCTTCGTATCTTCCGCAGTATTATTCAGAGAATTAGTTATATTATTTTCTTCTAAAATAAAACTATAAACGTCAAATACCATCCTTCAATGCCGTCTCCTTAAAGTTGATTGTGGTCGAGGCATTATCTTGAAATAAATTTTAACACACTTGACAAAACTAATTTATATTTTAATTTATTTTTTAATAATTTATTATTAAAGAACTAAAACAACCGTGAGCGAGTGTACTGAACCCGGCCCCCTCATATCGCATACAGTTGAGACCCAAAAACGTGTTACTGCGCAGGGTTCAAGTTACATTTAACAGACTATAAAAGTCAATTTAGTAAATTTGTATACAACCCTTTTGAGATAAATTAGCCCATATTCCTAATACTATAATTTTTAGCGGCCAAATATTACGCTATAGGCCCAAAGCGTTCTCCCTCTGTGACTTTCAACTTCGACCACGTCGTGCGTCCTGAATAATTAGTGTATATTATCTTTTTTATTCAGGCCGTTTATATTAAGACGGCTGTTTCGAGTCGCGGTTTCGACTCACGCTCGGGGCAGTTTTTTGTATCCACCCTACTTATATTACTCTCCGATAACGTCTTAAGCCGTGGTTCGGCTTCGCAGAAGGCACTATAAGGACGGAATCAAATTTGAGACCCCGTGAGGGCTGCCCCTTTTTCACGGCTAAGTCTCTGTACTTGGCCCCCCCGCTCGGTGACGCTGTCAAGGCCAGTAGGGCCAACAGCATTACATATTCCGAAAAAAAAAAGCTTAAATTACGACTACAACAAAGCACGTTTAGGGCTCTTGTGTTAGTAGTGTACACAGAGATAGGTAACCACCCTCCAGGTCGTATCACTATTTCTTCTTACAGAAGATTATTAGTTTATCTTATAGAAGATTATTAATTCTTATAAGTAAATGTAAAATATAAATAACGAGTGATATTACAAACATATTAATTCAATTTTTAGATGCCTATAATTTAGAATCTAGAATCATTATATTTGCGGTTTTCCTGCTTCTGCGTAGTTTATGAAATTTCCATTAGATACGTTTAATTTAATACTCAATGTTTTTTTTTCTGAATTGTTGCAACATAACTATGTTTTTTTTTTAACATTATACTTAAAAAATAATGGTTTGAAAACACTCACAGGGTACAGTCTTGTTATACTCTGAATAGTTAGGTTTTTTACCTCTGAACCCATGATAAATTTATGGGACCTCCAGTGAAAAAATCGAAAAAATAAGAATTAAAATCTAACATATGAGATTTTTTTAAATATCTCCACTCCTGCTTCCTATTTAACAACATCTTTTTGTCGGCGTTTTATATACGGTAATATTGAAAAACTAAATTTTTTAGGAATTTCAGAAGCAGGGTAACAATTTTCGTTTTTAATTCTAATGGATCAAAATGGAATTATAATACCATATACAGCACTTAAATTCATTTTTAAAATTAGTTAAAATTTGCGTTATTGCACAACATTGTTTGTTAAAATTTTTTTAATAATAATAAACGCTGCACACTCAACGGCCCCCATTAGGATAGTAATATCCTGTGTCGGGGGCCCGGAAACATTCACAATGACAAGGACAAATACACCCAGACCGGAAAATATGGAATGGTCAATACAAACATATTATGCTCCGAGCGGGAATCGAACCCACGACCTGTGGCGTTTAAGGCAGGTTCGCTACCGCTGCGCCACAACGTTGTTTTCTGAACCTTAGCAAGAGCGGAACCGTTTATATTGAAAATGAAAAATTAAAAAAAATGTTTATTAACAAAAACAACATAATAGATTTCACTGGTGGTAGGTCTTTTGCTGCAAGAGGCCGGCTAGGCAGGTACCACCGCAGTGTCAAATATTCTGCCGCCAAATACTAGTGCTTAGGCACTACTGTGTTCCGGTTTGAAGGGCATTGTACGCTAGTGAAATTACTGGGCAGAGGAGATTTAAGAAATAATATCTCGAGGTTGGCAATACGTGAGTGGCACCTACTAATGGTGCTGCAAGCGCTCATAGGCTACGGCGACCACTTACCATCAGGTGGGCCGTATGCTTGTTTGCCAACTTCTAACATAAAAAAAGATATTTTCGATAAACAGATGGTACCCACACTAGGTATTCCTGTATCGTGGGTGCCAATTACGGATTTACAATTTCACTATTGTCGCTCGGTTTACATTGTAAAAGGGGTCAAACTTATACGACGACGTTGTGGCGCAGCGGTAGCGAACCTGCCTTAAACGCCACAGGCCGCGGGTACGATTCCCGCTCGGAGCATAATATGTTTGTATTGACCATGCAAGCATATTTTCCGGTCTGGGTGTATTTGTCCTTGTCATTGTGAATGTTTCCGGACCCCCGACACAGGATATTACTATCCTAATGGGGGCCGTTGAGTGTGTAGCGTTTATTTATTTATTTATTTATTTATACTATACTACTAAATAAATAAATAGAGTAAAAAAACATAAAAACAAGAATACTTAAAGATATTATGTTAGATGTGACAAAAGTTGTTCGGCTGAATCATAATTTGAGGAAGAGAGACAATAAGCAATTCTTTTTTTGGCTTGTTTAACGAAGCAAAGGTTAATGTCACAAGCACTAGTTACTTTATAATAAATAAACGAGTCAATATAGGGGTTGAAGCGCTTAGCAAAACAAGAGTTAATTGTAGGCAATGGGATCCTAATGTATTATCATTATGTACATTGTCAATCCTTTTCCTTTGATTATTATTTTATTATCGTAGTCTCTTTTAAAAATTAAACGTGATTTAAGTAGTTTAATTGATTTCATGAGTCGATTAATTATTGTTATATAACAGAGGAAATATTAACCTTAACATTAGTCTAAACATTACCATGAGCAAATGCTAACGAAAAAAAAGCGTTGGGACGTGATGATCTCATCTATTGTTGCTGTTGAGATAATCTCTGTCACAGCAGAGATTATTCCACCAGTGTAATCAGTGGTGGTAGGTCTTTTGTTGCAAGAGGCCGGCTAGGTAGGTACCACCGCAGTGTCAAATATTCTACCGCAAAGCAGTTGTGTCTTTGGCATTATTGTGTGAAATTACTGCACAAAAAATTTTTATGAATTAATATCTCGGTTTGGCAAAGCGTGAGTGGCACCTACTAAAGGTGTTGCAAGCGCTCATAGGCTTCAGCAAACGCCTATCATCAGGTGGGTCGTATGCTTGCTTGCCAACTTAGTCACATAAAAAAAAGAAATATCTGCAAAATCCTAAAGATTACAATAACGATTAAAGATGAAATCTTTACTCATGAATATATTTTTCGTAAAAGTTAATAATATGATCGTAATCAATTCGAAGTAACGGTGAGTACGCCTGGTGTTATTCACTCCACGCGGACAACACGCGCCTTGAATATATAATTATATTTACACGATGACTCTGATTCATGACGAGGTTGTATTGTGCTGCGAAGCGATTGCGATAATCTGTATATACTCGTATAACTAGAGAACACCTGAATGACATATCAACGTCCAGTCTCAACCCTTGGACCTAGAAAGCTAAATTAATAAGAGAGCAGTTTTCGAAATTCTACCCTTAGGTTGGAAAAGTGCCTGAAAATTTGTATGGAAGTCCGTCATTTTTGAAAGTAGAATCATAAAACTTTGATTAAGACGAACAATTTTAGATGAAGAATAATGTGTATTAACGTTTTCTTTAATTCCACCCCTAAATGGTTGAAATGAGGGTTCAAAGTTTGTATTTTTATTATTCACAGGGGCGAAGCCGCTGGCAGAATCATAAATAATTCGTATTTAAAGTTGGACAATTGCTCCAATATTAAATATTGCTAGCGCTTAACCTACGTTATTATATTTGTAAAAAGGCACAAAACTTAAAATGTATATATTAAAAAAAAAACAATTAGTAAGACTATTATATATTTATTATAAAATTATTAATATTTTTGACATTAATATATACATACCTAAATTTCTTATTTTATTTATAAAATATTCCTAATTTTATGTCGAAGCTTTAACATAATATATAATGAAACTTAGTACAACTGCATCCTGAAAAGAAACTACGGCTTATCTATATAACAATTATATTTATCTATCTATCTTTTGTAAACAGATAGAATAGTAAAAGTATTTTTTTATTTACGATCCATTTTTTAATTATTGATATATAGATAGGTATATATACTTTTAATTTTTTGCCCGTGTTAAAAAAAGTAAAAATATAATTCAGCAAAATATATCAAAGTTTAAAATATGTTTATCAAACGATAACTTAAATAAACCAACTAAAAAAACTACCATTGAGTTCATTGACCGTAAGAAAGATCGTAAATAACACAATGGACACGGTCAATATCATATTTCATACAAAACAACAACACCAATCAACAACAGTTAGGATACATCAATGGTTATCACATGCCATGTAAAGAATAAAGTCATTTCTTTGTGTCGTGACTCGTACATAGTTTGCATAACTGTACCGACAATGCCGAGACAAATGGTATACGTTAAGGGTGACTAGGCGTTATGTAACTAAAGGATTGTTCCGTATTCTCAGTCCACTTGATTTACATCCGTAATATCTAGACAATTTTATTACGTCTTTATGTTTAACTGGCTGCATTCTCGTGGCTCCGCTCTCGTGGTGTACCGTTTTTCTTCATTGCGTGGAACCCTAATTTAAATAAAAATTCTAAAATAAAAAAGTCTAAATTACGCCCTATAACATCCGCGAGTGAAAGTCCCATTACAACCGGTCCAGCCGTTTCAGAGATTAGCTGGAACAAACAGGCAGATAGACAGACAGACAGATAAAAAATTTAAAAACTGGCTTTTTTATGTAGGTAAAGTTTATACTTTCATGTAATGTAATGCAAAGCTGTTAATGTGGAATTTGTTTATTTTGGATTTAAATTTTATTTATTTGTATAGATGGTAAGCAGGTTCCTAGCCAAGAACTCTTAAAATTGCTAAGCCTTATATAATAGAACAGTTTTCGCTCAATTTTCACTTCCATATAATATAAATGCCCAGCTTATCCATAAACTTTTTGTATAACAAACTTCAAAGTACAGTGAACCTGTAAAATTTGTATCCATGAAGACCTCTTTTCGTATCGTCCAATGGATTATAAAGTAATTAAAATCTGAAGATTTTTGATAAAAATAAAGTTATGATTTACTTGTTTATAAGCCGGTTACAAAAAGTTGGTCATGTAATAGTCATAATTTGATCATATTTTGGTTATTGTTAAATCCACAAACCTTCGTATAGATCTAGAGTGTGGTCACTCTTGTCTTATTGGAGCACCATATCGCACTTTCTATAGGACAAAACGGCTAATAGGAATCGAGTTAAAGTTAAATTTTAAATTATTCTTTTAAGAGCAATGTGTTGAAAGTATTTAGAATGAACGGTAACTGTTTCTTATGATAATATCCTATAACGGTTATACCGTTCACCAGAACACGTGTTTTTGCGGTAAATAGAGAAAAAAAGACTTATTAGCACTAATTATGAATATTATCAACGCAAAATTTATAAGAAATTGAGACAAGATTCTTTAAAAAGTCAAGAGACACAAGTCGTCTAGCTAACGTATGTTTAATAAATAATGATTATTAATTAGTATTCACTTTTATTCGCCTAATTTAAAATGTTAGGTATTTTGTTATATAAATAATATTGGGAAATTAGGAATGCTTTTCTAGTCTTACTACGACTCCTATTGCCTCTCCAAATAAGTTCGTAGCTTGCTTTACGAGTGGGTACGATGATAGACCAAAGGAGTCAGGATCGAACCCGCAACTAATGGAGCAGAGGCCCTTCTAGCGTTGAGCTATTGAGGCTTTAGGTAGGTGTGTCTATTTCTTTCTTTCAGTCGAGGAAAGTGGTTCCTATTTCGGTGATTTGAGGATGTTCTGGATTACTGATTTTGTAAATACGTGTATGCCTTTTATCCAGGCAACGACTCCCTTAGTACATAGAATACATTGTTTAATTGTGATCTTAAGAGTAATTTACGGCCTTCCTATTTTAGAAGATGTATTAACCAGTCAGGAAGACTCAATGATCGCGGCGTACCCAAAGTACAAACGGAACACTATTTTTAAGTAACTGTAAGAGGTAAAGTTGAAATTTTTACAGAATATGTATTTCTGTTGCTACTACACAAATACTAAAAATAAAAGAATGGGGTCCCCACACATGAAGTCAATTGCTCAAGTCAATGATATACAGAAATTTACAAATAAAATTGAAGTGACTATTTTTAATTCTAAATTGACAGTTTTTCACCAAATTGATATGAAAGTATATATAACGAATAATAAAAAAATATAGTTTTAAAATTAAAGGAGGTTCCCAAACGTCCCAAAGTCTGTCTGCTTGTCCCGGATAATCTCAGAAGGGGCTGGACCGATTTAAACGGGATTTTCAGTGGCAAATAGCCAATATATAGATATAGATGTTATAAGGAGTAACTTAGGATACAGAGGTAAGGTGTAACTTTCATTTTATTGATAAAGAATTGAGGTTTCGTGCAGTAACAAAACTCGGCATACTGCGCGAGTGGAGTCGCGGGCGTAGCTAGTTATTTATAAAGTATAAAAGAAACTTTGCATAGGTTGTACAAGTGTTATAAGGTAAGGAACATCGTTTCAATCGAGATTGAGATCTTGAACTTTGGTTCGCTGAACTTTAGTTACGTGGGAGTTATGACAAAAATTTACAGGTTATTGACTTTGTGAATCTTTTGCCAAACATATCTCATCCTTAACCGGAAAAAGGACCATAAAGATTTAAGATTAAGTACCGTTTTTTTTAAGAATAACTTCACAGAAAAAATAGCAAAAGTTATTATAAATAAGAAATATGAAGACTGTTGTTGCTGTATACACTTATAAGGTAAAATTTAATACATTAGAATTAATTAATAAAAATGTAAATGTAAAATGCAATAACAACAACTAGCGTTTGGTAGTAACTGAGCAGAAAAAAAGACTTAGAGAGGAATAGGTTAGGTCCCGAATGGGCCAGCCTAGCTCTCAGTACCTATAGTTTTATATAGATCATGGATCGGCCCACTGAACAGAAAATGTCGCTGACCCTTTGGTGCCCTTTCGTAAATTCAACAGCAACGCAACGGAACGAACTTAGTCAATTTAGTGTATGTTTATAAAGTTTATAAATTCGTTAATGCCTAATGTACATCGTAGTTCTTAGAGAGAGCGCTATTTGAAAAGTTAACAGAGAAGGAAATCAGTTCCCTCACATAGTGAAAAGTGAAATAGTTATGAATAATTTGATGCGACGATGATGACTTGATGATGTTAGTAAAATTTAAAATGCGGTAATAATTTTACAATTGGATACTAATTATGTTTTTACAAATTTTCGTCATCGGAATTTTTATTTAATAAGGGCTTAAATTATAATTAAATGTCAACGGACGCGACGCGATGTAACGAGGAGAGAAAATGCAATTATTTTTACACATGTCAACCAAATCTAGAGAAGTTTTTTAATAATAACTTAGTGTTTTTATGATGAGTTATTTACTTATAATTTAAGTGTCGATCATTATCAATATTATTAAATTGCAGAGAACCTTTTATTTATTTCAACGACGACCGTTGTAGCGCACTAATAGGGAAATTGAAAGCTTATATTAGCGACCTTAAAACACAAGCGATGGATGGTGGATTCGATTTCTACTCGAGGCCAATGTTAGCATGATCATACTAATAACAATGTGTTCCAGTTTTCGGTGGTGTGCTTGTGTTTGTATGCTACCCCCCTCCCGTCAGGATAATATTACCTACCTACCTACCTTATTTCTTTAATCATTCTCAATATATCGTAGGTTGTCTGGAAGAAATCGCTACCTAGCGATAAGACTGCCTATTTGTACTACCTATATTTATATTTAAACCTTATTTGTCTGTTTCTTTTTTTTATGTGGTGTACAATAAAGAATATTCAATTCTATTATCCTATTGGGGCCGTTGAATTTGCAATCTTATTTATTGCATTTACCTACCACCTACCTGCATCAGCTTGCGAATGTCCGCGGTGATCTTGGAATTACGTCCAGAGAGAAATGAAACATTTGTAACTAATATTAATGTTCGAATACCGAATTTCAATTTAATACGTCCTATGGCATGTTTGATAATCCCACAGGAACCTAATATTTTTCCGGGATAAAAAGTATTCTATGTGTTAATCCAGATAATAAGCTATCTGTGTGCTAAATTTCATCCTAATCTCTTAATTCTGGTTCATTTGTTGTAATATAAGTTATAGTCAAGAAGACGAAGTCGTCAAGCTAACGATGACCATACATTATGCCCGCAACATCAATTTTTTTAAAGTCCATTAAATTTTATTAAAAATATTTTTAACCATTTACAAATGTCATTAACTATTAAATACATTGTTATGTGGTTGCAAGTTTAATAAAAAACATAGCTGGTTAGATTGTTAAACCATACTTTACCTTCATTCATATTACATTCAGATTTTAATCCCAGGGTTGACATTGATTTAGGTTTCCTGCAATTATGATCTTCATAAACGTATATTCAAATTAGCTTTAAAACCGAAATGAAATAATATTTTGCATATTGTATCTTAAAAACGCATATATGCTTAGCACATTGTAATAAAGATGGTATTATAGAAATTTTGTAAGAATATTGTGTAATTATGCTTCTTCCAAAAGTATTTTTTGAAATTTTGGTCTGGTCTGTTTAATGCTCTAATCCTTTAAGTTTTTACCAGAGCGATAGACTTCTTAGAGATCCTTGTTGTTTTTGTTGTTGTTATTGTAGGAGTTACGTATACCAATTCTACATAAATCGCCTAGAGTGCATAAGTCCATATTCCCACATAAGAAATATGAACCGCCGTGTCAGCGTCGCAAGCCTCAAAAGGAGGAACCGACACCCGCCGGGTGCGGGCCGTGAGAAAGCATTCTTTGGTCCCACTTCGACCGGGAATCACTGAGCTAGTTAGGTTAAAAATGTTTTCTTTTAATAATAAAATTTAATTTAAGTAAAATGGAGTTTCTTTTGCATCCGGTGGCTGTAGCATACGTAACTTAGGTGATGTTTTTTTTTATTATTCAATATGTGGTACTAAAAATATGTAGCCAAATTCTTAGAAGTAACACTAAAGAATCATCAAAGGCAAATAAAATCTGCTTGGAGTTTTTTTTTTCGGAATGTGTATTGCTGTTGGCCCTACTGGCCTTGACAGCGTCACCGAGAGGGAAGGGGAGGGTGTGGTGCGAGTACAGAGACCCGGCCGTAAAAAAGGGGCACCCCGCACGAGGGCTCAAATTTGTTTCTGCGAAGCTGAACTACGGTTAAGAACGTCATCGGACCTGCTCGGAATAGGAATCAATTCGGATACGAAAGGCGATAGAGACAGGTCATCTATCACTAAGTTTGACTAGTCCATCCTATTGATAACAATACAAAAGTAACTGTAAATAATAATAATGTAAATGTAAAGGTGATTATCCTGAGCTCTGCGATCTATCGACGGTTGTTACGACTGCGATTTCCGGCTATTTAAAATGGAACGCGAGTCGTCAGGTTCATTGCCAAAGCGAAACTGTGCTAATATCCGACGTCGCGCGATGCTTTCCAAAGATCAAAAACTTGCGTGGAAGGGATTTAAATGGTAGTCGAGAAAACTCCAAACGATTATGAAATTTGAATGAGAAAAGTGAAAACTTGTTGATTAAATGCAAATCTTTTAGGTATCGGTGATATACTGAAATACGAAAAAAAGGAATATTAAAATTTCGTGTAAAGATTAAAGGAAGTCTTTTTTTTTTTTTTTTATGTAAGAAGTTGGCAAACAAGCATACGGCCCACCTGGTGGTAAGTGGCTGCCGCAGCCTATGAGCGCTTGCAGCACCATTAGTAGGTGCCACTCGCGCGTTGCCAACCTCGAGATATTAGTTCTTAAATCTCGTTCGCCCAGTAATTTCACTAGCGTACAATGCCCTTCAAACTGGAACACAGTAGTGCCTAAGCACTACTATTTGGCGGCAGAATATTGGACACTGCGGTGGTACCTACCTAGCCGGCCTCTTGAAACAAAAGACCAGTGTGACTGATTGCACTGGTGGAATAATCTCTGCTGTAACAGAGGTTATCTCAACAGCGAGCGATGGGGACGTCACATCCCGACGCCATTAAAAGTGTTGTCTTTTTCACAATAACGCTCCTAGAATCCGTTGTAGTGTACTAATATCATTTACAACTATATCTTATCTATATACAGATTAGGTGTGTGGATGAGATCTGTATATACATAATTAATATTACGACTCCAACAAGTACTTTTATTTAGCTTTACATCTATTAGCAAAAATAATGGAAAAACATATTTTATTATATACATAGTTAAGACAAAACAGTACCTTTTCATTAACCGATTTTCGTTTCAGTGTTAACGACTTTGCTTAGTCAGAATTTTCGTCGGAATTCAGTAGTTTTAAAAATAATAATTTTTCCTAAAAATTATCTTCAAAATAATCAACATTACAATTCGATAACTTCTATGTTTCAAAAAAAAAAAAAACATCCTTGGAATGAATGCCATTTCATCAGAACTCCCTGTTCTGAGGTCTTGGCAGGGTAATTAAGGCAGGCCACGTCTTCTTTTCACCGCTCGGTACAAGACAAGAGCGTGACGGTATGTCGCAGAACTACGGATAATAACAGTGAAATTGATATGCAGGGAACTAAACAAATACATGTATACTGCTTACGTATAAGGAGAGATTGTTTTTGCTTTGACAATTTATCAATCCAATATCATTCTTCTATTATTTTCTTTCCACTTCTGCCGTACCTCTGTGGTTGATAAGGGAGAGTGACCGTTTCCCATCTTGGCCAAAATGTGCGTGTACCCATTGTGGTAAAGTAAAAATAGTGGTAATTATTTTTAGAAAGCCGATTATGCTGTTAATATCGAATCATTTAAACGAACGACTTACGATATAGTTAGGTAGTTAATGTACGTAACATTGGTTTCTCCGCCTATGTTTTTACTGTTAAAATCTGGTTAAAAGGATTAATTTCATCAAAATCAAAAATTATATATCCATTTATTGTTTATATACTAATATGTAAAACGAAATCTTTATATTTTTTAAAACCATATTCGCGCGAAGCAGTGCGATTTTTGGTATCGTAAAAGTTTATGTGGACGACTGTTGTGGTCATGATGGTAGTAAGCCTGTTTTGAGTCTAGACGGTCGCGGGTTCGATTTCGGCTCGGAGCATATATTTGTTATAAATATTTGTTTCGGTCCTGGCGGTTGTCTTTGTGGGTCTCTCTACCATCCCTCGAAGAACACATTAAGCTGTCGGTCCCGGTTGCTATCACATATATCACATCTTATAATAATCGTTAAATCTAGATAATTATAATGAAATAAACGCTACACACTCAACGGCCCCCATTAGGATAGTAATATCCTGTGTCGGGGGCCGGAAACATTTACAATGAGAAGGACAAACACACCCAGACCGGAAAACATGCCTGTACGATTAATACAAACATCTGCTCCGAGCGGGAATCGAACCCGCAACCGTCGAGGCTAAAGGCAGACTCGCTACCCATAACGCCACAACGGTGTTAAATCAAAAATCGGTGATAGATAATTTGCTCTTCCAACGAGCTACTGGTTCGCCCTTTGGGTTGCGAAGGTCAGATGGCAATAGCTCTGTGTAAAAACTTGTCACTCGTCAAATCAGGATAAGAGTATACTGGGTAAATACCGCGATCATTCTAAAAAGTAGAGGAAGATTAAATTAAATAAATCATCTATTCATACTGACAATGTCAATCACACCTTGTCATTTAATTTAATTCAATACGATTAATGACTTATAGTTGTGGTATCACTACATAGTATAAAACAAAGTCGCTTTCTCTGTCCCTATATCCCTATGTATGCTTAAATCTTTAAAACTTCGCAACGGATTTTGATGCGGTTTTTTTAATAGATAGAGTGATTGAAGAGGAAGGTTTGTATGTAGAATAACATCCATTAAATAGTGGAAAAATACTGTTATTTTTGAGGTTTCTAATGTGATGTCGTAAATAATCGTGCGGGCCACGGGCAGTAATGAATAACTCAAAACTACTGGATCGATTTTAATCATTTTTTCAGTGAATGACATAGGCTATATATTTTATACCCGTGCGAAGCCGGAGCGGGCGGCTAGTATAATATAAAGATACATTATCTATGATAACGCAACAACATCACGTGTGTGTGTTGTACGGAGGTGTGTTATGGGTGTACGTAACGCAATCGTCACTAATAAGGACTGCACTTTCCCTCTTAATTGCTGTTGTTCGAGGTTCGGGTCTCGGCCCGCGAACTTTCACATCGTTAATGCTACCTTCACTTCCTCTGTACCGAATTACGAAAGATTTACGACAATCGCTGGCTGATCTAGCACTGTATACCGTACCCACAAAATCGAAAAAGCGGTAGCTTATAGACTTGTTCGGTAATGTTTGATTTAAAATAATTATGTAGTAGTAGGCTCATGCTCCGCCCAGCACAAACAGACCAGCTCGATCGGGTAAGTACGACCCTCTCACAGAAAATCGGCGTCAAGTACCAGTATCAGTAGGTTCGGTTGTGTTTCGTGCGATGAGTAAGAGCGTCAGAGGCCAAATCTCCCACCCCCGCTGTTCCCTTCTTTTGTTCCTTTTATCCCTTCACTCCTATCCCTTTGGTTAGTTAGTCTATTGACTGATCCTTTTTTTTTTTACTTGAAGAAATGCAGTTACGCACTCGAGCGCCGAGACGGGTGCAATGGCGCAGGAGGTGTGTGGACTCGGATCAGAGCTCCTCCCCTACCCACTAAAACTCCAAGGTCCCATCTAGTGCCATAGTGGGACGTCGCGGGGTCGCCGAAGCACACAACCGCGACGCCCCGGCGCTTGCCCCGAGGGGCCCACCGGTGGCGGCAACTTACTGCCGCCAGACATACATAATAATACATACTAATACATATATACCAATACATACCTCCGCGCGCGAACGCGCCAGACCTTTCGGCTTCCACCTTGGGCGGCACCATACTGCCGCCATATATACATACTAATACATACTATACATATATAAAATACTCCACGGCGCTTTCGCGCCCCTCCGACCGGGACCCGAAGGCCCCGGCAAACCCAACCAAAGGAGCCCTGGGTCCTAGGGCTCCCCCCGCCGAGACTAACTTTTTAATGAAGCTGTTTCCCTCTACGACCGAACGTCGTTATTTTTTAAAAAGGTTTTCTTCCTCTACCGCCCGACCGGGGCTGAAGGCCCCGGTTAAGCACCTGTGTGTCGGTGTCGCAGGAGCCGCTCAGAGTCCATTCTGATAAGCAGAAAAGTACCAGAGCGACCCATACGACACCACCCTTCTAGGCGCGGTCTGACGTAAAACGCCCCACGCCCGAACCGCCTGACCCTGTTATCTTCACCGGGCAGTCGAAGGTGCCACCTGCACAATCGACTCCCAGCTACTGAGCCCCCTCGGCACGACAGGCCCAGGGTACCGCAGAGTTTGACCTCTGCGGTTAGGAGGGCTTTTGACTGACCCTGCCTTAAGTGGCTAACCCACCGCTTTACCGGTGAGTGAGTGCACCTAGCTATGAGAGTAATTAGATGATAATCAAAAATGAAATAAATCAAAAATGAAATAAATCCTAGATGATATGCTGGGTACCAGCGTTCCTAGATTTTAGCCAGAACTTCTGAACACACAAAAATGACAACCCAGACCGAAATATACCTGCCCGAGCGGTGAATCTAACCCACTTCTTGCCACAATCTCCGCTTTTCAGCAGATTCGCTATTACTCCTTTACAATGCTTGCGTAATGTACCCAAATTCATAAACACTGTCACTATAAGGAAGAAATAGAGAACAAGTTCTATGGAAACCCTTTTGACATATGCTTAGAATTTTCATGCTAGGTCTTTAATTTAATTCGAGACGCTCATAGCCGAGTGCACTCGCTGATCGGTAAATGATCGGTAGGTTAAGCAACTTTAGGCGCGGTCAGTCACTAGATGGGTGATCGCATAGTGGTATTTCAACCGAGCGTCTCCGTGCTTCGGAGGGCATGTAAAAAGTCGGTCCCGGCTGTTGACAATTAGACAACAGTCGATAAGTCAAGTCAGAGGCCTACGGGCGACCTGAACAACTCTGACACTAGGTTGACCACTAACCAATCGATAAGAAGAAGAATTTAATTCGGAACTTTGACTACTATAGAATTATTTGTGGTCGATATGTTTGCTAGTTACGTTTATATTATACAACTTTTGTCTAGGTCAATTGCGAGTTACCATGTTAGCACAATTTACGTGCCACAAATTAATATAATAACATTTGAAGAAAGGAGGAACACAAATGGTTTTCTAAAATTTTTTTTTTTTATATTAGAAGTTGGCAAACAAGCATACGGCCCACCTGATGGTAAGTGGTTGCCGTAGCCTATGAGCGCTTGCAGCACCATTAGCAGGGGCCACTCACGCGTTGCCAACCTCGAGATATTAGTTCTTAAATCTCGTCCGCCTAGTAATTTCACTAGCGTACAATGCCCTTTAAACCGGAACACAGTAATGCCTAAGCACTACTATTTGGCGTCAGAATAATTGACACTGCGGTGGTACCTACCTAGCCGGCCTCTTGCAACAAAAGACCTACCACCAGTGTGACTGATTGCACTGGTGCAATAACCTCTGGTGTGACAGAGGTTATCCCAACAGCGGGCGATGGGGTCGTCACTTCCCGACGCCGAAAAGACATATTGAAGTAATACATCATAAATACGGCAGTGTGATTATATCAACCAAAACTAAAACACGACAAGAAAACAGGTAATACTTTTAATTTTAAGGCTTATAAAAATGTAAACAAGAGACACGGAAGATTAATGTGTAATTTATTTAAAATAATTCCATAAACAACATTCACATGACAGCCGTACAAAACTGTTAAGGCGGGTATCAGAGGTCGTACGTCAGACTTACAGCGATATCACTCGCATGAAATATGGAGATTTTAACCGTTATATTTAAAAGACGACCACTGTGGCCTATTGGTCACGGGTTCGATTCCTCTTTGATAACAATCCCCGGGGGATATTTGAATTAATCTTACAAATATCTGTCTCGGTCTGGGCGTTTGTCCTTGTGGGTCTCATGACCGTGCCTCGGAGAACACGTTATAATAATTGTTAATTCTAGATTGGTAATTTGGCCCTATGTCCATGGCAGTTGCTCTGTGTAAAAACTAGTAATCTGGATAAGAGTATAAGCAGATCCTGGGTAAATACCGGGAAAAATGCTAGAAAAAAATTAAGACAGCATTTTTATAAATCCTTTTATCAAGTTCCTTAAACTTCAAGGACGTATTATTGTCCGTTACAACAGCGTTGATTGTCAGGTACTTTATTATAAACACTGTATAACACTATATAATATAATATAATTAATTCGTGAGTAATGCTTTCTTTATGAGGCTGTCCTTCACCTCGGAAGGTTTTCCCGAGCTTTCGTGGAACAAAAGAAACGATAATTTCGATTCTGAGCACGTGCCAGTTTAGTAGAAAAACATGATACATTATATTTTAAAAGAAGTTTTACTGTTAATAGTTATATGTTAACAGGTTCGCTGTCCCATGAATCATTTTTATGGGTATTTCAATTATTTGAGAATCTATTTTATGAACAGGGTACGGGTTAATACATATAATATATGTTTAAAATGCTCGTGTTTTAGTTACCATACTCCTCCGAAACCGCTTGACCGATTTTGATGGAATTGTATATGTATATTGAGTAGTTCTAGGAATAGGTAGGTATATTTATACCACTAAGTGATAAGGTGGTCCACCTCAAATTTTTTATTTAATTTTTTGGTAATTTTTTAATAAGTGGCATTAAAAATACATACAACCCTAAATTTTTACCCTCTAATATTAGTAATTCACTAATTTTCACCGGTGTCACTTAGACTTACTTACGTTATTATTAGTATATTCTTTTATTTACCAATGCCTTACCGACTGACATACATATTAAATATTATTTTTTGACACTGGGAAAATAGGAGTGCATAGTTATTTAATAAATTAATAATATATAATTATATACCAAAAGAGGTCACTTTCAATACGACGTTATAAGAATTTAAAAATAAGGTATTGCGTTCTGAATGTAAATATTTTTCATTCAAGTAAAGTAGAATCAGTTCAAATTTCCAAGAAAAGACTTCAACGCGATCAGAGTTCATTTTAATAATTACGTTTTGAGAAAAAGGTATATATATATATATATATATATATATATACATATGCCATTTTCTCAAAACATATATATACATATATATATACACCTAAAATATGAGCTACTGCAACTTATCATATAGGGCAAGAATCAACGAAAATGAAGAGTGGCTCGAACACGAACATCTTGGTTGAAAATCCTACTGAGAGATCTAAACTTAGATGAAATCCGCGACCTTCAGTTCAAGTGTATAAGTGATATTTATAAATAAATAAACGCTGCACACTCAACGGCCCCCAGTAGGATAGTAATTTCCTGTGTCGGGGGTCCGGAAACACATACAAGGACAAGGACAAATAGACCCAGACCGGAAAATATGCTTGCATGGTCAATACAAACATATTATGCTCCGAGCGGGAATCGACTCCGCGACCTGTGGCGTTTAAGGCAGGTTCGCTACCGCTGCGCCACAACGTCGTCTGACGTTATGAAATAATTGTCAACAACTCACATGTTTAGTATTATAGAAGCGTACATTGAAATTGTAGTCAATTTCGTAACAATCGTACAATCGAATTTGCATTCAATCATCTTAAAATGGATCGCGTGATAATTCGTCACACCGTGCGCGCTGAGCTCTGAGCTGGACTAGTTATGCCAAATTATCGAATTATATCAAAGTACGCGTTCGCACCAATTTGGTTTACTTACAAGCGTGGTCACTATATTCCGTTCTAATAAAACATGTATATATATACTAGCGGCCCCGGCACATGTTGTCCTGCCTTGAAAAAAACCTGGGACCCGATAATATCACCTCTAACTGAGTCTAATTGTGAATAGAAGTGACACCGGTGAAAATTATTGTATTACTAATCGCAATTAAAAAATAGGGGGTGATGGTAGAAGGGTGAAAATGTAGGGTTGTATGTATTTTTATTGCCACATCATAAAAAATTCCAACATATTAAAAGCAAGGTCGTACAGCACCATTAAAGGGAAAATTCAGAAAAATAAAAAAAGTTGAAAATTAAGGTAAATTTTGCTACTTACAAGTTTTCCCGAAAATCTCAATTTGCCCATATATTTTTATCGTGTTGACGCTGGACCTTGATTTTTATACACCTAATACGGACTAAAGACCTTAATATGTGTTATAAATTTCAACTTGCTAGGTCTACCCGTTCTTGAGAAAATCGGCGGTGACCGACGGACAGACGCACAAGAGAGCGATCTTATAAGGAATCCTTTTTTACCTTTTCAGGTACGGGACCCTAAATAACAGAAATGACAGAAATGTTAATGTTATAATTAATTTATATTATAAATTTAACTTGAGATTATTTCAACACAATTTTTAATACGTTTATAAGTTGGAAAGCGATAAGTGGAACGACATTTCTCAAGAGCCACAAAAAGAGCTGTTACAGCTTGTAAATAGCTCAAGAACTAGAACCATTGTGTTTCAAATTATAAATTAAGTTTACAATACAAATGCATACCTATATTACTGAAGTATACTACGGTTACTACAAGTAACATATGTATTTTCAACATAATATGTTATTATTTATAATTATAACACAATAATATTGTGAAAGAATTGACACCGTTGTGTCGTTGTGGGTAGCGAGTCTGCCTTTAGTCTCGACGGTTGCGGGTACGATTCCCTCTCGGGCAGATGTTTGTTAAAATTTCTGTCTCGGTCTGGGTGTTTGTCCGTGTGTCCCCACCGTGCCTCGGAGAGCACGTTAAGCTATCGGTCCCGGTTATTATCAATAACATCTGATAACAATCGTTAACTCTTGATAAGTAAATTGCTCTTATGCAATGAGTTACTGGTTCGCCCTTAGGGTTGCGGAGGTCAGGTGGCAATCGCTCTGTGTAAAAACTGTCAATTCCGGATAAGAGTAATAAGCAGACCCTGGGTACATAAGAAAACCGGGAATAATGCTAGGATGAAGAAGAATATTGTGAAAGAATTGTTCGTTCGTTGGTTTGTTTAGCTGAACAATATCTACGTAGATCACGCGAGTGAAGCCGCATCCTCAGCTAGTCTTTTATATACCATACATTTCAATATACTGCGAAAAAATACATGAAATTTTGACTTGTAAATGAGACTAGTTGAATATCGCTATGTCTAATCTACTACAATACCCCTTGGTTATAACATTTTTTTTTATGTTACAAGTTGGCAAACAAGCATACGGCCCACCTGATGGTAAGTGGTTGCCACAGCCTATGAGCGACACTTATCAAGATACCTGTTATCCTTATAAGAGTTTAGAGCAATAAGCAGATCCTGGAAAAATACCTGAAATAATGCCAGGAATAACAGAGAGCGATAGAAATGATATTTTTAAATTTTTTACTGTAATGTTATTATTACTGTCGCGTTTTTGAAGTTATGCTTCTTTACTAGTTCTTACCTAAGAATTATCTGGCGTTAATTTTTATATCTCCAGGGGTGGAATTTTAGAAAACGTTAAATATATTTAATTGAGATTTCCACAAACTTTCAATCTCTCTTCACACTCTTGAGGGTTGGATTAAAAAAAACTCGCACAGTTTACTTTTTAAGAACATCACTGTGAAAAAATATAGCTGTCTTTTTATATTATATAGATTTATAATCATGACTTCTATGAAATTTAATGTATTCCTAATTTCCTATATACCTGTTATTATTTGAAAAAATCACCTGAATTCGACACTCAAGTAATTAAGGTAATATATGTAATGTAATAAATCCACCTAAAGTTTTTGTTGATTGTATGCAATAACATAACAAATCATGTATTCTATATTTTTCGTTTCCGTTAATTGCAATGTAAGGTATCCATCAGATAATTAATTAGGAATATCTGTAAAATAAAATTATAATAATAATATAGTAAACATGAAATTAAAATTCATTCGATATGCTCAAGGGCGGCCTCAGCCATTGCGAGACTCAGGCGGGTAGATTTTTGCGAGGCTTTGTTTTTGTGGAATTGGTTTTGATGGCTGCTTGACTAAAAATGCCAAATGTATTTAAAAATATATAAATTTAGAATTTCAAGTTTGTTTATTAAAAATTTGTGTGACTAAATCCACAAGTTTGTGGGGTCACAACCTTTGTCGGCCGCCATCTTGGAATAGGAATGCAAATTTGTTCGAGGGCGCGAGGACCCTTTAAGAGCAAGCTCTTCCACCCACCCCTAAAGGCTGCCACTGAATAGGTTATAGAATGAAAAAAAATTACCGATAGTTACGTCTTAGCTCTAATTTTATAATTCACTAAATTTTATTTTAAATAATTATTTTTTTTTTGAGTTTTATTTTGGTCTTCCAAAACTATTATGTTTAAGTGTGCCTGTGTGGGTATGTTCGCTATGGACTTACAGGTGTCGTTGAGCTTTTAGCGGTTTCTATTTATTGGACTTATTGAATTGAGCCTGTTAATCCCATAGCTGGAAGAACTTCTGTATACAGAGTAGCACTAAAACCAAAATTTGTGCCGTTAGTATCATAAATATTTGTCTTTAGACTTTCTGTTTCAAAAGACATTCAGGTTTCCTCACAATGTTTTTCTTTATCGCGAAGCACTAAATGAATTTGAAACATTAATTCAGCACCTGAATATTTCATTGGTATTGGCTTGGATTTCAGTCTGCAAATTTTTTCTTAAACTACGCTGTCTAACTACAAACTATCTAACAAAAAATATCCATCAACAACCTTTAGAAACGGTGAAAATACCGCTTAGCATACACAAAAAAGACAGCTGAATTATTTTTTCAGGTCGTCAATAATGGGGACACGATCGTGCTTGCAAGTGCTTAGATATGAGAACAGATTAAACTTAGGTATATAAGCATAAATATAATGCTAACTCATCTCTTTAGGTACACGCTTAGGTTAAGTAAGTACCAGATAATTTAACGACAGTTATGTTAAAAAACAACACCTGTTTTCTCGCTTTTTGTTTATGTTATAAAATATTTAATTCTGTTCGTGTCTTGCGGTGAAGGAAACCATCACGTTTCTTTAAACATCATTAATAAACACTATTATATTATTATTATTATGTTGGTAATTAATTTATCAAGTTAAAAAGTTATATAATTATACTTCTTTCATACGATGAAATTTTCGCTTCTAGTCCCTGGTACGAGGGAGGAAAGTGTCCGATTCTCTCCCGCCAAGAAGACACTAATTAACTCACTTTACCTCCTGGTAACCAACCGACCGTGTGTTTATCCCTCGTACCAGGGACTAAAAGCGAACTTTTCATCGTAGGAAAAAAAATCTTATACACTCTACGGGAGAAAAGTATGACATTGCTACCGATTGTCAAATAATCCGCGGATGAGAATGTCCTATCTTTCTACCAAGGTGCGTAATGTATATTTTGCAGTAAAACCTTGACGTATTTTTGCTGTTTTGACCAGAGAAGTATCATCCTCTGACGGTATATTGAAATAGTATAAGCCTTAATGTTGTTTAAATTCCATTTCTTTCCATTCCTTCTCTATAGGTGCCTTATGCTTCTGGGAAAGACTATGGTAATGGGTTTCTGTCAATCAGGCTATTTAGGATTATTTAGGTTTAGTTATTTATCTATTTTTTAAGTGATACTTCTTTTGGCGCACTTATAATGTGCACACTGTTGTATTTATGTTCTGTATGCCGGTAGATGTGAAATAAAGTGTCAACGGTAGCCAGTTCGTATCGAGCAATCTGTTGTTTTACTACACGCACAAAGCGGTGCAATTTTCAGACATGAAAAAGTTCGATAATTCTGAGTAAATAAATAAACGCTACGCACTCAACGATCCCCATCCTATGGTTATACCCTGTGTAGAAACATACACAAGGACAAGGACAAACACACCCAGATTAGACCGGAACACATGCCTCTATGCTCAATACAAACGTCTGCTTCTAGCGGGAATCGAACTCGCGACTTGTGGAGCTTAAAGAAAACTCGCTACCGTTGCGTGAAACGTCGTCAAATATCTCCCATACAGTGTGAAGTGGCAATCAGAGATCAAATTTTGGAATTACTTTTGTTTGGTTACGACAAAGAAGTATAACTTCTTACGTCCATACATAAGTACACACACGCACACACAAAAACACATTTCTTAAAAAAATACCTATCTAATTTCACAAAGTCATGACCATTAGTAACAAGGCACAAAACAAGGCATTACAAAGTAGGTCTGAAGAACAACTGAGTGAGAATAATTTATTACAAAGGAATCTTTATAAAGGCTCTAACTTTTATGATTACATATGTAATATAATCACTTTAACGACGTTGTGGCGCAGTGGCAGCGAACCTTCCTTAAACGCCACAGGTCGCTGGTTCGATTCCTGCTCAGAGCATAATATGTTTGTTTTGACCATGCAAGCATATTTTCCGGTCTAGGTGTATTTGTCCTTGTTTTTGTATGTGTTTCCGGACCCTCGACACAGGATATCGCTATCCTAATAAAGGCCATTGAGTGTTGAGTGTGCAGCGTTATATACAACTCTTTATATTTATGTAGTTCTGTGAAATAAAATCTTTTCATTTTGTATAGTGTGGTAAAGGATTTATATTACAAATTAGACTCATTGTTGTATTTGTTGGTAATTGTTTTACAATGTAAATGAGATGTAATTGTGTTCGTCGAAAGAGATAGGGCACGGAGCTGATAAGTCGATGTAAACACAGTGCTAAGGCTCTTTCATATTCATATTTTATACTTCGGATGTTGTAAAATTTGCATGTTTATCTGTACGATAAATTGCTCACACAAAGGAACTTTCATGCCTCGCAAAATGTTGGATTAATTTGGTATTTTTAAAAATATGGACGTTTAATTAATTTCACACTCTTCCTTGTCAACAGCCTTACTGTTGGTTGATAATTTAAAACAAGAAAAACTTCGTTAATTTTATAATATATTTAACGTGTTGACAAGCCATTATATTTTTTTATAAAATTACACGGTAATTTTTTTTTATGTTACTAAGTTGGCAAGCAAGCATCCGGCCCACCTGATGGTAAGCGGTTGCCGTAGCCCATGAGCGCTTGCAACACCATTAGTAGGTGCCACTCACCCGTCGCCAACCTCGAGGTATTAGTTCTTAAATCTCCTCTGCCAAACCGGAACACAGTAATGCCTAAGACACTACCTCTTGGTGGTGGAATATTTGACACTGCCACCGGGCAGCCGGGCTCTTACAAACCAGTGTCACTGATTGCACTGGTGCAATAATCTCTGCTGTGACAGAGGTTATCCCAACAGCGGGCGATGGGGTCGTCACATCCCAACGCCGAACTATCTTATTCCTTCTGAGTGTTAAGAAAATAGAAATAAAACTATAGCCTTATAATATCTCATTGTCATATGTGTCCGGACCCCCGACACAGGATATCATTATCATAATATATCCGTTGAATAAGTTGCGTTTATTTATTTATTTATAAATATGGAAAGATAGACGGTTTGCTAGTCAACCGAGCTTGTTAGGAGACGGTTTGTTAGAAGATATTGACGATTATTCCATCCCTAAATAGCACCTTGTACCCCATAGGTTACGGTGTCTGTTTACCATTGGCCTTTTTACCACCATTATAATAAAAAAAACTCAAGGGTCTACCGTGAACTCTTATTGCGATTCAAATGATGACCTAAACTGAGCCACCTCGCAATTTGGTATTAATCAATATATTAAGTTGAAATTATTTTAAAAATTAAGTAACTCATTTACTTCCTGAACATGACCGAACTGAATAGCATCGCAATAGAATTGTGTACCAAAAATTCATAGTAGCCCCCAGGAAGATTGTAGTCTGTTTCTCTAAAATCCAAATTTGTGAAGTCAACAAACCTTACATTACATCGTGTTTATATAAATGGTTATTTCAATAAATAATAACCGTACAAGCAACAAACAATGCCATGATATTATCGCCAATACATTACGGAGAAAGATTTCCACATACATCTTGAATTGACATGTCCTGATAATGCGATGCGTACGCTTGTTCCTGGTCAATTATATGCAAACTCGCTACGTTCGTTGAATACGAAATTTTCTTATATGATAATTAAACGATCGAATCTTTAATTTTCTTTATTCATAAACTTGACCTTCAGCACAACGCATTGTTAATTAAATGGGAATTTGTCTACTCATCGCTTTATACGAAGCTTTTTACGACAAGGAATTTGCTGTGCTAACTTGAAAATTATATTTAACATTTTATTTAAATTTTTTGGTAAATAATAATCCACAACAAAGATAAAAGCTAAAAACTAAGATATATGTATACTAGCTTCTTTCGCAGCGTTTCTTGATAAGGTAGAAACTTTATTACAACGAAAAAAATGGTTCAAGGTGGTTATTTTTGACAAAGAGTGACGTGTATGTACTTTTCCAAAGTCCAATCTATTTATATACCAAAAATGATGAAAATCGGTTAATTGGTTAAGGCGGTAACAGACAGATAGATTTACTTTCACATTTTTATTATTATATTTAATTTTATATTATTTATTAGATTTAATGAAATTCAAATCCTGTAGTTCATTTTTTAAAATCCTACGAGAACTTTATATTTTTCCGGGATAACAAGTATCCTATATACAACAATACAACAATAAACATACAAAATAGAAGAGTTTATATTTTTAATCATAAAAAGGAATTACACAGATCGCAGATTTTATTATCATTGGCATTTAAATAAATTAATTAGTACTACAATTATTATATTTATCCTTTTTTTATTTTATTTAGAATATATGTATAATATTGAGTGTAGAATGACGTGCTAAAATAGATTTTTATCTTTACCGTGTATTTGCTTTTAAAAAAAACAAGTTTTTATGTTAAAACAAGAATAAACAGTCATCACAAGGATATTGTAACTTTACGATAAAATTCCAATTAAAGGAATTATATTAATTGAATATATATTTTAATACATAAAGATGATAACACACTTGATCATAACTGCTCTAAAGTTTATTTTAAAAGATAATAAATGAAAATCATAAGCAGGAAACCGTCCTAGCATGTGCTTTTACTGTCGATATCATTTCTAGCTTAGGAATATGGGGCGGAGATTTACTTTATCACATAACATCGAATAATAATTAAATTGGGATAATGGTAAATAAAATGTTTTAAAAACAGTTCAAAAGGAGATGATTCGACTCTGAAACAGCTTTTGTGAACGGGTTATTTAATTAATCGACGACGCCATCGCCCAGTGTAGGGATTATCTCTGTCACAGAAGAGATTATTCCACCAGTGCAATCAGTCACACTGGGTTAGGTCTTTTGTTGCAAGAGGCCTGCTGGGTATGTCCCACCGCAGTGTCAAATATTGTACCGCCAAGCAGTAGTATCTTAGGCATTAGTTAATAAATTTTTTCTTTGATTAGTTCTGAATATTTAGCACGCGCCTCGCTCAGATTTCTGTCTGAATATACTTTATAATTGTAGCTTAACTTTAGGAATCTCCGTACAACCTCGCTAATTTTAACGCTTGTAAATATTCTCAGTTTTTTACGATAAAACAAAACAAAGAAAAACATTGAAAAAACACGTTACTTGTATGTTTTGTGGAGAATTAAATATCGTACTTTTTATTATGTATGTTGATATTTGAAGTTAAAATATAAATTTTGTTATTTAAACTACCTACTGTGTACAAATATTAAAGATTCAGTCATAGTTATACGAGTACATGAGAGTTTAAAACTTTTTGTTGTAGAAGAACTGCGTTGCGCGACTTGGATTTTTACGTTTTATGTTTTCGATGGGATTTTATAGGGTCAGACTTGCTTTTTATATAGGTGAAGTACATACATACATACATTAAAAGACTTCTTCAATGAGCAACAATTATGTATATTGAAAAAGTTTTTCTCCAAGGAATCTATACACATGAATAAAATGTCAGTGTCTATTAGTTCATGCTAACCCCAAAGAAACACTACTCACAATAATTAAAGGATATTAAAAAGTGGTAAAAGTTTGTGTGTGATCACCGTAACAATTGATTTCACCGTATCATGCAATTGTTCGATATTCATTCATTTTTCAACCACAAAATGATTCCATGTCATAGAGCATGTTTTGCAGTTTCCAAAACCTTACCTTCATTTTCGACACGATCATTATTTTCTTAGTAATTGAATGTTAAAGTTAAAATGAACTTCTTTGATTTGATTGACGATTACTCCTTGATAAATCATCGTACTGAGCTCGTTAGAAGATCAAATTAAAGCTGTGTAAATTGTCTTAAGGTGTTTTACGGTAGCATAAAAAAAAAAAAAATTGAAGTTCACGGAACATTTCAAAGAAAAATAAAAAATTGGTTTTCGGGTGATTACTTAACAACCACCTATGCTGAAAAAATTACGGTCCAGATTCGAAAACTAGACACTTGAACCTACAACCTGTTTTTTTTTTCTTTTCTGTACCACCGTTTTTTTCTCCGAGTTATGCCTAGTTGAAAATCACCCACAAATTTTAACTACTTTTTAATATTCTTTAATTTTTGTGAATAGTGTATTATAATTTTTATAGACTTTTGAGTTGAACTGAGTTTAATGAAATTTACTGTCTTAGAAAATATAGATTACATTTTAAACGTTGAAGATCCACGTCAATGAAACCGCAGAGAGTACAGGCTAAGAGGCGCAGAGGTACCAATTCCAAACAAAATAGGTGTTTATTCGCTTCGCAGGAGGCACCCTAAAGACGGAGTCAAATTTGAGCCGCCGTAAATGGTGTCTCTTTTTCACGACCGGGTCACTGTACTCGGACTCCCTTTCAGTGACACTGACAAGGCCAGTAGGGCCAACAGCAATACACATTCCGGAAAAAAACGTGTTTATTCGTCTGACATGATATTGTAATCATTTTATTGAACGTTAATAGACGTTTGTAGAGGAAACGTGATTGGTTACCGTAACAATTTTTTTATCTCGCCATTGTCTTACTTTTAATAGGTATTAGTTAGTAGTTTATTTTGTACACGCGTTTTCGCGTACTACATATCTGTGTTTCTGCGAGAATCAAAGATAAATGATGATTTATTTAAACCTTTTCTTAAAGAGTTATGCTTCCGAGTAACTTCTTTGGCTACATACCTAATACATAATTTGACTAGCAGTTCATTGTTTAAAGTAACAGTCCATTCAATTATGCGAGGAAACAGACCTTAGTTAGTTTTAGTAAGTCCCAATATGACCTACATTGGGACTTACTCAGGCTTTGTAAAATATAGCCTTATTTCTGTCTTCCAAATGTTTATAGCCGGCAATGACGTCATAGTGGCATGCTAGGAAAAGGGAATTTATGTTACCTATCGAAATTTGATATATATATATTTTTTAAAGAATATTAGCAATGATTTTCCAAGGAATTACTAATATTCCTATTGCCCCTCCAAATAAGCTCGAAGCTTATTTGGAGGCCATGTAGGAGGAGGACCATAGGCCAAGGGGGTCAGGATCGAACCCTCGACTCTTGCGTTAACGGAGGGAAGTCGGCCCTTCTACCGTTAAGCTATTGAGGCTTCAATATTAAACCCAAAATTGTGATATCAGTTCAATACGCTCTGAATTAAATGTTACTAAAAAATCTAGTAATTGTAATAGCAGCCAAATTTACGTAGTTATTCATTATAAAATAAAAATGCTATGTTTGAGACTCTTTATATTGCAAAAGCCCTAACCGATGAATTTGCCATAATTTGGGCCATTTTCTTTTTGAAATGTGTATTGACGTTGGCCCTGCTGGCCTTGAAAACGTCTCCTAGGAGCCGAATACGGAGACCCGGTCGGGATAAATGGAGAGCCCAAATCACGGGGCCCATCATTATCGGAGATGGAGGCAGCGCTCCGAACGCATTCTACACTATCGAGTTAATCCACGGCGAAGCCACGAGCCTCAAACGCATAGTTACGCCGCTGATATCCGGAAAACAAACACATTAAAATAAATTCTACACACGCTTCCGATTATTTATTGACCTTATAAATCTTAGCTGTATTCTATGAATAGATCTGCAATAAGATGTAAATAATTAATGCTTGCATGCGTTTCTAAACAATGCAATGCATTATTGCATAATGCAATGATGCGTTGCTGTGCCACGACTCTGCACTTCCTCGAATTGTGAGAGGTTTAAAGAAATTAATTTGAATCTATACCAATATAATAAAGTTGAAGAATTTGTTTGGTTGAACGCGCTAACCTCTAGAACCACTGATCAGATTTGAAAAAATCTTCTTACATTTAATGGCACGTTTAATAATCATGCCTCGATACGCGGGAGGGCGATGAGATACGGTGTATGGTGGAAGAACACAATAAAAAGCGAAAGAATTGTTAGTTTGTTTGTTTATAACTAAACAATAAATATGTAAACCACGTGAGCGAATCCATGGCTACAGCTAGTATATAGTAAAATAGATTAAAAATTGTTTAGGTATATTGCCCTTTGAGATGTATCTTTACACTACATAAAGGTGAGGGTTATTTTTTATTAAATTGAAGTTGAATTATCGTTGAAAACATGATATTACAAACACTATATTCAATGTGCCTGTCTCTTTATTCCGTTATTTAGCTTAGCTCGATGCCTACAGTTAGAATTTAGATGATTCTTTCCTTTTCGTGACACCGATTCTATGTATTTGCAATACCTATTTTATTGTACCACGGAACGACGCGGTTTGACGTTTCAGCACCAAAAGCTAAATATATAAAGAAGAGTTTTGGTATATTCCATTTGATAAGTCATTTATATAGATTTTTTTAAAGTATTAGCAATGCTTTTTCAAGGCATTGCTAATATTTCTATTGCCCCTCCAAATAAGCTCGAATCTTGAGCTAGGAGTGGGTACGACAATGGGGGTCAGGATCGAACCCTCGACTCTCGCTTTAACGAAGCGATGTCGGCCCATTCACCGTTGAGCTATTGAGGCTTCGTAGAAAAATTATAAGTCAAATAAATATTATGTGATATATGATGAACTTACAGTTTCTCCTCGAGCCCGCTGGCGGTGTCCGGCAGTCGCCCAGATCGCTGGCTCTCGCTGTCAATATCTTTAACCTGAAAAAAATAACGCTATATAAACAACATTACATATAAGTATATAAATTGACCGATTATGAACGCAACTCCTAACGAAGCCGGTTTATGTGGGGTTCGCATTCCGAACCTCTCATCAAAGGCTTCAGAGTAAGGCGTGGAGAACGATTTTGCAGGGCCCCCGTTTACCCCTCGAGGGTGGCTAGTTCTGTTTGCCATTTGCAACTGTATTAGCCACCTTCTCATTTGGAGTTAACTGCTATGTACTATCAGGTGAAGTAAAATTATTTCCTTACCGTTGTAAATAATAAAAACGGCTTTTTTGTATTCTAACCTGCATTTCGTCCGTCAATATTTTATATACAAAACGATAGATATTCGGTAATTTTTCGTGTGAGATGACAATTCGTTAATTAAATCGGTGTTTCATTCTATATAATAATTACATTCACTTATAATTATTGAAGACGTGTTTCATCATAAAGAACCGAATAATATTGATGATACAGTACGATATCATTTCGGTAATGACATCAGGCATTGTACTGGAACAATGGAAGAGATTTGATAATGTTTCGTATTAGGTAAATAATACGTCCTCGATAATATCAGAGGATTGATTGAGATTGAAAATTGTATAAGTAAATTTGATAACAATATTCATTGTTATTATTAATAAAGTATGACGTGTGACAATGGTTTTATCAAGCCCTTGAAAGAACGAAGAAAAGAGTTATAATGTGACTTTTAGAATTTAGAATACAAAGCAATGTTTTACAATTTTGACAAGACGCTTTAATAGTGCAATTTTTCTTAAATTCTATCTTTATTAGAGGTTGAACAAAAACGAATCTTCATATTTTATAACACACAAAAAATCCAATTACTTCATAATAAAAACTAATAATATAATGATATATTAGTTTTTTATAATTTAGACTTAAAGTATGTACATATGATAACATAGAAAAAAAAATGAGTTGCTTTTAACTTTAGTACTAAAAATAATCCAATTTTTTGTAATATAAAAGAGGCAAACTGGTAGGAAAAAGAGGCTAAGCGATCACCTACACCCATGAACATATGCAACAATAGAGGGCATGCAGGTGCGTTGTCAACCTTTAATGAAAGGATAGGCTAGAGAAATAGAGGGGAGTTTTGACAAGAACATTCATAATAAAGTGTCACTTTGTACTTTTTGACGCAAACACAAAGCTTCAAGAGGTTGAAAAAGGCAGTGAAAGTTTGTATGCGAAACCTATTATTTCTAACATAATAAAGTTGTCTTATTAAGCAAATTAACAATTGTTCTTCACGTGGATTATTCTGAAAACAATCACAGTGAAAATTGCGACAACCGCGGGTGGAAATATTCTACTTTGCTCCCGTAGTATTTATAGAATATTTTGCCTACGATGAAAAGTTCGCTTTTAGTCCCCGGTAAGAGGGATAAACATACAGTTTCTAGGTGACCGGGACGTAAAGTGAGGTAATTAGTGTCATCTTGTCGGGAGAGAATGAGGCATTTTTGTCCCTCGTACTGTGACGATCTCAACATTACACTTTGTTTAAATCTCTAAAACAATGTATTTTCTATAATATGAACCTATTTATGGACGGTCACCCATCCATTTACTGACCGCACCCAAAGTTGCTTAACCTAAAATTCGTTTGCCGACCACGTGACTATGTGCAACGTAATACTAAGTATGGACATACCCCGAAAATAATATTTTTACAAAATCAAAAATTTATAAAATTTTGTATGAAAATTTCCATAGAAAAAGGAAAATGTATGGAAATTCACGGAGTCAGGTGCCGAATGTCATTGCAGCTGTTTCACATATATAAGGGGTGTGGTGTCGGCGAAGGTGTCTCCCGAGCGTATGCTTTGTGAGTGCCCGTCTGACGTCTCTACCCCCGCGTATATGTGGACGATTTACCAAGACGGTGCGTTCGGGCGGCCATGCTGCTAGAATGCTAGTTAAGGTTTCCGATCGTCGTATATGGTTTTATACATATTATTAATGGTGATTGGTGATGCATGGCAAAGAATATATATAAAGTATATATTAAAGATATATACAATAATTAATAAATAATGACGGTATGGTGGTCCGTCTATGATTACTGGCAAAGAGATCTAATATGAATAATATGATCTATACATGTTAAAGGCAAATTTATATCATTGAAATATTGAAAATAATTTATTATTATAAATTAAATATTTAATGACGGTTTGTGGGTCCGTCAATTATGAATGTATATATGTTTGATATATATTAAGAAACGAAGTTTACTCCGTTTCTTTAATATTATATAATATTGTAATAGCGAAAGTAATGCTTCGGCGCAAATATTGTTTATGTTTCAGAATCTACTAGATTATTTGAAACCTAAGAAGAAGCGAATTCAATGAAGATTTAAAAGTATGCGTTGGGAAGAATTTATGCGTCGTAACTAATAAATAATTATATTTCAGCTGTATACGTGTATAATGTTTTATGAGTTGTAGTTGACCCGATACTTGAGTTTGAGGTTCTGATGTGACCTGAGTCATGTCTATAGTGTCCTTAAGCGAGGCCCGAGGATTTTTAATCTTAGTTGACCCGATGCTTAAGTATGAGGCTCCTGACATGATTTTGGTTATGTCTATAGTGTCCTCGAGTGAGGTCCTTTGACTTTGCTGATGTGATGTTGACATGGGGTTGACTCTGTGGTGCGATTTATATCGATGCAGTAGTTTCCTCAGGTCCATTGCTGAAGCGGCCTTAGTGATACAGATTAGAATTGCTGCGGTGGTGCGACTTAGGTCGATGCCGTGATGTAATTCGGTTTGTTGCTGAGGCGCTGGAATGTTATACATCGTTTGTAGCAAAATGACTCGTCTTCTTATTAGAGACGCCCCCTTAGCTTAGCAATAGGGATTTTTATAATTGACATTGTAGCATGTCGTACTATTAGGGCAACTGGTTGCTTCTCACTTCGAGATAGCTAACTAGTATTAGACAGTGTGGCCTGCTTAACTCTTATCATGTGTGTTTATCACGTCTTAAATAATGAACTGGATTCGGATGTATGTTTGAGTATTGAGCCAAAGGGTACCTTGCGTGAGCAAGTGCTATGGTTTTAATGATGCAAAACTATAATAAGAAAACGACATAAATCAAAGAATATTAGTTGTAAGACAATGCGATTACGAATACGATATAAGCCCACGAATATTAATTGTAAGACAATGCGATTATTTAAATACCAATTAGGTAGGGTTAGGTAGGACTTAGTTTTAAAGAATTGCGGTTGTGATATTATAAAGAATTGAATATTATCAATACTATATGACCCATATATAGTGATAAAAGAAATATACGCTATAAATAGTATTATTGATGAAAAATACCTTAACAAAGGTGAAGTTTATGATAAATATAAACTCTATATTAACCACATATAGTGGTATGACAAATATACGTTATAAATATAATTATTAATGAATTTGCCTACACTTCGGTGAGGTTATTATAAATACTATATTACACGTATATAGTGATAATAGAAATATACGTTATAAATATAATTATTAATGAATTTTACTTCACTAAGGTGAGGTTGACGATTATAGCATTGTGCTTACGGAATGCCGCCTGGCGGTTTAATGTTCGAATACATATCTGAACCAGGGATTTATTCCCTTATATATGATGACCAGGGCTTGTCCCTCAATTATTATGGCGTTTTGCCTTATCATATAAAAATGAATAAGAAATATAATGCGACTTCGGTCTTAATCGATACTATTACTAAATATCAGGGCTTGATCCCTTTCTATGCTTGAAAATAACAATAATATAAAAGAATAAATCTTGCGTCCCGATAACGAAATCACTATAAATATAAATTACCAGGACTATGTCCTTTCACGTTATAACAATCAAATTGTGTGTCGCAGGCGCACTATAAATAGCCTATCCCTTACCCGGGAGGGCTCGTATATATGGTTGGAGCCCACAGTCGGTGGCGTGTGTGGGGCCATGGACCTTCTCCCGTCCTTTATAGTTTTCCCAGAAAGGGTTAAGTATATAAGGATTGGAGGAGCGGATTACTTTCAGCTACTTGTAAGAGGTGTTGAAAGTATAGGGATATATTTATTATCTCACCATTTTGCCTTTATTGGCTTATATAAATATTTTTATTATGATAATCATATTACACTAATATAATTAAACTATGTAATAAATAAGATATTATTGTTTTCCATTGTCGAATTGAACCTGTTGCCTCTGATGCTCTAAAAGAACACGGTTTATTACGATCACAACGTAACAAGGGTCCTGGCCGCTAGACGATACGCGTGCCAATTTCGTAGTTTTATGCTATTTATTTTCGTGCTTTTAAATATATTTATTTAAATATATTATATATCTATATTAGATATATAATGTAAGGTAGGTTTAGTCACAGTACCAGGAACTAAAAGCGATCTTATCATCAAAGCAATTACTGATTAACGATTTTAATACAATCCCTTCCCCCTTCTTTAACAAACTTTGAATGTAATATTCATTTATATCAAATCAACCGCCACAATATAAGTTTGCAGCTTTTAGCTCTACAAATGACGATACTTCAATACAACTTTTCATCCCCCCCTTTCAACCACTTACAACCTTTTTTTCGCATGAAAATGTAGCCTACGTCCTTATCAGACTCTGGACTATCTGTGTATCAAATTTCATTTAAATCGGTTCAGTAGAGACAGAATGACTTTCGCATTTATAATATTAATTAAGGATTAAAAAATAACGATTTTACCTGGTTATAAACATCGATTTCCGAACAACATCAAAATGACTTCTATTACGAACTGTTGTACAAATAAAAGCTATCTTATTTAATCGGTCATTGCCAGAATATTTTTTGCATCTTCCGCAAGACAAACGAATTTCAATAAAATATTACCAAATCATTGGTAAATTGCTAAATAATGTAACAGTGGTAAACAATGTGATGGGCCAATGTGGCCATAATTAAATAGATTACTAACAGTAGTATACACTGTCGGTAATAAATTTATTATTATCGTTATTACGATAATAGATTTAGTATAATCGTTATTACATCTTACAAATACATATTGTATCGTCTTACATAAGTTACTTTATGAAACTAAAAAATCCATTAGATTATAGATATGATTACGAAAATGAACTGAAAAATACATATTTATGGCTGCGGTCGCGGGTCCGCTCGCGTGGTTTTTGTTAATGTCATGACGGTTGGCAAACAAGCATACGGTCCGCCTGATGGTATGCAGTCACCGCAACCTAAGAACGCTTGCGATACTTGAAGTATCACAAGCGCGTTGCCAACCCAAGGAACAGGAGGGACGGGATGAGAAGGGGGAAAAACAGGAAGGGAACAGGGGGGGGTGGGAAATTGGGCCTCCGGCACTCTCACTCATCGCATGAAACGCAACAGTACCTAATGATACTGTTACTTGACGCCGATTCTCTGTGAGAGGGTAGTACTTCCCCGGTCGAGCTGGCCCTTTTGTGCTGAGAGAAGGCTCTACTACCATAAATAGATTTTTCTGTATTGCATGGAACATCAGCTAATTGGTCCAGTCATTTCAAAGATTTGCCGGAACAAACAGACAGACAGACGGAAAGACAAAAATTTTAAAAATTGTTTTTTTTTTATGTACGTACCGTATACACTTTCATAATCATTTAGTAAAGCGCTGTTATTTTGGAATTACAAACAGACACTTCAATTTTATTTATTTGTAGAGATATAGACTTTTTTGTGGATCTGAAACCAATTGAGGTTCTGGTCTGTGTATCTTATGTCATTAGTTATGTCTAATACATTACAAAGTCTACAGTCTTACAGACCTTTGAAACTAAAATAAAGATAGTAGTTGTAAAGTTACATTGAGAAAGTATTGCTTAATTCCATCCTTAAGAGAATGGAAGTTGGTTGCGAAGATTGTATGGAATAATTTTCGAAGCTTATTAAATGTCTGAAGTAAAGCCAGGTCTCATTGTTAGTTCTTCTATATGAGTATAATTTTCGCGTAATATTTAAAGATCTGTTGGTTCGTGTGTTGATGTGACTTTTTATTTATTTTTTATTTCATGACGGAAACAAGCATACGGTCCGCCTGATGGTAAGTCACCACAACCTATGAACTCTTGCAATACTTGAAGTATCACATGCGCGTTGCCAACCCAAGGGATAGGAGGTAAGGTATGAGAAGGGAAAAGGGAAGGTAGCTGAGGGAGTGGGAGATTGGGCCTCCGGCGCTCTTACTCAAATACTCAGGGTATGAAACGCAACAGTACCTACGCAGCTACAATGGATTGTCACATATACTAGTTACTCATACTCAAGAGTTTCTTGAGAGACATGAAGGTTTCTAGATTTTTCCATAACCGTAAAAGAGGATAATAATAATAATAATAAACGCTACACACTCAACGGCCCCCATTAGGATAGTGATATCCTGTGTCGGGGTCCGGACACATTCACAATAACAAGGACAAATACACCCAGACCGGAAAATATGCTTGCATGGTCAATACAAACATATTATGCTCCGAGCGGGAATCGAACCCGCGACCTGTGGCGTTTAAGGCAGGTTCGCTACCGCTGCGCCACAACGTCGTCAAATTCGTCATTTGTCAAATTCGTCGGATAATTGAAAAGAGGATAATGGAATCATCACCTTTGATTAAAGTCTACGTTTTGTATCCAATCTACCATCGCGGCTTTTAAATAAGACTATTGTAGCGGAATTGACCTAGAGACGCAATGTACTTAAATCCGATTCTAAACACGAGTATGATCGACCTCTGCAGTTTTTTTTTTTTTTTGTTCCTGTGAAGTAATCGCTTGGATATACTTCTAGGAATTTGCTGCTCTGCTATTTGATACAGAGTTGTGCCTAAAGTAAATTATTTAAAAACCAATGTTTAATTTTATTAGAAGACGTTATGTTAATTACACGTTAGTAAATTTATAAAACGGCAATATTATATATGTACATGAACTCATATTTACACATTTTTAAATTTTATACTATATATTTATACACACATATATACATACTTATATATACATTCCATTATTATATATATACATAAATACACACATAAACCCACGCATATATACATATATTATTATTATTATTATATATTTTTTTCTTTTATTATTATTATTTTTTTTATTTTTTTTTTTTTTTTTATTAGGCGTTATTAGGTATTATTAAATTGTTTTAAATTGTTAACGATTGTGTGTATGTGAGACAAAAAGGATCGAGTGCTTTTATCGTTTTTAACTATGTCGTTTAACTCTGCGGTTATGTCACATCGTTCTTGTTGCGATGTGTTCCACTTGCCACACTGTTCTACTTCTGCCTTTTTCTTTTTTTTTAGACGTTCGCCGGCTCGCAGTCGAATTGGAAAGGTACTCATCAACGTTGCATTTATTTATCTGTAGTGTTTTGTAGACAAGATGTTTTTAGTGAGGTGTAAGAATTATATATCGATAAAATGATTAATACAAATCCTTAAGTATTTTTTGGTAAATCGATAAATACACTTAGACACGAATTTAATGCATTGATAAAAACGGGAAAAAAGATAATGGGACTGAAGACATCTGGAATGGATAAAACAAAGATAAAACGACATTTTCGAAAAATTAATCTAAGTCGATCGATTTATTGCCCCCGAAACTCCTTGTATACTAGATTTCATATAAATCGTTGGAGACGTTTCCGAGATTCAGAGTATATATTTATATATATACAAGAATTGCTCGTTTAAAGGTATTAAATAGATAGATAGATTAGAGAGATGGTACTATGAATGCGAAAGTGAGCTTGTTAGTTTAACACGCTGACGTTACGTCTGAATCGGCAAACTGTTTATGATCAATTTTCGTATAGATATATATGATGGTATGGTAGCCATGGATACGGTAAGGTATACCCTTTGACGGGAAATATAATTTGTGGGAGACGAAAGTTATTCACGCGTAAGTTATTTTGTATCTTTTTACATACTTGTTAAACATTTTATTGTTACTTTTGAGTTCATTACATTATATTTTTATTATATTGATATTTGCAAAGTGAGATTCCACAGTTTTAAAATATAAACCTCTGCCTAAGAAGAACCAGCGAAACAAACTAAAGAGGCTATATTTATTTTTATGTGAATTGGTTTACATTATTGTTTATTCAAATAGGGTTTTAAGCACTTTTTAAATTATATTATAGTTGTATGTCAATGACTAGTATCTCACGATTAAACTCATTATCCATTACCCCATCCCTTATATTAATCGTAATAACGTGGGACTGTACTTGCGGTGACAAATTTACGATTTCACCTCAATCGTGGGAGAGTCGACGTGTTTCTTCTGTTGTACTTTCCCTTTGACAATAATTTGCATATTGTTGAGTGACATCCTGACGTATATGCGGCGTTATCAAATATAACTAATATTTATAAGACGACGTTGTGGAGCAGCGGTAGCGAACCTGCCTTAAAAGCCACAGGTCGCGGGTTCGATTCCCGCTCGGAGCATAATATGTTTGTATTGAACATGCAAGCATATTTTCCGGTCTGGGTGTATTTGTCCTTGTGTATGTTTCAGGACCAGTATATAACTATCCTAATGGGGGCCGTTGAGTGTGTAGCGTTTATTTATTTATAAAAAAAAATATTGTAAATTATTTAAAACCCCAGGTAAAAATTCACAATACAGAAAAATAAAAAAATTTCATCTACTTGTGTGACAAATTCATCCAGCTATTTTACTTTGAAAACTGAAATGAAATTTCTATAAGATGAACCTGAAAGTGAATATTTTCAAAAAAGGAATCTTAAAATCGGTTAATAAATAATATTCAATTCGTAAAAATCATAAGTTATTATTAGCAAAATTCGAGCCCATAAAAAATTTCATCCCTTATTTTATCATCATTAGGGGTGGAAGCTTATTTTATTAAATTTAATTGGAACCACACTTCATGAATATCGGAGTTTTGAATTTAAAAACAATAAATCTAAATTAAGTGCCTCCTTTCAAAAAAAAATATTTTATAAAATATATTTCAGATGCATAAATAGGTAAGGCTCACTTCGGTTGTGATAATTCGCTGGTTTGCTTATTTCACAATCTGCTACACTTATTTTTAAGGCTAACTAATTTTATAAATGCCAAAGTGAGTTTGTTCCCTTGTAACATTTTCATGCCTAAACCGCTGAACCGATTATGATGACTAAATTCAGCATAGATATAGATGAGACCATAAGGACGGTTATAGGCCATTTTTGGTCACATAACAAAACTAGAAAGGGGTGAAATGAGGCATGTATGTGTGTATGGGGAACCAATTATATCTAATCGCACCAAAGGTGCCTCATTAACATTACCATTCACATAGGTAAAGCACCGCGCAAATGTTAGTCTTCTATAAAAACATCAGGTCAAATATGAAAACAACCGATACCATAAACTCGGCTCATTGCATCAAATTCTCCGATGGTAATCAAGAGATAATGATTACAGCAGCCAGCAATTATTTTATGACAGTCGAAATCGAACAACAATAAACAGATTACGCAATGTAAAGTAAATATTATACACAAGATTGTTACTCGTCGAACCACAAAAAAAAGTAATTAGATTCAATGGATCGTGAACTCCGAACTTACACCACTTTAGAACGTAACGCAAGCGCGGTTTTTTTTTCCAAACTCGCGATGACATTGTAATAATCGTTGTTGAACCGGAACTAGAAAAGGTTTTCTATAGAAAACTCAAGTTCAAGATAAAATTTACGTAAACTTAGATATTTATTTAATAACATAAACACTATAAACAAATAAACGCAACACTCTCAACGATCCTAATTAGGACAGTGATATCCTGTGTCGGGGTCCGAAAACATACACAAGGACAACGACAAACACACACAGACCAAAACACATGCCTGTATGGTCAATCCAAACATCTGCTTCGAGCGGGAATGAAACCCGTGAGATGCGCTTATGGCAGGTTTGGTACCGATGACGATGACGAAACCACATAAGTTTTCGATGTGGTTACAGTGTTTTCCTTACAAGTCTACTGACTCATATAAGTATGCTAATGCCAGTTATCATCACAAAAAAACAATTCTTGGTAAGTGATTTACCCTAACTCAAGTTTCTGGTAAGCTAGTCAAGGCTAACGAGATCAGGTATAAGTCGTTTTATGTAAAAACTGTTAACCCGTTAAATAGATTTTGATGGTAGTGGACTGCAGGATCTGGTAAAATAGGCTACGAAGATAAAGATTTATTCAATAATTGATATCAGCAATGCGCGAAGAAGCATCTTGCGGGTAGGCAGTGTTGGCCGCCTTCGCATTTGGACTTTATTTCCACATACCATCAGGTGGAGTAGAGTCATTTGCCATCCGGGGTAAATAACAAAAAAGATATAATTTTGAAATTATTAAAATTGTATAATTATTAATAATATACGGATTCCGCATAGGGCACTAGTACAGTGGCGGATTTACCAGCAGGCTGAGTAGGCTTGAGCCTGGGGCGGCAGATTTTTGGGGCGGCAAATTTGGGTATCAAATTTTTTTGCTACCTCATAAAAATCCAAATGGTTTTTGTATGACGGTCTTCTAATGTTCTACAGGAAGAAATATGCAAAAAATTTGCCGATGACTTTCCCCTCTCACTTGTCTGAGTAGCAAACAAACAGCTAGTTCGCCAAGGCAAGTCCGGTAAGGGTGGCAAAAACTTTACAGCCTTGAAAATGTGTAAATCCGCCAAAGCATTTATTTATTAGTATTAGTACATAATCGCTTCTACTTCGGTCTTCTGCGGTGTACTTTTCGTTTTTGGGGATCGATTTTTGTACGTCCATTTGCCTGTCATATCCTACATCTATTGCACTATAATGTTTTTATAAATAAATAAATAAACGCTACACACTCAACGGCCCCCATTAGGATAATTATATCCTGTGTCGGGGTCCGGAAACATTCACAATGACAAAGACAAACACAACCAGACCGGAAAACATGCCTGTACGATTAATACAAACATCTGCTCCGAGCGGGAATCGAACCCGCAACCGTCGAGGCTTAAGGCAGACTCGCTACCCACAACGCCAGAACGGTGTCAATGTTTGCCTCAATAGCTCAACGGTAGAAGGGCCGACTTCGCTCCGTTAACGCGATAGTCACGGGTTCGATCCTGACTTCCTTGAGCTCTTGTCGTACTCACTCCTAACGCCAGCTTCAAGCTTATTTGGAGGAGCAATAGGAATATTAGTAATGCCTTGAAAAATGCATTGCTAATATTCATTAAAAAAATATCTTGTGAACAATTTCATAATCATGTCTTAACTAAATATGTATTATTACGACAGATATCATAAAAAACAATAAAAAGTAAGAAAACAATTTTTTCAAAGTTGTTTTGTTTATGTTCTATTTTAAAAACAGTAATAGATCTTCTTTGGTATAATTATTGTGCGAACTTTGAAGGATAGCGACAATTAATATTAAAAACAAACAATTATTAATTGACATTGAAACGTTATTAAAATAAATCTTTTTTTATTATATAAAATAATAAATAAACTGTGTTATTGTACGGAGTATTTATTAATAAGATAAATTGGTTCGCGTTCTTGCGGTATCCACTACAGACGAATATTGAAATAAAATATAAATATGCAAAATAAGTCATCACGAGTTAAGATTAATTGATTGTCATTTTTGTGTTATCGACAACAGAAGAATATTGAAATAAATATGCACAACAAGTCACTATGAGTGTGAAATAAGTAAAAAACAAACAAAAAATATTTTTTAGAGGTCATACTTTTTTTGACAAGCAAATGCAAAAAAACTATACATACTCATACTATACATACTCATACTCATACAATACTAATTTTAAAAACACCTCTATTACGACAGTTATATCCTAATTTGCTTACATGGATTCTAGCAAATTTACCCCGAGCGATAATCGATCAAGCCACTAATGAAGCTTAAGAAAGGTTCAACACCACTGCGCCACAACAGTCGTCACAATATATTATACTATATTTAATAGGTTCAAAACATGTAAATCATCCTTATAATAGTTTAATCGGTGTAATTAAATAACAACGCGGATACAGCATCAGAATATGTTATTCAAAGAACGTCTTCCATACATTACCCCGTGATTCTTGTGATGGAGCACGAACTATGATAACAAGCGAATAATTTACCTATTCTACATCCATAATAAGTGCTAACAAATATTTAAATATATACAAGATAATTACTTTTTCTTCTTATATATTTTTTATGTTACAAGTTGGCAAGCAAGCATACGGCTCACCTGGTCACATCCCGACGCCGCGAAAACTGTAGGCTAATGAAATTACTGGGCAAAGGAGACAAGAACCAATATCTCTCGTTGGCAACGCGTGAGTGGCACCTACTAATGGTGCTGCAAGCGCTCATAGGCTACGGCAACCACTTAACATCAGATGGGCCGTATGCTTGTTTGCCAACTTGTAACATGCTAAATTTCAGCATAATAAAAATGTTCAATTTTTTAATCGCTACACGTTGTAAAAATATAAAAGCACTATCATTGTATTATTTTAGATATGAAAAAATATATTATAGTCTAACATTAATAGTTAAACTATTTTGATGGGCGTACCACGATAATACCATAATAAATTATAGTTCAGCCGCCTTTCTGATCTGATGTGCGCGAGCGCATCCTATAAACAAGGACACGAGCTTTTACTTCACGCATTTTTTTTTTTTTTTTTTTATGTTAGAAGTTGGCAAACAAGCATACGACCCACCTGATGGTAAGTGGCTGCCGCAGCCTATGAGCGCTTGCAGCACCATTAGTAGGTGCCACTCGCGCGTTGCCAACCTCGAGATATTAGTTCTTAAATCTCGTTCGCCCAGTAATTTCACTAGCATACAATGCCCTTCAAACTGGAACACAGTAGTGCCTAAGCACTACTATTTGGCGGCAGAATATTGGACACTGCGGTGGTACCTACCTAGCCGGCCTCTTGCAACAAAAGACCTACCACCAGTGTGACTGATTGCACTGGTGGAATAATCTCTGTTGTGACAGAGGTTATCCCAACAGCGGGCGGTGGGGTCGTCACATCCCGACGCCTTACAATTGCTTTGCTTAGACGCATTGCTTAGACTCATGTTTTGATATCAAAATAATATAAAAAAATATTATATTTTTGTTCTGATATTGTGCACAAAGTCAGAAACACAAAGGTCAGTTAATTGCGCTTTGACGGCGGTCAGCCTATTAACGGGTGGACGAGATAATAAAGTAGTCAGTACCTACTATTATCAATTTTTATTATTCGGTAAGATAGATTAGAGGCATCTGTAGGCAATCTGAACAACTGTAACAGTAAGTCCGCCAATATCTGACAAGAAGCAAGCAAGTCACAAGTTAATGAATTTGTCCTTGTCCTTATATGTGTTTCCAGATCCCAGACACAGGATATCACTATCCTAATGGGTGCCGTTGACTGTTTAGAGTTTATTTATATTTATTTATTTTTGAAAAATTAAAATAACTATTAATGGCTTCTTCTTATATTTTCAAGGCTAATTTAACTACCATCATTAGTATATCGTATCACGAGCGAGTCTTAATTTTCGAATCGAATAGTTGTGACTGTTAAAACTATTCAAATAACTAAGTGACCAACTTACTTTGGAAAAACGTACGGATATACGTCAAACCATGCGTTGAATTTCCAACAACACGACAATGAAATGTAAGTTAAAAATAAAATTTTAGTCGCCATTGAAACTTTTGGTGATTAGCAGAATTACATAAAAGTTCATAACGGATACGCGTTACTGTGTTTGTATAACATGACACACATTTGTATTTATCATTTTAACGCGTTATAAAACTGATGCTATCTTTTTAAAACAAAAATATATGAGTGATGATTGTATGTATTCATTGTTTTGTTTGTTAACGGTGAATACGTTTCTGGGTCACGTCGTGGTATAGATGTTAAATATTGATTTAAAAACAGTTAGCTGTCTGAACTTTAAAACAATATCGTTCGTTCATTCATTCAAATATCATTTAATTTAAAAATGGCAACTCTAACCTTGAAACAGCTACTCGTGATAAACATTATTAAAAGTTCTTACCCACGATGGGTATCATTGCCTTCACAGTTGAAAGGGCTGCTTCAAGCTTGAACGGTAGTAGAGCCATGCTTCTCTCAGCACAAAAAGGTCGGTTCGACCGGGGAAGACCCTCTCACAGAAAATCAACGTCAAGTAACAGTATCATTAGGTACTGCTGCGTTTCGTGCGATGAGTGAGAGCGCCGGAGGCCCAATATCCCATCCCCTTTGTTTGTTTCCTTTTTCTCCTTGGGTTGGCAACGCGTTTGTGATACTTCAAGTATTGCAAGCGTTCATAGTTTGCGGTGACTGCTTACCATCAGGCGGACCGTATGCTGGTTTGCCAACCGTCATGACATAAAAAAAAAGTATCGCCCAAAGAATTATCATTTAGTGTAGAAACTATTATAGCATACATGCCAAGGCGCCACCATTCTCCACCACTTCAGGTGAACATGATTATCCAAATTAATACTATAAACTGCTGAAGCAATTTTGATGAGTTTCAAATAGATCGGACTTTAAAAAAGGAGAACATGGGCTACTTTAAAGTCCGAACAGGAAGGAAGACATGGGCTACTGTTTGTCGCAAAATCAAAACTTAAAAAATAGAGATTGAAATTTTATTCGGGAGCTAATTATTTCTATTTCAATAAAGACGCTTTATGGAAACAAATTCATAATTATTCTAAAAGTTACTGTATAACAGTAATGTATTTAGAATATAATAATTTTGAAAAAAACCCTTGTTTTTGCAAACCATCACTTTCCAGCAAGATTGAGAAATGCTTGAACCATTATCTAATTATGCGAATTTTCGCCGTGTATGGATACCCGCGTTATAAGGCATGATGTGTTCTCACGTCCAGGTCTCTGTACTTGCCCCCACTCAGTGTCGCTGTCAAGGCCAGTAGGGCCAACAACAATACGCCTTCCGAAAAAAAATAGGCTTGAAGTAGTAAATAATACGTGTACTTCTGCATTTAAGTCGATGAGCGTAAGCGTCGGACTTAGAATGCAATTACGACATATTATAATATGTCTATACTAGCGGCCCGCTCCGGCTTCGCACGGGTATAAAATATATAGCCTATGTCATTCACTGAAAAAATGATTAAAATCGATGCAGTAGTTTTGATTTATTCATTACTGCCCGTGGCCCGCACGCGTTAAATGTAATTATTTACGACATCACATTAGAAACCTCAAAAATAACAGTATTTCTCCACTATTTTATGGATGTTATTATACATATAAACCTATCTATAAAAAATCGCATCAAAATCCGTTGCGTAGTTTTAAAGATTTAAGCATACATAGGGACAGAGAACGCGACTTTGTTTTATACTATGTAGTGATAATATTTCAGTATAAACATAGGTCTTTATTGTTATTGCATGATATTCTTAATGGTTAGCCTTCTTTGCTGTAGTATATAATATATTTTTTTCTTAAATAAATATAAGAGAAATACCAGTCTCGCTCATTCACTCATTCATCACCAGATCTCTGAAAACATACGCTTGATATTTTGCGATGTAGCCCTTTCGCTACGAACAGATTTTTTATGTTAGAGGGGCAAACGGGCAGGAGGCTCACCTGATGTTAAGCGATCACCGCCGCCCATGAACATCTGCAACATCAGAAGGCATGCAGGTGCGTTGCCGACCTTTAAGGAAAGAATACGCTCTTCTCTTGAAGGTTCTCAAGTCGTATCCACTCCACTGATTCCACCGAGTCGTTGTGCGAGAAAGAAAATTTCTTGTAAATCGCGCTGTTATGGATTTCCAGACATCGAGGTGGTATGGATGGAGTTTAGAGTTTAGTCGCGATGCCCGATGGTGAAATTCTACCGGTGGGATCAATCCAAACAATTCCTCAGAACATTCCCCGTGATATATGCGATAGAAGATGCAGAGTGATCCGACATCTCTACGCAATGCCAAAGGGTCAAATTTTACTTTACATTTTTGGTAGGTATTTTTTATTGTTATTAACTAAAACAAAGCTACCATTATTGAAGGAGCATTGGTTTAGGAACCTTTTGCTATGGTCACCATAGTTATGATAATGATTAGTTATTTTTATCATGAAATTATTATAAAAGAATGCGTTACAGGGTCATCCGTAAAAGTTTTACTAAAAACGTTAATTAATTATTATTTTATAATAGGCTAATTAAGGTTGGGTTGGTGAAAAGCGTTCTATAAATGGAACTACTAAAACAATTACTGCCTTGATACATCATTTTGGTTATTATTTTTTTTTTAATGTTACAAGTTGGCAAACAAGCATACGGCCCTCCTGATGGTAAGTGGGCGCCGTAGCCTATGAGCGCTCGCAGCACCATTAGTAGGTGCCACTTAAGCGTTGCCAACCTCGAGATATTAGTTCTTAAATCTCCTCTAAATTAGTAAAATAATAAATGTATAATTTTATCTGAGTACATGCTGTGTTTATGTTACCTATGGACTTCAAAACGACGGGTCCGGTTGATAAAATTTAATAAATGAATAGAATAGCCCAGTGAGTTTTTTTTTATTGCTGTTGGTTCTACTGGCCTTCACAACGTCACCGGGCGGTGGTGGCTGGGTACTGAAACACAGTCGAGAAAAAGGGGCAGCCTTCACCCTCAAAGTTGATTTCGTCCATAGGTTGTCTCCTGCGAAGCTGAAGCACCACGGACGTTATCGGGAATGGAGGCGACGCTCCGAGCGCATTTTAATTGATGGACTCACCTGACGGTGTGAACACCTCGCAACTTGCGAAACAATGGACCTCGTTCACGTCGGAGAAGGTGTTGTCTATGTGTCTGTGGTGTGTAAGGGGTATTGTCTAATGTAAACCCAATAAGTGATCCGGTAAAGTATGTTAGTGATCGGATCAATTGAAAAGGCCACGCAGGCGAGGTCACGGGCAAATACTAGAATTATATAATGTTTTGATAATACGTGAATACCATAATATCGTGATCATACTTAATCCCCTTCGAAAAAGAAGAAGGTTATCAATTAGACAGTTTTTAAAAGTTACGTGCCGTCTTGCCGTTTGTGCAACAATTTAGATTTGTTGTTGTTAAATAGGGAAAAAAATCGTGTTATACTAACTTTCGACAGCGGCTTCGCCGCGTGAATAAAGTGTGATTTTAATATACCCATTTCAACCCGTCAGGGGTTGAATTTTAGATAGAGAGAAATGTCAAAAACCAAAAAAAATCAAAGTTTCATGCTTCTAGCACTTCTAGTTTCCAAAATAAAGCACATTCACACAAACCTTTAAAAACAACACCCGTAAAAAAAGATTGTTACCTGGATAACACATAGGATACTTTTTTATCACGGAAAAGTGTTCAAACGCACTACAGGACAGGAATATCAGTATAATGAGACCCTTATTGAATACAGACAAATTAATATTATACTGGGTATTATTATAAATTCGAAAGTAATTCGGTCTGTCTGTTTTCATCTCATCATCATCATTTTCATTTTCATGAACCCTTTCATGCCTTACACGCTGAACCGATTTTATAAAAAAAATTGTCACGAAATAAAAACTTGAAAAGGATGAAATAAGATGTAAGTTTGTATAGGGAACTATATATTTTTATTCAAATAAAGATGCCTAACTAAAAACCGCATTCACATGAGGGTTGCCGCGGGCAAAAGCTAGTTTTTTTTTTTTTTTTTTTTTTGTTATCAAATTGTCAGTATCAGACAACCTTAAAACAGAGGACATAGTATTATTTATATTTAATTTAAATTTAAATATAATCCAACATTTCAGGGGCACATTCAGTAGTTGAAGCCCTTACAGTACTAATTACTTAGATAATATTATCACTATACTAATAATGGTTGCAGTGCTACACACTAGTATTTAGTTATGTTTTAACTATCCTTGACCACGGCTTCGCTCGAGCTTAGGGAATAATTTTTTTAGTTTATTTTTTTAATCCACGAAACCCTTATATTTTTTTTTAAGTAGCATAAGATATTCCTGATAACATCACCTTTATGCTAGTGAAAGTACTGTCACGATCGGTCCAACGATTTTAGAGATCAGGCAGGACAAACAAACAGGGAACAAACATTTTTTACTTGTGATAATCACCTCTATTACTTTCCAAAGAATTTTGTTTATTTATTTTGACATTACAATCAGACATATTAACCAATAACTTTGGGTGAGAATATTCATTTTGCCCCCCGCTAGGCCATAAATTAAGATTTTGCCATCTCCTAGACCAAATTCTAGCTACGCCCATGAAACTATTGTTTTTGAATGTTTGGCTTTAGGGTTAAAATAACAGGTGTAATAAGTTTGAGTGTCTTTGTGGATTTAACCAGTTACCTTTTTACTATAATTCAGAAATATCTCCAACCATTACCGTGTAATTCGCTAAGAGGTTAAAATACAAAAACATTTAAAGACATTTTTATTATTATCACAACAATTGACGATAATTTAAAGCCTCAATAGCTTAACGGCAGAAGAGCCGACTTCGCTCGTTAGCGCGAGAGTTTTGTTTGTTCGTTCCTGATCCCCTTGGTCTATTGTTGACGCTGTGGCGCAGGGGTAGCGAACCTGCCTTTAACGCCACAGGTCGCGGGTTCGATTCCCGCTCGGAGCATAATATGTTTGTATTGAGCATGCAAGCATATTTTCCGGTCTGGGTGTATTTGTCCTTGTCATTGTGAATGTTTCCAGACCCCGACACAGGATATTACTATCCTAATGGGGGCCGTTGAGTGTGCAGCGTTTATTTATTTATTTATTGTCGTCCCTTAGAACCGAGCTCGGTCAGCACAGTGCTCGAGACGCCCCGGTATTGAGTTCTGCAAGAGAACCCGGAGTCTCTCTCTTTCACTGAGGTTGGCCACTGTGGTTTTAGTGGGTCCCCATGACCCCATGTCATGGAACCCCACATAATCCGGTTCTCAGAGACCAGAAAAAGGAGGTATCTGTGAGCAGATTTTACGCAGATTGAAACATGTATGGCGAATACATCTGCCTCAAATGTGAATAGAATCTATCAGATAGTTAAAGCAGAACCGTTGCCACTACGTCCGAACGGTAGCCAGATTTTACACAAGACATATTTAATACAATAATGCAGATAATCAAAATATTTTAACTCATTGTCTCATTCGTTTCCAAAGAACTACAGTGGGAAAGTTTTTAATGTCTCCAAATGTCATTTTATAATAATTTATTGTCACACATAATTGCTATAGGATAAAAGTTTTAAATATGTCTTTTGACTTTTTGTGTTCTTTTTCGACACGACATCAAATCATGTTTTTTTAAGAAGCAATGCTTTTTCAAGACTTTACTAATAATCATGTTTCCCCTACAACTGTAGGTACGACAATAGCCCAAGGGGTAAGGATCGAACCAGAAACTCTTGCACTACAAGTCGGCCATTCTATAGTTGAGCTATTGAGGCTTAAATTTCAATGTTTTGCAAAAAGTCAACCACGTTTATACTTCTCCCTACAATTTTTCCCCGGCATTTTTGAGGGTTGATTAAAGACCAATCCCGACGTGAAAGGTGTCTAGTTTTAGCACAGACCAATTGCCATCTCACCTCAAGTGCGAACTAGTAACTCATTAAATAAGATTTAATTTCCTACCGAGAATTATTTATAAATTATTTTTATAAGATAACCCGGTTAATGCTAAAATGTAAATATGCTACAAAATACTGTGGACTCGTAACATCCCGAACGAAAGGTATGTATTTTTATATTATTATATTTACGAGTTTTTATTTTTGTAGAATCAATGAAATTTAAATAACGTAAATTTAATATTTTTTCATATGCATTGCAACCATTATTATGTGCATGTGTTGGTTAAAAAAACCTTCACTCACATAGACCCAACAATTTTTTTTGGAAAAAGACCACGGTTAATAAGTATTTTTAACATATTTAATTAATAATATTGATATACAGAGAGATAACACATGAAATACAACTCAGCAAGCAACAGCTGAAACAATCCATAATTATTTATTTGGAACTACCGCCCCATTATTGCTGTTTAAGCTATGATATGATCTTGGGTTATTTTTTACCGAACATCGTCAACTACAAAGGACATTGAAAAATACTTTAAAAAATTGTGCATTTGATTATCATTTTACGTGCTTCAAGACGCACTGCCAAGGTTTTGCCGACAATACTTTAAAATAATAATTTATAAAGTCGATTTCAGCTTACTTATTTCTATGAAAGTCAAATGAACTATTGTAATTTCTATCACGCTCTATAATTTGTACTGTAATTAAATATTTTCAATGCCATTTATTTACTTATTCAACATAAATAATAATAATTTCAAATTAAAAATAAGGAAATTATTTAAGTTTGCACATACGAACTACACATATAGTAATACATGGTATTTAAATAAAATTAATTAAATATTAACCTACCTTGTACTTCATTTTATTATTTTTCTTAGTTAACTAAATCACAAACACTACAAATGTAATAGTTATTTTAATATAATGGATTTATATTTTATAAAAAAGTTTTTATATTGACGTCTATTACTGGCCGGATATTTTTTTCTTTTTCGCGCCGTACGAACTATCCGCGCATGGTCGAGACCACGCGACAATGGCTGCGCTTCAGCCGTCGCAGCAGTTTTGCTTCCCCGCCATAGAGGTGCAACGACCCGTGCTCTTAACTAACTTCCTTAACACAATAAACAAAGATGTATACAAAGTTGAAGGTAAGATTGTTAAAAATCATTTTCCAACACATGTTCCATTGTGAAAATCGTTGTAAACTATATTCTTATCAATGAAAATAGTATCATCTTTATATGATATTAAATTACTCATAAAAGAACAATTATGTTAATATAAGATTTTGCAAATGTATTCATGATAATCAAATCTGGCTATTTGTTAGTTTAGTTACATACATCATAAGTTAATTACTTGAAGATTTAAAAACTTGCAATAATTTTAAAATAACCGCAGATTATAAAGGGGATAATAACGCACGTCAATTTTGAAGTCAATATCGAATTGCTTGCTGGAGATACTTTAAAATAATGTCTATATTGAAATAGTGATGATAACGGAAGAAAAAATTTATTAAAAGTCGGTTAGAGATGCAGAAGACTGCTATATAAGAATCTCTCGAGGTACACCGTTCGCGATGATGCTGAAATCACGATACAGTTGGTTTAACTAACGCCTCTGACGGTTTCATCATCAACAAATTTTGTTTGCAATTTCAGTCTGTCATTCAGGCACAAATTATTCTGGTGAATCGATTAAATTTTACTTTCTTGCAAAACGATAACTTCGGTGCAATATTGTAACTACCATTAAATTTTATAATATTCTTTATGTTTAATATCGAGTGTTAATTTTAATCTCTAAGTATTAGAGATTTATTTATAGCTCCCGACTTCGTCCGGGTACATGGCAAAATGTTATTACGTTAATCCCATTCCCGTGGGAGTTTTAATCCCGGTCTTAGCTCTCCTACCTCTATACTACCTCTCTGCATACAAACATTAGGTAATACATTTTTTTTTATACAAAACTTCCTGATCCCGTTGATTCTGTCCCCGTGGGTGTGTTAGTCTCGTTCTTCGGTCTCCCACCTCTATACTACCTTTTTGCATGCAAACATTAGGTAATACAATTTTTTTTTCAAACTCAACTTTCCGATCCCGTTAATCCGTTCCCAGTGGGAGTGTTTGTCCCTTGAATGTGAATTTTCAAAACAAACTTCCTGATTCCGTTGATCCCTTTCCAATGGGAGTTTTAATTCCGTCCCTATATAAATTACTTACCTGCATACAAACATGAGGTAATATTATTTTTTCCATACTTACTTCCCGATCTCGTTGATACCCGTGGGAATTAGATCCCGTTGATACTTTGTACAAACCTTGTCCCTAGCCTTACAATCATAAACAAAATAAAAAGAGAAACCAATTCGGTGAAGTTGTTCTGAAGTTATGCGCGTACATAAAACAAGACAATCCATTTTTATTTATATATGTAGATAACGAAAAATATTAACCGATTCCCGGTTCTTAAAATAGACACAACTGTTTAACAATTGAAATATTCATAAAATAATTCATGGAACGGGGAACCCGAAAATGAAATGAAAATTGTCAATTTAATATTATGCACCTACTTTTAGGGGAAACGGAAATATTCCCAATATAAATAAAATCTAAAATTAATTTTATTTTTTCGTAAATGTGGCTCTGTATGCTATAGATAAATGAGATGTTTCCATATTTTTCTTCATATCTCATTTTTATTTTTTACACGAAGCGATTGCCATCTTGAATCTTTTAGGGTTAATCAGTAATTCATTAGTTAAGATTAAATTGATAACCAAGAGTTAATGATTATTATTATAAAATGATAATTATGTGATAGCAACCGGAACTTAACGTGCTTTACGAGACACGGTGGGAGGACCAACAATGATAGCATCCCGACCGAAAACCATTTTTGTATGATTAATATTTTGACATTAAAATAAAAATTACCAGTCAAGTGCGTTGTGGACCACGATGCACAGTCGAAACTAAAGTATTCAGCAGGTTGACGATAAAGAATCTTGAGGACTTTAAAAATAATAACGACTGAAAATCGCAAAAAAAAGTTGGTAATTTCATAGTAATTATTAGAAGTAATATGACAAACAAAGTTATGGGAACAATCATACTTCTTCATCCTAGCATTATTCCCGGTATTTTATGTACCCAGGGTCTGCTTATTACTCTTATCCGGATTTGACAGGTTACTAGTTTTGGGAACAATCATACATGTCTCTAAAATTTGTAGGCCTATCTTTTCCTAAACTAATATGGTTGAAAGCTGATTTGTTTTTTTTTTTTTTTGTTTTTTTGTTTTTGTTTTTTTAAAAGAATATTAGCAATGCCTTTAGCAAAAGGTATTACTAATATTCCTATTGCCCTCCAAATAAGCTCGAAGCTTGCGCTAGGAGTGGGTACGACAATAGCCCAAGGGGTCAGGATCGAACCCGTAACTCTCGCGTTAACAGAGCGGAGTCGGCCCTTCTACCGTTGAGCTATTGAGGCTTCGATTTATTGAGGATTTGATGTTCTATAGTCTGAAATTTTTAATTTTTGAATGTGTATTGCTATTGGCCTCGATAGCGTAACCGAGTGGGGGGGCAAAAGCCTCAATAGCTTCAACGGCAGAAGGGCCGACTTCGCTCCGCTAACGCGAGAGTCGCGAGTTCGATACTCACCCCCTTGGGCTATTGTTGTACCAATCCTAGCGCAAGCTTCGAGCTTATTTGGGTGTCTGTGAAGTTAGCATCTCAATTGTTAGCATCTCAAAAAAAACTTCAGTTCTAGTAGCATGCAGCATAGTTCTACAGTTCTAGATAGGTTTTAACAATAGTTCAGCCAAAATCTAGATTTTACAATCAAAAACGTATTTTGGTCTAATGAGATGCTAACTTCGCAAAATGCATCTTAGCATCTCATCGGATTCGGATTCTTTGACCTCTCAATAAGTAAAATCCGAAGAGTTCTACATCCTCAAGAAGTTTTAGCAATAGTTCTAGCCATTTTAGTCTTAAAATCGCAATTTTAAAGTATGAAAAACCAACTTTTTAAGATATATCCTGTTATTACAGTAAAATCTGGGTCAGGTCAAGTCTTCATATGATGGACAAAGATATCATACACGATTTTCAAAAAAAGTTCAACTCCCTCGACCAAAACCGTAATTTTAAATAATTTTTATATGAAAAAAAATCAAACTTTTGTGAGATGCTGGGTTAAAATTTTGAGTTCTGGATTAGGTAAAGCTTGAAAGTGATAGGTAACGATGTCTAACATGATGTTCCACAATAGTTCTACTCCCTTGACCAAAACCCTAATTTCACAGACACCTTATTTGGAGGGGCAATAGGAATATTAGTAATATTCTCTAAAATAAAAAAAAATTAAACCTCCTTATAATTTTGAAAGACCTATCCGTTGAAATTAATTTTACAACTCTCAGTTCCATGTACGGAATGCTACCTATTAATTTTTATATTTTTTGGGATTTCACAACGAATCGTATGGCGGTTCATAGAATGCACCTGTTAACTAAATTTCGTATATATAGAGCTAATAGTCGAGTAAAATGTCTGTGACGTTATTTAAATTTAAAAACGTTATTTAAAAGCTTGCCTTAAACTTTGCTTATTCAGTCCTATGACACAGCCAGGTTAAAGGCTTATTTTATATGTATAAATATTTGCAACGTGGTCGGCATTTCCGAAGTTTGGAAGGTCGTACTCAAACTGTGCCATATTTCATGCAAATCCTTTTTGCAGAACCGGAAGCGCTTGATCTTCTGTATTCGCTCCCATAAAAGGCGAGGCTCGTTATTAAATAAGCTTATCTGCCTACTGAGTGATGAATGACATATAGGTCTTGTCAGGATTTATTGTTAATAAAAGAAATATATTAAAAAGTCAAAACGATATAATTGAAATGTCCCGTATATAGGCATATATAGGCATATTTAAAATCACTAAATAAAACAAGTTTTGTCATTTATCTATACTGTGAAATAGTATTCTCCAATTTGGAATAATCTTTATAAGCTGGTGCCTATAACTTATGTGAAAAAATTAGTAAGCAAGGACCAGGTGGAAAATGTTGTTGAGGATCCAATTCTAAGTAAAAAATATGAACACGAAACCCCTCAAAATGGTGAGGGTGTAGTTTAGCGGTTGAAAACGGTTTTTTGTGATGTTCTGCGAAACGAAACCTCTTAGCCGGAAAATCATGAATTCAAAAGTTGTAGATAGTAACAAAAATTAAAACATATTTTTAATCGTCAAAATGACAAACAACTGATTTGTCACTTCATTTCTTTTTCTCAATTGTTCTTTTATCTTCCTTGGTGTTGAATAAGCATGATTTTTTCGCAATTCAGAAGACGACTCATTTTCGAGTTCTCAAGACAAATGTTCGTGGAAGATAAGCGTATTTTTTTGAGAAATGTACATAGCTCGAAGACTAGTCGTCAGTCTGCCACGTTTTTTGAAACGTTCCGCCAAATCATTCCGCATAACTAGCTTCGATGAAGCTTCTGAAGATGTATTTCTGAATTACTCCTTATGTAATTTTCTTGCAATCTTGTACGGAAGTTACAATGATATAATTAGATAAAAATATCTACCTAGTGTGGAATTATTAAAGCTGACAGTTCAAAAATAATCACATGTTGTTTTTGGAATGTCACTCAAATATATTTTTCATTATTTCTGCTCCCTTCCGGTAGCTGCATCATGTTGTTGATATTGTTATTCATATTTTAATTTTCTATCCACAGATAATGATAATAAAAACACAATTGTATAATGAAAATTCTCTATTTTGTATATTATAGTTATATCGTTAAGATTTTTGTAAATAAGAGGTATTAAACATCGTTTTGTAGGCATAACTGGCATTTTTAATGGAATTGCTTCCAATAATGACAATGGTAAAATCGATTTTAAAAGTTTTAATAAACGTGAATATTGTTATAATGGCAGAGGCCAGAGGAAAGCTCGGAAGGAGATCCGCCATCCTTATATAATCAGAGTCCAAATTTTATAGTTGTTCTAATAATAAAGATTTAAGGACTAACCTGGATTGTTTGTTTCTCAATGATCGTTGCATGTATTTTGGTGCGTTCAGTAAACTCTATTAGCTCAGTAGATGCGGATGCGGTCCATATGCGGTCTTAATTAAACAAAATGGCGACTTTTCTGTTATCTGTTACTTCATGTGTCAACTGTCAATAAGAAAAAACAAATTGTCAATTGTCACTTGTCATTAAATTATAATACAATATCATAGCGTGGGGCTTAGGCCGTTGTTTGTAGTAATTTGTGTACTATATACTGTTTTTGCTATGAATGTTATGTTTAAATAATCAGCTATATCAAGGTATAATAATCGATATACTTTACAATGTCACGTGACTTTGCGCGTAAAAACTATTATAATCGTGATCGGGAGAGAGGACGCGATTGGGGCCGAAATGACTATCGCTTCGAAAAACGCCGTTCTTCATCGAGAAAACGAAGTCGCAGCCCTCCCAGAGAATCCGAGAAAAGGCGGAGCAGATCTCCACGGAAAAGTGAAAAAGACTTGCTCGATGAAAATATACTTAGTGAGATATCGAAATTGCCTGAACCAAGTGAACTTTGGGACAACCAGATGCAAGAAGGCGGTTTCAACGGCCCACCGGCGCAGGCTTTTTCACAAGAAGTAAAACGTTTTAGTTTTAGTGACGACTTGTACTAATGGGATATTTTATTCAACCTATATTCAAATAACACATTGTATCATTTAATTTCGAAGTCTCGATAAAACATTGAAGAATTATTGTCAACATATTTATCATAATTATGAGTAATTACTACAAATAACAAGTCTAGATAATAATTTTTAAACAAAAAAATGTTTTTAAGATATGAAATTTTGGTTTAGTGTTTGGTTTTTTAAATATCATTTTATGGTCGCCTTTATTTAATTAATGAGACACCACATTAAAAAATGTTAATAATGTTTATATTAACAGGGAAACAATTATGGTAGTAACTACCAGCCATCATATTCTGGAATATATGATGACTTTCCACCCTTAGCATCAATGTCAGGGGCACCGCTTGCCCCAGACATGGCCACATGGAACCAAATGTCTTTGCCTCCACCGCCTGCCCCTCCCATGTATAATGTTGAAGATCAGATCAAGAAGGAAGGTAATATTCAGAATATGAGTTTATTTTCACAGGTTGTTAATCAGGAGTTATGTAATAATATCACAATTTTATGCATTTTATTAATATTTACATTAATGTAATGTATAAAGTTTATATATATATTGGATAAATATTGTAATAATTAAAAGGAATTGGATTACTGCTCTTCAATTTATTTTAACTTAATTTTTGTAAGGCTAAAATGTTGTGATTAAACAAAAACATAATTTTCATGCTTTGCGATTGTTCTAGAAGTATTAGTGGGTAAAAAAAAAGGCGAAAGATTTATTCTCGTTGAAGGGAAACCAGACTATTAGTGGGTATTAATAGATTGAAAATTTTCTATAATTCATTAAAGGCCTAGGACACTCTCAATTTAAAATACAGATTTTGAAACAATCTCTTCAACTTTTTTGTTTATATGTTTTATTTGCCTATAAGTTTTGTTTATTTTGAATAATATCACTTAAATAGAAAAAATATTATAAAAATATCTTTTTATCATATTTTTAACTATTATATATTAATAGTATTTCATGAACATGCATCATATGAATGAAACGGTTTGTTGTATCATTTTATTACTACTATCGTATCATACGTGTATATCGTTTTGTATTTAATTGCCATCTAGCTTATTTTCAGGTATTTACTGGTGAGACGTGGCGTTTGTGAAATTTTAATAAACATATTTTCAGTTAAAATATTTTCATCATCGTCTACATCAAAATTCAAATAAAATTAATTTCCATATATTGATCTTAATTTAATATAATGGTAAAATTAAGTTTTATAATATTATATTTAAATAGCTAACTTTTTGATAACAACAATTCTTTTTACCTTATTCTTTGTGTATCACAGCGGCTATTGAGACAGAAATGCGTCACCAAAAGGCCGCTCTGTCGAAGCAAAGAGAAGATTACATAAAGAAGACGGGAATACTCAAAAAGGAGCTTGACACATTAAAGGATCAACGCAATGAACTTCGAGGTGACTCGAAGCGCTCTCCCAGTCCGGACACCAAAAGGTTCCTTAAAGAGAACACAAAATTGCAGGTTTGGTTATGTTGTGCTAATTCAATAATAATTTTACAATACGTATTTTCTTTTCTACATATATGCTAGCTAATTTTTTAGTGGAAAAAGCAATATTTGCTTATTTATACATCTAGGCTTTTACACTTGAGGAAATAAAGCTAACCCTGCATCATGCCTTGCATTGTATAGTTGGAGATCCAGAACAAACTGAAGACTATCAACAACGTGGTGGACATGTTGAATGGTATAATCGGCGAGGAAGCTCAGGAGATACATGACTCTGACGATTCCCCAGACAGAAGTACCAAACGTAAATCAAGGTTTGTTGCTTCTGATTTTTTTTAAGATGGCTTGTATATTCAATATGTAATTATTATTGTAAATATTAAACTTCGTCTCTAATAAAAATATAATTGTTAGGTAAGTCATCTTTTTTTTTTGGTGGTTATTATTATTTTGAAATTCAGAAGTGACCAACTTACCTTACGGCTTAATGATGATGATATTTTACAAAACAACCTTAAACATTGATGCTGGAGAGCTGAGACGACAGCTGAGAAAATTTCACAATAAATATTTTTAATTGTATTTGTAAAATTCTATACATAAGCTTAGTGTTTCGCTTTATTGTCAATGATTGCTTATTTCTTGACTCTTTTTGTAAACTTATTGTAAATATTGCTGTAATTTTAAATTTCTATTGTAAAATAAAATATATACTTGTGTAATTATAAAAAATATATAATAAATATGTAAGTCATTAAAATTGCCTTTTTATTGCCCGTTATGTGAATGATCAATATATTCCTCTCTTTAAGTGAGTGAATTGAGGATTTGTAAAATTCTTTATTAAAAACATTGATATAATATACAATAAAGAAGAGGTTTTTTTTCTATTCCCTTACACCATAGACTAATATGTATTTTTAAAGTTTTTTTTTTCGGGTTCTATAGTTAATGGTTATATTTAAAGGTCACCATCGAACAAGAAGTTCAACTATGTATACTACGATCCCGAGATGCACTGGTGTCGAGTCTGCAACGAGTTTCCTCCCACCGCTAAGGAATACCTGAACCATCTTCACTCGGCGGCACATCACAAGTCAGTCTAATGTTTTCATATATTTGTACCTGTAACTTTCTTCAACTAAAAACTAAAAGTTATTTTTCCATTCAGTTGAAGACGTTGTGGCGCAGCGGTGGCGAACCTGCCTTAAACAGGTTGTGGGTTCGATTCCCGCTTCGAACAGATGTTTGTATTGACTATACAGGCATGTTTTCCCGTCTGGGTGTGTGTGCCCTTGTTGTTATTTATGTTTCCGGATGATATATTTATGGAGCCATTCGTATATCTCTTAGGCGTCGGGACGTGACGACCCCATCGCCCGCTGTTGGGATAATCTCTCACAGCAGAGATTATTCTCTCTGTCACAGCAGAGATTATTCCACCAGTGCAATCTGTCACACTGGTGGTAGGTCTTTTGTTGCAAAAGGCCAGCTTGGTAGATAACACCGCAGTGTCAAATATTCTACCGCCAAGCAGTAGTGAAAAGTCAAGAGTCTTTAGCATTACTGTGTTCCGGTTTGAAGGGCACTGTATGCTAGTGAAATTACTGGGCAAAGAAGATTTAAGAACCAATATCTCGAAGTTGGCAACGCGTGAGCGCTCATAGGCTACAGCAACCGCCCACCGTCAGGTGGGCCGTATGCTTGCTTGCCAACTTAGTAACATAAGAAAAGCGAATTGTAAGCTCACCGTGGTTTGAGTCGCGGACAGACGCTAGTAGTATGTAAGTGTACAAGGGTGTGGTGTGTGCGGCAGGATGGCGGCAGCGCACATGGAGGCCCCGTGGCACTCCGTGTCGGGCGTCAACGAGGGCTTCCCCAGCTACCCTTCCGCGCCCACCAAGCGGACTCCCATCAGAGGTATACTATACTTTACGCTACAACTTCATACTCAGTTCAACCAGGTTGTCGATCTTTTTCTGTAAATTTACAAAAAATAACTGTATGTTCAAAATATTTTTAATATTTAACTGGCCTTTATACCCGCGAGGCCGGCTAGGTACCATCGCAGTGTCAGTTATTCTACCGTACAGCGTATTTCGGTTTGAAGGACACTAACTACTTAACTAATGAAATTACTGGTCAAAGGATATTTAATACCAATATCTCGAGGTTGGCAACTCGTCAGTGACACTTACAAATGTATGGTGTTGCAAGCGCTCATAGGCAACCGCTTACCATGAGGTGGGTCGTATGCTCGCTGCCAACTTCACATAGAAGAAATCTTTATTTACATGTTTCTTTACTTTTGTCCATTTTCTCATCATGTTTTATTCATTCCACCATTTTAAAATATAACTTTCTTTATCCTAGCATTATTCCCGGTATTTTTATGTACCCAGGGTCTGCTTATTACTCTTATCCGGATTTGACAGGTTACTAGTTTTTACACAGAGCGATTGCCATCTGACCTCCGCAACCCTTAGGGCGAACCAGTAACTCATTGAATAAGAGCAATTTACTTATCAAGAGTTAACGATTATTATCAGATATTATTGATAATAACCGGGACCGACTTTAAAATATAACGTGCTATATTTTTTCCATAAGACTCCCAAAGAAATTTTCCTTTAAAAAAACGTTCCTCTTTCTTATTTATAATTTACATAAAGTTTGAACTCGGTTAGGGAAAGAGGCTAATATTTTCTGGAGCTTAGGAAATTGTTTTAGAAGTAAAGGTGTGGACACGAAGGTGTCAGACAATAAACATTTTCGTAGTATTAAGTACACTCGCTGTCTCTCTCAATTTCCCATCCCCTCTATTCTTCTTTTTTGTCATCCCATCGTTTGCTTCCTATCCCTCGATCGGCAATGTGCATGTGATTCTATAAGTATAACGGGCGCTCATAGGTCGCGGTGACTGCTTATCATCTGGCGGACCGTATGCTCGTTTGCCAACCGCCACGACATAAAGCAATACAGCATAAGCAGACTGTGATGGTGACGACCACGTGGTGTTTATTAGGGTTGCAGTTCTTTGTGCCGTCGACGGCGTGGTACTGCAAGCTGTGTGACCAGTTCATAGGAGATCTACACTGCGCCTCCGCTCACCTCAAGAGTATCATTCATTCCAAGAATTACACCGTAAGTACATTAAATATTAACATTAAGATTTTTTTTTTATAAAATTCATTATTGCGAATTTGCGAAGCTGTATCAGCGAATCTGTTTACATTAAGCTACATGCGTGTATGTGTTGTTGGGTCAGAACTTCGTGGAGCAGAACCCGCACTGGGAGACGGACTGGATGTCGGACCGCTCGAAGGCGTTCGAGAAGGTGCGCGGCGGGAAGGCCAAGGACGCGCCCGCCGCCCTCTCGCACGCCGCGCTCGGCGACGACGCCGCGCCGCGCCGCAAGCGCAAGCGGCGCCGCGACAGCTCCAGCGCCGACAGCTCCAGCGACAGCGAGCCCAAGAAGAAGAAGAAGAGTGCGTATGGCCCCTACCCCCTACTGACCTTCCCTGGGAGGGCAGTACTTCCCCGATCAGCTAGACCTTCTATTGCAAGATGCTGGCTTTGGCTTGCTACCACCGCAGTGTCAGATGTTCTACAGCAGAGCAGTACTGTATTTGGCATTACTGTGTATCTCGTTGGCAATGCGTCAGTAACAATGTACAAATGTATGATATTTGGTGGCAAGCGCTGATAGACTATGACAATCACTTACCATCTGGTGAATCGTTAGATTGCTTGCCGACTTATTTACATATACTCGTATAATATACCTACGCTGCTACATTATCCTTGAAATCTAAGTATGTTTGTCTTTTTCTATTTCAATTTCTTCTACTATATTAAATATATTATTTTAGGTAAAAAGTCAAAGCACAAGTACCAATCGGATGAGAAGTTGAGTGAGTGGATGTCTTCTATAAAAGTGGAAAATCTCAACGAAAATGACCGGAAACTGCTTGACAATATCAAGACGAGGTATTTATTATTTGGACTTACATTACAATACATATGTACAATTGACATTGTATTAGAACTTATGTTATTATAATATTAAAAGTTACCAAATTTAACAATCACAGAAGTCAACGTTAAAGCTTTTTTGGCCACACTGTTCTGATAGTTCGAAAACGGTTACAATTGAAAAATGGTATTTTTAACTTTTACATGTGTTATTAACGGTTCATAGCATTTCCGATTTATCAAAGGCCTTTGATGTTGTTGAGCAGAACAAAGAAATGTTAAGACGTAAAGCACTATAGCGTCAACAACACGCTCTGTTTAAAATAATGGTGAATACTTTAATAAATTAAATTCTCCAATTATGCCATTTACAAAATAAATATTTTCTATTTCATTACATACAAATAATAAGAGTTCCGCAAGGGTCAATTTTAGATATTCGTTTTTCTTCCACGTAAATTGACATATGTCAATCCTAATGCCTGATTAAGCTGTCAAGGCCAGTAAGACCAACAGAAATACACATGTAGTTTGAATAACCCTAAAGGAAATATAAAATTCTAAATATGGGTTGACATTGGTTCAGAAGAAATTGAACACTCGATTTTTATTTATATTTTGGGTACTACAATATTCTGGCCCTAACGCAGACATGAATTTTGATATAGGTCAATTCATAGTAATATGTTGACCTTTCCCCAGAATTTCACTGGACAAGCCGACGTCCCGGCGCTCCCCGTCGCGGGAGGCGCGGCGCGAGCGGTGAGCACTTCATGCTTAACACGTCTATTCTTTGTTACGCTTGTGTTCGTGATATGTGCTTTTTAATTCTCATCTAATTGCTTGTTATCATGTACTCGGTAATTTATCTATATAATAAATATCTATTTCTTCGTCTTTGAGTATTTCATTAACACAGCTGCAAACATACCAATACACTTAACTAATGTACGTATAGTATTTTTAACAAGTATAACTCCTTCAGTGATTATGAATTCCTTGTCCGTGGGTTCCTTGTAACACGGACCTTAGGAGAGAGAGAAAGAAAAGAGGGTCGGTTGGCAGTTAGAGTATTCTTTATACGAATCATCGCTATGTTACTTCGTGTTAATATTGATAATTGTATACAAAAATTGGCATGAGTATAATATTTTCCTGGTTGAGTCGCATAGGTAAAAATGGTGATGGGATCCGATATATTAAACTCATTAAAAAAATTATTGTACAGAGGAGTTTCTCACATAAAAAAAAAGAACTCCTTTTCTTTTTGACAGTGATGACAATTGTATTTGTCACAGGGAGCCGGAACGTCGAGATTCACGTTCTAGAGAAGACAGAGAGCGACGCGAAGATTCTCGACGCAGAGAGGAGAGGAGAGAAGAACGGAGAGATGAAAGACGAGAAGATAGAAGAGATGAAAGGCGTGACGATAGAAGAGATGAAAGGAAAGAGGAGAGGAGAACTGATGATTTAGTGTCCACTCGTCGGACACCGCCGAGACACGAGTCTAAGAAACCTGACACACGCAAAATGCCTTTTATCGGTGAACTTTTTGCTTTACATAATACTTAATTTCCAAATTAACCAATATATGGGTTACCTTCTTACCAAATTTTTTCATTTAATAGTTTTTGGGTTATCACATCTAATAATTTTGCTTACAGGTAAGATGCCAGTTTTCAAGAATCTAAGTAAGAATGCAAAGGCAGATGATCCAAAGAAGGACGAACAGCAGAAGAAAAAGGAAGAAGAGGAAGTAACAAAAAAGAGAAGAGAAGAAATGGACGCGGAGATACAAAAGAAGGTAAGAGAAAAGTATTTTATAACTTTTCATTTTAACATTTTGGAACAGGTATTTTTCATGAATTTGAGAGTTGTTGTGGTCTAATTGAAGTATAATTATCGCGGTAAGTATGACTTGCAGAAATAAAAGTTACCTCGGTTTTGGGTGCTGGGTTGAAATTTTTCAAAAAACCGGTGACAAGTGCTGATCTCGTCGGTTAAATATAACTACCATCAAATATGATTCTATTGACATGAAATATTATCTTATAGGCGCTTAATAAATTTAAAATTTATAAAGTGTCCTAAAGATAATTGTCAACAATATTGAGACGTAAAGATGGAAATTACACTGAGGAAAACTTGGCATTACTAGGATCTAAATGTATATATTTATTTGTATCAAGTGAATCAGTATTTTATATTCAGTGAGCTTATACCTACCTACCTTTTACATCGCGAGGGCACTTCTTCCGCTGTCTCTTTCCGGACCGTCACTATATATATATAAATTTTAAATTACAGTGACGTGATACGCCTTAGCATGCTGTAGCTCAATCAGTCATTATCGATAAAATTTCAAATTTATTGACATGAATTTAAGGTTTATTGCTATTCATCACATAAATATCCTTGCCATGCCGTTCGGCGTGCTGCCAGTGAGCGCAGGGCTTAAGAGTTGACAGACTAAAATATTTCAATATTTCATCAGCTGTCTCTTTCTTTCCTTATTGCCACTGTATATACTGGTGCTGAACTTTGAAAAAGCAGATTACCATCACCTAAGACCCTAATATTGGCTATCTAATGCTTAGCTACTAACGCTATAGCATGTAACGCGTAAGATCAAGAAAACTGTCTGCGGCTACATAGATAGCTGGTTATAATTGTAGAAGATGAGAGTAAAACCGGTTTTATTCAGCTTCGTTAATAACATCATTGTTTATTGTATCAAATGCTTTCCAAGATCCAAAAATCGAAAATGAAGTCAGTAAGTATTAACATTTTGGACGGTTGCAAACCTGCGAATAGATGGCCAGTACAAAATAATAACTTATTTCATGATATTGTACCTTTCTTTCCGTTCCTCTATATGTGTCTATGAGTAACAATCAAGTCTTGTAGAATGCTTTCAAAAACATTTGACTGGCAAGATTCTGTAGGATGATGTCTTCAATGTTGGTCGTTTTGTTAATTTTTGGAATGGCTGTCATAATTTTGAGTTTGATGTTTCCGGTTTTCCTTTTTTTATGTTTTTTTCTTCGGATTGTGTTCTTTTCCAAATTCTGTGTAGATTTTTTACGTTTGCAATCTTTATTTTTTACTTCATCCAAGTTATATGTAATTTCGCATTTTACTTGACGAAGTTTCAGAAAATAACATACATAATATTTCGCAATTGCATCTTTCTTAAATTCCAATCTTAGCACCTGATATAAGTGATTACTAGGTGTGCATCTTCCTTAATAATTTGTTCTGAATATATTTTCACACTGACATTTGCAGATACAATTTTTTTTTCGACTTTATAATCTACTTGATACAAGATATGAATAAACGGGTCGTTTACAATGTATGAAGACATTCTTATAGTAGTGCCGGTAGCCATGTTCCTCCAAGCATAAATAAGCCCGTCGGCAAAATTGATGGGAAGTAACAGTATCAGTAGGTACCGTTGCGTTTACTAAGGCGAGCGCTGGAGGCCCAATCTCCCACCCTCTGTTTCTTTACTTTTTTCCCTTCTTAGCCTCATAGACGTTTATAGGTTGTGGTTACCATCAGGCGGACTGTACGCTTATTTGCCAACCGTTATGAAAAAAAATTAAGATCAACCGAAGGTCTCCAGCAGGTTCTTCTGATTTCGTCGGCGATATGTGATTCCTTGCCGTGCAAGAAACGTGCCCCAGCAACAGAATGTGCTACCTCAATCTCTACGAATTACACTACGATAGCTCATGTAATGTTTCCAACATTATGACGTCTACGGGACATTCTAAAACATTAGTTCTCCAATTTTTAAGGTTTGTGATTATTCCATGCACATTTACGTATAGAAAGTTATCGATGTTGTGTCTTGCTGTTACAGTTTTATTGTTGTTACGATGTTATTGTTGTACGCAATTTATTATTTTGGTTATTTTAGCTTCATTAATTTAATTTATCAATGTAATTTTAACTGTGATTCTCGTTCCTCTTCCTAAGAAAAATTCTTCATTATGCAATGATTGTGTAGGACTAGATAATGGACTAGATTGTTGTGTCGTGCAGGTGGCGGAGTTCAAGCAGAAGATCGCGGCGGCGCAGCTGGAGAGGCAGCAGGCGGAGCTGCCGCCGCCGATGCTGCTGCCCGGCCTGCCGCTGCAGCACCCCTTCCTGCCGCCGCCGCAGCCCGCGCAGCCGCCGCCGCCGTACGTACACACTGCGCACACTACACATCGCGCACACTACACACCGCGCACACTACACACTGCGCACACTACACACCGCGCACACTACACACCGCGCACACTACACACCGCGCACACTACACACTGCGCACACTACACACCGCGCACACTACACACTGCGCACACTACACACTGCGCACACTACACAAAAGGGTTCAGCTGCAGCGGAGATCTGGAGGAGGCTTCATTTGAAATCATTTTAGACCCTCTCTTTGATGGCTCTCTTTCGTACTTGCAGAATTACTTTGTTAGGTTATGATCTTAAATGACACATTGGCACTTATAGCTCAAGAAGTACATATCGCAATTTACTTCATAATCAAGCTAAGATTTAAAATCTCTACTTCCAACTACAGTAACTTTTAATTTTAACTCAATCACAGTCCAGACAGTAGCCACAATAGTTGAACAATTGAACTGGATATATGTGGTTCAGCGGACAGAGAACGTGATAATGAGTCGATCGTAAATTATTCAAAATAGTTTTGCATGAAATAGTAGTAACAACACTAGACACTCTTGTAGCAATTCCAACTGAATCCGCAGGGCGACGAGCGCGCCGCCGCCCGCGCTGCCGAAGGACTTCCAGGACGCGCTGGACATCATCTTCCCGTCGGAGGGGAAGGGTGAGCTGGCGCCGCAGGAGCTGTTCGGGGGGCTGCAGCCCTTCCCCGTGGGGCTGGGCGGCGTCATGCAGCCCTTCCCGCAGCTCAGCCTGCTGGGGCAGCCGCCGCCGCACGTCATGATGGGCTTCGACATGAACGCGCAGCTGTTCCCGCCGCGCGCGCAGCTCTACGACGCGCACGTGCCGCTCGTGCCCGGGCCCAAGCAGCGCGCCAACAAGGCCCGCCAGGCCCAGCCCAAGCACGACAAGAAGAAGAACAACAACGTCAAGAAGAACGACGCCGGCGCCGAGCCCCGGGCGGAGAAGGCGAGCGCCCAGTCGGCCGGGCCGCCATCGGCGCCGAGCCAAGCGGCGACTTCGAACTCGACCAAACGTAGAGAGGAAATGGACGACCTCGCCATGCTCGGGATAGACGCCGATGACGTTGGAGCTAATATCTAAGACATATAATTTTGTTGACAAACACTATTTTTAAGGATTATCTGTAAAACATCAGTTATATTCTAGTTCTTTAATTAAGTATTCATTCATTGACCCATATCTAATCGTTTTTTGTCCACCCAAATTAAATTGGTGACGTGATTTTCGTTCATAAATACGCATAAACGCATCGAAATGAAATTAGTCACACGATAACTTTATTAAATTATTTTGCAAGCTTGTGACTAACTTTGGAGCACCAACGAGTCTGTTGTTGAGACAATTAGTTTCTATAGAAGGGCCTGGCCATTTATAAGTTTTTGGTTGTTTCCATCTTTTTCTAAGCTTTATTTTGAGAAATGGCTCTGGTATTAAGACAGACCAACCAACCTAAACACATAAGTGGTTTTCTCTAAATCTGAACATTCTTTGGAACTTTACTAAACGTTACTTTTGCAAAATGTATTGTAAACTTTTAAATTTCTCAAATATAAAGTGACGAAACGCTTTGTATGCAAGACATTTTCATATTGATTTTATCATTTCGTTTATTTTTTTATGTATGAATCATCCTTAATTCTTGATCAACATGAAATTAGGTTACGCGATCATTTTGGTTTTCTAATCATTATAATATAATTTTAATTAATTAATTTTACATTTTATCAAATTTTTATGACTTAAATATTATGTCAATAGCGTGTTATAACATATTTGAATAATAGAATTATAACACATAGAACCGCAGCTTCGAATAAATTTTCTCTCGAAACAGACCACGAGTAGATTGCGCAAAAGCGCAATAGTAATGTTGCCAGCGAAGCGAAATCTTTAAATTTCGGGAAAATTAACATTGGAATGCCGACTTCGCCTACTAGACTGAAATCGGTAATTAGTAATTATAATATTTATGAAATAAGTATTTAATTTCAATGATATAAATGTATTTTTTTTTATTAAACCAACCTTGCTAAGCTGTCACTCAATAATCTGACAGTACATTCAAGACAGCTGTCATATCTGGCTACAATGGAATGGTCAATAGTTCTTTCTAAGTGTTATAATTCTATGATTTTAACTTAATAAATTTTTATGGGTTTATTCCATTTTATTCACTGTAGAACTATTTAGCTTCTAAATATTTGCATAACAATGACCCTGACGGAATACATTTACGACACACAGAAATAATGTACTCCATATTATTTGCGCAATTTTTTAATTATTATTAATGAAGTAGATTTTGCTATTTCAATCACATTTTCTATCCTTTGAAATACTTGTATCTAATTATTAATTGATAGTGGGCTGTGGTACATATTAGTATTCGTTGACTTTGAGACAGATGTATTGACGTAATAAGAATTAATTGTAAAAAGAATGTATCTATACTAATAATGAAACTAGCTTAGTACCTACGTAAATGTATGTCTGCCTTTGTGCATGCTAATCTCAGAAACGGCTTGGCCGAATTGGATGAAATTTAGCGCTTGGATAATTTTTATCCTGAAAAAATGTTAAAATTATCGCTGGCGGACACAGCTAGTATTTATATGTGTCCTCTGTATGTTTTGGGAAAAGTTTGATAAATAAAAATATACATTAAAATATACTAAAATATCGGATGTCAATTTAATATAAAACATACTAAGGTATAGGTTTCTGAAACATTTTTCTTATGTCAGAGGGGAGGGTTGCTCACCTGGTGTCAAGCGATAACTGCTGGCCATGAACACCTGCGACACCAGAGGGCATGCGTGGTGTTTCCGCCCTCAGGATACAACTGGTTATGCGCTGGCTGACGAGCAGTCTCTTCACGAGTTTCTCACCAAGTTAGGGTAGCTAACCTGGCGGACCTTTTAGGCCTTCCACCAGCAGCAATAAATTAATAACATAATGATGTATGGTTATAACTGGCATTTAAAAACTGTACTTAAGTTTTTTTCGCTGAAGTATTTACTGAGCTATGTTAATTAGGAATTCGACTAATTTTTGTGTTATATTAAAGATTCTTAAATATACTCGAGTTTTTTTACTGTATTTAGTGACTAGCATAGATCGCAAAAATTAAAAAGTTGAAAATTACAGTTGTACATATATTTATACGTAGTTGACCCCAATTAAGATAGACTTCTGAGTTGTATGGTCGCTCATAATATAATTTAGAGGTCTTTTTTTTTTGTTTTCTCTTAACTGGCACCAAGCTCTAATATATAATGAAATAAAATATTTATTATAGATTATGGTACGGAACCTTTTGTGCGCGAGTCCGATTGGCACTTGTCTGGTTTTTTATGTTAGTGGCGACAAACGGGCAGGAGTAACGTACAGAAGAAGCTAACGAGGATTTACTCCCTCCCACCAGCAAGGGAACACAACTAGTATTTTCGGAAATACATTCATGCCCGTATTTGAAACTGCGACCTTTGGCAAAATTTACGTTTTCTATCAATTGGGCTATCTCGGCTCTAAATGCTATTATAATATAAGTATGTATATACATATTTTTGATATTATCTAGTATACTTAATTCATAATTAATGTGCTGATTGGGCCTATTATTCATCATCATCATTTAGTCATTTTATCTTGAATGTCGCAAGAGGGCTACTCTTGTGTGAATTTGTTTATATAAAAACAACTGATAAGGCGGTAGAACCGCTTTAAACTGGAGTTAACATATTTTAACTGTTTTAATAAACATCATTCACTTTAACCTTCATGGCACTGAAGGCAATGAATACTGGTTATTAGCTCATGGTTTGTCGTTTCGTTCTGTCTCCGGAATCCTTGTCCAAACCATTTTTATGTTTGAAGAGAAGAATTCATACCATATAAACGTTGTGGCGCAGCAGTACCGAAGCCTGCCATAAGTCCCACATGTCGCAGGTTCGATTTCCGCAGCATGTTTGTATTGATCGTACAGGCATATTTTCCGGTCTGGGTGTATTTGCCCTTGTCATTTATCGTAATGGGGGCCGTTGAGTGTTTAGGGTTTATTTATTTATAAAATAATAAAAATAGAGTAACTGAAAGGGTCGAAATATACTAAATGTTTTAACCCAGATCGTAGTTCTCGTTTTAGTAGTCTGCTAAAAAAATTGTCCTTATAAGTGTAGACTTATGTATGTTACCTAAATAAGTCTTATAAAGTAAAATAAAATCCGTGGCTTATTGTCGTTAAATATACGGATAGTTAGGAGTAGTTAAAGTTTAATTTTATTATTTGAAACTCATGATGGAAGTCAACTGTATTAATAATGTTAAGTACCCATTTTGCCATAACAAATTTATGATAGTAATGTTATTTATAATTTATTTAGAAACTTAGAAATTCGAATTTTGACTCGTGATCGATATTTACATTATAGAGCAAGAGCCCAGGCCGGCCAGACCTTCGTTATTTTATAAAAGCTGAAAGTTTTTCTGTGCATGTCTCCTATATAGGTAATAAAAACAACCAGCGATTATAGAGTTTGGGTAGTGGTTACTTGGGCAGGTATCAGATAGTAAAGGTGTCTTAAATAGTACCTCAAATTCGTTAAAGTTAAGAATTTAAGGTACTACTTTAGACACTTTTACTATCAGATACCTGTTTGAATACCGAAAGTACCAGGCGCCCATTTGGTTGAAAAGGTAGAGCTATCGCAGACAGTATCGACGGTAGATACTCCTCACACATACACCGTTTATTTGATTATTTCAACTTTCAAGTGACTAGGTGCACAGTTTATCGAAATGGTGCCCTAGGAAATGCATTATCGTAATATAATAAATAAAGGCAAGGCTCGATGTTGGGTAAGTGAATTTATCATTAAAAGTTTTTATTTTGGTTATAAAAACGGGAATAATACCACATATAAGTAGTTATTACATAAATCGCAACATTGTGAGGTATTTATTATGTACCAAATAAAATTTAATAATTTTCAATGAAATATACCTACTATTAAAAAAAAAAACAAACCTACTTGAAAAACTTAAATATAATATAACATTCTTATGAGTCGCGGTAGGTATTATAGTTTATAATAAATACCTACATAGATAACAAACATCTTTTTGGTTGCCCTTAAACTTGGTAATGAAATGTAAATGAACGCTATTGACCGGCTCGGACGATAGGCACGTAAATAAAAATAATATTACATCACGCACCGCGTAAACATGATAGTGTGCGCGAGCGATCCGACGACCATCCGGAATGATGATATTGTAAATTCTACTTTCATATTATTATATAATAAATGTGAAAGTTTGTATGTTTGGATGTTTGTTACTCATTCACGCAAAAACTGCTAAACGGATGTGCATGCAATTTAGCACACAGATATCTTATTACCTGGATTAACACAAAGTGCTTTTTATCCCTGAAAAATGTTAGATTCCTGTTTGATTATAAAAAAAACGTACTACAGTACGTTCTTCTTCTTCTTCTTAGCATTAATCCCTATTATATCATTATTATTGTATTTACCCGGGGTCTTCGTATACTCTTATCCGGATTTGACGGGTTACAAATTTTTCACATAGCGATTGCCATCTGACCTTCGCAACCCAAAGGGCGAACCAGTAACTCATTGGATAAGAGCAAATTACATAGCATAGCATACATACAAGAATTAGCGAATATTATTAGATGTTATAATAACAACGACGGGTTCGACAGCTTAACGTGCTGTCCGAGTCACGGTGGGGTGACCCATGAGGACAATCGCCCAGACCAAGTGGGAATCGAGCCCGCGACCGCCGAGACTCAAAGCAGGCTACTCTGGAGCTAACTATAAAGTTATCGCAGGCAGCTGATGCTGTAGTGTTTTTATATAAGCAAACAGTTACTAGTAAATACATAGAACCAATTATGAAAATAAGGAATTTTGGAATCATTATAAATATATTTTTACTCTAGTTTTAGTTCGTATAAGCGGTTGATCAGTTCATTATACAAATTGTAATATACATAATGTATTAGTACATCTCAAAATTTTTATTCTAAAATCTAACTAACTGGTTTTCCAAAACGAAACGTAAGTAAATATATTATATGCGATAAACGGAACCAGGAAAATGTAAGTAGAGAATTGTGTATGAGCACATCCGACTCTCGTCACTACTCACTCGCCACGGCCAGTGTCGGCGAAGTAGCGACGGTGATTAGTCGGAACTCGGAACGGTCTCCCGAAACAAGAGTTATTGTTGCATCATTTTGTAAGTGACGTTTATTATGCCGTGCTTGTGAATTATTAACTAAATCCAAATTTAATATTAATTTTTATCTTTTTAATATCACATTTTCACATTGTTAAGGAGTTACGGATTGGTTAAATTTATTTTCGCTCTATAAAACTTAATTTTACGTAAGTAATAACGAACCTAAAGTTTTGTAAAACTGAAGCTTTTAATTTAGGGAGACCTTGACAGGTATTCCGATTACTTTTTTCGCGTCTGCGTATCTCATCTCGGACAAGTTTTTGAAATTGAAAGTTTTTCGGTGCACTAGTACCTGATTATATGTATTTACAATGGAGTTGTTAATATAATATATTTATAACACAGCTACTTTATATTGAGTACTCACTGATAAAACATTATTTATATAATTAGATAGAGCCTAAGAGAAATTTACGTATTTTATAAATTAAAAATACTTAGCTAGCCAATAAAAATCTACATAATATTAAAGAATAGTAAGAGCCTCATTGCAGTTTGATTGACGACGGGATAAGTCTCCACGAAATCTGAAATTTTGATTTTGTTGCACGGTCGCGCCACATTGCGGTAAAACAAAAAATAAAAACAATTCTCGGAAAAACTTAACATTAATAATTATCCTTTATGTATAACGTTAAATAGTTAGTAGGTAAGTTGGTAACTCTATACATATAAATTACCTAAGTCAAAATTAAAAATACACATAGATTGTAGAGACAAAATTTATAACGCTTTATAATTTGCATTTGATTTTTTTATGATAGTAATGTATCAACTAAACATACTAAAGAAAAATATCGCTTATTAATATTCCATAGTCACGTAATATATATTTCTAAGATTTGAAAAATATCAGGATAAATAAATATTAAAGGATATAAGGAAACAAACAGTTTTTATAGCTTTCTAATTGTATCTCGAGAGCTTGAATGAAGCTGACTGTAATTATTATGCCTATATTTTTTTATATCAATAAATCATATTGGTGCCTGCGTAGTAGAACCTTGCCAGATTTGTGTTTGGTTTGCCACCTTAGTGATTTACGAATGTTTTCTTTATTACTTTTAATCAGTTAAACAATCAGTAATTTTCAAAGAGTAAATGATATAAACGATATTTAACTTACTAACATTTTGTTATTTTGTCGCACGCTTTCTTTACAGTAAATCATGTCGGCGGACAAGGTTTTCCACTCAAGATCACAAGGTATTCCCTCAGAAGGTGTCAAAGATCAGTATGCTGATGGGAAAGCCGCTAGAGTTTGGAAGAAGTACATCGGCGATAGTAATCAAAGGACGCAGAATTATAAGGACTTTCTGTCAGGGTTGCTTAACAAACACGGCTGTGTAAAAGTTCTAGATGCAGCCTGCGGAACTGGGTAAGCTTTTAATCAGTTCTCGTAAGAAGCCGCCATTCAGAGGTATAGGGAGCCTAGGGTACGTCGATTGTCGTGGATTCCCTTTCTCCTCAGACTTCAGAAGAGAATGTTTTTGTTGACCATTCAGATTGTTCCTGTCTGTTTTCCTTATCGGTCCATCCTCGTGCAGGTACTTACAACAACAGTAAAAAGTGCAAATTATTTTTATTTAGGCTATCTATCTTAAAAGTTTTAATTTATTCAAATTATTGAAGTAGTGATGATAAACTGAAAGGTACTATAGTGCTGTACTATTTTGGTTATAGAATTAGGAACGAATTTCAGCACCCGCGAGTGTGATGGCCTTTTAACGCCCATAATTTGCTATTACAATTCATATGCGTTATTAGTAAGTGAGTAAATATACTTGCCTAGGCAAGTATATTTAATTATTTACTCACGAACATTATAAACATATCAAAATTGTATAGTCTGTTAAATGTAACTTGAACCCTGCGCAGTAACACGTTTTTGGGTCTCAACCGTATGCGGTATGTGGGGGACCGGGTTTAGTACACTCGCTCACGGTTGTTTTAGTTCTTTAATACTAATTTATTAAAAAATAAATTAAAATATAAATTAATTATGTCAAGTGTGTTAACATTTATTTCAAGATAATGCGTCGACCACAATCAACTTTAAGGAGACGGGAGAGAAGGATGGTATTTGACGTTTATAGTTATTTTTTAAAAGAAAATAATGTAAATAATTCTCTGATAGATACGAAGAAGTCTGTCTCACTATTAATAATGTACATTAACTTTTTTTTATATATAGGTACCTTTTTCTATACTATTTATTTGTTTTATTCTATTTAAGTAATTAATAACGATAATAAATAAATAATTAATTGAATTTAGAAGAAATAGTAAGTATATTATATACTTCATTCCGTTTTCCTACTTTATAAAGAATCGATTTAAATAAGATGAAACCAATATTTTTGTCTAACATTTTTGTCCATTATTGTACCTGCGCAGAAGCGGCCATTTTGGTTCAAGTTACATTTAAGGAACTATACCTCCCAAGAATAATTAATATTTCTCTAGTTCAAATAATAACATGTCACACTAATTTTCATTAATACACGAATGTAAGATTGTCACGAATATATTTTAGTCATGTTATTTAATTAACTAATTAATGATAGTCGTCCATTATCGGTATATTATACATGCTTTTAATATGTTGTCGTAATCAAGTAGCAACACGAACACGAGATACGAGATGACCTCACGTAATCATTATCTGACGAAAATTATCAATCATGTTTGAATTTTTATATCATTATTTTTTTTTCTAAAAATCTGCACACAGCCTCATATTATGATAATTTTATTTTTATAAAATGTTTAAATGTTTATGAGGTTTTAAAACTACAATTTCAATTAAGCAAAAACTAATTGTTGATTAGATACCTACCTACTAGTGCTTAATTATTGTCTTAACGTATGGTATCAAATATTATTAAAGATATAAGAAATAAAAGATTATTTTTTATTTGTAGTGTACAAAAGGTCATAAGAAATATCATAAAAAACATTACCGGCAGTCGGGTAAAAAGGTTTTCTACAGCATACTTTTTCACTATAATTTTATTATGATCTGAGTTCGTTTTTACCCAAATACTTATTATTCTAAGCTTGGAAAGCTTGAAAATCCCTGAACTGATTGAGTATCTAAAATTTCTGTTAATATAACTTACATATAGGGTTGTCTGTGATCGTCAAATAAACACACATAAATACATAATCAGTCGGAGCGTCCAAATACTATGTCAAGACCACGGTTTGACCGGATTCACGCGGTCAAATAACCTACTTGGCTACAATATAAATGCAGGCTAACTTTTCTCCAAACAACCATATTTTGTTATTCTTAGAATAGACTCCATGATGCTGGTCGACGAAGGTTTTGAGGTGGTGTCTGTTGATGCCTCCGACAAGATGTTGAAACACGCGTTAAAAGCTAGATGGGAGAAAAGAAGAGACCCGAGATACGATAAATGGGGTACGTATTCTTTACAACAAAACGAATACAATAAGTCGTATTAATTTACGTGAGTGGTTACATCGTAAGATCTGTCATATCTGTGGTATTAGTTTGGGCAGCTATAAAGTCTTGAGTCATCACGTAATGTACCCGTAATGCACTGAAATAAAATGCCTACATTATATTTTTTTTTGCTACTGATTTAAAAAAACGACTTTAAAAGTATAAAGCAAAAAATAAATATGCTCTACAACAGAACTCGTTACCCTATGTGCCGGTGTTCCACTTAGCATTATCAGATCCGGATCAGTTTCCAATGGGACCACCTTGCGAGTATACTAATTACCTAACCTTTCCGAAAAAGAATTATCCAAATCGGTCCAGTCGTAATCGGTTAGCAAACGTACCCAAAAAAAAGCATGCACTCGACCTGATAATCTCATTATTTTTGAAGTTGTTTAAAAATTTCTTTGGATATAAAAAACTTACATTTTGTACAGTGGTTTCTAATTATATTATAGTAATTGAAGAAGCTAGCTGGGAAACTCTACCGGACGATATTCAAAACTTCCTGCCTGGTGCTTCCTTCGACGCTGTGATATGCCTCGGCAACTCCTTCGCTCATCTGTTAGACGAATACGAGGACCAGAGAACACAGAAGATGTGCTTGAAAAACTTCGCTAAAGTTCTAAAACCCGGTGGCCTATTATTTATTGATCATAGGAACTATGACGCTATGATCAACAGCGGTGCTACGCCTGGACATTCTATTTATTATAACGTAAGAATAACATAATGACTCTATCCCTAATTGTATTTTATTCTTAATATAATTAATTCTCATTTCCGGTCTCCGGCGCTAACAATTACAAGTCGAAACTATAACTTCGATATGCTGTAAGATAGTAATAATTCCCCAATCGAGTTGACTCATTCATCCCGAATACATTAAGGTCACATCTTATATTCATATATAGATTAAATAATGAAAAAGATAATGTAAGACTTTTGTCGGGCTTTAGAATAGAAAGACTGAAATTATAATAACATAAGTTATTTTGGAATTTCCAAAGTACTAAAACTTAAACTTCTTTAACAAAAATAATCCTAGGTACTAAGTACTTAATATAATATTATTATATTATGAATGTTTGTATGGGATTTTAATAAGAATGTAGGCTAAATGAAGAGGGTGAAATAGGGGATGAAAATTTGTATCGGGAACCATTTAGTTGTAGTGCTATAAACTCTCATTACAAAACCTTACGGGCAAATTCGCGGGCAGATGCTAGTATCATGATAATGTAATAGTGCGTGGAGGTAATAAATATGCTTTGGTCAATTTTATGATATTATCAACTGTTTACAAAAGCAAAAGTAATGATTTAACGCAACATTTGATATTATTTCTTATCATTATTATTAAATAACAGTTTGTGTGTGAGCGATAATGTAAGGCTCATGTTATTTTCTTCAACTTATACACAAAAACATAAATTACGTCAAACAGAAGGACGGGGTTAACTAAGTTCCACATAATAATTATGACGACTCACGAGAGCATTTGTTTTTGTATCATATTCATACCATCATGGACTTCCTTTTTCTATTATTCTTCTTTATAAATAAATGTTAGGAAGTTAGACTTATCAAAATACAATAATATTATGTACTAACAATATTCGGTGGTGTACGATAAGTGAATATTGTGAACAGTACCTAGTAGTAGCCATGCTCCTTAAAGTACAAATGGGTCGAATCGACCAGGGTAGTACTACCCTCTCACAGATAATTGGCGTTAAGTAACAGTATCAGTAGTTACAATTGCGTTTCGTGCGATGAGTGAGAGCGCCGGAGGCCCAATCTCCCATCTCCCCTGTTCCCTTTTCATTCAGTTCTTTTAACATTTTGCCAGCCTAAGGGATGGCCCTTGGGCTGGCAAAATGTTGGCAAACGCGTGTTCATAGGTAGTGGTGACTGTTTACCATCAGGCAGACCTTATGCTTGTTTGTGAACCGTCATGAATATGTATGAAGTATGAAAAAAATAATAACAATTATACTCCTCAAAAGGAGGGTGTAAAGTATATGGAAGTATAGAATCCGAATCCAAATGACTATTGCGTCAATCTGGTCAACATATTAATTTACTTGTTCGGAACCTAGCACGTAAAAATCAAGTTTAGCAATTCCACGTAAAAAAATCCATTCTAATGTAATCGGCTTTATGGCTTTAGAAATGTATAGAGAACAAGCATTTATTATTTTTATTTATATAGATAGATGTATTCTTGTTGTGAATAATTTCAGTGCAAGTACCCTGTGGACATAAAGACGTCGGTGTTAGTGGTCCGCGGTAAACCCGAGCTGGTCGCGTTGGACTACTGCATAGACGCGATGGACGATGGTCTCATTACTGAGAAGAGGTATTCTCCACGTTTCTGAGTTGTTTATTAAAACTATTGAATGAGCCCAGCAGGGTTTAGTCAGCTAGACCATGATGTTATCCAATTCTTACCACTTAGTATATCATAACTGATTACAAATCAAAGTCCCCGTCCGATCCGTCTGTCTGTATTCGATAAATTTAAGCCTCAATAGTTCAATCGTTAAAGGGGCAATTCCATTCCGGTTACGCGTGAGTTGAGGGTTCGATCCTGACCCCCTTGGACTATTGTTGTACCCACTCCTAGCGCAAGTGTTTGGATTGCAGTAGAAATATTGGTAATTACTTGAAAAAGCATTGCTAATATTCTTTATAAGAAAACTCAAAAGTACTGAACTGATTTTCATGCGGCTTACAAATAGATAGAGTAATTCGTGAGGAAGGTTCAGGTGTATGATTTGTTAAGGTTTAGTTTAAATTTCTTGAAATGTAATTTTTGCACAGCAAAATTTTATTAAACCTAAGTGGTCGTGGGTTCGATTTTCGATCGGGGCAAATATTTTCAACACCATCAATACGACACAGACATATCCTCGCAATTTAATAATATTTACGGATAATATTAATTGGCGGTATCGTACTCGTTAAGGAAACAATTATTTAAATAATACTTCATAATAATGGACGCAAATAAGCAATACTATGTCAACCCACAAAATTGAAAAAACTGATTTTATATACCATAAAGTCCTGAGAAGTTTACAATGAATATGTAACTGTTCCAGCGAGTTCCGCCTGTGCTACTACCCGCACAAGCTGCACAGCTTCACGCGCATGCTGGACGACGCGTTCGACAACCGCGCGCGGCACAGCATCTACGCGGACTTCAAGCCGCTCGAGCGCGTCGACGACCCCGCCTACTACATACACGTCATGCAGAAAGCGCTCGACTGACAAACAGACGTTCACTTAGAATTATAATTAAATATATAATGTACAAAGCACACTGTTTTTTTTTAATATGAAGAGTTTATAATTTATTCAAGGGTAAAATTTTATTAACTGGAAAGAGTTTTAATTATTTTATTTATTTTTATTATTATTTTACTTTTTATTATTTTTATGTATGTATATTTCTTTCTTTCCGTTTTTGCGTGTTTTGTTTTAAGTTATTTTTTTTTAATATTTTTACTTTCTTTGCCTATTTTATTGCATATTCAAAGACGACTGTATTTTTTTATATCATGACGGTTGGCAAACAAACCAACAGTGCAACTGATCGTAAGCTATCACCGTAACCTATGAATGCCTAAGATGCACGGGCACCATACTAGAAGTGTCACATACGTGTTGCCGGCCCGAAATGAAAAGGGTTTAAAAAGGTAAAAAGGAGGTAGGAGATTGGGCCTCCGCCACTTTCATCCATTGCACGACACGTAAAACTACCTACTGATACTTTACGCCGATTTTCTGTTTGAGGATAGAGGGGGAGTTTCTCGATCAAACAGGCCCATTAGTGCTAGGTGTAGCCTGGCTATATTACACTAGCTGCATGCCTAGTTAGCCTGTCGCTCAATCCACTAATTAAAATGAATAATTTAACCAGAACTCTTCAATACAATTTTAATTGAAATGGGAGAACATTTTATACTGGTTATTATTGGTGCAGAAAAAAAAATGATATAAATCTGACTCCCATAATTATAGTGAGAGAAAATACATAACTATTAAAACTTGTTTAAACACAAATAATTTTATAAAAATTGGTACAATCGTTTCTGCATAAAACTATGTTTTAAAAGATTTTAAACATAAAATAAAACCTTATGTTTGCTCACCAAAACAAAAAAGGAAGTCTAAAGCATAATTGGATAAAACCATTTAATGTACAAAGTTTAATGCTGCTTCTAGTTTAAAAAATAACAGACATCCCATACAATTTTTAACCTCTTTTTACCTTCTTACGTGTTGAATTTTGAAAACTCCTTTTTAAGTTTATGTTTTAAAACCAATACTTATAAAAAAATCTGCTTTTTAGGTCTAGGGGTTTAGGCGTGTTGATAATATGTCAGACAAATCTTCTTACTTCTGAGTATATCATATGAACATAAAGCAACTTAAAATACTTCAAGTAAAACAAATTTTAGAAAATGAAATAATTTATTCTAATAAAATTTATTGATAGATTTATGAAAGTGAGAATTAACTTAGACACATCTGAGGACTTAAAGGTAAGGTATTACTAAACTAGAACTAGCCTACGATCCGACAATGATGTTGTTGATTGGAATGTGTATCAGCTTTACGAAGAAACCAATGAAACCCATGATGCAGAAACCTATCGCTGTGGCAATGGCAATCTTCTGGAATTCTGAAAAGTGAAAAAACTAATTGAGAACAAGTTTTTATTTAGCTATGATTAATATTTGATTAAATAGCAAAATAATTTATGTATTAGTGGATGTGGAAAAACTTTTTATAAATTTTATTTGTAGTGATATGGGAATGTAACATATGGTTTGCAAATTACATATTATAATAATCTATGTTATATATGTTTTATGTATATAATTGCTAGGTAAGGATTAATGGCAACATGTAGTGGCTGAATGCCAGGATTCCAGTACCATACTTGGTGTATTTTTACTGATACTAAAATAAATATATCAAACATTTTCTCTATAAGAAACTAATACTGTGTGGTAAAAATGGGAAATTCTTTAAGATTAGAAGTTGTATTGTTGATTGCCAGCACTACAATTCGGTAAATATTTATGCAAAACACAGGTTTCTAAAATTGTGTAAATTAAATGAATAAAAACGAACCTTTTCTATCTGGCTTTGTACATCTTCTGACTAATCTGATTGAATCCTTAGCGAACTGCTTACCAGGTTCAACAAATTTTGCGATTTGATCCATTTTCTGAAAACCGAAGACCATTTTATTGAATACAATGTGTTGGAATAAGTATAACTGTGATTCGTAAATTAATTAATAATAAAAATAAATAATTTACCTTTTGGAAATGTTAGGACACACACAGTGCGATATTTTATTTGCCCGCAAATAACAATACCTCGATTCTCACTAGTGCTGGTTGGAATAATTGACAAGTAAAAGCAACGAACGTCAGCCACGTTTCGACGTTGTACGTCACGTCACCATTAAAGGTTCGGATACATTGCTTATATAATACTTTTTTTCAAAGAATTATTTTACTCATATTTAATATAATAAACTAAATTTAAATAAAGAAAATAAGTATTGCAGTAAAAATACTTTTATAATGAGATTTTAGTTTATTTTTGAGACATGTTTTAATAAAAATAATGAAAATAAATTGAACTTTTTTGACTATAGTAAATTATTGTCAATATTGTCTCTTCTGTGTTGAGTTTGTACTCTATTCACTGTGTTCACTTGTCAACTTGCTACTGTTAAGTGTTAAATTGTCAACTTCACTAATAACTTTCAAATTGTCAAAAGTCCATTCAATTGGAATTTTTTATTTTAGTGATATTGTGTGATTTATTGATATTGATCGAACAATATTTTTATCAAAAAAACTTTTATTATTATGTAAATAAATAACGATTTCAGCTTCGTAAAATAAATTTAATAAAAGTCTCATATCCAAACAACCAAAACTTTCACGAAGGGAATTGAATAACACTAAAATGTATGCAGTAGAAAAGAAATTTGAAATTGAAATGAAATTGAAAAGGGTACGTTATTACATTGTTCATTCAATTGTTCAAGTATACAAATTAGATATAATTATTATTATTTATCAAGATATTTGTATTTTATAATGGATTATTATATTTTATTAACAATTTACAAATGGGGCGTATCCTCAAATGATGTTAGGAGTGTAGTGTGTATGCCTCCCACCAACAAATTTATGTTTAATCAGTTATAATAAAGACGTCAAAGAAACAACTCGTCTCCTCATTGCTTACGTCCTTACATGGCGACCCTGCCAGGATACGAACTATATTAATAACAAGGATGTGATTTTTTTATTTTAGCATTTATTGCCTAAGTTTTATTATTAGTTTTTTTTTTTTAAATAAATTTATTGTATTGTATTTTTAGTTGCTATAATTATTCTTTTTAATTATAAAAAATAAATGATAAAAACAATAATTAATTTTTCAAAAAAAAAAAAAAAATTGTAAACATATTTTTTTTTTAAATTACAATGGGAGGTGTAGTGTCTATGCCTCCCACCAACTATTGTTTAGTGTAACAGTCATAATAAAGACGCCAAAGAAACAACTCGCTCCTCATTGCTTACGCCCTTACAGGAGATGACGAACATACAAGAGTTGAAAGCAGCGGCAAAGAGAAGTTCGTCACTTGCAAATGATGTATGCAATGTGCTTGGTGCGTGCGAGCAGAGATTGCAACAGCTGGAGACTGCTGTGCTGCCTCTGTACGGAGACACTGCTCGGCTTCAGCAAATACATCATAGTAAGTTCAACCAATCTGTTTTAAAAGATGGAAACTGGCTATCATATTTGCTCTAAAAATAAAAATCTAACTTTTTTAGTAGGTATACTTTTGGAAATTACTGTTGTGTCAAAAATAATCAGGTTTTTATAGTTACGGAAAAAGAATTTGCAAAGAAAATAATACTTTGTTTGATTTAATGTATGTTTTTTTAAGCACAGTTAAAGCTTAGTGTCAGATTGTCTATAATAGTCACATAATATTCAAATCTTGAAATAACCAAACCAAATAAAAATAATCTTGCCTTAGATATGGAGAAAACGGTGACAGCTTTAGATCATGTAATAAATTACTACATGGTGTCCAGAGAACTGGCTGATCTTATACAAGCAGGCCCTCACACAGCATCAACGGATTCTTTGAAAATATATCTTGAGGTATGTAGACTTAATGTGGCAAAGTACAGTTCTGTTTCAATAAAATTATGTTGTTTTATTTTGGTTTTTTTCAGGCTTTGGATAAGTTAGCTGAGGCACAAAATTATTTCAATAAAAATAATCCACAAAGTGTGGAACTTGAAAACATTGTAAGTATGGTTAGGCTGTTTGAAATGAGTTGCCAAGTCTTGGTTTTGCTTATTGCAGATAATGAATTTGTTAATTTTAAAATTTTATACCGTTGTGATATTGTATATTTTTATTGTCATTCTTTAACTTGCAGAATCAACTCTATAATGCTGGAGTTTTAAAATTAGAAAGTGCATTTGAAGAGTTACTAAGTCGTAACACAAGACCATTGACACCAACTACTCTCATGGACATGATTGCTTTAGAAGAGGGCAAGTACAATATATCATACATAAAAAAAACTAATTATGAAAGGGTACTTACTTCTTTGTTTTACAAACTTTTAAACATTTGTAAAGGAAAGATGCAATACCTTATATTAAAATAAAAATTATCACTAAAATTTTTGGTACTTCGAGTCGGATACCTTTTTAAATTAATTAAAAGCTATTTTAGCTGACAGATTCTGGTGTAGATAGCGTTAGTGTGAGAAATAGTAATTCTACGTCGAACAATAATGCTTCTCATGAAACTATGCGTGCGTAAAATTTTTGGCCCTTCGAGTCGGATACTTTTTTAAATTAATTAAAAGTTATTTTAACTTACAGATTTTAGTGTAGATAGCGTTAGTGTGAGCAATAGTAATTTTACGTCAAACAATAACGCTTCTCATGAAACTATGCGTGCGTAAAATTTTTGGTCCTTCGAGTCGGATACTTTTTAAAATTAATTAAAAGCTATTTTAACTTACAGATTCTAGTGTAGATAGCGTTAGTGTGAGCAATAGTAATTCTACGTCGAACAATAACGCTTCTCATGAAACTATGCGTGCCGCTGCAGCGTGGTTGCGTGATGCTGGACGACCTCCAGTCAGCCTTCTGCTAGCTATACGAGGGCCTGCTGCTCTAAACTCACTTATAGCTTTCAAGGATTATCTCAGATCGAGGTCCATGGCTGCATCGCCTTTGATGGTAAATGGCTCTAAACTTAGTGAAGTTGAGCATTATATTTAGTTACAAATAAATGAAACTAATATAATTTTCCCTCTATTTCCCTTCTCTGTTTCCATCTTTCCTTGGGTTGGCACCTTGGTTGTGATGCTATTGGTAATGCAACAACCTATAGGGTGCAGTGACTGCTTTTTTGATTTGATTGATAACCAGTTTGATATGTTATTCTTGTTTTCCTTACACAGAGAACGAAAAACATGTTGCACCGCACAGATAGCACTCAAAGGAGGACAAGTAAAATACAAAAAGTGTAAGTTTAATATAATTGGGATTGCTAATAATTGATTTATTTATAATCTAATGCTGTTACTCTTTTGCTTCAGGCTGGAAAAACGTGCAATCAATATTATGATGAAGGCTTCTCAAACTTTGGAGCAGTCTACAGGTTTAGCGATAGGACCTCGACGTTCCATAAATGATTCTTGTACGTGTTGTAGAACAGTAAATTTTTAGCATACATAATGTCATCGCCCAAGTGCCGAGTCACTTTTATAGTTTTTTTAGAATATTTGTAATTATTTTTGATTTTGTTTTGTTATGAACAGAATTAGTATTTATTTTGTACACGTATGCCCGTAGACTCGGAGGAGTGCAGCGACGCGGTGGACGAGCGCGAGGCGGAGGCGGCGGGCTCGCTGGCGGCGGCGCTGTGCCGCGTGGCGCGGCGCGAGCAGGCGCACGCGCTGGGCCTCGTGCCGCTGCCGCGCCTGCCCGCGCTGCTGCAGGCCGTCGCCAGGGACTGCATCGCGCTGCTCGGTGAGTGTGCCAGTGGACGCGGGGGACGAGCGCGAGGCGGAGGCGGCGGGCTCGCTGGCGGCGGCGCTGTGCCGCGTGGCGCGGCGCGAGCAGGCGCACGCGCTGGGCCTCGTGCCGCTGCCGCGCCTGCCCGCGCTGCTGCAGGCCGTCGCCAGGGACTGCATCGCGCTGCTCGGTGAGTGTGCCAGTGGACGCGGGGGACGAGCGCGAGGCGGAGGCGGCGGGCTCGCTGGCGGCGGCGCTGTGCCGCGTGGCGCGGCGCGAGCAGGCGCACGCGCTGGGCCTCGTGCCGCTGCCGCGCCTGCCCGCGCTGCTGCAGGCCGTCGCCAGGGACTGCATCGCGCTGCTCGGTGAGTGTGCCAGTGGACGCGGGGGACGAGCGCGAGGCGGAGGCGGCGGGCTCGCTGGCGGCGGCGCTGTGCCGCGTGGCGCGGCGCGAGCAGGCGCACGCGCTGGGCCTCGTGCCGCTGCCGCGCCTGCCCGCGCTGCTGCAGGCCGTCGCCAGGGACTGCATCGCGCTGCTCGGTGAGTGTGCCAGTGGACGCGGGGGACGAGCGCGAGGCGGAGGCGGCGGGCTCGCTGGCGGCGGCGCTGTGCCGCGTGGCGCGGCGCGAGCAGGCGCACGCGCTGGGCCTCGTGCCGCTGCCGCGCCTGCCCGCGCTGCTGCAGGCCGTCGCCAGGGACTGCATCGCGCTGCTCGGTGAGTGTGCCAGTGGACGCGGGGGACGAGCGCGAGGCGGAGGCGGCGGGCTCGCTGGCGGCGGCGCTGTGCCGCGTGGCGCGGCGCGAGCAGGCGCACGCGCTGGGCCTCGTGCCGCTGCCGCGCCTGCCCGCGCTGCTGCAGGCCGTCGCCAGGGACTGCATCGCGCTGCTCGGTGAGTGTGCCAGTGGACGCGGGGGACGAGCGCGAGGCGGAGGCGGCGGGCTCGCTGGCGGCGGCGCTGTGCCGCGTGGCGCGGCGCGAGCAGGCGCACGCGCTGGGCCTCGTGCCGCTGCCGCGCCTGCCCGCGCTGCTGCAGGCCGTCGCCAGGGACTGCATCGCGCTGCTCGGTGAGTGTGCCAGTGGACGCGGGGGACGAGCGCGAGGCGGAGGCGGCGGGCTCGCTGGCGGCGGCGCTGTGCCGCGTGGCGCGGCGCGAGCAGGCGCACGCGCTGGGCCTCGTGCCGCTGCCGCGCCTGCCCGCGCTGCTGCAGGCCGTCGCCAGGGACTGCATCGCGCTGCTCGGTGAGTGTGCCAGTGGACGCGGGGGACGAGCGCGAGGCGGAGGCGGCGGGCTCGCTGGCGGCGGCGCTGTGCCGCGTGGCGCGGCGCGAGCAGGCGCACGCGCTGGGCCTCGTGCCGCTGCCGCGCCTGCCCGCGCTGCTGCAGGCCGTCGCCAGGGACTGCATCGCGCTGCTCGGTGAGTGTGCCAGTGGACGCGGTGGACGAGCGCGAGGCGGAGGCGGCGGGCTCGCTGGCGGCGGCGCTGTGCCGCGTGGCGCGGCGCGAGCAGGCGCACGCGCTGGGCCTCGTGCCGCTGCCGCGCCTGCCCGCGCTGCTGCAGGCCGTCGCCAGGGACTGCATCGCGCTGCTCGGTGAGTGTGCCAGTGGACGCGGGGGACGAGCGCGAGGCGGAGGCGGCGGGCTCGCTGGCGGCGGCGCTGTGCCGCGTGGCGCGGCGCGAGCAGGCGCACGCGCTGGGCCTCGTGCCGCTGCCGCGCCTGCCCGCGCTGCTGCAGGCCGTCGCCAGGGACTGCATCGCGCTGCTCGGTGAGTGTGCCAGTGGACGCGGTGGACGAGCGCGAGGCGGAGGCGGCGGGCTCGCTGGCGGCGGCGCTGTGCCGCGTGGCGCGGCGCGAGCAGGCGCACGCGCTGGGCCTCGTGCCGCTGCCGCGCCTGCCCGCGCTGCTGCAGGCCGTCGCCAGGGACTGCATCGCGCTGCTCGGTGAGTGTGCCAGTGGACGCGGGGGACGAGCGCGAGGCGGAGGCGGCGGGCTCGCTGGCGGCGGCGCTGTGCCGCGTGGCGCGGCGCGAGCAGGCGCACGCGCTGGGCCTCGTGCCGCTGCCGCGCCTGCCCGCGCTGCTGCAGGCCGTCGCCAGGGACTGCATCGCGCTGCTCGGTGAGTGTGCTAGTAGACTAGTTAAGAGAAGAGTAATACTTCATTTCGTAGCCAAATGACAAAAATGGAGCCCTTATAATTTTGTCATGTCCTAAAATATATAAAAATTAAGGGTAGCAGACCCTACATGTACGTCATATATGTAACTGGGAGTTGAAAGAAAAATTCTACGTATGACAACGTGTGTGATATCTTTCAATAGGCCTTTAAAAATAATAGGGACGTTTGATGTTGATTTGTTTGAATGAGGACTTGTTATGCGTAGCGTCGGAGGTGGAGCGCGTGTGCCTGCGCAGTCGCAAGGCGGCGTCGCGCTGCGCGGCGGGCGCGGCCGCGTGCTGGGCGCTGGCGGCGCGCCTGCAGCGCCTGCAGCCCGACGTGGCGCGCGCGCTGCACCCCGCCTCGCCCGCGCCCTACGCCGCGCTGCTCGCGTCGTGCACGCACCACGTACGTGCCGCCCGCGCGCACACCGCGCGTGCGGCACCGCGTGACCCGCGCCCTGTTGCAGTGCGTGCGCTCGCTGGAGGAGTGGGCGGAGGCCGTGCGCGGCGACGGCGCGGCGGGCGCGGTGGACGGCACGGTGCACCAGCTGGCGGCCGCCGCGCTCGCCTACTGCCACGCGCTCGCGGCGCACATGCACGTCATCGGTGAGTACCTCACTTTACCCTTTAGATACACGGGGTACTGGTTATGCAATCGAAAAGCACGTCCACTAATCTATTTTAAAAAACACTGTTAACAGTCAAAAGCATCTGAGTGATGGCGAAAGTATGGCCAGTGTATTGGATATATCAATTTTATTGCATTAAATTGATTGGATTTTTCTTTTATTTACCACGTACTTTTTTTTTGTACAAATTAGATTTAAAAACGCGACGTATTCATATACATTCGCGTTGTGACACTAGCATTACCTTGTTTTTACTTTTTACGACTCAAATCAATGCTTGTTGTGATAACTCGTGTTTCTACTCCCAATTGACACCAAAATCAAGAATAAAAACGACTGTTAGGTCGAGGGACACCCGTCAGGAACGAAGTTCCTTACGTTTTTCCTTGAACTCCGAACGTAATTCAAATTGAATTCAGTAGGTTTTATGATAAAAAGAGAAAGGGTCAAAGAGAGAGAGAGAGAGAGAATGAGTTGCGCACCCAGCTGGGCAATCACTTGTTCGTGTGCTTATTTGCTTAGGCTCGATAGTAGGCTCGATACATACACACATACACAGCAAACGGCATTTCGTTACGTGACGATTTCTGCTTAATCGAAGTACCCGTAAGCCGCGCTAAGTAACTTCGAAATAATAATAGGGTGTTGTCAATGATCATCGTTTCTTGTTTGACTAAGTGATTTTCCGATATTACGATTGGATATTGAAAATGAAATGACCCTCGTGACCCCAGGGCCCGCGCTGGCGGCCGAGGCGTCGTACGCGCGCGCCGCGTCCGCTCTCACGGCGCCCGACCGGAACGCGCTCATGCTGGCTCTCTACATGCGTGAGTATTGCAGCACTTGTGTGCAGTCATCGGTCACGCTTACCCATGTATGGCCTTCTTATATTGTAAGAAAAAAGGTATAAAAGTTGTACTCTTAGGGCCTTTGCCCATTGGCGGTACTGCACCATACCTATGCCTGCCACAGGTCAATCAGTCATTATCGTTGAAATTTCAATTTTCTTATCATTGTTTTAAGTCTTTTTATTTGTCAAAAAATCTCCTGCCATTAACAATTCTTTATTTAAAAACAAACAAAAACCTGTGGCACTCGGGGACTGCCGCGGTAAAGCTATTGCATAGCATTTTTATCAACTTATGCAATACATAAAATCTTGGCCGTGTTTTAAAAGTTAAAATACAAATGAAATCGGAACATTAATTTCAAGCCAATGAGATACAATTTCGTCTATAATTCAAAATTTCATTAGAATAAAGTAAGAAACTTCGTAAGTAATTCAAAATATTTGAATTTGGAACGTAAATACATCAATAGATACATTTTATATGGAACTTAAACTTTATAGAGTAGTCGCCTTAATTCCCTTTGAGTTTAAGAAGAAATTCCTTTGCATATTTAAGAGTTATGTATAAAGGTTATATATTATTATTTGAAAATGCAACATTAGTCTTTATAGCGTATTATTTAAAGATTATTTTCCAATACATTTATTGAGGTATTTGCTATAATTTTTCTTGTAAATAATAAATTGTATAATTTTTCTTGTTGAAATTCCGTAACGAAAATAAAACGGAATTTCTTGATTCGGTCGCCGCGCTCAAAGCCCGCGATAAAAGGTATGCAATAGCTTAAATGGTTGATGTCAATTCTTTTTTTCAGAATATCTTGTTATGGTTTGTAGATTAGTAAATTATATTTTCTTATTAGATATTATTTATTGATTAGATATTTTTAAAATTATATAAATTTTGTATTTAAATTTAGGCAAAGTTCTAGCTCAATTAAACTTGTCGCTGCGGAACAAAAGTGAGCAGTATCCAGATGCGCTCAAAGCGATATTCCTTCTCAATAATACACTATATTTACTGCAGGTAAGTTAAACTTTTTAAATTTTTTAAAATATCTTTTAAATGTTGGCTCTTACACAAAATCGGCGTCACGTAATAGTATCATCAATACATGAGTGAGAGCGCTGGAGGCCCAATCTCCCATCCTCTTTGTTCCCTTCTCATCTCATCCCTCTTGTTGCTTGGGTTGGCAACGCGTTAGTGATACTTCAAGCGTTCATAGGTTGCGGTGACTGCTCACCATCAGGCGGACAGTATGGTTGTATGCCAACCGTCATGACATAAAAAATAAATTTGAATTTAATTCATTAATTATTTATGACATTTACAAGAAATTCTTGCGTTTTTTTTTTTCAGGGTTTACAACGCAGTGGTTTACTTGACATACTGATGTTAGCTGAACCAGATTGTGAGGCAAACTATCGTGACATGATACAGGATTACAAGAAAGCCTACTTACAAAGGTTAGTTATATATCAGATCTAGATTATAATCTATACAAATAAATATAATAGTGTCTGTTTGTAATTTCAAATTCACAGCTTTTCAATAAATGCATTATATGTAAGTATATACATCACTTACATAAAGATTTGTCTTTCTGTCTGCCTGTTTGTTCTGGCCTATCGTAAACGGCTTGACCGATTTTAAAACGGCACTTTCACTGGCAGCTAGCTGATGTTATAAGGAGATACTTGGCTATTTTTATTTTAAAAAGATAATTAGGGTTCCGGGCAATAAAAAGATCGTTACACCATGTGAGCGGAGCCACGGGCGTAGGTAGTAGTAGCAGTTAATTATAAATGATTGAAGTTATAAATGACCATAGTTAGTATTGTATGATGTTGTTACAGTTGGAACAAATTGTTATCATATTTGGTGCTGGATGAGCCTCTGCCGGCCAAACTCAGGGATAAAGATAGGCAGATGTTGAAAGACAAGTTTTCGGTAAGCTATATATGTTTTATATTTTAGAAATCAGGATCTTAAAGGTTGAATTTAGTAAAGAAAATTCAAATCAAAATGTTACCATTTTTAAATATGTCATTATCATTTGACTGCTATATGCACAAGAATGTGTTGTCCAGATCCACTGTGTTGAAATCCTTCTATGTAGTTATCCACTATACAGCTTACTTACTCACTACAAGTCAGTTATGGGCGAGTCAGTGTGTGTCGAGACGCAATAACGATGTTGGGTGCAGTCGTTCAACCGCGAGTGGGAGGAGGCGACGCGCGCGCAGCGCAGCTACAGCGTGCCCGACGCGGAGCTGCGCGAGGCGCTCAAGCGCGCCAACAAGCAGGCGCTGCTGCCGCCCTACGCCGCGCTGCACGAGCGCGCGCTCGCCGCGCCCTTCAGCAAGAACCCCGACAAGTACCTCAAGTACACGCCGCTGCAGGTGCGCCTCGCACGCACTCACCTACTCTCTCCCACGCACTCACTCACCTACTCTCTCCCACGCACTCACCTACTCTCTCCCACGCACTCACCTACTCTCTTCCACGCACTCACCTACTCTCTCCCCCACCCACTCACATACTCTCTCCCACTCACTCAGCTACTCTCTCCCACGCACTCACCTACTCTCTCCCACGCACTCACCTACTTTCTCCCACGCACCCACCTACTCTCTCCCACGCACTCACCTACTCTCTCCCACGCACTCACCTACTCTCGCCCACGCACTCACATACTCTCTCCCCCACTCACTCACCTACTCTCTCCCACGCACTCACCTACTCTCTCCCACGCACTCACCTACTCTCTCCCACGCACTCACCTACTCTCTCCCACGCACTCACCTACTCTCGCCCACGCACTCACATACTCTCTCTCTCCCACTCACTCACCTACTCTCTCCCACGCACTCACCTACTCTCTCCCACGCACTCACCTACTCTCTCCCACGCACTCACCTACTCTCTCCCACTCACTCACCTACTCTCTCCCACTCACTCACCTACTTTCTCTCACTCACTCTTACTCTTGACTGGGCTCAACGCACTCACTACATATACTCACGACGATACTTCATTACATTGCAGTAAACGTTATCGTGACCAATTATTAGCTTTAGTTTCCAATTCAATGTTATCAAATAAATTTTCTTTTTTTTTTATGTTAGAAGTTGGCAAACAAGCATACGGCCCACCTGTAGGTCAGTAGTTGCCGTAGCCTATGAGCGCTTGCAGCACCATTAGTAGGTGCCACTCGCGCGTTGCCAACCTCGAGATATTAGTTCTTAAATCTCGTTCGCCCAGTAATTTCACTAGCGTACAGTGCCCTTCAAACCGGAACACAGTAGTGCCTAAACACTACTATTTGGCGGCAGAATATTGGACACTGCGGTGGTACTTACCTAGCCGGCCTCTTGAAACAAAAGACCTACCACCAGTGTGACTGATTGCACTGGTGGAATAATCTCTGCTGTGACAGAGGTTATCCCAACAGCGGGCGATGGGGTCGTCACATCCCGACGCCTCTAAAAAAAAATTGGAAAGGGCCCAGTTAATTTTTTTCCCAAGGTTAGTAATTCAATGTTTGAGTCAAACAAATATACTGGAAATTTTAATATTCAGTTTAAACCTTAATTTTTCTGTTAAAGAAATTTAGTTTTGTACCGTCGAAAAACGTGAAAAAAACTTATTAAAAGTTCTTTAACTCCATTTCCCACCATCCCACAATTCTAACCGACATTGTATTCCATATCCCACCCCATACCACTTTCCTCCCCTTTTTTAACTAGTAATTTTTATATTCTTATTTATTTTCAGATCGCATCTCAGTTAGATGGATACTTCGACGAGGCAGCATAATGTTGGTTATAACAATGATGTAATACAGATTTAATACATTATTTTAGAAAAATATATATTTATTATTAGTTACTTAGAAAATAGGTGCTTCTAGATGTATATGTAATTGAATAAAAGACATTATTATCAAGTTGTAATATATTTATTGTAAAAAGTAGTTAGTTCTTTGCCTTGTTTTTCTTCTTTTTCTTTGGCCACTGAAACAAAATAATCGTGATAAAATCTGGTATATGTTGAATATATATAATAAATAGTTTACATTCAATCTGGCAGTAGAAATTTCTTCACATCTAAAGATACACAGATTTGGTAGGATTGAAAATTAAAGAAAAATTGTTACTGACATGGAAAATGCTGTTTATAATTCTACATAAATTTCTATAAACAATGGTCTGGTCATGTTAAAAATTGGACTAAACCAAGTGTTTTATGTATTGGTCTCAAATCCCGACCACTGCAACCTCATTATTTTAATATTGTTTTCCATCACATTTCTCAAAAATCATAAGTTTCTTTTACATCTATCTTGAATTAATTTAACTGTTGTCTCATTTTGTAATGTAATTTTTTTCAAAGACAAATAGACAAATAACAAAAAACCTTAATTTTTAAAGTTTAAATTAAAATATTCTTTATATTAAAGGTATTGTTCTACAATAGTGAAGAATATACTTAAAGAGCGCTGCGCAAACAAAAAAAAATCACATATAATCAATACTTATATCTTCTGTTTCAAATACAATTAAATAAAGCGTCGAAATAACCATGCTTTTCAACATACAACTAGTAAAAAATAAAACACTTTCAACATTAATTTTACCGTTTTTAGGTTTGGGTTGATTCGTCTTTTTCTCGACACCTATTTGGACCGACCTCGTGACTTCCTCCAGGTATTATTTTTACTTTCTTTTATCTTTAGGTCCAATTTCAATACATTTATTAAATTTAAATTATAATTTTTTGTACTGTCAATAACGAAAGTTTAAAAATACGCAATATAATAAAATGGTTTAATGATTTACAATGATGAAATAATCATAGAAACTTTTTTTAAAAATATTTTTTACACTTTCGTTATAGACGGTACCATCGGTCAGTAGTTTTTGAGAAAACGGTTCAATAATTTCTGAGTTAGTAACATAATTTGTCAAATAGGTAATTTTGAAAATATTGTTTTGGGGCTCCATCTGTCGCAATAATAAATAAAATAATTATTTATGTTGCCTATAGTAAAGTTTGTTTAATATCATACCTCGCTCAGTTAAGAAAGTCTTAATAGGTAAAAAATCTCTTTTTGGGTGTAATATCTTTGAATGGTTTTTTTTCTGCTCAAATATAACAAAAATCGACATAGCCCTATTTATAACCTTAAAACACTTTGATGTAATAATTAATATTCTTAACAAAAAACAATTATTAATTAGGTAAAAATTACAGTTACACCACAAGATCTTTACCATAATTAAGGCTAAAATGACTTTAATGACGAGGGTAGTTATATATTCGCAGTTGAAGCCCCAAATAGAATACGTTACTCTATCGCCACTCAGTGACGTTCGGGGACTAGTACTATAGCGCGGAAGTCCCGACCTTGCTACGCGCGCCGCCCGTCTCCGCTTCTGCTCCCAACTAACAAATGAACAAGAAAAGTTCGCGTATATTGCGATCGCAATATTGCAGTTATTCACTTCTCTTCCACCAACAAGGCTGGAAGTATTTACATTGAGAAATTTTATTATTTGTCGACTTGCTAACACCCTTTCAAACTGACGATATGTAACTGCTTTAGCGTCGCGATCGAGGGATCGATTACTTATTTCTTATGATATTCAGTTATAATAAAAAATACTTTAAATGGGCCTATATAAAATACATAATAATTATAAATTTTATACAATCATGTCATCATTTTTATAGGGTCAAAATTTACCCTCAACTGCATTATCACAGATTTGCAAGACATACAGTTATAGTCCGGGATCCCTGGCTTGATTTTGCACTTGATTACTATCAAGCTAATTTTCAGAGAGTAGCTTCGTTTCGATGAGACGGCCAATTTTTTCCTGATCGAAAACTTTAGATTGTGGTAGGTAAAAGGGGTAAAAGGGATAGAATATGTTGATTTGATACATTTTGGAGGGAGGGGGGACTCTTTGATAAAACCTTACAATTTGTAGGACAATTTTTTTTCGAATAATTTAGATAACTGTCTTAGAATAAATAAAAGAAACCCAGATAGTAATATATTGATTTGATACATGTTGGAGGGAGGGGACTCTTTGATCAAACCCTACTTAGGAAACGTCATTTGATAAACAAAAAAGTAGCCATGCTGGAGAATGGAGACACCATTTTGACTACATATATATTTATATACAAAATATGTTATAACTCATTTATATTATGTTTTAACTGACATAATATATTAGAATATATTTATAATGATTGGATAAGATAAGATATTAAACATGAAAATAAAATCATGGCGTACTATTATTTATGGCTATATATTTACGCGAACCTTTGTCGAGTTTTCACATATTTCTATATTATGGTTTTTCAAAACTAACTCAAACTTCTACCCTCATCAATCGATACTGCAAATAAAAGAGTTTGCGGTACCCGTCAAGGTCTGGTCAAGGTCAAACCTTTCGTTACTCAATTGTATGTATTGTAAAATTCTGACTTTGTGCCCCAATATAATAATGACCGGGTAGGCTGGTCAGTTCTTTTAAAAAAAAAAAAATATACTTTATAGTGTAATTTTTTATTAATTTAAGTGATCGCTCCGCTAAATATACGCTACCAAATCGTCAATTTAAAAGGGATTAAAGTCGAAATGTAATAATTAGCTACACAAACTGCAACCGTTAAAAAGCATACAAACAAACAAATAATTCATTTGAAATAGTCAATTATACTTACTTTTGAGTTTAATTCAATGTTTAATAAAAACAAAGGACCAATTATAAAAAAAAGACAGACAGACAAACAATTATGACAAACAGACAAAAATTTTTTGCAACTTTAAAATGCCCCATACATCTGATTTCATTACTAGAACAAATATTTTTCGTTAGTTTATATACATATTATGGATATATAATTTACATAATATAATATATGTAACTTAAAAGTATAATGTAATTATGTTAAAAATGATATATTATTCGCGTATGAGCATGACAATGTAATGTACATTGTACAATGAAGTTATAGTTCTCTCAATTTAAAATGAACCAAAATGGCCGCTCCTGCGCAGGTACAATCATGGACAAAAATGTTTATTTCGTTTTATTTAAATAGATTTTTTATAAAGTGGGAAAACGGAATTAAGTATATAATATATTTATTTCTTCTTCTAAATTCAATTAATTAATTATTCATTATCGTTATTAATTAATTACTTTAAAAGAATAAAACAAATAAACAGTATCGAAAAAGGTATATGAAAAAAAAGTTGATGTACATTTTTAAACACTGTCACTTATTGGGATGACCTTTTATCTTGAAATAAAATTAAATGTTCAACTACACTTGTGAAACATATTTTCTATTTTTATTTAATATTTAATTTTAAATATATTTTAAAGAACTAAAACAACTGTGAGCGAGTGTACTAATCAGGTGTAGCGTCGCCGCGTTTCTATAGTTACGCGGCCGCCTTCATACCAATTTGGTTTTCGAACATTTGGTTGAGACCCAAAACTGTGTTGCTGGGCATGGTTCAATTTATATTGAGAGAGTTATAGCTAGTTGTACAGGTCAGACATTTTAGTTTAGATATTTTATTTTAGTTAGCAAAATTAGTATTAAACTGTAACAATGAGTGAGGGTTCAAAGCATAGTTGTACAACTAGCCTTCCCAGTGAAGAATTTTGTAAAATTGCAAATTCCCCGAAATATAAGCGAAGCTATGTAGCTAGTTAATTGTTAAAATCAATGCCGTCCGCTCATTAACAAGTTCGAAAGTAAAAATGGGTGGATTGTGATATTTGAACCATAAAAATTGTGCGGTCGGGGGATCCCGTCAGGAACGAAGTTCCTTACCTTTATTTTTCAATATAATTCGAAATGAAATCTGTATATATCATCAGGTTATATGATAAAAAGAGACAGAGACAAAGAGAGAGAGAAAGAGAGTTGCGCACCCGGCTGCGCAATCACTTGCTCGTGGGCTCATACGATTGTAGTAAGTTCGATATACACGCACACGCACACAGCATTTCGTTAAGGAACTTCGTTAATTAGGAAGTGGTCACGTTATTCCGTTAAGTTATTTGTCAGTGGGCGGACGGCAGCGGGCGCGCGGGCTCACCTGCAGCGCGCGGGGCGGCGCGCGCGCGGCGCGCAGGCGCGCGGGCTGCCGGCTCACGTGCTGCGCGTGCGGCGTGAACGCGCACGGCAGCACGCGCCACTGTCTGCGGGGGGAGGGGGAGCTATCACACGCTCTCGAACTTATATATTACTATTTTCATAAATAAGGCTCGGGCGGAGAAAGAATTTGAACGCAGCCCCACAAAATTGCCGCTCTATTAATCATATTCCAAATAGATTGCTACTATACATACTATTAGATGGCCGCTATTGTGTAGCGGTAAGGAACATTAAACGCTATAGGTCACAGGTTCTATTCCCACTCGAAATAGATGTTTGTATTGACCATATATGTATTTGATTCAATGTGGGTAATTGAGCTTGTTTACCTTTCCGAACTTGCAGCCCAGAAAATTACTATCCTAAATGATAAACAATATTATAACACTTACTTATGAAAAGGCAAGAGCACGGGCGTTATAACGGGGGGAGTCTTTAAGTGGTTGGCCTCGTCGGCCTCGGCCAGTTGCGTGCAGTCGAAGTCCAGCACGAGGCCCGCTCGGACGCTGTGCTTGGCGACGTACAGGAGAGCATTGCTGCCGTGGCTCGGCTAAAGATGCCACATTATAATATAGTTCATTTTGACACGTCACCTAATATAGTTCATTTTGAGACGTCACATAATATAGGTAATTTTGAGACGTCACATAATATAGGTAATTTTGAGACGTCACCTAATATAGTTCATTTTGAGACGTCACATAATATAGGTAATTTTGAGACGTCACCTAATATAGTTCATTTTGAGACGTCACATAACATAGGTAATTTTGAGACGTCACATAATATAGGTAATTTTGAGACGTCACATAATATAGTTAATTTTGAGACGTCACATAACATAGGTAATTTTGAGACGTCACATAACATAGGTAATTTTGAGACGTCACATAATATAGGTAATTTTGAGACGTCACATAATATAGTTAATTTTGAGACGTCACATAATATAGGTAATTTTGAGACGTCACATAATATAGTTAATTTTGAGACGTCACATAACATAGGTAATTTTGAGACGTCACATAACATAGGTAATTTTGAGACGTCACATAATATAGGTAATTTTGAGACGTCACATAATATAGGTAATTTTGAGACGTCACATAATATAGTTAATTTTGAGACGTCACATAACATAGGTAATTTTGAGACGTCACATAACATAGGTAATTTTGAGACGTCACATAATATAGGTAATTTTGAGACGTCACATAATATAGTTAATTTTGAGACGTCACATAATATAGGTAATTTTGAGACGTCACATAATATAGGTAATTTTGAGACGTCACATAATATAGTTCATTTTGAGACATCCAATAATTTAGTTTATTTTGAGACCTCTATCAACTTGGATACTTTTTTTGGACAACAAATATTTAACAAGAAAATACACACAATATTTATTTGTTTGAGAGATTCAGTCTTTGGTTTCTTAGTATTATAATAATAGAATAGAAATAAGGCTACCGTTCCAGATACTATACCTCGTGCCTTAATATATAATGTCCGGGCACCAAACCCTGCAGCTGCTCCAGCGCCGAGTGCAGAGTGTTCGCCACTTCGCTCATCACGTCGCCATGCTTCTCTCTCATTTGTTGCATGTTAGTAGGTTCGAACGACACCACTTCGCCGGTGGCGCCATCTACCCGCACTGAAAATTATCTTTATATATTTAATTACCTACTCAAAGGTTGGCTTTATCGCAAATATTTTTTTTATTGCAGGCATAAAAGCTTAGAAGGTGCTGGGTAGCCCAGTTTTTTTCTCTTAATATTACATATTATTTAATGAATTATAAGTTTGCCATAGCGAACAAACAATAGAGTTAATTTTAGTCAATTTTAATGTTATAAAAAATAATAAATAAACGCTACATACTCAGCGGCCCCCATTAGAATAATTATATCCTGTGTCGGGGGTCCGGAAACATTCACAATGACAAGGACAAACAGACCCAGACCGGAAAACATGCCTGTACGATTAATACAAACATCTGCTCCGAGCGGGAATCGAACCCGCAACCGTCGAGGCTAAAGGCAGACTAGGTACCCACAACGCCACGACGGTGTCGATGTTAATGACAGAAGGTCGAGTTGTTGTCTATCACTGGGGAAGAATTCTTTTTCAAGGGTTTTCTGTAACGCTGATAACACATAGGCAAAAAAGTGATTGAATAAGTTGTTATGTACAAGTAGATAAAGACATATTAGCATTTATAATATTAGTTATAACTTAAATGAATCATAAAGCTATTTACCGTTAATCAAGGAAGCGTTCTTCCTCAAGAACAGTGCGAGCATCAAACCGCGGATCCTCCCCTTAGACTGTTCACTCCCGCCAAGATCCAGTTGGTACTCCGGTATTGGTTCCAAAATTACTTCGCCACTTTTGTCCTGGAAATAATTACATACAAAAAAAATATTATTTCTTAAGGTTATTTTTTAAAACAGAACTATTATAATTTCCTCATATCTGTCTGTACGTCCATATGTCACTGACATTTTACTTGGAGACCATTGGTCCTTTCTATATATATAACGCAGTTTTTTCAATTTTGTGGGTTGACATGGTATTGCTTATTTGCGTCCATTTGTGCTGGGAGGAGCATGGCTCTACTAAATTCAGTACAATATATTTTGCCCAAAAGTAAAACGGTACTAAACAGAATATAAAAAAAAAATTAAAGTGAAACATAATATCAACATACCCGCACTTTATGTGAGCAATGCACCACTATTTCATAACTTGCAGCTGTACTACGGTTTTTTATTCGCCATTTTCTGAACGATCTTGGAGGAGGTCTTTCGAAATTTGTATCTGAAATATACAGGACTAAATGTTTTTCGCTATTTTGAACATATTAGATTTATGGATAAATTTTACGAAGTTCTTGATAAAATTTCTTTATTCTTATTGAAAAGGCTTCAAGGATTGTATATCCTAATTAAATTACTTATCTTCCTACACACAACGGTCTTCGAAACTTCTATCCTTAAACTGGTAAACCTTACATTTATTACATTACACACCACGGGAGGAAAGTGGGACATTCTATTTATTTATTCTAGGGTGGCAATGTGGGATGAGGGATAAACATACAGTTGCTGTTACCAGGAGGTAAAATGAGTTGATTACTGAGAGAGAATCAGGCACTTTTGTCCCTCTTACCGGGGACTAAAAGCGAACTTTTCATTATGGTAGGAAAATATTTTTTGAAGTGAAACTTCTAATGCGACTTCCAACAAGGTTGCGTTAAACCTTTAACGCAACCGTGGAGGGGGTGTGAAAGAGACAGAGCGAGAGTGAATGCGAGGCACTCCAACGCATGCGCGTAGTATACCTGTTACAGGCCAGCGCGAGCGTTAATAAACTTGTTATTAATATATGTTAATAAAGTTTGGCTTAAAGAAGGCTTTACGAAGTTTCACTTCTTTCGCGCGGAGGGACTCCACGCACTATTTTTTTTTACCTTTACAAGTGCAATTGTACAATACGTCTTCAGTTGATTTGTTCTTTCCTCGGGGACTGCTCTCACTCGCCTTCGCCTGCGGTTGGCTTCCCTTCTCCTTAACCTCTGGTGTCTTAGCCATACCCATTTGCTCATCTTCTACAATATATCAAAATAATAATTTAACCACAAAAGTTCGTTCACAGTGATCGTGAATTAAATATAAATAATATTTTCTTGTTTTGTATTATATTATTATGTGTATGTAAGAAGTGTAGTGTGTAATTGAATGTGTAATATATATAATATTACTACGTAAATAATTATTAAACAAGATATATTATTATATGTAGTGTTATAAATATTAATTATATAATAAACATAAATATACTAAGTTACCTACAGTCCCACTCACAAGTTGCCAACGAGAGATATAGGTTCTTAAATATCCTCTACCCAGTAACGTCACTACCGTACAGTGCCCTTCAAACCGGAACACAGTCATGCCAAAGACACAACTACTTTGCGGTAAATTTGACACTGCGGTGGTACCTACCTAGCCGGCCTCTTGCAACAAGAGACCTACCACCAATAGCCTCAAGTAGATAATGTACCCCCCTTAATTACCTTTTATATATAATTTCACTGTAATAACTTTATACTAACCTACTATACACAAGTTATTCTCCTCATCATCTGACGACAGATCCATATTTTCACTGAAAATATCTTTTTCTTTTTGTTGCTTGCCATCACTTGTTTGAGTGTCCTGTAGTTTGTATTGCAATTTATACTTTTCAGCCCGTCTGGAAAAATCTCAATATTAGCAATATCCCCCAGTCAAGGTCGCCCAAGGGTGCTCCAAGGAGAATGGCTCTATTACAAATAACCTTTTTAAAAAGAAGTTCAACAGTGTTGTAGTTAGTTGTTATTATAATAATGTCTACTCACGGAATAAGTGTGTGCTGAAGCAAGTGACGGAAGGATCTGTGGGTCCGAGTTAGGCAGGACTCTCTGTGCACTGAAAACTCATTCCCCAACACAACCACATTGGTTGTTTCACCATCTGCAAACATTGGTTATAATTAAAATAACATAATATCAACTTAACAAAATAATAAACAAAATTGCTTTTTAATTTTTTTTATATTTATATTAAGAACGTAATATTTAATACTCTAAATCAAAAAATACAAAAGTTAAAAGTTTCCCTTGCATCGTGGTTCCTTAAAAACAGACTTTTTTTCAATCCAACTCCAAATTCTTATATGAAAATTTCAAATATTAGTAATTTCAGGACCCTTTCAAAAACCTATACCTAAAAAGTGCCTTAAAATTAGTCCCAAGCTGAATCTGTTTTGAATAGAAAAACCTTAAACTAAGGCAATAGTTAAAATAAACCTTAAAGTGATTTGGGTTCAATTTGTTAATTCTTTTTTTACATTTCCATACATAAAAATACCTTTTACTAAGCTCCGCAATTACGTGTGACTGTATTTATCTCACGAACCTAGGTAACCTTGGGAGTCGAGTCTACTGTTAAGCTATTGGCGTTTTAAGCAATATTGTAGAGCATTTCCATAAAATCTCCAGCTTTTCTGAACAAATAAACTCACCAGGTCCGTAAACAGATGACACGGAGACAGTGATATCCCAGGAACGGTCCAACTCCACCAAACACCTCAGAGCATTCTCGCTGGCCACGTACTGTGCGTTATTGTCCAAAGCAAACTGTGCTAGTTCCCGCTGCACCTCTGTTAGTGGTAGGAATGTTACTGATTTCTCATCTGAAAAATTAATTTTAGCTTAAGAAAAATTGTTATTTTGAATTCTTTTTTATGGCAAATTGGCTTCTTATATCTGCTTTGCCCAGTAATTTCCCTAGCCTACAGTGCTCTTCAAACTAGAACACAGTAATGCCTAAGCACTACTATTTGGTGGTAGAATATTTGACACTGCGGTGGGACCTACCTAGCCTACCTCTCGCCACAAAAGAACTACTACCAGTGTGACTGACTACATTGGTGCAATATGCTGTGACAGAGGTTATCCCAACAGCGGGCGATGGGGTCGTCACATCCCGACGCCGGTCTTAAGATCTAAGAAACTGTTAAGCGCCAAAAGTTTGTTTCCTGCTCGGGCAGATCTTTGTATACCATATATATGTCATGTCATACCATAGGCATGTCGTTCTGTGTTTGTTTGTGCTTGTCATTGTGTTCCTGGACCCCAACTCAAGATATTATTATTCTAATGGAGCCTCCATTAGGATATGAGTGTGTAGGGTTTATTTTATCATTATTATTAATATTTGACAGGCCACTGAAAACGCTTAAGCCTCAAAGCCAGATAATTATATTATTTTAATAATAATAAATGTGGTATATATATTACATAATCGGACGACTGGTAGACTCTGACGTTCAACAAATAAGTATAATACTTTTTAGGTTGAATAAAAATATTTGATTTGATTAATCTTTTTTATGATTTTTTATGCTCATAAAATTTTTAAGAAACTATGTCTAAAACATGGGTTGTATTAAAATGAAATTTTTAAATATGTGCATTTAATTAACTATAAAAAAGATAAATATAGTGGATATGAATGTTTTAAACTCACTCGGCAATATAAATTTGCAAGGATGTTTATTACATGGCTCTGGTATGGAGCAAGGCTTTATTATAGAGATCTTCTGCGTTATGGGTCTGCATTCTATTTGAGGCAAGTCTTTTATATCCACCTGCAAAAATGTAATATAAAGAATATTGAATATTCGACGATGTTGTGATGCAGCAGTAGCGAACCTGCCTTAAGCACCACAGGGTCCGGGTTTGGGAGCAGATACCTGGGTGTGTATGTCCTTCTCATTGCGTATGTTTCTGGACCCCCGTGTAGGGAACGTACTCAGTTAGGAGACGAGTTGTTTGTTTGACGTCTTTATTATAACTGTTTAACTCTTACAATTGTTGGTGGGAGGCATACACACTACACCTCCCACGGTAATTAAAAAAAAAAATTCGATAACAATTTTTTTTTAATTCGGATTATTGTTTTTTTTTTATCGTCTTACACAATACTAAAATACATTTTTAATATACAAAATTAATATAATTAATAGTAATTACAGAAGCTAAGAATACAATAAAGAATATAATTTTATATAAAAAAGAAAGAAAAATCATATTTGCTAAATTAAAAAGTCATATCCTTGTTATTCTTATAGTTCGTACGTATCGTACGTACGTAATAAGTTGTAATGTCAATCCTTTTTTTTTTGTTGGTCTCATCCGTGCACATAATTATTTTTCATTATTTTTCGACCATAATTTTGTCGACAGTCATTTTTAGTATTTTTATATATTCTCTTCATTCTTTTTGAATATTCATTTTCATATTTTATTTTTAAGGAAACCTCTTAGTCTTTAATTTTATATTTTTCTCATTTGGCTTACAACCATTTCAATAATTCTTTTAATTATTTTTATACTTTGATGTCTATAATGCTCCAATGCTTTCACGTAGACGAACTCGCGTGCAACATGATCAAGACAAGGGCAGACATTCTATTTTTTCTTTTCTTACATATATATATTTCTTACTTCTCTTTCATAAAAAACCTAGCTAAGTCACCTTTCAATAACAAACCATCCTTAAATTTATATCAAAATATTAGTCATTTCCCCAATTTTCGGTTGATCTGCCCGATCATAGCTGGAAAAGCTAAAATGTTTGATAAAATTTATCATATCAGTCACACTACTGTACTAAAGACCATACTTCATATTGCCATATCCTTCTTACTATAGCTTGCATTACCTCATACAAAACAATACTTTGTCAAATAAACAAAACCATATCCTAAGATTACCATTCAATATAAATCACATTCAGTCATGTTTCTACTGATCCTTATGTAATATAAGATCGTTGAGACACATTGTTTAAAAATTCCATTTCCATTTATGTAAATACTAAGAACACAGTAATAAGAAACGATTGCATCAGTGCATTATAACTAATAACATCATATTCGTTGTGATCAGCGAAACTTGATTTCCATGAAAACAAAACCATACATGAGAGTTTATGTTTTTGATGTTGCAACAAATTATAAGTAAATTTAATTGTAACAAACAATTATTATTTTTGTATTTTATTACAATGATGAGTTTTTTTTACGTTAAAATTTCTGCAAAAAAAAAATTAGATTACTGTATAGCTATATTCTGCCACAGTTTATCTATACGCATTATATCATATTTTACGAAAGTTCATAAAAAACTATTTATCTACGTTACATTAAATAATAAAATCAGACATTTTAAGCTTATTAAGAAACTTTTAAAAGATATTGTTGTAAATTAGATCTATATAAAATTAACGTTTGAATATTAACATTCTTTAAGCTTTTTAATAAACAATTACTTCAAGTACATCACTTGAATTTCAAAATATCATACACAGCAACTTTGCGATGCTTCACATTGCAGTGATCATATTCATGAGAATGTTACATTATCATTTTAGGTTATTCACTGAAAAATAATTTATATTAATACATTTTTTACATAATATATGAACATAATATTTTGAGTTTGATAATGATTTATGATCTGTGTTATATAATATCAACTATGGTATATCGTAATACTGAATACTGAAAGTTACAATATTTTTAACAAAGTTTTATATTTTTAACGAAAATTCTATTGCATAATAGCTTTACTTTGGTTAACTGCATTTTTCACTTTATTAAAATTTCCACAATACTCGGTTGGCCAGGCCGATCATCGATGGCTAAGTTAATAATTGACAATCCAAGAACCTTTATTTCTATATCTCAAGTGTTTATCTGCATAAGTAATCATTTTTATTGATTAAAAATTGATATTAACGAGAAAAAGATATAACATTAAGAAATCAATTTTTTAAATGTGGAATTATTACAATACTTTGTTATACAATAGATTAAAATCATTTACGGATAAAATATTACCACCTTGTCGAGAGCACACTTTCACAATTAGCACATCAATTTCACAAAACTTTTTCTTCTGCTTTTCATTACTGCTTCTATTTATTAATAACATTTCTTCCTTTACCTGATGATACACTATTTCTCACGAATAAATTTAACTTGGTATACAAATACCTATTAATATATAATATTTCTTCGCCAATTTTCTTTTAGTATCTCCTTTAATTTTACTCCACCGATCTCAATTTTACTTTTAAGCTTCATTTTTTTTATTTCTTCTTTGCGTTCCTTCTTTTCATAATCACATAATAATTTAAGCATATATACATTTTTCGAGTTAATTTTTTTTTCATATTCCATAGATTAAACTGCCACATTTCACTATATTTGGATTTCAAAATCTAATTATGATTTATGTCTTCTATGTCCTTGTATTATATTCTTCTTGTCCGGTAATTTTTCTAATATATTTTTTTTTTCTTCATATTATTATTTGTGGCGGTGTACGTGCAGTGCAAGCCACACGTACACCGCACTGGCAGGGTCGCCATGTAGGGAACGTACTCAGTTAGGAGACGAGTTGTTTGTTTGACGTCTTTATTATAACTGTTTAACTCTTACAATTGTTGGTGGGAGGCATACACACTACACCCGACCCAGGATATAACTATCCTAATGGGGGCTCTGTTTAATACATAGCGTTTATTTATTATTATTTATCTTTTTATTGATTTTCAACATGGCCAATGCAATATTTTTAAGAATAACCTATCAGATAATTCGTAATGAACCAGCATTTAACTCAGTTCTCCCTATTATAGCTATTATAAATGTGTAAAAGTCTGTTTGTAATGTAAATAGAACAGCTATTTAGTAAATGCATATGAAAAAATAAACAAAGGATAATAGAAACGATAGCTTGTAAACAAAAACTAATTTTAATAATTTTGTCAGTCTGTCTGCTTGTTCTGGCTAATCTTCGACATAACTGGGTCGAAATTATCAGGACCCTAATATCTTTATTAGTTGATGTTATAACAAGTAACTTAAGCTACTTCTAATTTATAAAAAGAATTAGTGTTCCCAAAATACAAGTACGAAACAATTGTTCCATAGACCACATCATATAAATATACATACTCACATATTTCTAATATTAATAATATGGATGTAACTATGTTAGTCACTACATGGTATAAAACAAAGTCGCTTTCTCTGCCCTTATGTATGTTTAAATCTTTAAAACTACGCAACGGATTTTGATGCAGTTATTTTAATAGATAGAGTGATTGAAGAGTAAGGTTTATATGTATAAAAATAGTGGAGAAAAAAAAATTTTGAGGTTTCTAATGTGATGTCGTAAATAATTAAATTTAACGCATGCGGGCCTTCGATTTTAATCATTTTTTCAGTGAATGACATAGGCTATATATTTTATAACCGTGCAAAGCCGGAGCGGACCGCTAGTATTATCGTATTTTTATTCGGTGATTTGATAATTTTACCTTGTGTCACAATTGTTTGTATGAGTAAATATAAAAAAAAATTACCCCAATCAATTCCTTGTCCAGGAGTAATTCGTGATTGCTGTTCCTCGTTTCCAAAGGTATCTGTGCAGCCATATCAAATGTTTTTGGATACGATTCCATCTCTTTCTCTCTCATTTTAAACCTTGCCTCGTAAACTGTTTCTATCGGTGGTTTGGGGCGTAGTGCTCTTACACAGTTACCATTCGTCCATAGACTTCGGGCCCACTCTATGTATTCTTTCTGTTCTTTTTCATACGCAGGTCTTAGTTCCTAAAATTAAAAAGTTTTTTTATATCTTGTTATATACATTACATTGCACTGTCATCCTACACACACACATTCAAGTGAACTTACAAAGTAAATTTTGTAAAAAGTGTATGGTTGACACCAGCTTGACAAATCGGATGATTTGTAACAAAATTATACATTGAATAAATCAATACAGGAAATTGTCATAAAGGAAAAACCACAAGTTTTCAGGAGGGCCAAAAAACAAAAAATAAAATTGTTTATGTCTTGTATCTTTTTTAAACGGACTGCTGTTTATGATGTCAAAACAAACACATTTATTTTTTCTTGTTCTATCTATGAGAGTTGTTTACGGCCCACAAAAATTTGAACTAAAGTAGTTTACAGCCATGAAAAATTGTTTATAATAAACTCAAATGTGTAAAAAAGGTCTAATCTTGATTATCAATGGGTAATTTGTACCTCAAAAGTTTTGTAATCAGCTTTAGTTGGTCTGGGAATGAATATCTGCTCCATGATGTGAGGATACTGAGCACAGATGACCTTGAGACATTGGTAGTGTTGGTGGCCGGTAAGTGTTGAGACCTTGGGGTATTGTATCGCTGGCATGCACGGTACATACACACGATGCTGTCGGCTTGACTAAAATAGGATATATGGTTAGCAATATTTGATTAACGATGACCAATTTTTTACATATTTATTTGTATATAATATTTAAAAAATACAAATAATACAACTTATTTTTAAATTTTATTTGAATACACATATGATATGTTTATAGAGGCACAAATACAGGTCAGGTTACTTGTATTTTTAGTCACAAAAAGGAATTATATTTAAATATAAAAATTTATATTTAACTGAAACTAAAATTATTAGTTTCAAATATGCATTTCTCATTAAGCCTATTTTTATATGCAATACATTGGCTCTTAGATGGAATGTTTTTGTGTAGAATATCTTCTTTTTTTTTTTTTTTTTTTATGTTAGAAGTTGGCAAACAAGCATACGGCCCACTTGATGGTAAGTGACTGCCGCAGCCTATGAGCGCTTGCAGCACCATTAGTAGGTGCCACTCACGCGATGCCAACCTCGAGATATTAGTTCTTAAATCTCGTTCGCCCAGTAATTTCACTAGCGTACAATGCCCTTCAAACCGGAACACAGTAGTGCCTAAGCACTACTATTTGGCGGCAGAATATTGGACACTGCGGTGGTACCTACCTAGCTGGCCTCTTGCAACAAAAGACCTACCACCAGTGTGACTGATTGCACTGGTGAAATAATCTCTGTTGTGACAGAGGTAATCCCAACAGCGGGCGATGGGGTCGTCACATCCCGACGCCTTTCGATATCTTATGGTAAGCTGCAAAACGACAAAAACTTTGCAGACTATTTATGAAATACGTAAATCCACTAGTGAAAGGAAATATTAAAGAACACAATATACAACTTTTTCTTATATTATTAAGTCTTATTGTTATATAAACTTATAATAGAGAACCTTACATTATCTTTCTTTGTAAATATTTCGTCCCAGTTAATATCAAGGGGTTCTTCATCTGATTCACTTGAGATCAATGGATCGCGAAATTTGTTGCGGAGAATCTTTTCCGTGACGCTCTTAGCTAGATCATCCTCTTTTAGGAAATATATATCTGGTTGAGAGTAACACCTGAAAACGTTATGTTAATAATATATAATAACAGAATAGTTTATTATTTTTGAATGTAGCAATTTAGAAATTTTATTACGACGCTAAATTTTATATAAAAAGATTTATACGACTACGACGTATTATATACGACGTTATTACTTTTTGACTTTCTTGAGAAAAATGCCTATGAAATACTTATAAATCAAGCAAATAATCACTTATGATTACACCTATAAGTTTAAAAAAATAAACAAGATTACATTTTTTAGTATTAATATTGCATCAAATTGAATACAAACCAATCGAACTGTCTTATGTGTTCCATCGTAGAATTGCAGGAAAGTAGGTAATTATTGAAATCTTATAATACCAATAATATCACAGATACATTCATACAACTTATTTGTTGTTTAAATTAAAAGTGTTATTTTTCATATTTTCCCAACTTTTAGCACAATTTATTGACATTTGACAATTTGACAATCAATAAAATCATAGACAATACTTTGGAGTAAGAATCTCACCATAGCATAGTCTATAGTTGATAATTCACAGAGTATGTAAAGCTAATAAAGATTTGAATTTTTATAGTCTGGCACATGAAAGCTGAGCCCGAAAAAGCGCGGTAAATTAAAAATAAAATATACTATATGACTGTGGCATCACCAATGCTACTGGGAATAAATTGTTTTGATACTTGACAAAAATATAATTATTTTAATATAATTGTAATTATTTGTAAATATAGTTAGTATTGAATTGTAAATATGTTGTGAAATTGGTTGTAAATAAATTTTATATATAAAAAATAATTTGACATTATAACAGCAGACTTCAGTGCTGCCAGCACTTTATAATCTTAACTGTTAACTTCATCGATTTAGTAATGGTTAACTCCATAAGAACTCCAAAAAAACTAAAAGCTTAAACCTTTCGTAGCGTATAGAGTACAGTCTCCCACCCTCTCTGTTCCCTTCCTTTTCTCTCTTCTCATCCCTTCCCTCCCGTTCCTTGGGTTGGCAACGCGCATGTGATACTTCAAGTATCGCAAGCGTTCATAGGTTGCGGTGACTGCTTACCATCAAGCGTACCGAATGCTTGGTTGACAACCGTCATGATATAAAAAAAAACAGACGTTTATGATATCGATAGTAGCAGAAGCATAGAATTGTCTGACGAAAGCAGGTTAAACAGGTCAAAAAAGGATTCTAAGACCTTTGGCACTCACACTGTTTAAATGATAGGTCCTTCACATCCTTATTCTGAGTGATGATAGTGCTTCCTAAATCTTCACTCTAGCTGGCACATATCACAGCTGGTACATAGCAAAGTCGTCTCTAGCCCATGTAACGCCCGTGTCATTACTTAAACATCTTCTAGTAAACGCTCGGTTAAAATAAAATGTGTATAAATTTTATCTATATAAATGTTGTGTCAATATTAAAAATTGAAATTGAAAAAGTTATCTCTCCATACAATATGACTGACAAGACTCCAAACTCTTTTTTCGTTTGTTTAAGTTACAATGCCCGGCGTCAAAACACGGGTGCAGTTTCATTGAAAGTATCGCGACAAACGCATCGCACTGCATCCGTGCGCTCGCACACCCTGAACTATAGGCTAAGCCACCTCTTGTAGAGTAGGAGGACTTGTGTTAAAATAAGAAATAAATTTTCTGACAGCCTAAATTACGCACTACTCACACCTGCCCTATATGTTGGTTTTGACAGCTTTTTTATTGGATTGCCGCTTCAATATTGAATAAGTTCGGATACGTATTACGTAGTTAACTGAGCTGTGAAATGCTTGACGCGTCTCTCTTGTGATGTGACGGACTCAATTATCAGCGCTGTTGAAGGATTGAAGTATAATTTGAGAGGAAGGTTTTTAATGACAAAATATATTGTGATAAATATTCATATAAATTAATATCTAACCCTTTCTAACTCCCTAAAGTATTTTTCTGCCATCATGCCATCCTATAAGAAGAAGAAATGATTTTGAAAAAAAAAGAAATATAAAATATTACAAAGTCCAGAAATATTGGAATTTAGAGCACGAATATAGGATTTACCTATTGCTTTCCAAATGCTGAAAATTGTTTAGAAAATCAATTATGTTAGTTTCTAACAATAGCTACCACTTCTTCTTCTTTCTAGCACTGTTCTGGTATTTTAGCGAGGGTCTGCTTATGCTCTAATCCTGATTCGACGGGTTGCCAGTTTATATACAGTGCGATTGCCATCTGACCTCCGCAGCCCAAAGAGCGAATCCGTAACTCATTGGATATGAGCAAATTACCTATCAAGAGTTAGCGATTATTGTCAGATGTTATAATAACAACCGGGACCGACAGCTTAGCATGCTCTCTCCGCGGCACGATGGGGAGAACCATAAACGCCTAAACCGAAACGGATATTTCTAAAAAACGTCTGCTTCGAGCGGAAATCGAACCCGCGATCGTCGGTTTTCAAATCAGGCTCACTACACAATTGTCACACACACACACAGAACAACACAATTGTCTTATTCATAAATACAAGATTAACGATGAAGATAATATGTTCAAAATGTTGAGTGTGTAGCGTTTAAAAAAAAAAAAAAATTGTCACAACCTAATGAACTAATACAAATATATTTTATAGTAAAACCACACCGTGATAAATGTAAACAGAGCACAGAAGCGAACTATAAAATAACCGCCGGCTACCATAAAAGCAATTACATAAGCCTTCTAAAATATTTATTTTAGGCTCCATGCAACGGGACAGTAATAGCCAATCACATTACTTTATGCAGTGCTGGGAGTGATTTTTTTTCTCTTACGCACTCTATATGTAAATTAAATGTACACAGCCTGAGCACTATAATACAAAATCTTAATTAAAAGCAACGATGTTGTTTACACGTCTAAGTTAAAATGCTACTAATTGTCTTCGCGAATTAATATTGAAGATGATTTATAAGTAGATTTTATGGTGACTTACAATGTTTTTAAAAATTGTCTTATGATTATTTTGATAAGACTCATCCTTAACATTAAATTTTTTTTTTTTAATTTTTTTTTATGTTACAAGTTGGCAAACAAGCATACGGCCCATCTGATGGTAAGTGGCTGCCGCAGCCTATGAGCGCTTGCAGCACCATTAGTAGGTGCCACTCACGCGTTGCCAACCTCGAGATATTAGTTCTTAAATCTCGTCGCCCAGTAATTTCACTAGCGTACAATGCCCTTCAAACCGGAACACAGTAGTGCCTAAGCACTACTATTTGGCGGCAGAATATTGGACACTGCGGTGGTACCTACCTAGCCGGCCTCTTGCAACAAAAGACCTACCACCAGTGTGACTGACTGCACTGGTGGAATAATCTCTGTTGTGACAGAGGTTATCCCAACAGTAAATTAAATTGTATAATTAATATTCTTCCTCTTCCTAGTATTTTTCCTGGAATTCTTTCCAGAGTCTGATAATTACTCCTGTCCGGATTTGACAGGTTACTAGTTTTTACACTGAGCGATTGCCATCTGACCTCCGTAAACCAAAAGGCGAACCAGTAACTCACTGCTTAAGAAAAGACTACCTATCAAAAGTTAATGATTATTATCAGATGCTATGATAGCAAGTGACCGGCAGCTTAACGTGCTCTACGAGGCACGGTAGGTGCCCACATGGATAAACGTCCAGACGGAGACAGATATTTGTAAGATAAATACAAATATCCTCCTAGACGGTCGCGGCAGTAGAATTCACGAGGCAGCTTCGCTACAACGCCACAACATTCGTCAAATTATGCAATTATTAATGATAGTACTTATTTCACGACTAAGAAATAACTTCTAAATCGACTGTTTTCACCCGAGACGAGGCTTCTTGTCAAGTATTGTTTCAGCTTTTTACTCACATTGTTCCAACTCACAAACATCCATTCCATTAATCTGCTAAGGAATGATTCATTAGTAACTCACAAAAGTGAATTTTAATGTGCCTCGTCTGTTCCCAGCGGAATATGGTTTGAAGTTTTGCCAGGTTTTTTGTCCCGGTGCTTCCCAATCCGAGCAGAGTTCAGAGTTTAGCGATGAACTAAGAAAGACTAGCAACTTTGATTTTGTACTAACAAAAAGTAGAACTTTCTCTACGTTTTTACAAATAATTTTTTTCATCTTCAGAGCATATCTCGAAATGTAAGGAAAAGGCTGTAATTCTTTATCTTCTTGTAAATTTTCTATCACGAGTTTACGAGTGTCTTAGAGAAATTATGAAAAAACTTTATTATTATACAGGTAAAACGAACGTTTAAAATGAGAGTTAATATTTTATTATAACCGTGTTTAACTGTTAACATTAATACCTTCAATAAATATTTCAACGTTATTCGTCGTTTTATATACCTTTCGTATTCTAAATAATTATATTCTTTTCATTAATGTCATTTTTATCCGACTGCTCGATGCAAGGCGTGTTTATCAATAATTATACATAATTGCTTCTCAGTTTAATCAAATCAAATGTATACACCACTTTAAAGAGGTATTTAAAAATATCTTTAAGTTATTTTCATCATTTTTAATTTAAAATAACAGCTTAATATATAACATTTTAACTGGATAACAACCATACTCGAACAGGCAGGCGCGTGAGTGCAGACGACATTGACAGATGATCTATTTTTATATTTATAATGAAATAACTAAGTGCGAATTAAAATATAATAAACTTAATAAATGAAATAAAAAACTCGACTGCATTTAAAATACTTACTAAAAAGCGAAAAACCAGCGTAATAATATCAATATTACCTAATAATCATATGTATAGCAGGCAAGGATTTTTCGTAAAATATGATGTGTCTGGGGCAATAGTAATCGTGCGACGCGAATACAACAAAAATATGAAATTATTATTGTATTCAATTATATCTATCTGTCATATTTATCGCTGTTCAATAATCTGACTTTTATTTCCAAGTATTTCCACAGTATCCCTCAAGACTGTAGTTTGCTACAACAAACGTAGCGCTTCAACTCTTTCTGTGACACGCGCGACACTCCGTCCCGCTGGAGAGAAAAATGTACGCGGTTTAGATAAACGATGTCATGCTGCACAATATACATACTTACAACCTCAAAAGGCTTTTATGACAATATACATACTTACAACCCTCAAAAAGGCTTTTTATCGCTTAAGCATATGTAAATTATGTAATATTAATAAAATGAGGGCTAGGTTTTAAACAAAAAAAAAAAGAACATTATTAAAAATTTGAGGGAAGATGCAAAATTGACTGACATCCTGAATTGACTTATAATGACTTATAATAAAACATTAGTCGAATTAACCGCTAGCTCTTAGACCTTAGAGCTTCTTAGGTTTCGTAACACACTTTTTTGCCTCGTTGCTCGTCATCCATCACTGGAAATTTGAATAAGTGCACCCTGGGGAATTACTATATAGATCTCGTAAATCACTGACATGCAAGTCTAATGTCCTGGCTTTTCTCGTTTGTTCTTCTTGAATAGTTTAATACATATTCATAAATGAAGGAATGAATATAAATGTAGCATATGACGGCCAGACGACCTTTTGGTGTAGTGAAGTCTTCGTTTAGGCGATGGCGGTTGCTACATCTTTTCAGAGCAAATATTTGCTTTAACTACAAAGAACTTTTCTGTCCATGTCGGCCTCATCATGCGCGTCATTCTTCTTCCCATATTTATTCCCGGTAATTATCCAGGGTCTGATCTTATTCTTATCCTGATTTCACTGGTTAGTTTTTACACATAGCGACTGCAGTCTGAAGTCCGCAACTCAAAGAGCGAAGCAGTAACTCATTGGATTAAAGCAAATTACCTATCAAGAACTAACGATTACTATCAGATGTTATGATAACACACGAGACCGACAGCTTGACGTGCACTCCGAGGCACGGTGGGGATACCCACAAGGACAAACGACCAGACCGAAACAGATATTACAACAACCATCTGCTCCGAGCGGGTATTGAACCGCCTGTCGAGGCTCAAGACAGGCTCATTACCAGCACGCCACAACGGTTTTCTATTTCTGATAATAACCGTCTTTTGTTTCACAGTTAAATATAAGCGAAAAACTTAGTCACAATAGGTGTAAATGAGAATAAATATAATAGAATTACATAGCATCCAAATACCATCAGGCGCCTACACAGCATAACTTTTTACATTTAACAACTCGGTATATTTGATTTCGTCCCGTTATCTGATCTGTATTTACATATTTTCCCTTAATACATTTCCGTACTCGAATCTTCTGACCCGAATTCGATTTCAAAGTTGTCCGCTTCCAACAATATTTTTACTGATATTATGGACTTAGAATATTGTTACGGGCTGGGGTTCGTAGATTTGGAAACAAACACCTGATGGCTCTAAATAAGACTTTATTAAGATCTAGATTACACAACAGAACTTTCACAAATCACAGGTCCAAATCGCAGGTCAATCACAGTCCAAAAGAATAGCCGAGGTCACTAATTATCGCACTTGTTCACTGGTATCACTTCTAGTTTCTTCACTTGTTGCTCAGGACTGAATGACTCAGTCGAAACGGCGGGCCGCTTATATAACGCGGAACACGGGATCGAGAAAGTTCCGTCCGCGAAACTACTACACGTTTCGAGAATACATCTTTCTAGAACCCACGCGACGGTCGAGGAAGTAAACAAAGAGAGTAGCATGCGATTTTGAACCTTATTCCCTTGTGATACGGTTCTCCGTAACAATATGTTGTGTTGATAGCGTTAGCAGTGTTGTTTGTTTCCTAAGTTCAAGTTACTACAGTAATTAAGTTTTCAAAAGAAAGAAAAACATTTGGAGTGGTTTTTGGCGAACACTGGCTGAAAAAAAATCAAATTTAATCATCGATATCTCACAAAATAGGCAAGGCAATATATCGCAAAACTTTATACTTATTTTTCATCTTATTTTGTCAAGTTCTACAAGGAACCATGCTCAGATTTTAGCGGTATACAAAGCGCTTCCGCTTTGAATATCTTCACTTCTGCGGAACCCATATTAAAATAATGTGACCCTATGTCACTCTCACAACTGAGACAAATCTAGTGATACCTTATATGTTGAAATCCGTCAAATTGTTTAGCCTGTAGAGCGTCACAAAGAAATAGACATACATACATAGCCCGCAACCGTCGAGACTAAAGGCAGACTAGCTACCCACAACGCCACAACGGTGTCAGACATACATACATACATACGCTCGAAAAACATTACCCTCCGGCAGGTAACCGGTAATAAAAATAAGTATTTGATTTCTTTATATTGTAGCCGGTAACAGACATCTAGTATTGGTATCGTGAGCTTCTATAAGTAATGATTTATTATGTTGATTGCTGCCCATCGGAATGGTACGCATATTTTCCCAAATCATGGTTTTAAATATGTTATTAAAAGCTACTTTTCAATATTTGAAAATTGAATTTTTTACGATAATGGTTATCGTCCAGAACAAAAAGAAAAAATTCAATTTCAATTTGTCTTCATTTTTATCAATTTATGATTATTTTAGAGATGCCTTTACGAATAGAAGAAGTACACGATTAGTATATCAATATTGTAATAATATGCTATATCAATATTGTACTAATTTATTAAGACTTAACTACAAAATATTGGAGGATGCAGTTTCTACAAAGGGAGAAACAACAATTGCGCATTACCTCTACATTACCTCTACCGGTTAGATGTGTAATAACTTTTAAGTAAAATATATGCCGACGTCTATATCGTGAATATCAGTATCCATACTGTTGAGTTGTGTGAGAGCTGAAAACTCAAATTAAAATGTACATCATTCTTCGTCCCTTTCCTTTGCCACTTTCTCCTTTCCTTTACGCTTTACCATCCTAGCGACGATGTAGCTGATGTTACGTCGCTAATAAGCTTCGACAATTGTTTTCTATCATATAGGACGTAAAGATTTTGCCAAATTAAAGAATCCGGTTTTACTTTACTATATTTTATCAAATTTTTATGCTAAGCAGGTTGACAAACTATCATACGGTCCACCTGATGGTAAGCAGTCACCGCAACCTATGAACCCGCGTTACTTGAAGCATCATATCACATGCTCGTTGCCAGCCCAAGGGATAGGAGAAAATGGATGAGGAGGGAATAAAGGAAGGGAACAGAGGGCGTGGGTGGTTGGGCTTACGGCGCTCTTACTCATGGCACGAAACGCAACAGTATCGATAGTGTCACTTTACGCAGATCTTCTGAGGGGTTAGTCCTCCGGTCAAGCAGGCCCATCTTTGCTGGGTATGGCTCTACTACTACTAAACTTCCAATCAACTTAATAGATAGACAGATTTACTATTACATTTATGAAAAATATTGACAATATTGTGGGTGGAATCTATCAGATTAATGGTTCCGAAATTATTATATCGCATACACAACTCCAATGCTTTCTCTACGAGGATAATTTTTATCGAATAAATCTATACATGTAACATTATTGGAAATTATACGTGTCTGTAAATTTCAGATCATTACAAAAAAAAAAAAAAATTTAATGAGGCTACAATAAGTGTATCAATTAAATACATTTTTATCATTTGTAAACATGTCTGTCTGTATGTCTATTTGTTTGAGTGCGTTTCACTGCTAAACTAGAAAATTTTAAAACCTATTTATTCATTTAGCATATTCTCATTTAGCATTTATTCTTTATTTCATCAAAATCGGTTCCCTCAGGCAAAAGTTATGGCAATTGTCATGACAGCGTGAGATAAGTACGAGAGAAGACCAAATATTTTTTGCATAGAATTTAGCTTATAGATAGCTGGATTAACACATATGACACTTTATTTTTCGCATAAATGTTAGATTCCCGTAAGATTATTAAAAAACTACATCAAGGCGAGCAGAACAGCGGGTTTAGATAGTATTTTTTTCTCTTCCCACGTCTATTATTATTATAAAAGGTCAAAGAGTCTTGGAATTTAGATATCATACATATTACTTCTGCTTCAGAGAAAAAATGATAGGAAACTTTTTCAATATAAATAATTGTAATAGACAATATTGAAAAACATTTTATGGCTGCGTATCTTAAACGTAGAAACTTGTAATTGGAGTTAAGTAATGATAAAACTTGATGCACGAAGTCATCAGTTATAGCTATATAAAAATTGTTTTAGATAAGGGTAGGCTTGTAGAGGGTCGGTTTGACAATAAAAGTTTAATTACCGTTACATTGTTATGGCGTATCATTTAAACAGATTACTGTAATGTTTTTTACAATTTTAAGTTTAGTGATGATGAAATTTAAAAATATTATAGAATAGATTACCACTGATAGCCTAGTTCTCCTATAACATAAATAGAATACTGTTGTGTTTTCATTTTCTATACTGTTTTTTTTAAATGTCAAAACTCTTTAGAATCGTTTTTTGAAAAATCGATGAAACGCAAAATCGACACTAAAAAGAGACAAAATGTGTTTTTAGATACATCGATTTAGCGTCAGAGAGAAGCATCTAGTTCTTTGACACCGTTTTATAGGCGTCGGGATGTGACGACCCCATCGCCCGCTGTTGGGATAACTTCTGTCACAACAGAGATTATCCCACCAGTGCAATCAGTCACACTGGTGGTAGGTCTTTTGTTGCAAGAGGCCGGCTAGGTAGGTACCACCACAGTGTCCAATATTCTGCCGCCAAATAGTAGTGTTTAGGCACTTCTGTGTTCCGGTTTGAAGGGCATTGTACGCTAGTGAAATTACTGGGCGAACGAGATTTAAGAACTAATATCTCGAGGTTGGCAACGCGTGAGTGGCACCTACTAATGGTGCTGCAAGCGCTCATAGGCTGCGGCAGCCACTTACCATCAGGTGGGCCGTATGCCTGTTTGCCAACTTCTAACATAAAAAAAACACCGTTTTAGCTTATTGGAAGCTAGTCTGCCTTTAGCCTCGACGGTTGCGGGTTTGATTCCCAATCGGGTAGATGTATGTATTGATCTTACTAACATCTGTTTCAGTATGGGCGTATGTACTTGTGGCCCCACCGTGCCTCGGAGACCACGTTAAGCTATCGGTCCCGATTGTTGTCACATAACATCGGATAATAATCGTTAACTCTTGATAAGATTTGCTATTACCTAATGAGTTACTTGTTCGCCTTTATGGTTGCGGAGGTTAGATGGCAATCGGTGTGTGTAAAAACTAGCAACCTGTCAGATCCGGATACGAGTAATAAGCAGACCCTGGGTAAGATAAAATACCGGGAATAATGCTAGGAAGAAGAAGAAGAAGCATCTAGTCTTGTGACGACCTAATCTTATCGAAATTCACTCTTTAATTAATGTTAATTAAAGAGTTAAACTTTGTCTTCTAGTTAGTTCTATTAACTTTGTCTTCTAGTTATTAGATAGTTTATTTAATATTAATTCACTCTTTAATTGATATTAATTAAAGAGTAAATTAATTATATTAATTAATATTAATAAAGAATGAATTAATGTTAATTAAACTAACTAATAACTAGAAGACAAAGTTTCACTTCTATCGCGTGTAGTCACACTCGTTTTTTTTCCAAAATGGCCATTAATTGAAGTTCATCCTCAATACTCAAATCGGGCAGATTTAGATTCAGATTTAGTGTTGGCAAAGGCTCAAACGACCGGCGTGATTGAGCATCACCAGGCCTGTGTCTGCGTCGCGCCTTCGCGGCTGCACTTTGCTCTTGTTTGCCATCCGCCCAGATACTCTATTTTATATTGGCAACGTTTTCAAAGAACGACCTGTCTCCGATACACTGATTCAAAGAGATTTAGGTTCTTTCAAATTAAGGTTTCTTGCGTGCCTTTAGCCTCCTTGATTTAGTTTTTAAATATATTTATCAATCGAGGTTCAATTAGTTAAGTTACACTATCTACTACTAGGATATATAATATGATTGAAAGTAACGCGTCAAATTATGTACTTATTTATGCAACAAAAACAGTAACAATCCCGATGACCCTTTGTAACCCTATATAGTTACAAAGAAATGTCATTAAAATATGTTATGCCGTTCATTTGGGAGAACAACTACGAATACACATAGGACAAACACGAATAACTTAAATAAATATTAAGTTATTTTGTATATAAGTACTAGTTTTTGTTTCATTTTGTATGTAGCCTACATTTTTAGGGTTCCGTAGCCAAATGGCTAAAACGGAACCCTTATAGTTTCGTCATGTCCGTCTGTCCGTCCGTCCGTCTGTCCGTCCGTATGTCACAGTCATTTTACTCGAAGACCATTGACTCTATCTATACGAAATTTACTAATTAGGTGTATTTCATGAACCGCACAAGGATTTTGTAATAAAATCTAAATATATATATGAATTAAGGGTAGCAGTCCATACATGTAACTGACGATTGAAAAAATAAATTTCAACGTATGGCAACGTGTGAGATATCTTTGGATAGGTCTTTTTAAAATGATAAGGAGGTTTGATTTTGAGTTTTTTCATTAAGCCAGTAGTTGTTGAGATATTAACTCCTAAAGTCCTAAAAATCGTGTCCCCCTCTAACTTTTGAACTATGGGATTTAAAATTCTGGAAAAATTTGAGCTTGTAGAATACCACATGAACTTTCATCCACATTTAGTTTGAAGAAGATAGGTCTATAAATTTAAGAGATATATAAGTTTTTCCCATAACTTTGTTTTTTATATTACTTTTAATAATTACTATGAAATTACCAACTTATTTTTGCGGTCGGTTTTAATTCGTTATTATTTTTAAAACCGTTAAGATTCTTCATAACCTTACGATCACCCATTTACGCCTGTTTTCTCGATTTATCCAAGGCATTTGACCTGGTTAATTACGATATCTTATGACAGAAATTAAAACTCACTGGCATGCCTGAAGAGATCAACAGGATTTTTAAGTTTTGGTATAAAAATCTGGTTACTGTTGTGCGATGGTCAGAGAGCTACTCAAGGTCTTACAGGTTTGAATGTGGGGTGAGGCAGGGTGGCCTGACCTCACCTAAGTTGTTTAATCTGTATGTGAATGCTCTAATACAGACGCTCAGTAGCACTCGTGTCGGATGTCATATTGACGGAGTCTGTCTTAATAACATTAGTTACGCAGACGACATGGTTCTGCTGAGTGCATCTGTCTGTGGGTTAGCAAAACTGCTAAGTCTTTGTGAGAACTATTCCAAACGTCATGGCTTAGTCTATAACTGTAAGAAAAGCGAATGCATGGTCTTTTAGGCCAGGGGAAAATCGATTCCATCTATTGTACCTGCTATCAAGTTACACGGGGTTCCACTAAAGAGAGTTGAATGCTTTAAATATCTTGGCCATATAGTATTCTATGTCCTGAAAGACAATGCAGATATTGAAAGAGAACGCAGGGCTTTGTCTGTTAGGGCAATTATGATTGTTCGCAGGTTTGCTCGTTGCTCAGTGCCAGTCAAAATAACGCTTTTCAGAGCTTACTGCACCACATTTTACCCTAGCAGCCTGTGGGCAGACTATACGCGGAAACAGTACAACGCCCTGCGTGTACAATATAACAATGCTTTCAGGATGCTAATGGGTATGCCTGGTTTTTGTAGTGCATCGGGGATGTTTGCCGAGGCGTATGTGGACTGTTTTTATACCACTATGCGAAAGCGGTGCACATCGTTGTTGCGCAGGATTCTTTCCAGCTCAAGTGGTGTCCTGAGAGCATTTGTTAATAGAAGTTGTTTGTATGTGAACCACTGCTGTCGGATTTACGTGCTGACAAATTAATCCTGTCTTAGGTTAAATAAGTTTTAGAAATTACTAACAATTAGGCGTAAGATATGATCATATGATCCATTGTTGGTCGAAATAAAAATAATAAAAAAATTTTTGAAATATTGTTTTTGTTATGAGATTATTCAAAAATATGTTGTAACATCAACTTCCGTTGAACGTTTTATATAGCAAATGATTTGTGTTGTGAAATCACTTTTTGCTTTCTGCCTCTTCGGCCACAAACTCTGTAAGTAGTCTGTAAGGCACTTTTATTAAAAATTGTAATATTATTTTACTTGCTTTTCATTCCTAAAATTTTGTTGTTTAAATATGTGTGAATTTAGTATCAAATTACCTTACTTAATCTCATAATAATTAAAATCAAAATGTGATACGCAGCGTATTGCTATTATTGTGTTTAAAAGTATAGCAGAACCGATGACTTACATAGGTTCAGCGGTTCTGCATATTTATTTTAAATAACCTCACTTCTGGTATGCGACATATATATTATTATATAACCATGCTGCGGAACCCTTTAGATTCAACTGTGCGTGGTCCACAACGCACTTGACTGGTAATTTTTTATAATATACTAGCTGTACCCGCGGCTTCGCTCCCGTCGGGTGAGTCCGCCCTTTTACCAACTAACCGTACTTATCACCCGCCCGCACTTTATTTCGTATTGCCTCGATAAATGTGCTATCAAAAGCAAAAGATTTTTTCAAATCTGTTCAGTAGTTCCAGAGATCAGCTCATTCAACCAAACAAGCAAACTCTTCAGCTTTTTAATATTGGTATATATTAATATTTTAACGAGAACGAGAGACCAAATTGCTTTTTTGTTTGCGTTTACGCGTAACGCAAAATTTTAGTTTTATGCACTGATTTTTTTCATTCTCTATAATTTTATTATCCAAACAATAAGGTCACCTTTTATAAGATATATCGTAGTATTATTCGTGGAAATGCTGCTTTAATGAATAAATATTCAACTCCGATATCAGTTTCCATCTCACATTACAGCTAAGTATTAAATGTTATGCTTTCAACAGTTTCTTAGAAGGGCTCTTCTCTTCATTACTTAGATAATTACAAGTCACATAACAATAATATGATTTCGTAGAAGATATTGTTATTGAAGAAATACATTTATGAGTTAGATTTCACAACAACCACATTTTGCTATGTACTGCTTATATCTTGAAAAGGGAAAACTAATAAATTCGTCTGAATTTTTGTTTTTCCGATAACTGTACGGGTTATAGTCGCCGTACAGAGATTTATTAAAACATAGAAGTTAAGAGTAAATGGTTTAGTTACACTTAACTAGTAAAATGGTAAAATGGTAAAACGGTAAAACGGTAAAACGGTAAAACGGTAAAATGGTAAAATGGTAAATTGGTAAAATGGGTATATGCGAACCGATTGGAGATTGGACGTGAACTAAACTTATAACTAATGGAATAACGCGTGCCGGCGTAAACGCTGACTACTAATGTTCGACGCTTAGCATTATACAATAACTTCAGCGTCCTATATTTTGATTACTTTTTTGGGTAGTATTTGTTTCTTAGGTAATTCCATTTTAATCCTAAGACCCATACATTTTAATAGTAATAGAGCCTTCTGAAGTTCTTTAAACGAGGCGTAAAGGTATCTTGCATGTAGGCAAAGCGAGGGTGGCTAGTACAGCCGCCTTCTGCATCACTCCTTACCTACTCCTTACCATCAGGTGGAATTAAGTCTTTTTTTGCCCAGAAAAAATTAAACAATTTCATTAATTAGGAGGTTATGACACAGGTGTTATTTAGATGTACCCTCTCAAGTTTTAATTATAGCCAGGTTTGCGCAAAGAGCATTTTTTTAATTACAAACATTTTCTCTACACCATCTGCCCGTTGTTTAGTTTATTTATAGGTACTCGAGTTTTATATAGCTAGTAATGTTGTAAAATGTATAATTTATATAAATTTTGTTCAACATATAAATAAATAAACGCTACAAACTCAACAGCTTCCATTAGGTTAGTATATTCTGTGTCGGAAACATACACAATAACAAGGTCTATAGCGTTTCAAGGTCGCAAGAAACAAGGTGCCTGTATGGTCAATACAAACATATGCTCCAAGTGGGAAACAAACCCGGGAATTGTGCTTAAGGCAGGTCGCTACCGCTTTGTTACAAGGTTTATAAAAATCTAAAAGGGCCATTAAATTATTAGAATTTCAAAATCAAGTTCCCTAAAATTGTTTATTGTACAAAAATGATAAACTCCTTGATTGATCATCGTTAGTAGAAATGTTAAGTGAATAAACGAGACGATGACGTCAGCATTATCACGACTGGGGAGAAAACGGCAGCAATTATTATTTACGAAGCACGTTAATCTTGAGCGTTGAATGATTAGGATAGACGTATTAAAATAATTAACGTTTACGCTCTTTTAAAGAATATTAGCAATGCTTTTTTGAGGCATTACTAATATTCCTATTGCCCCTCCAAATAAGCTCGTAGCTTGCGCTAGAAGTGGGTACGACAATAGCCCAAGGGGGTCTGGATCGACACCTCGACTCTCGCATTAACGGAGCGAAGTCAGCCTTTCTAACATTAAGGCTCAACTCTTTTATAGTGGAATTTTTAAATCTATCTTTAGTCGGTTACTCTTATATATCTTTTCCTTCTTAGTATATTTCCAGTCGTTTCTGTAGGCCCCTTATCCGGATATGACAGGTTTTATACAGATCGATTGTCATTAGATTTTCACGAGCAAACCAATACCTCTTTGAACTAGTTAAATATTCGTACTAAGGAATACACGTTAAATTAGTTTTAAACTCGTTTATCTCAATTTATTCCCATATTCAATTACTTAATAGAAACTATAATTAAAAATTATAATATTTTTTTTAGAATTTTGTATCGAAATTCGAAAAATAATTCCCATTTTATATCATAATCGAAAACGGGACGAAAAACTTGAAACTATTTTTTGCTCGCACGAAATGGGACGTCACTTCTGATAGGCTTATCTCGCGTTTTGTACGTCAAATACTTTGAATGACATACTCGGATAGTAAAATATTCGAAACATTTTAATACTTCAATCGACAATTGATATATAGAATTATTTATAAGTGCTTCTTAAGTGTAAGTTAAAAACTATTGACTTTAATATACAATTTCATAGATATTTTCAATTAACGGGTACGATTTTTTTCAAGTTACTAAGTTGGCAATCAAGCATACTGTTAGGATAGCTCAGAAGTAAACACTCTTTAAAGTAAGAATATATTTATTACTCACTGCACAGTTATAAATTGAATACACTGTAAAATGAACTACTTCTTCGGTCCACGTCTTCCGAGTTAATGCCGTCTTGTTATAATATGTCATACGAGACGCTCATAGCCGAGTGCACCCGCTGATCGGTAAACGATCGGTAGGTTAAGCAACTTTAGGCGCGGTCAGTCACTAGATGGGTGATCGCATAGTGGTATTTCAACCGAGCGTCTCCGTGCTTCGGAGGGCACGTAAAAAGTCGGTCCCGGCTGTTGACAATGAGACAACAGTCAATAAGTCAAGTCAGAGGCCTACGGGCGACCTGAACAACTCTGACACTAGGTTGACCACTAACCAATCGATAAGAAGATAATACGTCAACCATCAAACGTCGGCATACTACCCTCCAATGTCATTTTATATTGATGTTGGTCGTATACCCTCCTTTGATTCGTGAAGCCAAATTATCGTTTCCTAACAATACAGTCCATCTGATGGTAAGTGGTTGCCGTAGCCTATAAGCGCTTGCAACACCATTTGTAGGTGTCTCACGCATTGCCAACCTCGAGATATTCAGTGCACTAGTACAGTGCCCTTCAAACCAAAACAATAATACCAAAGACACTACTGCTTTGCGGTAGAATATTTGACACTGCCTACCTACCTAGCCTTCTACAGGGGGCCTTTGAGTGTGTAGCGTCAGAAATGAAAAATTATAATATGTGTCATAAAATTAGCAATAACAATTTTTTCAATACGAAGCCCAACTTATTGTATTTGAGCATATAGAACATGACTACAGCCTTTGACATTGTGTATAGCTATAGAAAATGTTGAATCCTTTATAATATATTTATATCTGTAAGTTTACACTGATCTTTTACTGTTGAATAGACCAACAATAAACCACACGTGATCAGTAAGAGCGGACACGTAAAGGATGTATTTACGCTTGCAATATTTATCACTAGACCAGACTAGGCTCAATTCATTAATAGCCCCGAGGAGGGAAGCGCTAGTCACTATTTTTCCTCACCTCTCTACTCCGTTCTTTATTTACGATGCTTGAGTGCAAAATTCTATTTACCGCGCTAAAAGGCAACGGCTAAAATGTTTTATTTAAGTTCTCCCTTAAAAACACGCAGTCAAAATTTATAAATTATTTTAACTCTTAGTCTTAGCAATAAAATTACTTAAATACGAGAGTCTTTTTTTCATCTGCCTAGCACTTTTGCTGCTCAATGTAAACAATCTGATTCAATATAGTTATTTCTAAAGTGATGATAAAAGAATTACTATGCGTAGTGAGCAAATTATTAATTGTAGTTTGCTTGTTATTTCAATTTACTAATTACATAATATTGTATTCATATTATAACTGTTTATTGTTATAGATGTTATAATGAAATAATAAATTTAGCGTCGAGACGACCCCATTGTCTGCATTGCCATCAGTCAAACTGGTCGTAGGTCTTTTGTTGCAAGAGGCCGGCTAGGTAGGTACCACCGCAGTGTCAAATATTCTACCGCAAAGCAGTAGTGTCTTAGACTTTACTGTGTCCCGGTTGGAAGGAAGCTGCAGGCTAGTGAAATTTCGGGGCAAAGAGATTTAAGAACCAACATCTCGAGGTATGCAAGCCCTCATAGGCTACGGCAACCGCTTACCATCAGATGGGCCGTATACTTGCTTGCCAACTTAGTATCAAAAAAAAATTACGAATTGGCTAACTTAATTTTCATTATTTTCAATAAATTTGTGTGTATTTTTGTGTCAAATCAAAATCTGTGTTGAATGAATCGAATTTGAGCAATAATTGATGATGAAACATGAATTATAATAATACCAATCCTTACAATTTGTATGAAATAATCCGTCATCTTAAACCCAAGTCTCATGTGTATGTATTCAGATAGTGTCGTTTATCATAATCGTGTACGTTTTTCTCTCCAGCGGGACGTCGTGCCACGGGTGTCTCGGGCAGAGTTGAGATGTTACGAATATTGAAAGCGCAATTTAAGTCTTGAGGGATACTCCGAAATGTAGAATAAATATTTTTCGTGTTTCATAAATTGATGATAAACATGTTTGGAATAGTCGTTCAAAGGTTACAGATCTACTACTAACACTCTTAAGTTAATAAGCCCGACGCAAAAACTAAGGATATTATAAGTTTGACTTGTCTGTGTATGTCTGTATGTGGCATCGTATCTCCGGAACGGATGAACCGATTTTGTTGTTTTTTTTTTTGAAAGGTGAAGTAGTCGGCAGTGTTATTGATGAAAATCAATCCAAACCGTTGCCACTGTATAGCGAATTATAATTTTTAACAACTCCTTCAATGTGCGTATAAAATGAAAGGGGCTTGACACTTAGAAGACTATATTCTATGACAAATTTTAAACCCAAGATGGCCGCCACCATAAAAAGCGTATTACATTTTTGTCGGGGTTTCAAAACTCCTAGCGCAAGCTACAAGCGTACCTATTTGGAGGAGCAAATATTAGGAACGTATTGAAAGAGCATTGCTAATATTCGTTAGTTATTTAAAAAACCATAATCACATTTCTATCTCTATTAAGAATTTACAAAACATTTTTGTAGTAAAGTATTAAATTAAATTAAACCATATAATCATTCAAACGCTATTAAATGTTTAATTAAATGATACCTAATATTAAACTTAAACATTTTTATCGAACGCAAGAACAATTTAGCCTTCCTGATTCTGTAAGTAAGGCGAGACAAGTAATAGACATTCTGGAAAAAATAGTCTAGCAGGATAGCAGGCAGCTGAAGGTCATTTGTTACAGTCAGGATGCTACTTTAGACGCGGTAGGTGTCGCACTAACAAGTAACAGGAGAAAAGATTGAGTGTTTCTGTTGAAACCTGGTTATATGTAATAAAATAAATTGCACAGTTATGTCGAAAGATATTCTGAACCTCCTATAAGATGTAATAGGTGAAATATTAAAGAAATTACGTAAATATAAATTGAATGAATGAAAATATATCTTTATATAAGTTTTCTTTGAAATTTTTTTTCGTCTTTCTTTGAAGTTCACTTTTTCAAAAAAGTTTATCCAAGTAGCCTGTGCTACAAATCCTTATTTGTAAGATACATACAAATATACGCCTTGTGTGTGGAAACTCGCGACCTTTGAGACCAAAGGTAGGCTCGCTTACCAACACGCCACATCGTCGTCATCACAGTATATAACTAAGTAAGCTAATTTCGATGTCTGCAAGGCTCTAGCACAATTAAATGGTTGATTATCTTAGTGAAGTAAATCTATGTATGTTATTTTGTATCAATACCAATTCTACACTAGTCTGGGTATTAAAGCATATACTCAGTTTTTTTTTTTATGTTAGAAGTTGGCAAACAAGCATACGGCCCACCTGATGGTAAGTGGCTGCCGCAGCCTATAAGCGCTTGCAGCACCATTAGTAGGTGCCACTCACGCGTTGCCAACCTCGAGATATTAGTTCTTAAATCTCGTTCGCCCAGTAATTTCACTAGCGTACAATGCCCTTCGAACCGGAACACAGTAGTGCCTAAACACTACTATTTGGCGGCAGAATATTGGACATTGCGGTGGTACCTACCTAGCCGGCCTCTTGCAACAAAAAACCTACCACCAGTGTGACTTATTGCACTGGTGGAATAATCTCTGCTGTGACAGAGGTTATCCCAACAGCGGGCGATGGGGTCGTCACGTCCCGACGCCTGTAAAGTAAGCTCTGAAGCGTAATCCCTTGGATTTTATCGGCTTAGCATCTTGGCAGATTCGTGTCAATGTTCAAGTGTTAGCAGTTGTGTATGAACTGGTGTTAAAATTATGTGCACACACATAAATTTAATAAATTATAAAGTATCATAATTTAGTCCAGGTAACAATCTATCTGTGTGCCAAATTTCATCCAAACCGTTTTTGCATGATTGAGTAACAAACACCCACACATAACAGATGTCGGGACGTTTCGACCCCATCGCCCACTGTTGGAATAATCTCGGTCACAGCTGAGATTATTCCGCTGGGGGAAGGTCTTTTGTTGCAAGAAGCTGGTTAGGTAGGTACCAAATATTATACCGCAAAGCAGTAGTGTCTTTCGCATTACTGTGTTCTGGGCTGGTAAAAGTATTGGGCATAGGAAATTTAAGAACCAATATCTCGAGGTTGGCAACGCGTTAGTGGCACCTACTAATGGTGTTGCGCGCGCTCATAGGCTATGGCAACCGCTTAGCATCAGGTAGGCCATATGTTTGCTAGTAAACTTAGTAACATTTAAAAAAACATTCAAATCTTCACACTTATTATAAAGTATTATATTATAATTTTATTTTATTTATTATATTATAAGTAGGATATGTTACAAAACAACATATCCTTATCAAAATGTTCACATATCAGCAAAAAAAGATGTAAAAACCAACCTTTTAAGGTAAAAAGGTTGGGCTCAAAGGTAATCCACGTATCGCCCGTTCGTTGGACGGAGGATTTATTAGTATCCTCGTGTCAACTACACTATCTATCTTTAGCTCGACTAATCTCCCCTCGTTTTATCTTCACCTTCTTTCCACAATATTAAGCTTTAAGGCAATATTAAATTTATTTAAGCTTCACAATTCTTGAGCTTTTCGTTTAAAATCAATTGAGTTTTAAAAATTTCCTATTTTTTTTCTGATTGTGTATTGCTGTTGGCCTTATTGGCCTTGATAGCGTCATCGGACAGGGATGACCGAGTATTGAGAGCCGGTTGAGAAAGAGGGACAGCCTAGTTTATTTCCTAAACCAGATTTCCTAAACTTACAATAAGTGATATTCCAGATAAATTTGAAGCCTCAATAGCTCAACGGTAGAAGGGCCGACTTCGCTCCGTTAACGCGAGAGTCGCAGGTTCGATCCTGACCCCCTTGGGCTATTGTCGTACCCACTCCTAGCGCAAGCTTCGAGCTTATTTGGAGGGGCAATAGGAATATTAATAATGAATTAGTTAGAAAAATTATAAATTTAATGAAATTATTGATTTATTGAAAAACTATATAAAGCGTAAGATAATCAGCAAGCGGAACCCTATTTGTTGAAAACTAAGATATCATTCTTATTCGGTATTTTGGAACAATTGTCAGTCGGGTAAATTGGCAAATAAAATTTGCATTGGTGTTGCTTTACGAAACGTATTCGAATAAATCTCTAGCATTTAGAAAGTTTTTCACTTTCAGATGGACCTTAATTTGATGTTAATTCGTATTCTTTTATTAAAATCCTTACGAAACCAAATCGATTCGTAGATTTTGTGTAAATATACATATTTTTTTCCTACCTTGATGAAGAGTTCGCTTTTAGTCGCTGGTATGAGGGAGAAAATTGCCGGATGCTCTCCCGGCAAAATGACACTAACTCCTTTTACCTCCCAGTAATCTAGTAACTGTATAATTATAAGGTAATATAAGGTATGAAAAAAGATGGTTAACGGACCACCGGAGAAAAGTAGAACTGAAAGCGAGTTTGACAATAATCGTGGTTTTCAACAACAATCCGCGGATGAGAATGTCCTAGATTTCTCTCTAAGTGCCTAATGTACCATTTTGCACCAAGTTTATTTAGCAGTGATAGAATTTAAGTAATGATATTACAATTATTATGTGTCAGAAAACCAATTCGTATTTGAAAACCAAATCATTTAGGTATTTTGCGGATTGTTAATACCATCGAGACAAGCGAGAGATTCACAAAAACGTACGAAGCGTACTACTTTTTGTAAGTACAAACTGTAAGTTGTTAGTTTCACGATAAACTCCGAACTCCGCACTGATTGCGCGGCGCCGGGGCGAAAAAAACTTGGCTAAACTTCGAACCATGTTCCGTTGAAACAGAGGAGTCGCATTAAAATTCACTTTTGTGACTTACTAATGAAGCGTTCCTTGGCAGATTAATGGAATGGCTGTTTGTGCGATGGAACAATGTGAGTAAAAAGCTGTAACAATACTTGGCCAGACGCCTGGTCGCTGATGAAATTAGTCGAGTTTGTAATTCCTTAGATGCTGTTATATATTCGCGATATACTACCGGTGATTGTAGAAGATTGTTGTTGTTGATTGATTGTGTGATTGTAGTATTAAAAAGAACAAAATACAAGTAATTTAATTTAAATATCCATAAAACGAGGCGGCATTATTGCTAAAAAGCAATCTCTGCTAGACAACCTGGGATACAATCATTTAATTTGAAATAATAAGTCTTAAGGATGACAAAAATAGTTAAATCAAAATTATGTAATATAAAATAACTGTAAAAGTAAAATGACTTCATCAATAAAATCGAATTCACGTTTTTTGTTACATAATATAAAATATTGATTTACAAATCTTCGAAAGAAAGGTGGAAAAAATATGAGCTAAGTAATTTGACATGAATATTTAAGTGTATTTTTAAAATCAATATGGACGACCAACGACAACGCACAGTTTGATCGTCCCATACGGAATTACGGAGTCAATTCGAACTTCATCCTTGATCGTTCTTCATGCATGATGCAATACTTAACATCCAATTTCCAGTGTCGTGTGGATTTAGCCGAGTCGAAGGAAAACATAAGTGACAACTAAAAGTTTGTGTGTTTAAATCCATCATCATTATTTTAAAGATATCTATGTGTTTTGAAGAAGTTCTGAAACATATGGATCCGTCAAAACGTCCGAGAGCTGTTAAAATTTTCCCTTTCTCCTTAACAAGTGAGGAGACCTGATTTAGTTACAGCTTTGCTATATAACACACAATCTTAAATTTTAATAAGTTAAGGAGGAGTCAGACTTGTTGAGTGTAATGTTTAGTGGAAATATTAAACAATAACAAAACAAAATATACTTTTATGAAAAATTTACAATCCGTATTGCAGTTTCATCTCCAATGAAATTAGAATCGATTCTCTGTGAAACAGCTCTAATTGACAGTTCAATTTTTCCTGCTTTGTTACATACAGAAACGCAATCAGGCATCTGTCGAAGTGTCTGTAGAACGGACGCGATGCTGCGTGCGCCGCGCTCTCCTTTTTCTCACGCCAATACAGTGCTCAGCTTCATCCGCTTTTTGTAACAAATTATTTGTACGAGAATTATCTTTTTTCAATAACATCTTTTATTGTTTTTAGACAAAAATACCTATTGTAGATAAAATAATAATTATTATTATTCACTGGTAAAAAAGAAAAAAATAATAGATACGTTGCTGATAAAATTGTTTAATGTTATCCAAATTATTTAGTTTGATTTTACTTTTAAGAATGAAACATTTAGGTCTCCATGTAGCTTCTTATTTTTTTTTACATTTTATAAATTCAAATTAAAAATTCAAATTCAAATATTTTATTCAATGTAAATACATAAATGTACACTTATTGAACGTCATAATACTTATTGAAAATTAAAAGATTAAATAATATCATTACATTTTAGAAAAAATTGCCTATAAAACGCTTAAATAATAAAGTAAATTAGTCAAATAAATAAATTAATTAATTATATATCATAAAATGTCAATCATATAAATAATAACTAACATTGATAAATTTTTGTTATTTCATTGAATTAAGTGGAGCCGTCCAAGCGTCCTTGTCAGATACATATTCATTTAAGTTGTAATAACCTTTACTGCAAAGTGTTTTTTTAATAAAACGTTTAAACCGTCCCTCTGATAAACCTCGAACTTCTGGTGGCATTTTATTATAATAAAGGGTACAATTACCCAAAAATGACGTACTAACTTTTTTAACCTGTATGTTGGGTTTTCCAAATTATCTTTATTTCTTAAGTTTTTTTGATGCCTTTCATAATTTATTTTAAAATTTTCTAAATTTTTACGAACATACATTATATTTTCGTAAATATACTGGCTCGCGACTGTCATTATATTATTTTCTTTAAAAGTTTCTTTTAATGATACCCGGGGACCTAGGTTATAGATAGCGCGAACTGCTCGTTTTTGCAATATAAATATAATCTTTATGTCGGCTGCTCGGCCCCAAAGCAAAATACCGTATGACATGAGACTATGAAAGTAGCTAAAGTAAACAACCCTAGCAGTGGAGACATCAGTTAACTGTCTTATTTTCCGAACAGCATACGCAGCAGAACTCAGTTTTTTAGAAAGTTCTTGGATATGACTACCCCACTGAAGCTTTTACTTATATACTTATAAACTTTGAATGCTGGACTTAATGCACTCTAATACCTTGTGTCGCTTGCAACCGGTGCAAGATTTTTAATTAATGATATTATTATATGTTGTATATTAATTTATGTTTCTTGCATTATAATAAAATAAATAATATCTACACATACTGAATAATAACTTAACAAATTAACTAAAGACAAAAAATATAGGATAATTTTATATTCCAAAAAAATGGTATTATAATACACAATAGATTGAACTAAAATGTCGATGGAGAATTTCTCAATTATTAATTAATTATCTCTCTATGTCGAGCACAGGCCGCTGGACAATGCGGGCCCTTCGTTTACAACTAGTGGCCATCTTTGTTGTTGTTCGGGGAATTATCTGATTATAATTAATCTTTCAAAACCCTTACCTCGCCATTGTCAATAATTTGACTTTTGATGATAAATTATGTACCTCAAGAACATTATATCAAAATTCTAAAAGCCAAACGCGGTTGCATTATAATTTTGAAAAAGTCAATAGTTACTATTGTTAGTACTTATAATTGCTTGTATTTATTAACACGCTTTTATTAACTTCATATGTATGTAACGGGAACTTTGAACATGACTTTGACCTCCTTCAAAACGTCGGATTAAATCGTAATTTTGGATACTTATCACGGACCGATGACAATTTAATAATTTATAAAATCTAAATAAAAAATTAAAAATAAATAAGAAGAAAAATCTATTTTACTGCAAAAAAACCGTGGGGTACTTTTTAAGACATTATCAAAATGATAATATTTCTACTCATATCTATCAATAAAATATTTATAACTATTAACACCATACACTCTACGCTTTTTTTACAAACAAATAATTCTTTCGCTTTATTAATGTGGTGTTACACCAACTCACTGTATCGTATTGCCCACCCGCGCTTTTATTCTTATTGCTTTGCTTCTGTGTATTCTATCGTGATGTTATATAGCTTATAGCTTTCAAGAAACATACTATCAATTGCAAAAAAAAATGCTATAGGTAATACCAGAAAGTTGATTTTTTATATCTAAACCTCAAAAAATTAGTTCATAATAACCGAAGTCTCCCAGCGGTTTATTAGTGCAACTAATCGGGCGCCGCGCCAGCTCTCGCTCCGGAGCTGATCGGTATCGGAAAAATAAAACGGTCAATTATCCACGTAACTAGTACATTCATTATCTGCGCAATGCTATCTCGAAGGAGTATCAATTTCTGTAGAGGCAATTTGTGAGAAATGAAACAAATCAAGTTATATTTTCATTAGACGCGAAATAGTTGAAATGCTTTTTCCAATTTCAGAACAACATTTTTATTTTATTATATGTCTTTGATGACTTTGTGATTATACATTTACATTTTGGAATATGTAATGTATGTACATAAAAATATTAATGAATTTGTTAAAAATAGTGATATTTATGATATTACGAACATTATGAACAAACATAAAGGTTATTATATAATTAGTGAGTTTATCGAAGATACCAGACTTTGGGAATGGGACGATCTCTCCCGACTTTTCAGCGTTCAGTATATGCATATGAATGTAGACATTTGTCATTTAAAATATATATATATATATATTTAAAAACAAACACCCCTTGAGTTTGTTTCGGCGGTTCTTCTTGAATAAAAATATTTTATTTTGATTACTTTAATGCAGGAAGCTCAAACCAGATCAAAATTCTTTTGATTTAGCGCCTTGAAGGTAGTAGTAGAGTCATGTTTCTTCCAGCACAAACCTATTTATGCTGGAAGAAGCAATGCCGGCCCACCAGCTTGCCCAGGGGAGTACTACCTCATACAGAAAGCCGGCGTAAAGTAACCCAGTACTGCTGTGTTTCATGTGATGAGTGAGAGAGATGGAGAACCAATCTCCCACACCTTCCTTCTTTCCCTTCTCATCTCTTCCCTCTTATCCCGTGGATTACGTTAGTATTGGGCCATGAACATATTTTTTATAGCTATGGACCACAAATAGGCATTCCTGGCCCGAGTGTTTCCTGGGTGTGTCATCTGATAATAATTGTTATCTTTCACTCATAACGAAGGACAAACCCGGCGTTGAAGCATTCTATACGCAAACTTAAAATAAAATTCACTTATTAACTTATTAATAAAAACAAAATTAATGGCAGTCCGTAAATTGAGAGTTTGTTCAAAGCTGCTAGCCTTGAAATCGAATTTGGATCGTACCATTTGGGAGCGAAAATCGTTGAGGCAAAAATATGTAAATAACGATCAGATAACGCAAATAATAATCCAACGATATCCAAGATCAGAAGTCGATGATTGTAAAAAGCTAAGTTGTGGAACGACGGAGTTCCGTAGACTTCACGTATTGTATTACATTTTTAATTTATTATAGGTATCTGTATATATGATAAAGTACTATAATATAGAAGTCTATACATACACTATAATATATCCGCGTGACCTTGTCGCCGCAAATGTGACTTAAGAGCCACGAGTATCCATATTAGTGTCGTTTATTCACTTTGCTTACCATCGCTGTATAAGCTATTGAATATAAGGAGTGGCACAAGGGCAAGTATCAATGTAGCGTAAAACTTACAATATCATCCTGTTCTGCGTGTGTAGTAATGACGGCATGGGTAGGACAAATCTAACGGCAAGGCGGCATTAGGCAACATTTCTAGAACCTTATTATTGAGATAAATAAATTAAGAGATCATAAAACCAGCGTAAAACCCTCTTTATACGATTTCAATACGAACAATTTCATGTATATATAGAACATTAATACGCTTCCGTGGACACTCTTTCGTGTAAATTTACACAGCGATGGAAATCAAACAACATCTGCTTACGGTCTATCGATCCGCTCTTTATTATTTAGCGTATTTATTTTGATGGACCAGCGGTTTAGCCACGTAGAATGGGATACGGAAATTTATTTAAAAATCCAATTTTTTTGGATTTGTTTGTTAGGAATCAATGTAAGAATCGGACACTGTTATTGCATCCATAGGTTCAATAGAAGCAACCAATGTTCGTCATATCACGTGACAAGAAACACTACATGCCAAACAAACGTTTTTGCATGAATGTACTTATAATTTTTATTTTCAAAATAAATAAAAATAAAATAAAATAAATACGGGTACACCGCAGGCCATGCTTTATAAAAACCGCATGAATCGTATTGCCATATTCGGCTCGGTACGGGCTCGGGCTTGCTACGGTCTGTAATGTACCTTAAGGTTCAGTTAATAATTGGAGGTTTAAGATACACAAAAACTAGCTCACCAAAACTAATAACTGTAAGAACTATACAAATATTCGTCAATTTATTTTCATAATTGACAGATAAAACAAATATAAGCATTTCATTAATGTGGGAAATTGTTGTTCGAATAAGTGATTTGTTGTTAAAACAATTGTTTAACTAAAGCAAACGTAACATAAATTTAATTTCATATTCCTAACCCGCGCTACCCCACTCTTTTCCCACCCTTGCCAACAGTTGCCATTCCACCCTATTTGCCAACGCGTGGGAACGCTTTTTGCAAACGCTTTCTGAATAATTTTTATACTTTGGGAAGTTTCGAAGTTTATCTCCGGAGTCCTTCATCAGATTCTTTACAAAAATTTTCTCAGACCAAGGTTAGTGGAAGCCACACCTATTGCGTAACATATGTACGACGTATGTGTAGGGATTTTTATAGTATTTATTTATTGTTTGTATTTTAAATTGTAGGCGAATGCGGTTACCAATGTAGAGGAATTTTCTAAACTATTAACTTGCTTCTTGATAATGAGACAGTTTTCAATGTTTCTATAATGCAGCTGCAATAAATATTTCATAACCCTTACAAATTATATTCCATTTCTGCTAACCTCAAGTTGTTTGAATTTAAAACATGTTTTAGTATGAAATTAACTCAAAACTTAACGCACGAGCGCTTAAAATAATCCCAACTCGCAGATGGCAGTACTATGAATACATACATATTATTTAGTCGTGCATACTGTCCCGTGAATCCTGGTCGTTTGTAGGATATTTAGTTATTTAACTTTACAAATGTTGTTATGTTATTTGAAGTTGAAATTTTATAAAGTTTTTAATAAGGTTTTTAAGTCTTATTGACGAACATACAGTATTTTTGTTATGCTGCTTTTCATTTTGGATTGGATTGTTTATGGTCCCGAATAAACGAATTTGGCAAAGTTGGTTTATTTTGTTGTTGGTTGGTATAAGAATAGAATGTTTCCAAATTGTGTCTGTACTTGACTGTAAATATGTTTACAAAAATGATATTTTGTGTAGCGTTTATTTGTTTTTCTTTTTGTTCCTTAGCCCTTACACTATTCGACCAGTAGACATCATAATTAAACGAAGGTCGTGTCCAACATATAGGGTCACTGGACATCTGAGGTGTTAGAGAACTTCTGAACCGACTTGTGATGCCTTCATCACATATGATTAGTCAGAGAAAAATATTTAATGTATACAATTACAAAAACTGTTCCCATAAATCGCGGGGGCAACTATGCAAGTATGCAAGTTAATTTTGTCCCAATGGCATTTCACTTCGACGACCAAAATATATCCAAGGAAGGCCGGATAAGCAACAGGAGAAAAACATTTTATTTGTTAATAAAATACAAAAGGCAGAAAAGGTACCATACCCCTGGCTCTAATTAAGAGAACGCATTTAATATTAAGCAACACCTGTACCAACGGCACGTTTGAAATTGTATCCGACAAGTCAGCGTGCTCACGGTTATGAGGAGCAAGATAAACTGTATCTTCTAAACTTCAACCTCTAACTCTGTAATTATTGAATATTAGAGATATTATTAGATACAATGTTGTCAATTTAATACATTCATACAGGGAATGAGGACATATATTTTTTACGTTTCACACGACACGACTTAATATGTTTCTGGTGCGAAACGACACTCCACGACACTTATGTATATAACTTTCTGAGCAATATTAATTATACTGAAAGTTAGTCAAGAATGAACCTGAAAATTATCGAGAAAAGTGATCTTCTACTACTACTACTTAGAATATGTATTATGTATTAGTAGTAAAAATCGTTCAGTTGACGTGGTAAAACAAAATACATACATGATTAAATAATAGTTTCTTTAAGTTTTCTTGATGATAAAGCAGAGCTTAATAGTGTTATTTCTGATCTAATATTATACTATAATACAATTGCTGCATCAAAAGACAATGTTGGGAAATTAAAGTTGTCTGGAATATAAACAGTTGATAACAACAGAGGTCTCCCTGTGGTCCATTAAAGCGGCTAATCGGGCGCTTCGCCAGCTTCCACTCCGGATAAGGGCTGCATCCGATAACTAAATTGATATGTCAGTAATCTTTTCGATTATTTAATAGATTTTTACTGCAATATTATAGTTTAATTGTAAGCGTACCGTAACCTTAATTGAATCAGTGACATGTTGTTAAAAGGCAAAGTTAGAATATATATATATATATATATGAATATTATATATATATATATATATAATATATATATATATATCTTTTAAATGTAATATAATATTAATTAATTAACTGAGTCTGAGGTAGGAATTAAATCAGTTTTCTGAAACGAAATTTGAACTTAACGTTACGATTTTAAATGTAGAAATTACAGAAAATATATCATTTTTTTCAGATTTAATAATAACTAATAAATGTTTTGAGAAGAATAATTCAAGATGTATAATATTTGTTATTTGGTGAAGATGTTTTGCGAAGAAAACATCGTGAGGACGAAACAATAGTCAGAATCAATCAAGTAATAAAAAAAGAAAATATTAACAAAGCTCCTGGTAAAATAAACAAAACTAATATTATTAAAAATATTATAGGATATCTCGGATAATTTGAGAATCAAATTTGGGTCAGAACTTTTGGGTACGCAAGAGCGTTGAGGAAAAATTATGTAAATATAGATCAGATAACGCGACCAATACTCCCAAGGAAATGAAAAAGTCGGTAAAATTAAAGTTATATTAAGAAAAGTTGGGTTTGATTTCTCAGCGCATTGATTATTATATATGTCAGAGGACGGTGATTCTCATCGACTACGTCATTAGTGGTTACAAGTCTTGTAGGCGTCATGTAGGTAAAATGCAAGCACAAAACATTCTGTACTATATTTCTTGCGCAATTAATCCTTGTAACAAATAATAGTATATTCGAGTAGTGGGTTTGCAGCACCGATCTGACTTCACCTAACACCAATCTAAGATCCAACTCGATTCACTCACAATTCTACAATATATTTTTTTTTTCAGTAAAACAACATAAATTTCGTCGGTTTTTCTCTCATTCCTTTTGACAATGTCAAGACGGTGACTCCACTAGAGGTTTCCCTCTACTCGATATAGCCCGTATTACAACACTTTAATAAAAACTTAAACAACATTTAAAGGTGACGACAAATCATATTAAATTTAAGATTTAAAATAAGCAATTATCAAAAAAAATATTAAAAGTTAAAGAGGCGCTCGTTTAACATCCAATTGGAAATCGGCTGAGGCCTTCACTGACATATATTTATCATCTCAAGTATAAATCTTACATGTACATATCAAATTGTATTCAGCGTCGTATCGTTTATCTTAAGCGCGTTTTTCTTTCCGGTGGGACGGAGTGTCGCGCGTGTCTCGGAAAGAGTTGAGACGGTACGCTTATTGCAGCACAACTTCACTCCTCAGGGATATTCCGGAACTGATAAACCATAGTTTAGGGTGAGACTTGAAAATAAAATATTCTGCATATTTAGATATAATATTGTGTAGCTGGGGATTAAACAAGGAAATATAACTAAAAGTTATACTTAATTCAAGCTTCAATAGGTCAACGGTAGAAGCGCCGATTTCTCTCAGTTACCGCGAGAGTCGCGAGTTCGATGTCTTGGGTTATTGTCGTATCCACTCCTAGCGCAAGCTTCGAGCTTATTTGGAGGGGCAATGGGAATTAATATTCCATATATATTTCCTTAAGTATTGCTATTCTTTAAAAATATACGCCAAACTAAAGTTACTAATTGTGCATTTCTTGGTAAATCCTCATAGTACTCTCTGAGAGTTGAAAGCTGTTTTTTTATGGTAAGCACCCGTCGACGTCAGCTATGACTGGCAGGGGAGTTTGCACTAAGCCCTAACTATCGGACTTTACAAAGAGGCCGTCCCGCTCTTAGGTCATGGTGCATTGCACAGGGTCACGTATGCCAAACGACCTAGAAGAACATGTCACTCGGAGTGGCAATGACTTGTAGCACGGGGTGGCAAAATCAACAACCCCCGCAGAAAAAAAGCAACATCATCACCTCTCCCCGTGAGAGGCTCATTAGACTTTCTCCAAATTGTGTTCCTAAGGTCGTACCGAAGCCTCTCGCACGCACTGATTTACAATGTTGTTGTTACCATAGTTATAGGGTATGGAACCTGGTTCTTAACCCCGGTAAGAGCCCCCTCCCTCTTAAACAAAAAAAAAAAAAAAAGAATTTGTAAAGAAAAAAAAATAGAATTTGTAAATAATATCCATCATATTTTTAGAATTATTGGAATATTTTTGAATATTTTTGGAAGAGCCGCGGCCTGCAGGATCTATAAAAACTCATTTTTCTTTACTCCGAACCACATAAAAAGGTACAGGGTACAGGGTTAAGGTAACATTATTTGACCTTAGTCAAATGAGCGTTGTGGGATGCATGGTTCAAGCTATACAGTTTTTTAATTGTACCCTTAGCGTCAATATAAAAGATTAAGCTAGACTGTAGGCAGCCGAAAGCAATTTGTTCCCCATGACATTGAAGACGCGATATGTGTCGCGCTAACAAGTAACGAGAGAGAAGATTGAGTGCTCTTGTTAACACATAGATTTATGTATCAAAATAAATAAAATTTCAACATTTTAACGTTTCAATTCTATCTCCATCCAAAGCTGATAAAGATAATGTGAGTTGATCATTTCATATTCAATTTTTAGTAAATATTGATCATAATATAAGATGATCAATTTTTTTTTATATCTGATATTCCTTATAATTTTTTAAGACCTATCCAAACATGCTGTATACGAGTAAAATAGGATATACGGAACGACAGACAGACGGCCAGACGGATATATAGACAGGACGAAATTATAAGGGTTCCATTTTATGCCATTTGGCTACGAAATGGGAAGATATTTTGAAGCTTATTTAGTGATTTTCATAATATCTTATGAAAGGGTTATTTAATAAAATCATCAATACTGGTATATACACGTAGCTTAGAGAGGAATTCAGTATGTTGTTTACGTATTAAACAGACAACGCTGTGGGTATTAAGGCATGTACTCACTGAACTCCGAGACTTAATGCTCAGGGTTTTATCGGATTACTATCTTGGCAGACACGTGTCAATGTTCAAGAATTAGCGATTGAGTATCAAGCGTGATACATTCGCATTACAATTAGATACATTTCTGTGGCTAACTGTCCCGGAGAATTATAAATCTTTCGTAGAATATTAAAATAAATAAACTAAACGCTGCACACTCAACGGCCCCCATTAGGATAGTGATATCCTGTGTCGGGGGTTCGGAAACGCATATAAGAACAAGGACAAATACGCCCAGATCGGAAAGTATGCTTGCATGGTCAATCCAAACATATTATGCTCCGAGCGCGAATCTAACCCGCCATCGCGTGGCGTTTAAGGTAGGTTCGCTACCGCTGCGCCACAATGACGTCACTGACGTGAAATAACAATATACACTTTTACAACGATAATAATTAATTTTTTTTTAAATATTTTTTAATTTAATACAATACATGTAGTCTTAGTCGTCGATTTTAACAGCAGTAAATTTTCAATCCTGGTCTGATTGCGAGCAGTCGGAGTGTAAAAAAACTTGGCTACTCTTCAAACTCAGTTCCGTTGAGAACAGTGGATTCGCATTAAAATTCACTTTGTAAGTTACTAATGAAACGCTTCTTGGTAGATTAATGGAACGACTGTTTTTGTGATGAAACAATGCGGGTAAAAAGCTGAAACAATGCTGTGCCAGACGCCTGGTCGCTGATGGAATTGGTTAAGTTTGAATGTTTTTGGTTACTGCTCTACTTTTAAGGATTGATATATATAGCTACATATGAAATCATTTTGATATTAACGGTATTAACGCTACACACTCAACGGATCCCATTAGGATAGTTATGTCTTGTGCGGGGGTCCGAAAACGTACACAATGATAAACAAACTCAGAACGGAAAACATGCCTGTATGGTCACAAGCATCTGCTCCGTGCAGGAATCGAATATTGGGATATAACGAATATATCTCATGATAAATTACTTTTACGTCTTTTACAAAAATCATCTTCTGGTTTCATAGTTTTTCATTAACTTGTATTGTTTTCTATAATTGTGAATCTTAAAGGTTTAAGGCCCTATCCTTACTTGAAAACCAGTTTACTAGTTCTGTGGGTTAATATTACTTAAGATGTGTGTGACTTTGTAAGGACCTTACAAATATCTGTATTGGTCTGGTCGTTTGTCTAGATATTTGTAAGATTGTGGGTTTTTTGTCCGTGCCTCGGAGAGCTCTGTAAAGCCAGTCCTGGTTTCTATCATACCTTAACGTAATTTTTAGCTCTTGATAAATACCTAATTTGCTCTCATGCAATGAGTAACTGTTCCACCCTTAGGGTTGCGGAGGTCAGATGGCAATTGCTCTGTGTAAAAACTAGTAACCCGTCAAATCACGATAAAGAGTATAAGCAGACCCTGGGAAAATACCGGAAATAATGCTACTAAGAAGAAGAAAGATGAAGTTAATGTTAACTTGAAAACTTGAACTGTAGTTTTCTGTCGGTAAAAATTATTTAAGGTCCTTGTGACTTTGTAAAGATCTTACAAAAAACTTATTTTTCTTGTGAATTTCGCCACCTCGCCTCAGAGAATACGTTAGATTGTCGGTCCCGGTAGTTATCAAATAACATATGATAATAATTGTTAACCATTTGCTATAATTAGCTCTTATACAATGAGTTACTAGTTCGCCATTGGGGTTGCGGACGTCAGATAGGTGTCGCACTGTGTGTAAAGTAGTATCTTGTGGGAATAATACCGGAAATAATACCTTAGCTCATAAGGAGAAGTGACCGAACATTTTCATGGCGTAAATTCTTGAAAATTACGTTATGGTACTTCTATAAATCACGTGGAAATTCAATAATAATTAATCCTGTCTACGATGGCGATAGGTCCTGACGTATAACTATTAATTAATTATTACTCTATGTCGGACACAGGTTTTTGGACAATGCCGTTCTTCGATCATAGCTAGAAGTGTTTCTCTTTGATTGAATTGTTTATTAATCTTGCAAAAGTGACGACATATGTTCTAGAAAATTTACGACCAACGGTGGCTATTGGTATATAATTATTGTAAATAGTTACTTTGTTTCTTTTCGATACAATCTATATTCTGAATCGGTGAAAGCATAATGTTACTTTACAGTCTTTGTAAGAGACACCGTTGTGGCGTATTGCTAGCGAGTCTGCCTTTAGCCGCGGCTTTTGCGGGTTCGATTCTCGCTCAGAGCAGATGTTGGTATTGAATTTACATAAATATATATTTTGGACCCGGCGTTTGTCCTTGTGGGTCTTCCCACCGTGCCTTGGAGAACACGTTAAGCTGTCGGTCCCGGTTGTTATCACATAACATCTGATAATAATCGCCAAGTCTTGATGGGTAATTTGCTATATCCAATGAGTTGGTGGTTTGTTTTAAGGGTTGTGGAGGTCAGATGGCAATCGCTCTTTGTAAAAACCATTTTTTATTTATTTTTATGGTAAATATTTGAATAATAAATCTTAATTATTCAAGTTTTTTATTTTGTCTTTTACAAAAATATACCATTAATACAAAATAATTTACGAGTTATATAGGCGTAAATAAAGCGTAGTCTATTTTTCTAAAACTTTTATTATCATTACCAAACCAAAAAACTTGGTTATAAAATCAGCCATGGTTCTATAAGTTTACGCGCTAATACTTGAGTCAGCTCAGACATTGTAAACAACAAAGAAAACCTAATCTTTACTACTTTTTCCAAGAAATAAAAAGTTTTCATTATTAAATAAATCTAAGTGCCTTTTCACACGTGCCGGTGGCCGGGTAGCTGGCGCCGACGGTCCGGTAACTCATTTCGCTTTTACACGACCCAATTTTGAATCTAGTAGCTCGTACGTGGTGAATCCAGCGTGCACCCGGCGACCACTTGCAGAGCAAAACGCCGTTACGTGTGAAAACTGCCATACATGCCCTTACACTTCGCTACCGGATACCCAGCGCCAGTTACCCGGCAACCGGAACGTGTGAAAAGGCAATAATGGTAAGAAAAACAGTCATTCCACATTTTACGACACATCTGATTCGTATGACAAAAAGTTTCAAGTTTGACCTCAACTAAATATAGTTTTAGAGACTATATATTCTGTGGTTTTAGTGATATTGTTTACTCCTTTATATCTTAAGCATCAACAGTGATAAGTTTTTTATTTTATGAAGGTTGGTAAGCATACGGTCCCCCTTATGGTCACCGCAACCTATGAACACAGGAGGAGGGAAGAGAGGATAAAGGGAAAAAGGAATTGTACAAAAGGGTGTGGCAGCCTGGGCCTCCGGTGCTCTCATTCATCGCACGAAACGCAACAGCACCTATTGATACTGTTACTTTACGCCGATTTTCTCTGAGAAATTTAATTAGAGAGCACTCGCCCGGTCGAGCCAGCCCATTTGTGCTGGAAAAGCATAAATAAATAAATAAATAAACGCTACACACTCAACGGCCCCCATTAGGATAGTAATATCCTGTGTCGGGGGTCCGGAAACATTCACAATGACAAGGACAAACACACACAGACCGGAAAACATGCCTGTACGATTAATACAAACATCTGCTCCGAGCGGGAATCGAACCCGCAACCGTCGAGGCTTAAGGCAGACTCGCTACCCACAACGCCACAACGGTATACAAAGCATGACTCTACTACTACTATTAAAATGTCTAGATAGAAGTCAGCTGAGGGCCATTTATTTCAGATACGACACTGAACACGACATGTGCCTCGCTAACGAGTAACGAGAGAAAGATTGAGTTCTCGTTAAACTTATATATCGTGTATTAAGTTGTATACAATACTTGTAAAAAGAAGAAGTTTTGTGACGAAAAATCATGTGATTAGTATAAAAATCAACAATGCTAATTTCATTGTATTACACAAAATACGGTTAAGTTAGTTTTTGTTATAATAATTGATAAACGTTTACTGTTATAAATATAAATACATTTTGATTTTTTCATTATTTTATAACTTAACAGACCGGTTTTTACGTTATAACAACAGTGTCAAATAAGGTCAAATAAGGTCTCACATGATTATGGATAAAAAACATGGGGTTAGCATACTAAAATAAAAAAAAACCATTGCGAATTCAAGGCTTTTCAGTCATACGTGCGCAGGCAGAGAGAAGTTGAATTGTTATACATATATAGGTAGCAGGCCCGGCAGACATTGTCTTGCCCTGAAAAAATGTCTGGGACTCAACAGCAGCGCCCCCTAATTGAGTCTAAATGTGAACAGAAGTGACACCGGTAAACATTATTAAATTACTAATATCGCTATTAAAAATAGGGGTTGATTGTAGAATGCTGAAAATTTAGGGTTGTTTGTATTTTTAATGCCTCATCATAAAAAAAATCTCCAAAAAAAAAAAATTTGGGTGGACCCATCCTTAATGAAGTCGTACTCATCCTTAAAAAACTGGAAATCTCAGAGCGTTCGGTTGCTGATTTGAAGCAAGAGGTTTCGTTGCTACGTAGTACTAATACTGCGTCAGCAATATCAGACAGCCCATTACGCAACGTCAATACTCGTCGAGGTGCCGGGGCTCCGTTTTCGCCTGTCAGCGCAATTGAATCGCCGGTGACCGATTTACGAGGAAAGTGTAATGACCGTACATCACAACCTGTAGCTGATACCATAGCTTTACACGCAAAAAAAAATAATAACATCTCAGCCGCAGGAGAAAAGTTATGCGAGTGTATCCCGCAATAAGAATATAAGAACTCAGCCACCCCTTACTAGAACATCAGGGTACGTTGAGAAAGAACGACAGAGACCGATCAACGGTAAAGCGGACAAGGAGGGCTTTATCTTGGTTCAAAATAAAAAGAGAAGATGTCGTCATCGCAACCGCAATAAGCGTGGTACAGCACCTGCAGTCGAAGGCTTTCAAGCTGCAGCACCCACCATGCTTCTTTACCTCTCCCGAGTGGACCAAACAACATCGGGAGAGAAGATATTAGAATATATCCGCACGAAAAGCCGCGAGAAAATAGGTGCTGATGGAACGGCGGTGCTGAAATTGCAGCGACTGGAGTCGAGTCGTGACACGAACTTCAAATCGTATCTCCTCCAGATTGTCGCGAAGTATAACGACGTCTTCCTCAGCCCTGATTTTTGGCCACAAGGAGTAGTTTACCGTAGATATAGGGAAAGTAAACCAAAAACTCCTAAGTGAATAATAAGATTTCCAGTGTTATGTGGTGTTAGATTTAGGTGTTTTATAATATTTAATATGTATGTTAGTCTGTAAGGTATATATGTATGGGCCCTGTCGCCTGACTTTAAATAAATAAATAAAATAAAAAAATAAAAAAAAATTAATATGTAGGGGTATAAAAAAGAGATGATGACTGATTCTCAGACCTACCCGATATGCACACTAAATTTCATAAAAATCGGTCCAGTCGTTTGGAAAGAGTTTGGTAGATGTTTGTTACTCGAATTTTATATATATATGTAATATACAGAACAGTTATATATAGTTATATAGTTATATAGTTATATAGTTATATAGTTATATAGTTATATAGTTATATAGTTATATAGTTATATAGTTATATAGTTATATAGTTATATAGTTATATAGTTATATAGTTATATAGTTATATAGTTATATAGTTATATAGTTATATAGTTATATAGTTATATAGTTATATAGTTATATAGTTATATAGTTATATAGTTATATAGTTATATAGTTATATAGTTATATAGTTATATAGTTATATAGTTATATTCTAGAACAGTTTTTAGGCACCTCAGTTTGTCCAAAATATTAATAATAATAGTTTTCCGATTTGTCCATTTGTGTGACTAATCGGGCGCTGTGCCAGCTCCCACTCGAGATCTGATCGAAATCGGAAAAATAAAAAGGGCAATAAGCCTCGTGACTAGGCATTCATTATCTGTGCAGTTCTCTCTCGAAGGAGTATCAATTTTTGTAGAGGCAATTTCCACGGAATAAACCGAATGAAGTTTTAGGTTTATTGAATCACAATTTTTTATTTTGATTGTGGACATATTGGTTTGGATTTAAATATAAAGGAATAGATTTATTCTTTTTACCTAATTATATATTTTGTACTACTACAAGTTGAAGATAATGTCATATTATATTATAGCACGACCGTTGTGGCATGTTGGTAGCGAGCCTGCCTTTAGTCTTGACGGCAGTGGGTGCGATTCCATCTCGTGGCAAATATTTGTATCTTACAATTAATATTTGTTTCGGTATGTGTGTTTGTTCTAGTCAGCCTCACCATCGTGCCATGCACTTAAAGCTGTCGGTCCCGGTTGTTATCATAACCTCTGAATCTGGATAGGTAAATTGCTCTTATCTAATGTCTTACTGGTTCGCCCTTACGGTTGCGGAGGTCAGATGCCAATCGCTGTGTAAAGACTAGGAACCTGTCAAATACGGATAAGAGACATAAGAAGCAGACGCTGGGAAAAATGCTGGGATAAATGGACGTAAATAAGCAATACCATGTCAACCCACAAAGTTATATATGCAGACGTGTTGGTAAATGGCTGAAGAACATTTTTCTTTAATATTTGTGGAATTTTTCGCTTTAAAACTTCTAAAAAGCCATTTTTTCAATCATGCAATTTATGTATTTTTAAAATTTTTGGGTTATATTATATACGACATATGCAGTTTATATACGAAATATGCGGTTTATATATATAAAATAACTTAAATAAATCTGAAATTGCCAAAAACTTGACCAATACATAAAAAAATCATATAAAGTTGTTCAAAATTTTCAAAGGCGTTTTTCTCGAAATGATGATTCGTTTTTTTTTTTTTTTATATCATATAGGGGCAAACGAGCAGATAGCTCCACCTGATGGTGAGTGGCAACTATCGCCCATGAACATCCACAACACCAAGGGGTCGAGAATGCGTTGCCGGCCTTTGGGGAAAAGGTGTCTATATACTCGACGCTTGAAGACTTCTAAATCATATCGAGCAGGGAAGACTTCGGGAGGTAAACTATTCCAGAGTTTGCACGTACGTGGGAGGAAAGATCTTGATGCTCGCACGTTACATGCAAACCAAGCATCAAGGTGATGTGGATGGTATGAGGTCCTGCGGCGAAGGGTACGATGGTAAAAACGAGACGGTGGTACCTTGTCAAAAAGTTCTTCAGAGCACTCCCCATGGTAGAGACGGTAGAAAACACACAGGAGCTGACGTCTCTCCGGACGCTTAGAGGTTCTAAGCCGTCTGTGAGTTTGGGATCATTTATAAAACGAACTGCTCGGCGTTGGATGGAGTCAAGAGGCTGTAGCTGATACTGCGGGGCACCCGCCCAGAGGTGAGAGCAATACTCCACATGAGGACGAACTTGAGCTTTATAGAGCAACCAGCGATGTCCTGATGTGAAGTTCCGCCTCGGCCTGTTGAGTACACCGAGCTTTTTCGCAGCCAGCTTAGCTTTGCTCTCTAAGTGACCCTGAAACTGAGCCGTGCTCGTTATATCAACTCCAAGGATCCCAATACTTTTGCTGGGGAGTATTCTGGAAACCAGGCGCCAAAGTGAAGGGAGTTTTCTTTGCGGTAAACGCGCAAACTTGTGTTTTGGAGGGGTTGAATTGGACGAGATTGCGTCTGCCCCATTCAGAGACCTGCTCCAAAGAGGACTCGATTTCGGACACAAGTTGTATTCTCTCCTCTTCCACTTCGGCACGAGTTGTATTTGCCCGGCCAGTATAAAAGGCATCGCATGTACTGTCATCTGCATAACAGCGAATGTTACTGGTTTGTAACATGTCGTTGATATGCAAGATAAACAGCGTAGGCGATAGCACTGAGCCTTGGGGTACTCCAGCATTAATGGGCTTAGTTTCCGAGCATATACCGTCGATACCGACCTTGATACTCCGCCCGTTAAGAAAGCTGGCTACCCAGCTGCATAGTCTCTCGGGGAGGCCGTAAGATGGTAACTTCGTAAAGAGAGCTTTATGCCAGACCCGATCAAAGGCCTTCGCGATGTCTAAACTAGCTGCCATAGCTTCCCCCTTACTCTCGATGGCGGCTGCCCAGCGGTGAGTCAGGTACACTAGAAGATCACCAGCACTACGACTATGACGAAATCCGTATTGTCGGTCACTTATTAATTGGTTATCTTCTAGATGACCAAGGAGCCACCTATTAATTACGCGTTCCATGACCTTAGAAAGTAAGGAGGTGATCGCAATAGGCCGGTAATTGGATGGGTCTGCGCTGTCACTTTTCTTAGGAATAGGATGAATAATAGCTACTTTCCACGAGGACGGCACTATTCCAGTGGTATAGGAGAGTGAGAATAAGCGCGTAAGTACCGGAGTCAGTTCAGAAGCACATGTCTTAAGCACGATAGCTGGAATACCATCAGGACCACTGGACTTCCTGGCGTCGAGGGAGCGAAGAGCACGACGAATAGCACTTTGTGTAAACTTCACATCACGCATCGTATGCTCGCACCGAGGGATGGACGGTGGTGCTTGGTGGTGGTTGGTGGTGGTGCAACGTCAAGCATTGAGTTCGACGCAAAGAGAGTGCACAGGAGATCGGCTTTCTCTCTTGCGGAATGTGCCAGTGAGCCATCTGGATCGCGCAAAGTTGGTAGCGAAGGCTTACAAAAATTACCTTGAACAGCTTTGGCCAAAGACCAAAAAGAATGGGATCCGGAGGGAAAACCTAACAGTTTCTCTCCAATTCTGCGAATATGGTCAAACCTTGCCCTAGCTATATGTTTCTTGTAAGACCTGGAGGCAGCGTTGAATTTCTTCTTGAGGTCAAGTGTTCTTGGATTCCTCTCTGCTATTGCTGCGGCCCAGGTTTGGTAACATTCCTGTTTAAAGTTATAGGCTGCTTTGCAAGCATTATCGAACCAGGGCCGCGATTTCCTACCGACGCGGACAACAGTGCTGGGAATGAAACATTCCATTCCCTGCAGGATAGTGTCCGTGACGGCGTCTGCACAGATTGAAGAATTATTCGAAGAAAAGCAAAGCCACCCCAGGGGTAGCATGCATAAAACTCTCGCAATCCGTCCCAATCTGCTGACTTGTTGTGCCACACATGACGATATCCAGATGGTCGGGATAGACCCGCGTGCACTAAGGGTGCCTCGGAGTATACCAGGCAATGGTCAGATGTTCCTAATGGCCGACCAGTACTCGATAACCCTCCGGCCGGGTAGTCAACAGAAGATCCAACAAGGAGGGTGTATGGCTGTCTACATCAGGAATTCGAGTAGTACCGGGAACCAGTTGGGAAAAACCATACGCATGGGCAAGATTGTACGCGACTCTCCCTGCGTGGTCTGTGGCACGTGATCCTAGCCATTCAGTGTGATGGGCATTGAAATCGCCGAGGATCGCGACCTCCGCGCTGGGGTAACGCTGAAGCAAGTATTCTGTGGCTTTTTCGACGCTACCAAAGAGACGATCAACTTCACTATTACCACTATGAGACCTGTATAGGCACGCATAAATACGAGTGGTTACTCCAAAGTCTACGCGCATCCATAAAATTGACAGGTCTCTATCTTCCAAGCTGCCCAGACGTTGAGAACAGATGTCACCCCTGACATATACACATACGCCGGCCTGGGGTATAAAGGCGTGTGAGAGACTGTACCCCGGATAGTCAAGGTACGCTGTGTCAGCAGGGGTGGATATTTTTGTCTCGGTGAGAAAAAGTAAAGCCGGTTTTGCAGACTCGAGATGGTGGTGAACGGCATTTAGGTTTGTATGAAGTCCCCTAATATTACAAAAGTCGACGCTCAATGTGGAAGAAGCCGCTGTAGAAACGTTAATCTTTTTTTTATATTTAGCCATTAAAGTCGAGTATACAGATTGGGAACGGGGGTGAGGAAAGAATGTGATGGCCATAGCAGTCCAGTAGACAAAATATGCACTGGGCACATTTACATCTCGGTAGTCGAGACTTGTGATGCTGGCGTGGGGGACGGCATTTGTGTGGGTTGACATGGTATTGCTTATTTGCCTCCAAATGTAAATCGATTAAAATTTTATATCATACGACACAACTATGGAAATCAGTGTTCGTCATATTTTTGGTCGTCATTCGAATCGAAATAAAAGTTAATGGTAAGACCCCAGGGATGAAATTCAAATTAAAACATAACAGAGTATTTTTTAGCGGCGGCGAAACATTTTTATATTCCATAGTATTTTCGAAAGACACTGTGAAAAGGAAAATTATCCTTGCGGTCGTTAGTTGCTAAAAATATTAAACATCTCAAAAACTACAAAGCATTTTTTCAAAAACATTTTGAAATGATTTTTTAAGTTGTTTAAAAATTGATATTTCGACGGTTTCATGCATAATGCATATTTTGATGAGAAGTCAATTAAAGTTAGATTGATCTTCTGATTGGTAAGGCAGTTTAATTTTTATACTGTACTAAGATTTGCCTAGAGGCTAAACCTAAATAATATGAGAAACACAAATTAGTAACAAAACAACTGGTTTTAAACCAAATAAATAAATTAAATCCAGTAACAATAAAACATGTCGATAAAATATAAATCGTTAAATAAAATAAATCTACAAAAGCGACAAAAAAAAATTGAAACTATTTTTTCCACGGACGAAACGAAACGTCGCTCCTGATAGGCTTATCTCGCATTTTGCACGTCGAATGCTCTGAATGACATCCGCCGATAATAATTCTGCATTCGTACCATTTATATGCTAACAAACGATTTATATAAGGTACTTGCTAGTACTATACTAAACGATGCACACTCAACGGCCCCCATTAGGATAGTGATATCCTGTCTCGGGGGTCCGGAAACACATACAAGGACAAATACACGCAGACCGGAAAATATGTTTGCATGGTCAATACAAACATAATATCTTTTCGAACCGATACGACTTGAGAACCTTCAAGAGAAGAGCGTATTCTTTCTTTAAAGGTCGGCAACGCGCCTGCATGCCTTCTGGTGTTGCAGATGTTCATGGGCGGCGGTGATCGCTTAACATCAGCCTCCTGCCCGTTTGCCTCTTCTCACATAAACAAAAAAAAATTATGCTCCGAGCGGGAATCGAAACTGTGACCTGTGGCGTTTAAGGCAAGTTCGCTACCGCTATGCCACAACTACGTCTGTATATACACTACTAGTTGCGCCCGCGATTCCTCTCCCGTTGTGTACCGATTTTTACACTGTATGGAACTCTTATTATTTTTTTTAAATAAAAGCAGCCTAAGTTACCACAATGTAATTGTAATTAAGATACCACAATGTAACCCAAAATTATATCTGCACTGGAATTAGCCGGAATAAACAGACAGACAGACAGACCGACAAAATTACAAACAGATATTTAAATATAATTTTTTTGTATAGATATAGATATTTTAGGCGTTAACACTGGTAACAGGCCGGCTAGGTAGGTACCACTGCAGTGTCTTATATTCTACCGCCAATAATAGTGCTTAGGCATTACTGTGTTCCGGTTTGAAGGGCACTGTATGCTAGTGAAATTACCGGGCAAAGGAGATTCAAGAACCAATATCTCGAGGTTAGCAACGCGTTATTAGCACCTACTAATGGCTTACCAGGTGGGTTGTATGTTTGCTTGCACACTTGTAACATAAAAAAAAATTTAGCCAAAGTGAGTTTATTAAGGAAAATGGTCCAAGATGTTCCTACTGTAGCGACATCTACACGCCACATGACGTAACGTGATAGAAAGACAAGATTGTCACAATGTCGCATCAAGCTAAACGACACCTACAGGGCATACTACGCAACGATATGGACGACCAACGAACGTCACGATCCTAAATCGCGCTATCAAAGTTTCCTACGCGAAACGACTATATGTACAACTTTCCAACGTAAGTCGTTGGGCTTCGACCCAGGGCTTCGATCCGCCAGGCAATATCACCCGCCTGGTCGGAGGATCCTCCTTGTGTTGGAGGCATTTCTCACATCGTCACCTCCACACTACTAAAATATGAGCAAGTAGATGGGTCATACATAAATTTTAAAGCATACCCTAACTATCGAAATAATTGTTACTGCTCCCGCTGAGCGGAGTGTGTGTGTATGTGTTTAAAGTTATTGTGTTTTATATATAATATATAACAACCCTGTAACCATGCTGTTAGCGTACAAGAAAAAAAAAAGTTATACTTACCTAGATATGACACTTACAGAAGAAAAGAAGGATGTTACAAAATTAATAGCAACAGATTGAGATAGATTGAAAAAAATAAAAATAAGAATTGTTGTTTCGGGAAATTAAAAAGCAGTAAATGTGCAAGCAAAATAATGACTTCAGAATTTTCGTGCTTCCGGAAGAAACGCGATGTCAATTATTTACAAGACATCAAAATCGAGAAATATCAGTTTTCCGGAACGTAGATTGAGTAACAGTAATTGTTGTTAATGGATAATTTGAGGGTCGTTTCTCACTTCACGTTTATGTAAGGTTTGCAAATAAAAGTATTTCAAATAAAAAAAATATTAAAGGTACAGGTTAAAAATTACACACAAAGAAAAATATATATCGCAGAGCATGGTCAGCAAACCTTGTAAGATATTATAACAATTAAAACATCTTCTAACGGTATGAAAGCTTTTGTTAGTTTTCTGGAAACTAAAATATTAAGCACTAAGTTGTGGGAAATATTGTGAGAAAACATGCATGTGTCTAAATATTTGCAACATAATCTCAGCTGCATTTGTGGTTTCCAGTGTTCGTGTTGTTTCATTAAATTAGCTGAGGAAGACATAATCTCTTTACACGTGCTTATATGCTTATGTGTTTATTGTATTCCTGTGGAGATGGTTAAAACGTTTGCCTTTATACATATTTTGGTAACACCTTTAACGAGCAATGCTCGTATGTATATAGTACGTTTCAAATGAGAATAGTAAAAGTAGCGTTAGCACAATAAATCACACATAATAATTATGATAAAATAAACAGAGAAGTGTTATTTTATTTATTTATAAATATATATTAATTAATTTTAAATTAAAAAAAATCTCCAATTAAATATTGATTATTTTTAAATTGAATAATTTAAATGCTTTTTTGCTAAAAATGCGAGAAGCTGTTTTATAAAATATAAATTTTCGTCGATTGTTTAGTGCAATATTATTATTATTATTATTTACATGTCAACGATAAGGCGAAACAAGTCTTTATATTTTATTTGTGACATCTTTATACATTTCCACCGTGTTTCATGTAAATAAAAAAATAAATAAAAAACAGAAGTTTTACTTATTACTATATACCATTAATATATTATGCGTTATAGGTGAACATTTTCTTAAATTAGTCCTATGATTATAAAATTAATATGATTTAATAAAATACGTTCCTTATCGAGTGATCCACATCGACCAACTCAAAACTTGACAAGATATCGTTTTCAAGCAAAACAAAATCACTTTCATATATTTTCTCTTGTTCCCAATGACAACGGCACGATGGTGTCCCGACCCCACTACAGGTTTCCCTCTACTCGATATGGCCAGTATTATAACAACTTAATAAAAACTTATACAATATTAAAAGTTGATGACAAATCATATTAATTTAAGATTTAATATAAACCATTTTCAGTAAAATTATTAAACAGAGATCTGACCTCTTCAATCCTAAAAGATAAGAGCAAATTACTTATCTAGAGTTATGTTTGTATGTCGGACAGCTTAACGTGCTCTCCTAGGCACGATGGAGACACCCACAACACACCCAGACCAGAAAACGTGCCTTTATTAACAATACTAGCATCTGCCCAGCGGGCATCGAACCCACAAACGTCTAGGCAAAAGGCAGGCCCACTACCAACACGCGATAATGGTCGTCCATCAAAGTTAAATGCAAATATTAGCATACATTTAAACCCACCATATCCTTTTGTACGCGGTTTTAATAATTGCAAGTCCTTTATAGTAAATACGCTAAATAATAAAGAGAGAGGGTCGATAGACTGTGAACAGATGTTGTTTGATTTCCATCGCTGTGTAAATTTACACGAAAGAGTGTCCACGGAAGCGTATGAATACTTTATTTATACGAAAACAGTTCATGTTGTAATAATTTTTTATATTGTTAACTATCATACAATGCGGCTGTGTATAATAAATTAATTTAACATGTTTTTTAGGGGTCTGTACTTCCGTGACAGTAATTTTATTCGGAGATTATTGGCTTAACCCCTACGAAATTTAGTAAATTACACTTATTTACTAAATTTCGTAGGGGTTGAGGGATTCCTTATGAACTGCTACACAAATTTGTAGTGAAATTCTAAAATATATCTATAAAATCAAGGGTAGCTGTATATACATGTATCTGAGGGTTGAAAAAAAATTCAACGTTTTTTCTTCTTTTCCGAGATGTTTGGCAATGGCAAAAACCCTTATAATTTCTTCATGTCCATCCGTCCGTCTGTCCGTCTGTCCGTCGCTATGTCCGTTGTAGTGTGTGTATACACACACTACACCGTGTCACAGTCATTTTACTCAGAGAATATAGCCTCTGTTTACTTCTATTTACGTGTTTATATTATGTGCTCTCTCTTTTTCAAAATAACTCTCTCTTTTATAAAATTAAATGTTTCTTCGATCACTTCCCCGTAACATTTATTGATTGTAATTTTATGACTTAACAAGCAAGTCCAATTATATTATCCCTCTTACAAAGAATTACGAGGGAAGAAAAATTCCAGTATTGCGAGTGCACTCTACTCAAAGAATAAAATTTTAAAACATTAATATTAGTAATAACTGTGTAGTCTGCTGTTATCATGTTAGAGCAATATTATAAATGTGAAAGTTTGTGAGGATGTACGGATGGCTGTTTATTACTCTTTCACACAAAAACTACTTACTTGACAGATTAGGATGAAATGTAGTACGCACATAGCTTATTACCGGGATTAACATGAAAGGTAATTTTTATCCTGGGAATCATCAAGTAACTATATAACGCAAGCAAAGCCCTGGGTCCGGATACAGCTAGTAATATTATAAATATTAAAGTACCCTACTAATATTATATATGTAAAAGTTTGTGAGGATGGATGGATGGAGGTTTGTTACTCTTTTACGTAAAAATTACTGGTCAGATTTGGATGAAATTTGGTATATGTATTAGCTTATTACGTGGATTAACATATAGGGTACTTTTTATCCCGGAAAATTGTTTCGTTGCTGCAGGGTTATCAAAAAACTACATAACGCATATTATACATAATTTATAATTGTAACAGTTTACGAAATTAGAATTATTACAACAATTTTTTTCAAACAATGAAAGAAAGATTTAATGAGACGAAGCAAAAACTTAAAAAAATAGAGTTTCTTTTAAAACAGCATTTTAAATAGTTACACTGTAGCGGGCTTTCTTTCTAGGTTACTTTTTTAGGTGCATTCTATGGAGAGCCGAGGCTTTAAGTTCTTTTAGATATTTTTCATATTGTTGATTCTATAGACGTCTTCTGAAAGCATAAATGAGTACATTACATTAATGACTAAGAGCATACATGGGCAGCCTTTGAAATATAGAATATTGTTACTCGCCTGAAATAATAATAATGGAACCACGCTGAATGCACTCGTAGCATACAATTCCATTAGTGAATGAAGAATATATACAAATTATTTGTTGAATTGTTAAATTGAATTAAATTAAGAATGTTTGTTATATCTTGATTATTATTATTTTTAACTATTATTTTTTGCTTACATCATTTAATAATTGACACATTTAATTATTATGTTTGTCAGACATTATGTTCACTTTTTGTAAAATTTGTATGCCAAGCCATAATAGGCAAAACATGTAGGAACCGTTTAAATGTAAATATTATTATTATTATTATTATTAAGCATTTTGCAGCTCGGTCTTAAAGACCGGTATATATCGACAGCACGGGCCTAAGCCAAGTGGTTGTCGATTGGGTTAGCAACTAAATTAGTGGTCGGAAAGGGGGATGACTCTGTCTGCATGAATTTTCTCACAATTCTGCAAGTATTTAAGATAACTGCTTTTTGTAATTGTACATAAGTTTGATGTGGTAGATTTAAGAGATTTATGGATTGTGAAAGCTGTTTGGGAATTATACCAGTATGCATGTTTGGGAACTTTTCTATAAACTTAAGATGGAGGGACTCAAGGTAAGTTTTCGTGTCTGTATCTAGTATCGTCAATTGTAGGTAAGTGCGCAGTATAAACTGGTTCATTTCAGATGTCCATCTTCTACGCGTACCTGAGACGCCCGAGATGGGTGCAAGGTCAGAGTCAAAATTGACATCTTGCACAACACCATCGAGCGTGCTAGTTGTGGACAAGGTTTTTGTTCGCCTTGTCATATAGGAAGGGCGAGTTGAGGGGATCGAAGAAAAGAGTGATATGGTATCATCGCCTGATAAATCGGCTGTAGCATCAACATTGTGAATCCGCCTGCTCAACCCACAATGACCGGCTGTAGCATCTTGTGTGGCGAGCGCCCGCCTGCTCAGCGCCGCACCACCGGTGTCCCGCAAACTGAAGCACCCAGCACCGGCTCCAGGTGCGCCCCGGCGACCCCCGGGCAGCGACCGTAAATTGTATCTTCTTTCATGTGGCTCCATTGTGTTTTGGGTTGGGATGATTAGTTCGAAAAGGGCAGCGCAGGTGTTATTGGCTTATTACAATTAGAACTACTCATTAACGAGGTATGTGGTCTAGATGATCGGACCAGGTGACAATTTCTCCTTTTCTTAAGCCCCCCCACCACGACAAGGTTCAATCCCATGGGGGGGTTATTATTATTATTATTAAAATATATTTATTATTATTATTATTAAAATAAATAAATAAAATATTAAATATTATTATTAAAATAAATAAATAAATAAATAAATAAATAAATAAATAAAATATACTTACCCTTCTAAAGTTTGTATTCAAAATACTCTTAAATATAAATAGCATAATTTTAGTAGTAATCAAGCCATGCTCTTTTCAGCACAAATGGGCCGGTTTGACCGGGGAAGTAACTACCCTCTCACAGAAAAAATCGGTAACAGCGCCGGAAGCTCAATGTCCCACCCCTTTCGTATCAATAGAGAGGGTGATGGATTCGGAAAGGAAAAGGAAGGTTCAGAAGTGGTGATGACTTGTAACACTTCTAACAAAACAGTACCGACTTATAGAAGCGTTCTTTCCTCCTAAGCCACATGGATAACGAAGCATTCATAACAGCAATAATACTAGCAATTCTTTCTCCAGTCATTACTAATACTCCTATTGCCTCTCAAAATAAGCTCGTAGCTTGCGCTTGTGGATATGTCAAAAGGTCAAAGGGTCAGAAACGAACCCGCAACTCTCGTGTTAACGAGCGGAATCGGCCCTTTAACCGTTGAGCTATTTTCCCACCTAGCAACAAACTTATTTTTATAAATAAAGATTTTTTATATAATAAACCAACATTATCTTATGCGAATACGTAATAGTGTAGTTATTGCAGTAAGTTCCCATTATATCGTTAATGGACATATAAATGGGAATCATTTGGACCGATTTATAATTTGGTGGTCGCGAGTCTGAATCGAAGTTCAGGCTCCGTATCATTGGGGGGAATTTGCATTAATTATTTCACACTTAATACGAACTAAATTGCATTTAATGTGAATAATATTACATGTATGTTGATAACAGGTTGATGTTGATTGTATTTATTTGTTACGTACTATTAGAATTGGTACTGATAATAATAATAATATATTTTATTTGTACACCAAAAACATAGAAATTAAAAACAATGAAATTACAAAAATGATAATATAAAACGCGGTCTTATCGCTAAGGCAGCTATCTCTGCCAGACAACCTTTGGCTAGAGAACATAAAAGAGAAGCGGTAAGAAGGCGTACTGTGGAACTAGCAGGTTATACACTAAATACAAAACTGTATAATATAAATCTACACATTAATTCATACATACATAAAATATAAATATTATTAAGCATTATAAGAATATTTTTATGAGAGATAGGACATAAGAGAACTACGATTTACAACTTAGAATTTTTTTCTAGCGTATACGGTCGTTTCGACATGCGCGCTTACACGCGCGTTTCATAAAGCAGGACGCGCGTACTCGTGTTTATTCCAGAGTGTTCGCTCGAACCGGTTGTGGCGAGTAGCTCATAAGCGCGTCAAAGCTCGTGTGAGTTGCGCGTGTTGACGCACCTATACGCACTTCGAAAAACTAGCATATACGTTCCTATAAAACGCTGATCTTAAACCGCCCTAAAACTAATATTTCTTTATTGTGATATTATCTAAAACTATATATTGTTTTATGCGAGAAATAAGTATACACCCTAATGATTTAAAGCCGTCGATATAGTTAAAGTTCACAATAAGAGTAGTTGGCAATATGTGTTGCTGAAAGAAAAGAGACAGAGAGTCGAAAATATAGTAAACAATTTTCGAATTTATCTATTGAAGTAAAAATATTTTTTTATTTTATAGAAAGGATATTGCTTGAAAGCAATACTTTTTCAAGGCATTACTAATATTCTTACTGTTCTTCCAAATAGGCTCGAAGCTTGCGCTAGGAGGGGGTACGACAACAGCCCAACCGGAGCAGAGTTGGCTCGTCTACCTGTGAGCTATTGAGGCTTTCTTTGAAAATTAGTAGATTTGTAAAACTCATATAACAAGTTTTCAAATCACAAGAACTTACATTAAATCAGAACGTTTTCTTTACTAATTGAAACTTCAAATAGCACAAATCGTTCACGTAAGTCGTGGTCCAGAGCGGCAGTCGATTACGTTCCGTCGGCGTTACGTCGTGCGTCCAATTCACGTCACGTCGTTCCGGCCGATTGAAACTAAGCCGTATTGAATTAGGATAGACCGAGATAGCGGATGGGATAACTCGGTTCGAAGCCTGTATTATTTATGGGCTAACGTATACATATATTATCCACTACCCTAACTTCACGGCCTTTCTTCCCATACACTTAAATTGAATGCTTCGATGTTGTGAATGTTGATGTATTGTAGATTTATGTGTTGTGGAGCTTTGTTGTCGTCAAGAATCTGTTTCACCGAGGAAGTACTTCAATTCAGATTATCGATGTGAAGATGTATGGCGAGGTATATGTGTAAAGAAATCAATTTTATTTTATTTATTTACTCAGAAAAGCTTACCAACAATAGTACATACAAAGTTATAATAATATCTAATACCTTACCTCGCCATTCTTGTATATACATACATATGTATATAATCTAAATCTCGGAAACGGCTCCAATGATTTTTTCTCCTTTTGGGGGCGAGAAAATGATATAGCTAGTATTAATTTTTAGAAAATGTCGTTGTATCCATGTTTTCAGGCAATGAAAATCCCGATTCGAGGCCAGGCGTCATTTATTATTATGTCGATAAGATGGAAAAATATTATTTATTATTCCATCATTATTTACTTCTTACCTAAACATAATTTCCTAAACCATGATTAACCAAAAAAAAAATACACCCAGGTAGTATTACATTATACGTACATTAATTATACTTTAACTGAACATTATTGCCCGCCCTTGCTTTAAATTCAGAGATGATTTATATGTACGTAAAATAATTATGGCTTGTATAAGAATTTCCGGATTTGGTTGAGGAAATACTGAGGTTAACTTTTACAAACAAATAACCTTAAAACTTAATTACCTGTCACTAAACTACTAGCCTCAACCCATGGCCAAGTACCAACCGTCGATTCCTATTTCCCCTCCACTCAGGTTTTTTTTCACGACAAAAACTACCATATACAAACGTCTCAATGGTAATATACCTTTTGTACTGATTGTGTATTGCTGTTTGCCCTTAGCGGCATCGGAAGGGAGTGGGACCCAGCCGAGAGAAAGGGTCAGCCTTTGCGGAGGCCCAAAGTTGATGGGTTGCCTCCTGCGAGGCCGAACCACGGCTATGTTGTCGGGAATAGAGGCGACGCTCCGAGCGCATTATAACCGATGGTGCCATCCGATGGTGTGAGCGCGCCGCGACTTCCGAAAAGGGGAGCCATGTACCTAAATTCATCATAATCGGTACAGCGGTTTCAATTTCGCATTTATATTAAGTTAGTATAGTCGTATATACAAAACATTTCAATTTTTGTAAATGTAATACAATATCGCGTCAATGTGAATAAATATATGAAGGAAACTAAGCAAGGGATTCCTCTCACGTTTGATTCGCGCTCGGATCGCCCGAGCAATATTAAATCTTTTCGTCAGTGGTTCCGTCGCATTTATTACGTGTTTGAAATCGGGACGGATATCGGGAAAATACACGGCTTACATTATCAATAAAACACCACATCGATATGATATTATTTGTGAAATGTCACTGAATAATAATAATGGTTGTAGTAGGCTTGAAAACAATGAGTTTTGATATCGAATGAGAATTCTATTTCACAAAAGGTTAACAAAGAATTTTTTTTATTTTCTGATTGATTTGCTGGTGGTAGGGCCTATAAACTCACGAAGTGTTGTATCTGAAAGGTCGGAAACGCACCCTCGTGCCCTCTGGTGTCGCAAATGTTAATGGGCGATTGTAATCGCATAACATTAGAAAAGCTTTCATCTCGTTTGCCCTCTCTAACATAAACAAAAGTTCAGTTAATCTTCCATAAATAAATAAAGGAGTACCGTTATTTTTTTTTGAGTGGAGAGCACGGAAGAGGTTTTCAAACTAGGTGAAGAATCTTCGCAAGATGGCTGGCAAGAGCTGGATAAGAATGGCTGATGATCATGCTCAGCGGTGAACAGCTGGAGAAGCCTATGACCAGCGGTGGACTGCAATACAGGATTATGATGATCTTTGAAATGTCACATTAACCAGATCACCGGCGGTCTTTACGAATCGATATGACGTGGAAACCTTCAGAAAGAAATATACTTAATTCAAAGTCTGGTAATGCAGTTGCAAGCTCTTGTGACGTAGATGCTCAATTGCCCATGTGCGGTACTAATAATTTTTGAGTCCCACGCCTAGCTGCCATCATTTCCATTAAAAAATACATTAATACTTACTTACTTACTGCGTTGGCTCAGTGACCCAAAGAGGATCTTGGCCTCCGACACTAGAAGACGCCACTTATCACGGTCTTGCACCACTTCGCGCCAATTGGCCCTTTCTAGGGCGTTCAGGTCCTTCGTGACGGAATCAGTCCAGCGATATCTGGGACGACCGACTGGCCGTTTGCCAATCGGTCGTGCCAAATATGCTCTCTTAGTGGCACGATCTTCCTCCATTCTCTCTAGGTGTCCCAGCCAGCGCAGTCGGGCAGATTTCGTTTCGCCAATTATGTTGGGCTCGGCCACAAGTTCTTCAATTTCTTTATTTGTACGGATTTTCAGGTGGTCTCCTACTCCCCGAGTCGGTCCCAAGATTTTCCTATAAATCTTACGCTCTGCCACTAAGAGCTTTTCCTCCTCTTTTAATGTCAGCGTCCAGGACTCACAGCCGTACATCATGATTGGCCTTATGATTGTTTTATAAACCCTAATCTTGGTTTTTCGGCTAATGATCCTGGATACTAAAACTTTATGGAGTGCCGCCGAGCATCTTAGTGCATTTTGGATACGAATATTAATTTCGTCTTCTCTTCGGTTGGTATCAGTAACCGTGCAACCCAGATATTTAAACTTTTCTACGCCCTTGTACGTGGTTCCATCAGCTGTAAGATCTTGGCGCTGGACTGTGATATTATTGTACCTTTTCATGTGTAAATACTCGGTTTTTTCAGTGTTAATCCTGAGCCCTACCTTCAGTCCCTCATCTTTAAGGACCTTGACCATTACGCCCACATCGGTTGCACGTTTTCCTAAGAGTGCTAGATCGTCAACATATCCTATCACCTTGTGGTATCCGTTCAACTCCACTCCTACGTCAAGTTCCAGCACTTTCCGAACGACGTACTCTAGTACCAAGTTAAACAGTAACGGTGATAGGGCGTCCCCTTGCTTAAGGCCCGTAACCACCTCAAATTCATCGGTAAGGTTTCCTCCCACTCTGACTCTCATCTTACTGGTCTCAGTGATAACCTTTACCATGCGGATCAATTTACCAGGCAATTCAAAGAATCTTAGAATATGGTAAAGTGTATCTCTGTCCACGCTGTCGTATGCCTATGTGAAGTCGACAAATAGAAAGTGGATATTTTGAGCAAATTCCCACTTTTTCTCCATAATCTGCTTTAAAAGGAAAATCTGGTCGGTAGTGCTGCGATTGCGCCTAAAGCCACATTGATAATCACCAAGTATTTTTTCAGCATATGGTTCTAGTCGGCCCAGCAAAATGTATGAAAGTACCTTGTATGCTGTCGGCAATAGCGCAATCCCTCTGTAATTAGAGCATTTCCTTCTAGAGCCTTTTTTATGGACTGGGCATATCACTTCTAAGTTCCATTCAGCAGGCTGTCTTTCATACTCCCAAATCCTAGTAATAAGGTCGTAGAGTCTAAATTGCGCTGCGTCCCCTCCGTACTTCCATAGCTCCGCTGGTATACCATCTATGCCAGGGCACTTATTGTTTTTCAGACGCATAATGGCTCGTCGCACTTCATCAAGGCTAGGGCTAGCTGCATCACCCTCAGGAGATTTTTGAGTCTGCTCCATACCACAATTAATAGGTGGACAGTTCAGTAAACTTTTAAAGTAGTTAAAGTAGTTAATGTATTAACTACTTTTAAAGTAGTTAATACATTAATATTTAGCATAAATATAAAAATATCCCAGTGGTAAACAACTAAGCGCTTTTAACTAGGTCCATTAAATGGAAGCCTACAACGGTCCGCTCACCCGTAAATAGATTTAAATCGATTATTGCGGAGCTATTAAGCCTTTATTTGAAATGGAATGTAGCTAACTTTATGAATTTAGATTTTTCATGTTTTTATTAAATACTCTTTCATCTCTATTTTATTATAGTAACTTACTGGATAGTTTACTAGAGAATCATTATGGCTCAGGCGGATCGATGGGTTTTAGTGGGTATTACTTAGCTCAATTAGCGAGCGGTGGATCCCACACTACCAGTGCATGGTGCGCGTGAATACGTTTCCCAAGGTTTAAATAAAGGGGGCATCAAGACACTATAATCAATAGGCATTAGAATTTAAGCCGTAATAGCTTACCGGTTGAAGGGTCGACTTTGCCCCGTTAATGTGAGAGTCGTGAGTTCAATCCTGACCCCTTGGGCCGTTGTCTTACCACAGCGCAAGCTTCGAGCTTAATTGGAGGGGCAATAGGAATATTAGTGATGTCTGGAAAAAGTATTGCTAGTATTATTTTAAAAAAATGTGCTGACGATCGCGCGCCGACATGCGGCTGTCTGCTTGCTTCCTTTATCCATTTTCATTATGAAAAAAAAAAATATTGATGGCGAATACCTTAAATTGGTTTTTGATTTAGTTCAGCCATATTTATCTAATTTAAAAGTCCATGTTTCTTATTACTATTGACGATAACGAAACGCTTCTGAGGGTTTTTGAAATAAAACAACGAAACGGTACCGCGTGTTACATCTTTGATATAAACCGCGTCGTGCATATGAAATGAAGTGGATAATTGCCTCCGCAATTAGACATGCAATGAGGCATCCAATTAAGGGATCATTAGCCAGTGAGCGACGTTAAATCGACAATCCAATTTGTAGGTTTGTGCCTCTCATTAATGACTTCTGATTTTGATCTGGATTGATAGAATGCTAATGATAATATTTTCAAGAGAACATTGATAGAATGGTGTACTAATTTAGGCCTGATTTGCATTTATCAGCATCGATTGGCAGTTTCACTATACAAGTAGTAGTATTTTGTGTGAAGATGGGTACGAATTCACATTTCAGTATTGCATTGCATTTCGCATTTTCTATTTTAAATCCTTATAAATCTTACACTCGATTACAAGCGTGAAAGGATGCTTACAGCCGTAAGAGTATGCTAAGCATGCATATGCATGAGAATTGGTTGATAAGAATATAATTATAAAGTTTCTTGTAATTTTAACATTTATTTCTAGTATTTATTGTTGTAGCGCCAACAGAAATACAGACGATCGAAGAGCAGAGGCTTATTATTAGTGTTTCGTTGGCACCCTTTGGAATCCTAAAAAATAAAAAGAACCTCTATGAAGTCGAGTAATAACAGCTATATAAAGAAAAATTAAGTTTAGAAAAATCTTGTTATCTTTCCTTCAAATAGGACAAATCTTTTTTAAACTGCAATTGAGACGAGCTTCGCCCGTAAAGACACAGTTACTTAGAGAACTCTAGGATGTTCTACAATCCTCGTTCTATATTACCTACGCGAGATTGCTCTGAGCTTTCTTCGTAACTCCTATTTATTCCACTTACAGTATCTTTTCTCATATACACGAGTATAAAGTGAACTGACACTATCGCTTTAATTTACACAAACAAGATCGTTTTATTAGCAATTGTTTGAAACAAGATACATATTCTAAAGCTAGGATATATAATTTAATATATAATATCTTCTTATCGATTGGTTAGTGGTCAACCTAATGTCAGAGTTGTTCAGGTCGCCCGTAGGCCTCTGACTTGACTTATCGACTGTTATCTAATTGTCAACAGCCGGGACCGACTTTTTACGTGTCCTCCGAAGCACGGTTGAAATACCACTATGCGATCACCCATCTAGTGACTGACCGCACCTAAAGTTGCTTAACCTACCGATCGTTTACCGATCAGCGGGTGCACTCGGCTATGAGCATCTCTAGTATATAATATGATACAATGTTGGGGATACTATAATAAAAACATGTTGTCATATTTTTTTAGATAAAGTTAACGAATTTTAATTTCTTATATTAACCCCCCTTTAATTTTGAAATTACTTTATTTTCCAAATATTTATTGGTTTCACTTCAAGAGGTAAAGTCAAAGGTATCAATTTTCTCGTATCGGGATACCTTTTGTTTTTAAATTTAACTATATTGTCAGTATTGTTGTAGTGGTGGCAAGAGAGTGTGCCAGCGACTCTGCTCGCGTTGCAATAGTTTTTGGGTAATCCCACGGGAACATAACATCTTTTCTGGATAAAAAATATCCTATGTGTTAATCCAGGTAATAAGCTATGTAAGTAGCAAATTTCATCCAAATCCGTGCAGAAGTTTTTGCGTGAAACAGTAACAAACATTCATCCATCCAAACTTTCACATTTATAATATTAGTATAGATTTAGAATATTTGAAGTCTTTTCGAAGTAAGTTATAACAACTGTATCCGTCTGGACTTCACATACACTGTTGCGAAAATGTTTGTATATTAGTCTTATCCCAGATATCAGGCACGTAGCATCAAGTTGAGTTATTTGCCTTTCTCACGTACAAGACTCGCTCTTCCGTCCCTTCGGGGTTGTTCAGTAATAAGTGCGTGAGTTTCTCATGTTTGACCAGATGCTGTACTGTTCTTAGTTTGGGTCGTGATGGCATGTGGCAGTAGTTTTATAATCAAATAAAAAAATACTCCATGATAAGGGTAAGAATGTAAATAATTTATTTTAAATAATTTCTAAAGGTTATTGTTATGTTTATAATTTATAAATATTGTCAAATAGGTTTTTTATCATAATTATTATTTATACATATCTTAAATATAACTACCACACTGTCATTCGTTGCGGATCTGTCTTATATAAATATAACTGTTCCCGCGGGAACTTCGAGATTAAAGAAAGTGTTTATGTATAATTATTTTTGGCTATGTTGTTGACTCTATTGGGTGCCTCTTTCAAAGCGGATGTAGCGATCCGTTCGCATTCTACACGGTTGACTCACCCGACTGTGTGACAGTATTTCTAAATACTTTTGGACAACAATGCAACAACCTGTCAACATGTAAGGCTTGAGTACAACAATGACAAGTGTCTAATACTACTATATTATTCGATTCTAATACAAAGAGATGATCGGCCTGGTGTATACCACCACCATTAGAAAGTTTGTAAATATGTTAATCCGTTTTGAAAACTTTATTAGCGCGATGCAGGATGGTAGGTCTTTTGTTGCAAGAGGCCGGCTAGGTAGGTACCACCGCAGTGTCCAATATTCTGCCGCCAAATAGTAGTGCTTAGGCATTACTGTGTTCCGGTTTGAAGGGCACTGTACGCTAGTGAAATTACTGGGCAGAGTAGAACTAAGATCTAATATCTCGAGGTTGGCAACGCGTGAGTGGCGCCTACTAATGGTGCTGCAAGCGCTCATAGGCTACGGCAACCACTTACCATCAGGTGGGCCGTATGCTTGTTTGCCAACTTGTAACATAAAAAAAGGATTGAGACGACTTTATCCGTTGCGTTATGTAGCGTACAGATGTCGCTATAATTGTGTATAATTCATATTATATAGTATGTATAGGTAATAGATATATATGAAGGTAATAGATAAATAGAATATAGATATGAATGTCTTAAATATTTTCCTTTACTTTTATTAGCTAGGCTCAAATGTCGTTTGTATCCGCTGTAACATTTACGAGTTCAACATAAAGTGAAACCAGAAATGGAGAGTTATATGGTTTTCTTTTATATATTCTAACACCTCTATTCCTTTAGATAAAACGATATATAATATAATACAACTGATGTTTTGTTGAAATCTATACACATAAAGAAAATTTAAGCGTCTGTTTGTAATTCCAAATTAATGGCTTTCACTTATAATTAATAGCATAAGGTTCGAAATCGCTCGCTGCTCTATCTGTTTCTTTTCTTCGTAACGTGTAGGTTCTAGAAAGATGTGTTCTCGAAAATTTCCGTATAGTGCTCCGTGGATGGAACTTTCGCGACCTGTGTTCCGCGCTATATAAGCGGCTCGACTGAGACATTCAGTTCTGAGCAACCAGCGAAGAAGTTATAAGCGAAACAGAGATCAATTGCGAAACCTAGCGACCTCGGCTATCCTTCTGGACTACGATTGACCTGTGATTTGGAAGTTCTTATCTGTAACCTTGAAGTACTCATTAAAGTCTCATTTAGAGTCATCAAGTGTTTTAATCCAAATTTTCGAACCCTAGCATATAACGGTAATACGAATGCTAGCATATAACGAAGTACGAATGTCGAGGGATAATAATTGTGCTATAGAATTTGCTGAAAACTAACGCCAGGTTAGATAAACTGTTATAGTTTTCTCATATCCCGGCAAAAATATAAATAATCGGGAACAAAAAGTGCTTCGCGAAATGGAGTCCGCGGTTTGAAACAGCACCCAGATGGACACTTCGTTATGCTTAGACTCTGTATCTGTAAAGTTTCCCTGAACCGAGAATATTATGTACCTATTTTTATATTATTTTGTTAGTTGTCAGACCAACAGGGAAATTAGTTTTTAATATCTACAAATAAATGTAATTGTAGTGTACTTTTGTAATGTAAAAATAATAGGTTTTCACAGAAAGCATAATTATAAAAATATTATACATTACTAATAGTAAAAACATTTTTTTTTGTATAGAGTTTGACAAAATATATAATATAGGTAGTGTGAGTTTGTTTGTTTGTAACTCTTTCACACCTTAGCAACTCAGGTCGAGTTCATCATAAAATGTTTGCTTGAGCACAGGTTGACCTATCATCAGGGTTTTATCCAAAAAATAACTGTTCGTGCGGGATAGAAAAAATAATTTTAGAAGGTCGTAGTCGAAATTCCCTGGACGAATTCATGAGCACATGCTAGTATTTTATAAATAACAGGTTTTTTTTTTCGGAGTGCCTATTACTGTTGGTCCAAGTGGCCTCGACATCATCACAGGTGGTGAATTTGAATATAAGACATTCAATTGAAGTAAAAGTATTAACTTTAGCTCAAGTTTTTTTAATTAATCGTAGCCAACTGATTAATATAAAATGAACATATTCTACGGACTTTTATAACTTGACATCGTTCATCAAGAATAAATTAATTAAACCTAAAGTTTGCACTAATAAAATATTGTCATTATTTTTTAATTAGATACTCAACAGTTGATCTCATTCTATGTCTACGTTAAAAAGGAACTCAGCCAATTACCAGATATACGAAACACTATATTACGTAGCTGTTTTAAATAACCTCCTTCATTCAATAGCATTCTTCGCTACGTGAATTTTCAAGGGGTCCGATTTTGTTAAATTTACATTTAATAGTGAACAAAGTAAAGGAGTTTTTAACCCTATCAAAGGTATTTAACAAAGCTGTTCTTGTTTGATGATTAATGAAATATTTTTGCTGTTAAATTCTATTGAAGGTACGCCCATTGTTTACTATTGATTAATTTGGTTGAATTCTTTCAGCCTTTGTTCTATTTTACCATTTATATTTCCTCTCTTTCCTTCTTAATTTTTTTCAAGCGTAGTTAAGCATCAATAATACGCATAGTTAATAGTCACATAATCCCGTCTTCGCCGGCGAAGAGGAGGTCCCTTGTTTCGCACGTCGCGACGCGCACACACCGTCGGGTGATTCAGTCAATTCGAAAGCGGTCGGAGGTGTACTACCGTTCCCGTTGACGACCTTAGCAGTGGTTCGGTCTCGCAGAAGTCCTCTTGGGACGAAATCAACTTTGAGCCCCTGTGAGAGCTGTCTCTTTCTCTCTGTACTCGGCCACCCCCGCCTGGTAAGGCTGTCAAGACCAGTAGGTCCAAAAGGAATACTTAATCTGAAAAAAAAAACAGTTTATGTTGTATTTTTGAAGTTCTATTACCTATCTCATTTTTTCATAAAAGTTGAGCTTTTGAACGATGGGATTTAAAATTAGGACAGAGAGGCATACGACTTTTATGACTTCTTAATCAAACTACCTATTATAATTTGAAAAACAAATTTATTTTTCAATCCTTAGTTTCATAATCATATGGACCCTTAATTTTTATATTAATTTTTTTTTTCCATTTGACAACAGAACCTTAAAAAAGACATTTTTGAATACTTAAAAATATATAAATATATATATAATAAGTTATCACGCTAATTGCACTAGCAGATGCTCAAAAGTTCTCGGAAAATTGTTGCTGTAAAGCTAGTTCCGGTACTCGTTATAATTGCGGGATTTACTGGGAAATCGAGAGCACTTCTTACAAAAGGTTTCCCATTATAGAAGCAAGCAAAGGTTTCCCATTATATTTACTTAAAAATATTGCTATTTACAATAAAATAAATCTGGTTTATTTAGTAAAATAAAAAATATTAATCAAATAAAATTTTAAAGCGTCGATAGCTCAAAGGTAACCGACTTGTAATTCCATAAATACAGGTTCAATTTTGGCTCCTTGGGTTATTGTCGTACCCACTCTTAGCACAAGTTTTCACGCTTAGTTGAAGGAGCAATAGAAATTTTCACCTCCACGTGGTGCACCCTGGGCAACGGACTCGGTGAACTCGTTTAGTTCACCGATGACGGCTGAGTACCTGCTCGGCGGTTGGGCGCGGGGCGTTTAACGTCAGACCGCGCCCGGGATGGTTTTGCCACAAGGGTCGCTCCTGGTACTTCTCTGAGTAGCAGAGTGGACCTGGGAGTGACTCTATGGCAAGGGCGGGTCGTGCCCCGCTGGGAAGTTGAGGAAGAAAATCTCATAAAAAAATAACCCTCGCTTCCACCTGCAAAGGTTTGAGAGCTGGCAAGGGGGTGCTGTCTCTTTCGACTGTGGTGGTCTTGAGGGGGACGGCCTGGTGGGGTCGCGGGAGTCCTGCTGGACGGGGGTGATTGGCCACGTCAACCCTGGCCCTCTGCCTTTCTCTGCGCAGGTTGATTGGGGAAAGGTGGTGACAGGGACAACGGTGGCGTCTTACGATGCTGCTGGCGTTCCTGTCCCAAGCCCTCACGCTCGGGCTTTAAATAGGGCGTCGTACCCTTAGGTCGTGGGTGCACAGGGTGGGGTCATCTGTGTTCCCATCGCACGGCCTAGAGGAAGAAGGCGGTCGGGGTGGCACCGACTGTCGTGCTGCTTGCCAGCACGAGGCGGTGCGGGGGACAATGCCATCAGTTCCCCTAGGGTGAGGGCAACACCATCAGCTCTCCCCGGGAAGGGCCCATTTGGGCGATGTGCTTGAGAGGCCCCGGAGTGCGTTCCACAGGAGTTCCCGGAGCCTCTCACTCGCACTGAGGTCGGCCACCGAGGAGGTTTTAGTGGGACGCCATGGTTAAACATGGAACCCCACATAACCCGGTTCTCTTCCCCAGGAGGCCGGGTATCTGGTTGCAGATTTCCTCCCCGTAAACAAAAAAAGCAATAGAAATTTTAGTAATCATTTGCTGTTTCGCAATACGCGCTTACACGCGTGTACAAGAGCTTTTACCGGCGTATGCGCTCGAACTAGTGACGACCAGTCACATGTGCCGGTTGACCGGTATCCGGCGCCGACTATCCGGTAACTCATTTCGCTTTCACACGACCCAATAAAATCAAGTAGTAGCAATCGTGCACCCGGCGAACGTTTGCCGAGCAAACGCCGGTACGTGTGAAAGCTGCCATACATGCTCATACACGTCGCTACCGGATAACCGGCGCCGACTTCCCGGCAACCGACACGTGGAAAAGGAACTTAGTCGGAGAAGGTATTAAGCGATTTAAACACTATTACGTGCTATTAGCGCATAAGGCAAAAAGCGCGCCTATTACGAGCTTCACACGCTTGTATAAAAAGCTATTTTATAAGCACTCTATCTATAGTTTAACACGGTGGGTGAACCGCTAAGACTATGCCTAGACCAAATCTTAGCATGATAATTACATTACATCTCATGGTTCATTTAAATCTATATACTTAGGCTTTCAAGTATAATATATATATAGCATAATAGCCTATGAACTATAACTTAATTTTCATAATTTTATGTTAAATTCTTTTCTAATAATTCTTTCACTGACTATCCCAATATTAAGTATCGCTTACATTATTGTATCCATTAAGACAAGATTCAATAATATTATTATTCGGGTAAAAATAAAATGAAAATATACTGAGTAGGGCTGTACAATTGCGCCTGGAGTTACTTAACCGGTCACCCATCTATATACTGACCGCCCTAAATGTCGCTTAGCCTACTGATCGTTTACCAGCTAGTGAGCTAAACTGCTTATAAGCGTCTCTTAATTCAGATTAACAACTATTACAAAACGAATCGTAGTATCACAATTTAAACTAATTCTCTTATAAATTAACCAGAATATAAAAATTAGCCGTTTAGCTGGTTAGCCGTTAGCCTATTAGCTAAGCTAAGCTAGGTTAGCTGGCTAAGCCGGCTAAATTGTCGGCTAGTTAGCCAAGCTAATGTAGCTAACCGGCTAAATTAGCTAACCTGATCAGCCAGCTAGCTAGCTAATTTAGCTAACTTTTTTAGCCGGCTTGGCCAGCCTAATTGTACAGCCCTAACACTGAGGAAATGAAAATGGCATGGAGATGATACAAACCTTACCTACTCTTAAATATAAGAATTTCTGGAGATAATACAAATTGTAAATATTAAAGAATAATTTAAGGTTGACATAATATATTCAATAAGCTTTAACTAAATTATTGTTTAAGAAAACTACAAAGTTTTTTTTAATTTAATTTAAAATTTTGTAAATACAAAACTGACCGAATGTAGTTCATTTTAATAAACGGACTTTCTTAAGTAGAATTATGCAAAGAAGATATCCGACAAATGTAATTTGCAGGCGTACCCTGCGTCCTGCGGAAAGTTCCTGCGACTTTGTAATTGAATTACTATCGTCCTCATGAAATGTGCTCGCCTGGAGTTCCTTATCTTGTAACTGCCCTACTAATTCCACTGAACACATTTATAGAACTATTTTATTAAACGTTGTTGTTGGAACATGAAACATTTGTTGCAGTGGTAATAGAGTCATGCTCCTCTGGGGACCGGATGCATTACCCTCTCACAGAAAATCGGTGTTAAGTAACAGCATCAGTACTGATGGGTTTCTTGAGATGAATGAAAGCGCCAGATGTTAAATGTTTCACCTCCTCTGTTCTCATAACTTCTTTTCCTTCTCATCCCTTCTCTCGTAGACCTTAGGTTACTTCAAGTATCGCAAGCGTTCATAAGTTACGGTGTCTGCTGCTTGCTTGTTTGTTTGTTAGCTGCTTGTTTGCCAACCGTCATAACATACAAAAACTTAAATACATAATATATTATGTCTTCAGTTAAGGCTTGTTATGAAATTTATATTTTAGCTTCCAGGTGAAATATCAGTACTTACGCAAATGGTACTCATTATTAATTAAATAATTGTTTAAAAACAGATAGAACTATGTGCGAAAAACTAGTATTTAATGATGAAATTTGTTTTTCATAATGATATTCACAGCTTAAGCAAATATAAAACAAACCAACAAATATGAAGCCTCAATAGCTCAATTTTCGAGGTTCGATCTTAAACCCCTTGGGGTATTGTTGTACCCACTCCTAGCGCAAGCTTCGAGCTTATTTGGATGTGCAATAGGAATATAAGTAATGCCTTGATAAAGCATTGCTAATATTACTACTAAGCTAATAGTTATGTCTTGATGGCATTTAGTACCAAAATAGTTTGAGCCTTGGAAATTAAAATACCTTTCGTCACGATACGTTTATCGTACACACGGACAAAGTGTAGTAATTCAATAAATTTTTCCAGCAAAAACAAGTCACGGCAAATTTAATTAGTGTTAATTCAGCGTGTTTTTCGTAAATCCGACTCCCAGTGCTGAAGTATGTAAATACTAATTAGAAACTTAAACTTAATTAGTCTACAGCGACAGTTGAATACTATTTGAGAGAATGGAGTTGAATTTATTTCTTAGAAGTCGTGACGCTGATAAAATATACAGTTTCATTCTGAACAGACGCTACTTAACACATTTACTGTTCTGATAGTAAAAATAATAGTTGAGAATGACCATGAACTCCGTTCTCTAGATCTGGGTGAAATTTGGCACAGAGATAGATTATAGTCTGGAATAGCGCATGGGCTAATTTTTATACCGGTAAAATGTATGGTTCCCGTGGGATTTGTTTTAATTTTTCATAAAGCAAAGAATCGACATGATATTTTTGCATTTTAGGGGTTAGGAAATGGGCTAATTTTTATTCCGATAAAATGCAGTTCCTATGGGATAGCATACAGGAAACGTATATTTAAAGGATTTTTTTAAAGTTTAGAATAAAACTTCTACCGATCGAGCTCCAATTAATGTAAATAAAATAATAATGGATGAAAATTAGCACTCCTAATATGTGATTCTTACAAAATACTTTTTATACCGTGAACAGTTGTGGTTCTTGTGCATGTGACTTTGCTGCGTAAACTGCCGAGCTATGTTCTATTAGCGTAAAAAACGTAGCCTAAGTACTCCTTATAACATCAGCTATTTGCCAGTGAAAGTCCTGTCAAAATCCAACCGTTTCCAAGATTAGTTGGAACAAACATACAGGCAAACACAAATTAAAAAAAATATTTAAAGGTTTTTATGTAAGTACCGTACATACTTTCGTATGCATTTCGTGAAAAGCTGTTGATTTAGAAATACATCAATTTCATTGGTAAATATGATAAAAGAAACCGGATAGACGACGCAATAGACCACGCCAGCTCAAAATGTAACTTTGAAGTTTAAAGTCAAAGTTTAAATACGGAAGTTAATTTTTTTAAATATAAATCCATACATAATTTCAGATCTCATCACGAAACACCGATATATCATAAACACGAAACATCATATTCGAGTACATCCACTGATCGGTAAACGATCGGTAGGTTAAGCAACTTCAGGCGCGGTCAGTCACTAGATGGGTGATCGCATAGTGGTATTTCCATCGAGCGTCTCCGTGATTCGGAGGGCATGTGAAAAGTCGGTCCCGACTGTTCCAAATTTGACAACAGTCGAAAAGTCAAGTCAGAGGCCTACGGGCGACCTGAACAACTCTGACACTAGGTTGGCCACTTGATAAGAAGAATCACGAAACATAAACACACAAATTGGTAAACTTCCCCCTTTTAAAGTCAGATTAAAATGCTGTCTATACTATCTCCAATTTATGTTCATCGGTACTATTACAACTTTTAAAAAATTGTTGGCATTCTTTGTTATTCGAGTTTTCAAAGTATTTAATTTCGTTTTATTAACAAATTTTGAGGTAATTGAAGTGAGGGAGAAATTTTAAACCCGATCAAAGGTATTTAATAAAGCCGGGTTCTTGTTTGACGTTTATTGGAATATTTTTGTTAAAATTAGGAAATATTTCGTTCAGAACTTGATAATTCCGGGAATACTTCATCGATAGTACGCCTATTGATTCGATTTTGCGAATTCTTTTAGTCTTTCTACTATTAAGCTGATCGGAATTTTCCATTTTGCTTTTCTCCCGAGATTTAAGAGTAAGCTTAGTGAAATATTTTTGTTCAAAATAAATTAATCAAAATATAATTTTATGATTTTTCTTTACAGTTACTATGGTAATATGATTTTTTTGTATCAATGCTATGCTGGACATTTTTTTTTTCGGAATGTGTATTGCTGTTGGCCCTACTGGCCTTGACAGCGTCACCGGCCGGGAGGAGGGCTTTTCTGGGCAGGAGAAGTATTGCCACCTCGAATAATGTAGGTAGGAAATAGTAATATAAAATGGTATAATACAAAGATATATTTGTTATAACAAACATTGTAATAAAATTTGACACAAATTATCTCTTCAATACACCATTACACATTGATAAAAGCTATATAATTATGTTGTGCTTTTACGTCATGAAGTTGGCAAGCAAGCATACGGCCCACTTAATGGTAAGCAATAACTGCGGAATCAATTATTGCGTTCAAACAATTTTAAGCTAATATTTACCGAAACCAAACGTGATCTCAAAGTATGCTGGGTCGGTCCAGTGTTTATTCATTTCGCTTTTAAAAAATATTAATGTTTAACATTTATTCATAATGTCTTGAAAAGCATTCCACTTTTTTTTTTACAATAAAATACTTTTTTTTTATCTACACTATTCAGAACTTTTAAACTGTTATTTAGTTTGCATATTTTTGTTGAGTTTTCTAAAGATATGGTTTATTTTTTTTAACTCTTATTTTTTTAGCCAAAAAAGCATATCTCAATAAGTGAGAAAATCGTTAATAATATTGTAAGTAGGCAATGAAAATTTATATTTTATTAATTGTATATCACCATAATATACCCGATACGATCTAAAACTTCCATCTCTAGTTTTATTAGTTAGGCCTTTTAATAGCGTTTGTTTACGAGTTAGAACATAAAATGAAACTCGAAAATTGAAGAGTTATATCGTTTTCTTTTGTATATTTTAACGCCTCTGTGCCATTTGAATAGATCGTATATGTTTATGAGAACGGTTTATTGGAACGGCGGGTTATATTTCTCGTTGCTAGTTTTATTATAACACTAGATTCTGCCTACAGATCTATCTGCGATTTAAAAATATATATAATAAGTAGCCCATATCTGTCTCCGTGGTCTATATTTATATTAAGTTTCATCTTAATCGATTCAGTGCTTTAGGTGTGCGGCGTTAGCGTAAAAAAATAGGGTGGCAAGACGGCAAAATGCGAAAGTCCCCTGGAAATGGCCCCTCAGTCAGAAGCCATTCTCTTCCTTTTTTCCTTCTCGTCCTCTCCCTCCTATCCTTCGGGTTGGCATCGCGCATGAGATACCTAAAGTATCGCTAGCGTTCATAGGACTTTTTAGCATCAGGCGGACCGTATGCTTGTTTGTCATGAAATAAAAAATAAATAAAGAAATACTTAAACCAAAATTGTCATTTCATTTCAATACGCTATGAATAAAAGGTTAAGTAAATCGAGTAATTGTGATATATGTGCATGTGTTGCATATTTAAAGCAGTGATTTATAAAAAAAAATAATATTACTGGCTGAGATTCTGTACGACAGTATTTGAAAAGCAAACTTCGGGGAGAAGCTGAAAAATTAATTCACCATTTACGTATTAGCTCAGAAAATTATGACACTTGTTGGGAAATACTAAACCATAGGTACAATAATATGAGATTAATATTTAACTCGCATATTAATTTATTATTATCGATGCCAACTATTCACCAACAATCAGCTGTGGCCATTAAAAGGTTACACGACACCACCAACGAGTGTCTAAACTCAATTAAATCAATGGGCATAGATATATCTAACTGGGATCCACTCATTGTATATATTTTAGCTCAAAAACTTGATTCAGAAACACACCATGATTATATAGAATCGTTAAAGAATCCCAGGGATCTACCTACTCTAGCAGAATTTATTAATTTTCTGGAAATTAAATTTACATCATTGGAGAGCTCTCGTCGCAAACAAGATTCGAGCAAACCCATGCCTAGTTCATCCAACATGCAGCATAATTACCAAAAACCATGGAATAAATTACCACAAAACAACTACAATAATTTTATTAATAGAAATTTTCAACCAAGACCAGTAATTAATAATGTCATTACGAAACCTGCCAGTATACAAAGAAAATGCTTACTCTGTAAACAAAACCAGCATGCCTTATTTCAGTGTAAAATGTTTTTAGATTCGTCACCACAAAATCGGCTTAAAATAATTGAAAGAAATAATTTATGCAAAAACTGTTTGGTTACGCATTTTGAAAGGGAATGTTCATCGGAAAAAACTTGTCGATTCTGCAATGATAAACATAATACGTTGCTACATAATGCATATGTTACTTTTGCACCATCTACTTCAAAGAAAAACGAGACAGAAAAGACAACACCAAAATCTAACATATGTGTTACCAATTTACCATTTGAACCTACCCCTAAGTTATTAGCGACAGCAATGATTAACATAAAAGGGGTGGACGGCTCCCAGCATACCATGCGCGCTCTTATCGACCCGTGCGCGGAATCATCTCTCATCACCGAGAACGCAGCTCAAATATTAGGTTTACCACGGGTCAAGCGCAACTGTGTGGTAGTAGGAGTAGGAGCCAAGGCGAACAATAGCAGAGGAGTTATACAACTTACCATCTCTTCTCTTACCAGCAATTTTATATTCACGACTGAAGCTTATGTTATGAAACACATTGTCGGAAACTTACCAAGTAAATCATTCGAGAAACCAACATGGCCACACCTTCAGAAGTTGTCACTAGCGGACCCTGAATTCTACAAAAGCAAACCAGTAGACCTTATTTTAAGTGTGGATACGTATGAACTAATAATTTTACCAGGAGTTATCCGTAATAATATATCGCAACCGATTGCACAGAACACCAAGCTCGGTTGGATTCTAAGCGGCACTGTAAAACCTGTTCAATCAAGATGCAATGTCGTCAGGATTGATTTAAAAGACATTCAGCGGTTTTGGGAGATTGAAGACGTGGCAGATAACTCTATAAAAATGTCCGATAATGATAACCAGTGCATACAACAATACCAAACACATACAAAGCGTCAACCAGATGGACGTTACGTTGTAAGGTTACCCCTCAAACCAGAGGTGACAGAAAAATTGGGAGAATCTAAAACCAAAGCCGTTGCCCAGTTTCGTCAGCTGGAGAAAAAATTTACCAAAAATAAAGTTATCGAAGAAAATTATAAAGATTTTATAAATGAATATATAAATTTAAACCATATGATTAAATGCACGAGTAACCTGACACTTGAATGTTATTTACCTCACCATTGTGTATTTCGAGCAGAGTCAATGACCACTTCAACGCGCGTCGTTTTTAATGCATCAGCAAAGACATCGACTGGATATTCGTTGAATGACCTCATGTATAGCGGCCCTAATTTACAAGAAGACCTTTTCTTACTTATCATGCGATGGAGACAATATAAAATAGCTTTCACCGCTGATATTGAGAAGATGTTTAGGCAGATTTTAGTTCATCCAGATGACCAGGCTCTTCAAAAAATTATATGGAGAGATTCGGAAAACCAACCCTTGCAGGAATACCAATTAGCGACTGTTACGTACGGTACCAAGGCTGCACCATTTTTAGCCATGATGACTTTAAAACAGCTCGCTAAAGACGAAGGTCATCGGTTTCCAGAGGCAGCAGAGGTTCTCACCAACAGCTTTTACATGGACGACCTTCTCTACGGAGACCATGATCTCGAATCTGCAAAGGGTTTAATAACTGACCTAATAAATCTTTTAAAATCAGGAGGTTTTAATCTGAGGAAGTGGTCTACCAATAAACCAGAAATACTAGAAAACCACCACTCCATTAATGAAAACCAGGCCTATATATTTAAACACCAAGAATCGACCAAGGCATTAGGAATTAAGTGGTATCCACACGAAGATCATTTTACATTTCAATTGAAGACGGAACCATCCATCAAACTTACCAAAAGAACCCTACTTTCGAATATATCGAAAATATTCGATCCCCTTGGATGGCTTTCACCCGTTACAACCAAACTAAAGTTAATTTTTCAAGAAGTTTGGCTTCAAGATTTACAGTGGGACGACAACTTACCAGATACCATCGTCACTAAATGGAAGGCTATTGAAGCGAGTATTATTAAAATTAATAACATCACCATACCAAGATGGCTACAATGCTACAAAACGAACACCATCGAATTACATGGTTTTTGTGATTCCTCGGAAAAGGCCTACGCATGTGTAGTATATTGCCGAGTCAACGATATTTCTAAAAGTCAACCGTCAGTAGTTATCGTTGCGGCCAAATCTCGCTTAGTCCCCATCAAGAAAAATGTATCTCTACCAAGACTAGAATTATGTGCAGCTGTTTTACTCGCAAAACTTATAATAATATTTTGTCGACGCAGCAGTTCCCACACGGGCACGCGCGGCGCCGACGCGGCCTTGTCAATGCGGTGTGTAATGTTGCACACTCGCTATTCGGTGTACTTGATGACCAATTCGCCGAACAGTATTCTAAGGACATCGAATTAATTAGGAACAACCAAAACCATTTCGCAGCGCTATGGAAAAACCAAATTTCTGTGGTAGAGGCGGAATATAATGTATTAAAAAGGATGAAGGACTCTATCGACAAACAACATAAAATATTTAATCGCTATTTAAACCAGTTAAAAAACCAGACCAACTTATTAAGCAATCAAGTCAAAGATGTTGAATCCACAAATGAATTCTTGTTATCTTCGGTCGCAGCTTGTTTGGAGTTTGGAGTTAAACTTAAAAAATATACAAGATGTTTTATTAGACACAGTTTCTGAAGTTTACTATGGAAAATTTAATGTACACCTTTTAAGACCAGACCAGCTATTACAAGAATTGAACACTATTTCAGGAAAATTGTCCAAGGATTTAAGCTTGCCGATAGAAATCACCTCCTCAGAATTACCAAAAATCTATCATTTATTGAAGGTGAAAGCCAAATTATATAAGGAATTTTTCATTTTCGAAATTACCATACCACTCGTGAGCAAAGATAATTACGAAGTATATAAAATAATTTCAATTCCAAAGAAGACGGACAAAACCATGGTCACCCTAGTCCCAGTTTCAGATTACATAGCGATTAACTTACGAAAGGACTCATTTATAACATTATCGCAGATAGAACTTCAACAATGCGTTCACTTTGATTCAGACACGCAACTTTGTCCTTTACAAAAACCAATCTTTCGTTTGAAAAATGATGACCGGTTGTGTTTGATAAACCAAGAAACACAGCTTTGCAAGACAAAATCTGCACAATGTCAAGATTCATGGATTCAATTGAATGACGGCAACTCATACTTCTTCTTCTGTTGTGACCGTCATTCTATCCGGATTATATGCGAAGACATAGTCTTATCTGATCATCTTTCCGGCGCCGGTATTATTAAGCTCAGTGGTAATTGTGTTGTCAAAGGCAGGGATATAACCATCCATACCCAGAAACACCAGACCAATAACTTTACAACACAGGTGGATATACCAATAATAAATATACCACCAATCAACCACATCTTTCACCAGTACGATAATATGTCAGATTTGCCGCTGACGGAGCCAGTGTCGATAATGAGTGGTCACGAAAGGGATTTATCAGATATAAGGTCCAATATCAACCAGATGAATTCGGAGGCTGGCCTGAGCACATCTATATCCTATCACGACGTGCACCATTACGTTGTGATATACTTGGTGGCGAGTGCGGTAGGAGCTGGAGCAGCTGTGTACGGCTTGCGGCGGTGGCGGGCGCGCCGCGCCCTGCGAGGCGCTGCCGCGTCACCTGATATTGGCGGGCCACCGGCCGCCTCCGGCGTGGGCTGCGAGCCTGGAGCGACGACAACGATGCCTGCGCGCCCCGCGTTGCGCGGGCTAACCAACGCCGCATACCATTACAGTGCTAGTGACCAGTGCTTAAGTGCAAGTGTTAGTGGTCAGTGTACTAAACCAGTAAGTGTGAGTAACAAACCAAACCGTAGTGACGAATCCACGTCTCCCATTATACATCGGCATAGTTTTAGTGACCATTCCAAATAATAGGGACATTAGAATTTAGTTTAAGAAATAAATTGTTGATCACCTTGTCTCACCATCATGCATAACCATCACCTTTTGCTTTCTCTCGCGGCGGCAGCATGTACGATGCTAAGCGTCGCACATTAGGTAATGCAGTGTCAGCGTTTACGCCGGCCCGCGTTATTCCATTAGTTATAAGCTCAGTTCACGTCTAATCGCCATTCGGTTCGCGTGTCCTCATAACCATTTAACCATTTAACCATTTTTACCATTTTAGTAGTTAGGTGTAATAAACCATTTATCCTTAACTCCTATCTTTAAATAAATCCCTGTACGGCGACCATAACCCGTACAGATTCTATATGTTGAAAGAGAGAGGGCCCCATTCTTTGAATTTGCCACGAGTCTTAAACGGTATAGTGACGTCATTGTTAGTGGAGATAAGTATGTAAAATTACATACAAAAATCTACTTATTCATTTTAAATAATCATAAATAGATATCTTGAGACTTACATAATTTTTTTTTCTACGTTATTTATGAAAGAATACCAAACACTTAGAAAGGTCCAGGACCTCATTGTGGTCGAAACAGATCCGGTACTCGCCATAATTGCGGTATTTTCGCCGGGAAATCCGACATTTCTTCAAATAAAAGGTTTATTGTTGATAGAGTTATTATGTATAGTGAAATATTAGCATATTATTGTTTGTTGAATAAGTGAATATGGAATAAGAGAAATACATAGGTATTGTATGTGGTACAATTTTATAAATTATTATTTTTGTTTTATATGATCTGCTTGATGGTAAATGGTTACTAATAAGATCTGCATTATCGTATTGTACGATCCCAGACCAAGAAGATACTGAAGTTAGTTGAGAGAAAACGTAAAAGGTTTTCTACTTTGGATACTGGAAAACCTTTTCGAAATTAGAGAAGCATGATTACTGGATTGTCTAAGTCTATGTAACATTACGCTACGATTCGTAGGCTTTCAGTAAACTATAGTTAAGTACACATATACATGATTGCGTCACAACACACACAATCTGATGGAATTAATTCCCTTATATTAAATTGTGTAAGCTACCCAGATATATATGGATCATACAAAATATGAATTATTATAAATCATTTTAAAGTAACGCAAAGTACTCAGTGCTTCGAAAGGAGGATGACGTTGGATCTTTCATTGGGGCCACCAATTCCACTTGAGCCCCGCGTGGTGACGCTGTCGAGGCCACTAAGTCCAACAGTAATGACAGACTAAAAAAGCAAAGTACTCTTAGTAAAATTGCTTTTATCATTGTTGAAACAATATCGATTTTTCGATCTCGTTAGCTCTATCTAAAACCATCATCGAGATAGTGACGTCATCACCATTCGCTTTTAATAAAGAAGATTGATATCTTTTCTGTAGGCGTCGTGTTCTTTTTTTCTACTTTACACTCTAGCTTCTAGCACTCAGTTTGCGATGGTTGTCACTCGAGTGCTCTTCATAATTTACTCTAACAATTATGAATACAGTGCAAAATATATTAATAGAAAACTTGTTTTATAACGATTTTTTTAAGCACTACACACTCAACCCCCATTAGGATAGTTATATTCTGTGTCGGGCGTCCAAAAACATAGACAATGACAAGGACAAAGACACCCACACCGGAAGACATGCCTGGTCAGACACGGTCAATACAAACATTTACTCCGAGCTAGAATCGAACCCGAGACCTATGGCGCTTAAGGCAGGATCGCTACCACTTCGCCACAATTTGTTCTATTTTTGTAAAATAGAATTCACAATAATATGGTACACAATTTTTTTAAAAGAATATTAGCATTGCTTCAAGGTATTACTATTACTCCTATCACCCCTCCAAATAAGCTCGGAGTTTGCGCTTGGAGTGGGGAAGACAATAGCCCAAGGGGGTCATGTTGCCCGAGACTCTCGCTTTAACGGAGCGGAGTCGGCTTTTTTACCGTTGAGCTATTGAGGATTTTGATTTGACTATTGCTATGTCATTATATTTTTCCGTTATATTTCGACTAAGGAAGGATATAGAAGAATGTATTAAGATTATCTTTTTACATCTACCAATAATGTTAGTGCGGTAAAGGAACATTGGACAATTTCTTAGATTCTTATTTTCTTTGGTAAAAAAAATAGGAAAAGCCGAAATAAGAAGAGATTTCTGACGTAATCCAACCCAAGGGTAGCATTTAAAAGATCAGACTGGACAAGAATAGGCAGTGGTCAAAAAGCAAGCGATTCAATTCACGATACAAAACGTTTTATTCGTTCACGAAAAATAGGAAGACCGGTTGTTAGGCACATTTTCGAAGATGGCTGGGGATCGAAAGAAAGCCATTCTTGTACATGAGTCCCCTACCATGGGACTCGTAAAGAATATATTTTAATATGTAAAACTCGGAAAGGTTCCTGCAATGAGGTATAAATATAAAAAAGTGTGTGTATACACGCGTTAGAAGTTATACTTCTTTGGCGTAACAAGATAAAAATCTTTTCAAAAATTTTATTTTTCGCCTTATTCTACGTTAGTAGAAAAAACGACACTAATAATAGAAAAAAGGTATTTAATACATTAAAAGTTTTATTATAACGCATTATCTAGTTAAATAAAGTTTATTTACATATCACAAAAAACTTCAGGGTGTCGGTTTTTTGTGACGGTGTGCGCGCATCGTAAAAATTTACTCTCATCATTTTTTCCTAACGTGCCAAAAGAAGTATAACTTCAAAAACATTATAATCGTATACAGATTTTATAGTAACAAATAGAAAAGTTCTATCTCATTACTAAAGAATTTTAGTTGGTTAATTGTATGGAATATATTTTATGAATTACTCTTAAAATTTACTTCTAGACACACTCGTGATGACGGTGCTAAAATTTGTATTCTTATCATCAATAAAAAAAATTGTATTATCACTAGCAGCATCGCGGCTTCGCTCCCGTCGGGTGAGACCACCCTGTTCCAGGAACTTAATGCGTCTTATCGCTCGCCCGCACTTTCTTTCTTATTGCTCGGCTTCCATGTATCGTATCGTGTTGTCTTCCTCAAGAAATATGCTCTTAAATGCAAGTAGAATTTTTCAAATCCGTTCAATAGTTCTAGAGATTAGCGCGTTTTTATAACATTGGTATAGATATTATAATGAAAGCGAGAATGTAGTGAGAATCAGTGGTAAATGTTTCGGTAACTTTACAGGAAATAAGGACCCGCTCGGGGCTTGATACTGCCGCAAAAAACATTTGGCCTGATTGGCTTGGTAGGCTTAAACTACGCACTAGGAATACTCTTACACACAACTATGGAGAAGGCAAGTAAATTAAGAATTTATTTAGCATATAAGACAAAGTCCAGTAATCCAGGGATGAAATATGTTGAAATTTTTCTGCTATATACAAAATTAATGGAATTAATGTACTAAATGATCTCAAGCAAATTGTATCAGTTATATGCTCAGTTCACAGTGGACTGAAAAGAAGTAGATGTTATAAATAAGTTAAAGCTTAATGATATAATGTAAAGAATTAGAAAATTACAATACCCAGCCACCCAGACTTAAATACACGCTTGTATGGTTAATACTCACATCTGTCCCGAAAGGGAATCGAACTTTCAACCGATCAAGCCGAGATGGCCCAATGGATCGAAAACGTAGCCTTTAACCGAAGGTCTCGGGTTCATATCTGGGCAAACACTTCTGAGTTTTCAAGTGCTTAATATGTGTTTCAAATTTATATCGGTCTTAACGGTGAAGGAAAACATTGTGAAGAAATTTGTCGTGAAAGAAATTCTAAGACATGTATGTACTGGTAGAACTTAAAAAAGGTCCGCCTGGCTAGCTACTACCGTACGTTGGTGAAAAACTCGTGAAGTGACTGCTCGTCAGCCGCGTTTCGAGGTAAGCCAGCTTATAACCAGTTGTATCCTAAAAATGGTCGGCAACCCATCTTCATGCCCTCTGGTGTTACAGATGATCATGAGCGGCGGTAATCGCTTAACGTCAGAGGAGCCTTCTGCCCGTTTGTCCCCTCTGACATAAAAAAAAAACCTGTGACATTTTAGGTAAGTTGTGCTTGTATGCCAAAATGCTACGATGTTATTGTTCAAAAAGATACGATTGAAAATAATATTTAAAATAGCTATTCAAGCCATGTTTGGTCATAATAAAAGTATGTATTGGATTATTTTCAACAAAAATATTTTAACAGAAAATATTTTACACAATGCCGCCTCGGAAATTTCCGATCCATGTAATATTTATAATATCACGTGTATTGTTAGGTCAAAAGGCTGGCAGGACGCGAATGTAGCGTCAGCTGTTTACTTTCATACTCATCGGCTCGCCGCCTCGCTTCCCTATTGAGTCTGTTACATCGCTTCCAATCTGCTTGTTTGATCTTTACGTAATTTATTTATACAAATACGCTTTTTTATCTTGAATTAAGTTCTTCTAAATTATGTTTGAACTTCGCAAAATTCATTTGGGTAGAATCTATTGAGGTGATATTCTTGCTCTGTGAAAAATGTGTTTAAAACTCCACCTAGATTTTAATCTGTATCAGATTTCGCAGATACAATAGGTTAATATTATCCCTGGGTCGTAGGAAGTTCATTGCCCCGAGGCGTTTGATGAGTAAATACATCTGCTAGTTCGTAATCAGAATTAAATATATATAGTGTTTTTAAATATTCCTAATCGATTTTTTTGTAAAACAGCGAAACATAATTTCGCGATATCGTTGACTTTTGAAAAATCATTTTTAACATTATTTTATAGAATACTAGCGGTCCGCTCCGGCTTTGCCCGGGTATAAAATATATAGCCTATGTCATTGACTGAAAAAATGATTATAATCGATCCAGTAGTTTTGATTTATTCATTACTGCCCGTGGCGCGCACGCGTTAAATGTAATTATTTACGACATCACATTAGAAAACTCAAAAATAACAGTATTTTTCCACTATTTAATGGATGTTATTATACATATAAACCTTCCTCTTCAATCACTCTATCTATTAAAAAAAACCGCATCAAAATCCGTTGAGTAGTTTTAAAGATTTAAGCATACATAGGGATATAGGGACAGAGAAAGCGACTTTGTTTTATACTATGTAGTGATATGTAGTTTCGTGATCATTTCAAATAAATTTCAAATAAAGGTCACCAAAGTAGTAATTACGCTATTTTCCCGAAATCACAGAATTCACTAAAACGTTGAAGTTAGGTGTCATATTTTAACCAACTTCAAAAAATAGAAGTATTCGGTTGTATTTATCTTAATATAAAAGTATTTTGACATGCCATTGGTGAAGTAATATTTTATATTGGCACAATTGAAAGTCATTAACCTAAGTATAATTAAGTTGAATTTAATTGATAAAAGTATTTGTTAAGTAATTTGGTATTCAAATCAAAATAGGTGATGAAAATATCACATAGAATACGACAGTTTCTTTGATTGAGGCTGATACCTACTGGTTGAAGTTAGGTAGTTGTTTGTTTTTTGAGTTAGTTGAGTTGTTGAATTTACAATTCAATACTTAGTATATATATTTACCAATAACCACAACTGCACAAATCATGACGAAGAATGGTGGCAAGAATGCTAGTTGCATGTCCCAGTGTCCCTGCCGAATCACAGTCCGATTTTTTGGGCGAAAAATGAACCAAGAAGACAAAAGGACTTCTATCACCCGTTTTTTTTTAAATTAAAACATAATTATCATAAACAATTAACATTTGAAACTAGTTAATAATATTTTCTTATTAAACGCCTCAAAAGATACGTAACGGAAGCTTATTAAAGTCAAAATTCGTATGTCGTATTTCGAAACGTCCAGTTTATGAGAAAAGTTCCAAGTCTTGATGGCTCTTCACACCTAAAGCAAACATCTCGATGAGCCAGCATTTAGATTCAGGGAATATACCAGACCGTACTCACTTTAGATGAGTTATTTTAAGTTTAAAAACTACATTTCGACTTTTCGGTTATCAAGTTTTATTTCAAGTTTTAAAACTATACTTCTGGAGAATAAATAAAATAAGTTTTCCAATTCCCAATAATATTATTATTGTAAATATTTGATTTTTGAAAGAAACTGATCTAACTGATGATTAATTATATCCCAACAGAGCGAAATGATTAAACAAATTAAGTCATGCAGTTAGTAAAGAAAGCCTAAAGACAAGAGGTAGGAACGTAAAAACAGCATAATTAAAAACTAAAAAATTTTAAATATTGAGGAAAAATATATATATATATATATACTTGCGTAACTGTTGAAACATCATTCAAACAACAGTAATAAAAAGAAAATAAAGACCATAAAAAGTTACTAGATAAGTTATTAAAAACTACGATATTTTTATTTAAAATTTTATGATATGTTTACAGCTGACAGTCACCAAAAATTTATATTATATACTCGTAAGTATTCCTGCATAGTGTTTTTAGTAAAAGAATATTGGGACAACATTTGTATGTGTGGTCACGAAATTAGTTTTAATAGTTTATTTTGGTATTCTTTTCAAAGTGGTTAGATGAACATTTAACAGATTGTTCCTATTACAGTTAAGTATCTTTTAAGGGCATTGATGTTTCTGAACTTGTAAATGATAAATGATGGCCTAGCTCATTATAATTACTTAAACTAAGAAAATCAATAAGCCTTACTTCCCGCAAAACTGGCATTATCTTGAAGTTTTATTTCGTTGATTATATTGAGCGCCAGAGACCAAATTTTTAAACACTCTTAATCCTTCTTTTGCCTTTTTCTTTTGATAGCCTTCTGGTTGGTGTTTTTTCTAGTGTTACGAGTGTTTATAGATGAATATAACTGGAGAAGATACTCTCAGGTGGACACTACAATTTTTGTTCTATAAAAAATACTATCGCTGTTTACAAGGAATGTCAATTACCAATTCCAATTAGCTGTTTTGTCACAGCATTTTTACAACTGTGGGATGTTTGTGTAAGAATACATGTACAAAAACATTGGAAATTCTGTATCGGTTGCGTACGGCGCCATCTGTTGGCTTCATATCCATATACAAATAAGGCTTTGTCGAATACAAATTATTTATCTTTCCTGTTTTTTTTTTACTTTTAAATCCTCATTATTAGTTGATTTAGCATTTCGTTTCAACCTTTAAAAATAGCCACTACATAATTTAAATTATAACATAATTAATAATACCACAACTACCAACATTCTGTAGTAGAGCCTTGAGGCTTTCTGTTTGAGCGTACTACACTCCCATAAAGTATCGATGTAATGTAAAAGTATCCGCACTGCTGCATTTCGTTCGATGAGTTCTTGTTCGATGAGGACCGGACGCCCACATTTCTATCTCTTCTTTCCTCTTTCTCTACTTTCTGTTTCTCCAATGATGCAATGAATATGCAGCGTCCATAAACCAAAGTGGACCCTCACCATCGTTCTGTCCTAAATATCTATTTACAACTTTTTCATGATTCAAATCTTTGTTAAAAGTAATTTCAAATTAAAAGCACATATCTATTAATCAGAAGGACTTCTTCAAATTGGATAATTCCTTTTTGATGTGTTTGTAATTATGAGATCAATATTTATACGAGGTCAATGGGATCGAAATCCCCACGGGAACGGGATAAACGAGATCGGGAAGTTTGTATGGTAAAATTTGTATTACCTATTGTTGAATGCGGGTAAGGTAGTTATATATAGTATAGGTAGGATACTCAAGAAGTGCATTAAAACTCCCTTGATAGCAGGATTTGGGGTGGAACGGGTACCCGGACGAAGTCGGGACGGGCTACTAGTGTATAATATTTAACATAAATTTTAAATAGCGCTGTCAACGAAAAATGTAATATGTAACCACGTTCGGTGTAATAGTATAAAACTTTTAAATATAAATTTATAGCGTACATTACCAACCAATGTGGTCGCAGTACGGCAAATAAATATTTTTTTATTATTTAAACAAACATTATTGTTTTTTCGTCGTTTATAACCTTTTATCGCGGCTCAGCAGCTACAATGTACTAATGTAGGATTTAAAGCAATCAAAAACGTATATACTTTAATTTTAATATATTTAGCAGGCAATTAAGTCACGGCGTTTAAACCTACGAGAGTGTTTAGAACTGTGAGGTTTTTAGTGTTGTAGTATGTTTCTTACAGAACTGTCAATAAGATCTTCGCCCGTTTGAAAGGATCTTTCGATTCCATAGTATCAAAGTTTTTGAACGTTATTTATTATCTACTATTTTTAATTTCATGATGGTTGGCAAACAAGACTATATCACCTCGTAGTAAGCAGTAAACGCTGCCTATGAACACTGGTGATACTTGAAGTAACACATGCACGTTACCAACCTAAAGGCGTAGCCTATGAGCGCTTGCAGCACCAATAGTAGGTGTCACTCTCGCGTTGTCAACCTTGAGATATTAGTTCTTAAATCTCGTTTGCCTAATTACACAAGCCTACAGTGCCCTTCTATCCGGAACAGAGTAATGCCAAAGACATTACTGCTTTGCGGTAGAATATTTGACACTGGTGGTACCTAGCTGGCCTCTTGCAACAAAATACCTACCACCAGTGACCGCACTGGTGGACTAATCTCTGCTGTGGCAGAGATTATCTCAACAGCGAGGGATGGGGTCGTCACGTCCCGACGCCGACATAATTAGGAGAACAGCTTGTAAAACATAAAATATGGTGGAGTTAAAGCGAGTACGTTTCATGAGGACGATAATAATTCAATTACAAACTCGCAGGAACTTTTCGTTGCTTTTCGTTGGATGAAGGGCATACTTAGTAATTACATTTATCGCTTATATTTTTTTACCCGACTCCAAAAAAGGAGGAGGTTTTTTTATGTGGCTAAGTACGCAAGCGAGGATGGGTATGCGTATCCTATCAGCGCTTGCAAAGTTGCAACACCATTTGTAAGTGTCACTATTATTTGACGACGATGTGGCGCAGCGGTAGGGAACCGTCCAAGCACCACAGGTCGCGGGTTCGATTCCCGCTTGGAGCAGTTGTTTGTATTGACCATACAGGCATGTATGTTTCTAGACCCCGAAACAGGATATAACTATCCTAATAAGTGCCGTAGAGTTGACTCCTAATCTGAACTTTCTATGGAGATAAATGATTAGTTTAGATTAAATGATAGATAGATTTAAGTCTCGCTCTTTAAGAGCTTACGATTGGGCTTTAAAAATCGTACTTGAAACCCAAAAAAAAAAGTCAAATAAATATCTAAAAATCGGTAATTTTTCTAGTGAGTAAATAATGTAAACTCACTTGTGTTACAATTTTATAACTAAATAAAAAACTATAAATTCTTTTAATACTCGTTATATATGAAAGGAAAAGAGGTATTAAAATATACAAAAGAAAACGATATAACTGCACATTTCGAATTTCACTTTATGTTCTAAGTCGTAAAGTGTTACGGGAGATACAAATGATATTTAAGGGCAGGGTCAATAAAAATATAAGGCATTTATTTTATCATATCGCTTATTTTATGTCTGTGTGTGATAGGTGAAAATGATATGAAACTTCAAATACTAAGCGAGGTTATTGTGATATGCTTTTCTAGTACATTCTTTGTATTATATGTGGGATGACAAAAAAAGTAATAATGATTGAAACAGAACGTTAGTGAAGGTGTGAGTGAAAGGGAGCGAGAGCAAGAGAGATAGATAGAAGAAGGGACACGATGGCAACAGTATGTGTGTTTTTTATGTTTATGGCAAGAGTATGGTGTGTTTTTTATGTTAAAAATAAAGAGTGTGTTTTGTCTTTTTTAGAAATATACGAATTACTGCAGAAACGGTAAATCAAACTAAGCTTGGGATAGCCATAAGCCTTTATCAATTTCATCTAAGTAGGTTAACATTCTTCTTTCTTATCATTATGAACAACTTATTGTAACCAACAATGCTTTTAATCCCTTTAATACATAATAAAATCAATTGCATAGCACCTTAACTACTACGTCGGATTTCAACGATTCGTCCTTTTATATGCGGTACGACAATAATTTTCTGTATTGTAAAATATTGAAGTAACCATCAATGTGACTCTTCGTAAAAATGACATCTTTTCAAATATTGTCTTTCTAATCCAACGTATTAAATAGGTTTTCGTCATGCGCCAACAAATAACTCGTTTTTACAAGCGTCTTTCCCGCTTGGATAACGATTTTTAATGAGGCGCCTTTAGTCCAATTTATTTTCAAGACACACTTTAATTCGCTATTTTATGACCTTTAAGTTTTATAGGAGTCTCTATGGTCCCATCTATAACTAGAATGAAATTCATAGTAAGCGTTTCAGCAGCCTATACGTGAGAGGGAGAGAGAGTGAGAGAGACAGAGAGCAAACAAACAACCAAACTTTGGCATTTATAATAATTAGGTAGTCAATTAAGGTTTATTTAAAATAACTTTCCTGAGATAATTGGAACCTATGAACATAATATGAAATATGACATTGTTATATAGATTATTATCTAAATTCAATTCAACTAAAATTTCATTTAACTTATTATTAAATTCTAACTATTTAAATTTAATATATTGTATTAAAAAACAACAACAAACATTTAAATAACAAACGCAGGTACACCATTCAAATTATTTAAATTTTATAACTTATTATTATATAATTATGTGTTCCCGTAGTTATGAGGAATAATATCATTTTGAATAAAAATTAATTAATGTATTTTTTGCCATGCCCAGAACAGGGTTGCATGTATTCATGTTGCAAATAAATAAAATAAGGACCTGTTTTTGTTTTTGGTAAATCGAAAGTCGTGAAGGGTACGGTAGACTCGATTGAAACCTTACCTGGATAATAAAATAATGATTTCGACAACAAGTTATATCCGCAAAAATTGGGATTGTTGAGTATTTTGTTAAATTCTAATGGACGCATCGCTGTCAGTCAGTGACATAAAAAATTAAAGAAAACGTCAACTGTCATTGTAGAAATGTTTGTCATTCGATTCAATTCAATAAATCCTTGTTGCCATAGCAACGCGTGGTCGCTCAAGTGCGCTGTGAATTTATTTATATATTTTGAAATTTTTAATTCATTTTGTTGATAATAGATGGCGTGTCGACAACGGCCTGAAAACACGGACAAAGCCAAATTTTCTAAAAATAAATCCTAGCTAGATCGATTTATCGTCCCCGAAAACCCATGCATACTAAATTTCATGATAATCGGTGCAGCCGTTTCTGAGATCCCAATTATATATATATATATACAAGAATTCCTCGTTTAAAGGTATTAGATAGATAAATAAGTAAATAATATATACATACAAATAATAATATAAGGGATAGGTAGTGGGATTAATAATGCAGAATAGATTTTTCTTCTTCCTAGCATTATTCCCAGTTAGGTACCCAGGGTCTGCTTATTACTCCTATCCGGTCCTTATATTTGACAGTTTACTAGATTTTAGGGTTCTTTAGTCAAATGGCAAAAACCCTTATAATTTCGTCATATCCGTCAGTCCATCCGTCCGTATGTAACAGTCATTTTACTCGGAGACTATTGGCGCTATGTACACGAAATTTAGTAAATAGGTGTATTCTATGAACCGCAACACGATTTAGTAATGAAATCTTAAAATAAAGGGTAGCAGTAATTGTAACTGAAGGTGGAAAAAAAATTTCAACTTATGACGACGTGTAAGATATTTTTGGATAGGTCTTTTGAAATGATATGAATGTTTCATTTCGACTTTTTTCATTACGTCAGTAGTTGTTGAGATATTAGCTCCTAAAGTTATAAAAATTGTCTCCCCCCTCTAACTTTTGAACTATTGGTTTTAAAATTATGGAAAAATTTGAGCTTGTAAAACACCAAATGAACTTTCATCCACATTTAGTTTGAAGAAGATAGGTCTATAAATTTAAGAGATATATAAGGTTTTCCCGTAACTTTGTTTTTCATATTACTTTTAATAATTACTATGAATTTACCAACTTATTTTGCGGTCGATTTTAATCCGTTATTTTTTTAAAGTCCTTCAGATCCTTCATCATCAAGGTGCGGAACCCTTTAGTTTCGACTGTGCGTGGTCCACAACGCATTTAACTGATAATTATTTTTAGCTCTCAGCTAAATTTTTGATGGCCAATTTGAATTTTCTTAATCTTTCATAATATGTATATATGCAGTGAGGCTCTGAATAAAATGTCTGTTACATGTGTACGGACAGATAGACGAATTTACAAAGCTTTCGTTCATTTGCAATATGACTTCGGAAGTCTAAAAAGCGAATGGACAACACTATTCGCGTCGCATTGTTTTGTTAGAATAATTCACACCGGGGGTATGTTTTTACAGGCCTATGCAAAAACGAAAATTTGAAATTCAATATTGGTTGTGTACGGCGCCATCTGGCGGTTTCGTGTGTAAATAAATCTATATGGAATACGAATTATTTACGAATGCCTCCATTGTGCAATGTTCTCGTTATATTTTTTTGTTGAAATAAATGCAATAGCTATGGATTTAAATTTCTCTCTCAGGTACGGTTTTTATGAATAGCGATTTTATTGAAGTTTTTTATCGTATATTGTATGGAATGTGAATTGTTTTTAGGTTTTAATTTGATGACGTTCTTTCAAAATATTTATTAAACTCAACAAAATTTTACGTAAGAGTTGTTAAAAGTGTACTTATAATTTTTAACTAACTTCAAAAAGAGGTTCTAAATTCGTCTTAGTATTTTTTTAATGCATGTTACTTGATATATCGAAAACGACTGATTCCAATATTTAAAGACTTCATTTTCACTAATGTTTCCAGGAAATATTTTATTGTAAATACACCAATCGTATGTTCAGTAATTGATTAATTATACATAAATAAATAATATTCTAATCTGTATCCTAAACAAATAAATAAAATTATAGTGTCTGTTTGTAATTTCAAATTAACAGCTTTTCACTAAATGCCTATAAGATGGCTCACATGCAAAAACATTTTTTTATTAATTTTTGACTGTCTATCTGTCTGTATGTTTCGGCTAATCTTTGAAACAACTGGACCGATTTTAACGTGACTTTTATTACAGAAAAAAAATGAGTTCCGCGCCATACATAAAAAAAAATCTGTACATCACGCGACTAGAGCCGTGGGCACAATTAGTTTTAGTAGAAGCAATACATTTATAATTTAAAAAATCATGTGTTTAACTATCCGGTAGATACAATGGGTTACACACGATGACGATATAAACAAAAATATATTTTTTAAACCAGGAAAATTTTAAATATTTGAATAGTCTAAGCAGAACTTATTGCTCGTCTGGGCGTTGTTCTGCACCGCGACCAATATTTTGCGAGCAACTTTTTGCATTACCAATTATTTATATTTGAGTTGGGAAATGGGAAAACTATTGTGATTTTATATAATCTGATTTTGTGCTTATATAGCTAACAAATAGTTTGTTATTAACGAGATATAATAAAAGAATCTATGCATATATTATTAATTATTAAAAAAAATACAGAATTTCAGCAATTAATAAATTAATCATCACTCAATTTTAGCGGCGTCGGGATGTGACGACCCCATCGCCCGCTGTTGGGATAACCTCTGTCACAGCAGAGATTATTCCACCAGTGCAATCAGTCACACTGGTGGTAGGTCTTTTGTTGCAAGAGGCCGGCTAGGTAGTTACCACCGCAGTGTCAAATATTCTGCCGCCAAATAGTAGTGCTTAGGCATTACTGTGTTCTGGTTTGAAGGGCACTGTACGCTAGTAAAATTACTGGGCGGCCGAGATTTAAGAACTAATATCTCGAGGTTGGCAACGCGTTAGTGGCACCTACTAGTGGTGCTGCAAGTGTTCATAGGCTACGGCAGCCACTTACCATCAGGTGGGCCGTATGCTTGTTTGCCAACTGCTAACATAAAAAAAAAACACGGAGTGCTGGGTGCATTCCGTCCACCCAAATGAATATCACAACTATTTAGGCTTAACTTAACATCAAATTAATATTACACACTATGAAATTTTAAATAACAGAACATGAAGAATCAATTCATAATCTATAAATAAAGAATATTCAAACATGACTTATAATCAATTGAGGTACTATTATAATTAACAAGAGTCAACTGATTTATACCAGCGTCAGGACGTGACGACCCCATCTCCCGCTGTTGGAATAATCTCTGTCACAGCAAAGATTACTGCACCAGTGCAGTCTGTCACACCGGTGGTAGGTCTTTTGTTGCAAGAGGTCGTCTAGGTAGGTACCACCGCAGTGTCAAATATTCTACCGCCAAATAGTAGTACTTAGGCATTTCTGTTTTCCGGTCTAAAGGGCACTGTAGGCTAGTGAAATTACTGGGGAAAAGGAGATTCAAGAACCAATTGTCTCGATGTTGGCAACGCGTGAGTGGCAGCTACTAATGGTGTTGCGTGCGTTCATAGGCTGCTCCGCTTTTGCTATTTGGCTACGAAACCCTAAAAACGAATATTGTATTTGAACTTTGATATAGAATTCTATTATAAATACGAATCCACGTGCAGATATTAAGTAGTGATAAATAAAACTCATAAGATTTAAATTCAAAATTAGATTTGACGACGTTGTGGCGCAGCGGTAGCGAACCTGCCGTAAACGCAACAGGTCGCGGGTTCGATTCCCGCTCGGATTCTTGGTCCTAGTCCTTGTGTGTTTCCGGACCCCCAACAATATCATAATGGGGGCCGCTGAGTGTGTAGCGTTTATTTATTTATTATTTATAGTACAGGAATGATTAAAAAACTAGTAAACATTTCTGGCAAAGATAAATGACAGAAATTTATGGTAAAAAAAAATACAAAATCTTTTTACAATTTTTAAATATTATTCGAAATAAAATAATCAAGATTGTTAACAAATATTGAGTTCAGTAACAAAATTAGTTAGACAGTCTTGTAGGAATACGATAAGACTAATTCATTTAAGGACTATAGTAATTGAATTACTGAGTAACAGGAAGTTGAATTATAAAGGTCCCTTTGTAAATATAACTTTCACTTACTCATTTACGTATACACGAACTTTGAAACTTAAATTAAGCAACTTTGCGGTGCTTTCTACTATTGTAAGTAATATTTATTAAATTAACTAGAAGCTGTATTATTTAATTCATTCATCATATCAGCCGAAAGACGTCTACTGCTGGACATAGGCCTCCCCTAAAGAGTGCCACAATAACCGGTCCTGCGCCACCAGCATCCAGCGGCCTCCCGCGACCTTTACCAGGTCATCAGTCCACCTTGTAGGGGGTCTACCTACGCTACGCCGGTATTTGGTCGCCATTCGAGAACCTTTCCGCCCCAACTATTTAGAATTAAATAATACAGCTTCTAGTTCAATAAAAAATCTATGTATTTATATAACAGTACGTAGACTGATTTATATAACAGTCTTTTCCCTTCCTTTTTCTGTTCTCGTCCCTTTCCTCCTATCGCTCGAGTTGGTAACGCGCATGTGATATTCCAGACGGACCGTATGCTTGTTTGCATGATATAAAAAGTCAATGAATAAGGTCTAACCAAACAAAGTTTATTGTGTAATATTTTCAAATGGTTGCAGCTAATAATACAGATATGTTGTACACTTAAAATATTGACGCGAATAGCTCGTCAATTTTACTATACTAGTCGACGCTTTAATTTCAAGGAAACATTCAATATTATTGCACAATAATAATATGCAATCACATGGGCCTTAAACTACTAAATTCACAATAACTGCTGATTTAATTTGTATTAATAAATTAAATCACAATCCGACGACATCTGTCCCTTCATTACAGGCCCCGTAGGGTTCGAAAGGGATCTTGATTTCCCTAGAGTTGCAGTCTATTGTATTGTATCTGATAACAATCCTAATCCTACATAGAGTTTAATACAATAAATTGGTGATCAAACGCTAATTTAGGCAGACTTAGTCCGAATATTATTATTGCTTATTAACTCGATTAAAAGAATATTATTTGACATATGATGCATGATGATGTAAAAGCTGAATCAATTTTGTCACACTCTTTATATATATTATTTACATTTACTATTTTGATTTTGTACATATATATTTATTTTATTATATATATATATTATATCAGTTAATATTATATTATATTGAATCTTTATGCACCACCTTCCTTTTTTCCGATACTTATGTTTCGTTACCCATAAGGTTGCCTGGAAGAAATCGCTTATTAGCGATAAGGTCACCTTATTGTACTCGATTTTATATGATATATTATATTTGTAAATTTCTTGTTATGTGGTGTACAATAAAGTGTTATAAATAAAATAAAAAATAAATATTGCTTCGCTTTTTAAGTGTATGATATATTTTAACAAGCAACACATAAAAATTCATTCACTATAATTTGGTAATGCAATGTTTTAATATTACACCAGAAAACTGTCAATTAATATTCAGTGGTAGTACAGACATGCTCCTCTCTGCACAAATAGGCTGGCTGGAAAGGTACGACTCTCTCACAGAAAGTTGGCTTAAAGTAACACTCTACTTTTGCGTTTATTGCCATGAGTCAGAGTATCAGAGGTCCAAATTCCCACCTTCTCTGTTCCCTTTCTTTTTCCTTTTCATCCTTTCTCTCCTATTACTTGTGTTGGCAATGCGCATGTGATACTTCAAGTATCGCAAGGGTTCATATGTTGCGCTGACTGCTTACATTAAGGCAGACCTTATGCTTGTTTGCCAACCGTAATGAAATAAAAAAAATCATTTCCAAGTTCGTGACTACATGAACTTAGCTGAAATGAATTGCAATTGGCAGTTTCGTTTACAGGTTTTTAATATAAAAGGGGCGAAAGAGCAGGAGGCTCACTTGATGTTAAGCGATCACCACCGCCCATGAACAGATGCAACACCAGAGGGCTTGCAGGTGCATTGCCAACCTTTAAGGAAAGCATAGGCTCTTCGTTGAAGGTTCTCAGGTCGTATCGGTTCGGAACAGTAATTTATAAGTTACATGGTCATAGGAACGAATGATTTATGTTTCGTTAGTTTTACGTTTAAACAAACGCTTTTGATTTAATGACTTTATTTTAAATACCTTTTGTACCCCTTAATTCTTCTACTTTTTAGTTGGGGAACCACAACTAAGCTAAATTGCGACTTATTTTTTTTTTTTTCACGAATAAAAATTTGTAAAATAAACACTACACAGTCAACGGCCCCCATTAGGATAGTCAAATCCTGTGTCGGGGGTTCTAAAACATACACAAGGACAAGGACAAACACACCCCGACCGGAAAACAAGGCTATAAGGTCAATACAAATATATGCCCCGGGTGGTACAACGTAAAAAAAAACCTACATAATCCAAAAATGTCATGCAAATAAAAACATGTTTGTTTTTATCAATTGACGATGTTTGAAGTTGAGCTTTGATCTGAGATCAAATTAAAAACCAAAATTTGAGGGTATTGAATCGGAAAATTAACTTTTTCATCCTTTATTTATAAATTTTCGCCTTCGTTGAGTTATTTTTACGTTCCTGCGGGCTTACCATTAACTCTTATAGCGATTCAAAATCAATCCAATTCAAATCTGATATTCAGATTTCATATGAACGTGACGAATATTTAAATGTAATGTGGTACGAAATAGCAATCCAGCTCAGCTTAAGTAGTCATTTCAATCGCGATAAGAGTTCATGGTAAGCTCCCTGACGTTATAAATAACATCTTGACAAACACCATTTTCTTTTAACAAATGATCTCTGAGTCATCGTTTAATATAAAAGCATGTTTTTTCTCCTTTAAATAACAAAATAAATGCAAAAACATGGTAAACAAAGACATCTCTAGATAGCTCCAAGCTGCAGTGTCGGGCAATGGAGCCAAGTAACTTAAGTTATAGTCTTAATTATTTTTGATCCAACTACCTACAACCTGGCTAGTCCGGAACAACGATAAACTTTAATCGGGTTTCAGAAGTTGTTCTGTTTATGCAGTCTCTGGTTACTATTCTTAGAAAGGGTAAGCACATGGTTATAAGCGCGGCCATAAAATTAAACATTAACCTATCAATTAATAAAAGAAATTAACGCCACACACTCAACGGCCCCCATTAGGATAGTTATATCCCGCGTTGGGGGTCTGGAAAACAATGACAAAGACAAACACATCCAGACCGGAAAACATGTTTGTATGATCAATACAAATATCTGCTCCGAGCGGGAATCGAACGATCTGTGGCGCCTAAGGCATGTTCGCCACCTTTGCGCCACAACGACTACTTACGTTACTCTTATATTATAAAATAAACACTAATATTAATTATAACACCGCTAACGCTTTCGCTTAGCTACCACGTGTAATCCCACTCATTAGACAAGAAGATTAAGCCTGTTTTTGCTTAGCAAGTAGCCTTTTAATTACTCAGTAACGTGTAATTACTTAGCGCGACGCTTTAACTTACAGACCGTCTCCACTTAACATATGAGTATTAAAGTAAATGTGAAATAAGTTATAACTTATATATAAACAAATACTTACATATATAAATAAATACAAGTTACAAGTTCTTGATGTATAAAATTGCTAATTTTATCATGTTATATTCATATAAGCCAACAACCCCTGGGCTGGGCATTTGTACTTGTGGGTCCCCCCATCGTGCCTTGGAGAGCACGTCGGTCCCGGTTGTTGTCATAACATCTGATAATAATCGTTAACTCTTGATAGGTAATTTGCTCTTATCCAATGAGTTTCCCCATCGGGTTGCGGAGGTCAGATGGCAATCGCTCTGTGTAAAAGTAACCCGTCAAAATCAGGATAAGAGTATAAGCAGACCCTGGGTAAATCCGGGAATAATGAAAAAGACGCATATAAGTCATACTAAGTTTTTGTTAACAAAAATTTGACTAGTTCCAAACAATCTCTTTAAATTTTCATAAATTTATACATAATGGTTAGTAGTTTTTAAACCTACAATAACATTTTTTATGAATACTAAGCGATTCTTGTAAATCCAATTAACAACAAACTCCAACTTTATACTGAAAACATTGAAGAAACATTAGTGCAAAGTTTATTAAAAATAATTAGTGAGACCTGGTTAGTGCACGAGGTCTCTTATACCATCTAAACTACTCCGTTTACAGTAAACTTTTTATTTTTATACAATTTTCTTTATGAGGCTCGCTTTAAAAAGGTTTTTCAAAGTATTTCTGTAATTTTGGAGAGTGAACGCATTTTACATTTCAGGTAAATTACTCAATTCAAATATTTAAAGAAAAACGGGCAATTGCATGTCGAACTCGCACATAAAGGGTTCTATAAAAAAATATCAAGTTTCCTATGTATGTAGTATGGGGACCAACTTCATTTTTAATTTGTTACGTTCTCATGTGTCACCGATACCACGAAATGGCAGACCACTGGGTTTTCGAATGAACGATTTAATCAGGAACCGAAAACCGAAAACCGACTCTTGCTGCTTACATCGAGCAAGTAGTACATACTTTTAGTTTTAAGTTTAGTCATGTTTTTTTTAATGAAATCTATATTAAGTAATTTTTGTTTTGTTGGAGCCGCTTCATTAATTTAATTTAGATTTCTTATTTGTTTTTGTAGCGGCACCAAAAATACACAAGCTTTGAAAATTTCCAACTTTATATCTATGCTGATTCGTGGGATACAGCCTGCTGACAGACGGCCGGACGGACATTGGATGCTTAGTAGTACTGTTATAAAAATGTAGACACCTTTTTGAAACATGATGACGCTATGTATGACCTGACTGACTTATGAACGCCCAGCATGTACCCTTGGACCTAGAAAGTTATTTTTTTATCACAGGTATTGTTTTTAAGACGTAAATACCCAATAAGAAAGGAATTCTCGAAATTCAACCCTTAAGGGTTAAAAAGGGGTTGAAAGTTTGAATGTAAGTCCGTCATTTTTTTAAACTAGACGTATAAGACTTTGTTTTAACGCGAACAATTAAAGATAAAAAAACACGTGTACAAACATTTTCTAAAATTCCACTTCTGTAGGGGTTAGACGGGTTCAAGGATTGTATTCAAATTGTTATTCCCGCGGGCGAAGCCGCTGGTAAGAGCTAGTATATGATAAAAAGTCTTCGTGCTAAGCATCAAAAGGGACTAGACACGGGTATGTTAGTATCTAACAAAAATAATATGACAATTTTTATTCCACACTTGCAATAGTAGAGGTGTGCTTGCTACACATTTGTTCGAAGGTGGAATACCAAAACAATACAACAGAAAACATGGGAAATGTATGTCGGTTTGTATTTATTATTTATATTAAAGCGTTTTGTTGGTCACGGGTCTGATTCCCGCTCGGTCTATTTTTCTTTTAGGTCTCCCCGTGTCTCAGACAGCACCTAAAGCTAACAACCGCGTTGTTATCATAACAACTGATAATAATCGTTAACTTTTAATAGGTAATTTGCTCTTATCCAATGAGTTACTAGTTCGCCCTTAGTTTTGCGGAGGTCAGATTGCAATCGCTCTGTTTAAAAAGTAGTGAGCACTAAGCACACCGTAGCCAAAATACCTGGATTGATGTTAGGGAGAAGAAAATAAAAGCGTTTTGTTTCTGCGGTTTCTAGTCTGGGCCGGAACCATTGAATGGTAGATGTCACACCGAATAACTAATTTATTTTTAAATTTTATAAAATAATCTATCATAATTTATCCCGCCAGTTAACTAGCTTCTGTGATGAGACGCTCATAGCCAAGTGCACCCGCTGATCGGTAAACGGTCGGTAGGTTAAGCAACTTAAGGCGCGGTCAGTCACTAGATGGGTGATTGAATAGTGGTATTTCAACCGAGCGTCTCCGTGCTTCGGAGGGCACGTAAAAAGTCGGTCCCGGCAGTTGACAATTAGACAACAGTCGATAAGTCAAGTCAGAGGCTTACGGGCGACCTGAACAACTCTGACACTAGGTGGACCACTAACCAATCGATAAGAAGAAGACTAGCTTCTGTAACACACGTGCTAAAATAATGTAAAAAGTGCCCAAAGGATACAGTGACCATTTGCTATACCACCATTACAGTAAATCATCAGAGTTAAATATTAATAATACTGAATATTATAATTTATATGAAAATAAATAAAAAATTTAAAATGCAAAGATATTAGAAAAAAAAAATGTGCGATGGAACACCGCCGTTAGGAACGAAGTTCCTTATCTGTTTTTTTCAGCTCCGAATGTAATTCGAAATGTAATCTGTATATTTCAATAGGATGTGTGATCAAAAGAGACAAGGACAGGGAGAGAGAAAAAGATAGAACTCATTTGCTCGTGTGCTAATTTTCTTGTAGGCTCGATACACACACGCACACAAACACAGAGCATTTCATTACGTGTCGATTTCTACTAAAGCGCACTACCCATATGCCGTTAAGGGGCTTTTTTAAAATAGCATAATCATTGGCATATTATGAATATAATATTAAATAGACTGAGAAGGAATGGAACCGTGTGATAAAATTGTATGTAACAAAAGCATAGCATTATCATATTCAGTTACCTTTGAATGCAGCGTTTCGTTGGAGCGTCGATAGCATCGAAATGGTTGAGTTTTCAGTACACTGTATTTATTTATGTTAATTTTGGATAGCTTAAAATGTTATTGTTATCGTGGAATAGTTTGCACTGTTATTTTTAATATTTGCATAATATTCAAAGTGAAATATTCAGTTTTAAGTTGATTTTCTTAGATTATATTTCGAAGATTTATTAATAAATAAAATTTAGTTTCATAAATGTAGTAATCTAATAATGCAACTTTTATAAATTCTATATTTTATTTTGTATGAATAAGACACAAGTCTACAATAAACACAGACCAAAGGTGGTTTCAAATTTATTAAGGTCAAGAACAAACACCAAGTTCGCAGCACTTGACTGTATGGTTAACAAAAACATCTCCGAGCGGGAAATGAACCCGCAACCTTGACCCCCAAGTCGAATACAAGTTCCCAATTTGACGAAGGAACAATGATGAGAATTTTTCTAAACGAGATTCTGAAATATGTGTAGGCCTAAAAGCGGATGCCCAGCAATGCGACATAATAGATTCACACCGCACACTCCGCCACTACACCGGATGAGCGACTCCGTTGTATTAAGATAATCCTAATCTAAAAATATTATATATATCTTATATATAAATACTGAGCATAGTTGTATTTTCTTTTTATACAGAACACGAGCAATGCTTTTTCAAGTCATTATTAACACTCCTATTGTCCCTCCAAATAAGCTCGTAGCTTGCGCTAAGAGTAGGTACGACAGTACCTTGCGCAAAGAGTAGCTCAATGGGGTCAGGATCGAACCCACAACGTTCGCATTGATGGAGAAGAGTCTTTTAACCGCTGAGCTATCGAAGCTTCAATTGAATCATAATTGCTCATCCGTGCTAGGTTTACACACGCGCTACTTACATCTATAACCGGTTCTAGTCCAGAGTCATACGTGACATTTCTAAACGTCACAACGCAAGCAATGCAATAAGCCGGCTTGCCATCTGGACCGGACGTTTCGATTTGTTTTTCTAAGACCACCGTATTCTCCTTCATGTATTATTAATTCTGAATCCTCTAAAGCACCAATATATATTAAAAAACTTGCTGCAGACTTATGGACTCCTAGTACTTTATTTTCTGTAGTAAATGAAGTTTGACTAAAATTAGCTTTTCTTTAACCTTTCACTTGTCGTTAGCGTACTATAATATGTCATTTCTACAAAAAGTTTCCATTATGTATGTGCTATGATCCTTGTTTAAATTTAATGATAATTTGAATATAAAATAAAACTTTTCGAACGGTTGATATTTCTAAAACATCGTCAAAGTTAGCAAAGTTATGGTAAATGCTATTTAAAATAGTTACAATTTCTTAAGCTGAATGGCCATCACTCAATATAATAAGAATATAATAACCATAGGCTCCCACCCGGTGACGATGTCAAGGCCAGTAGGGCCAATAGCAATACACATTCCGAAAAAAAAACATAGTTAAAAATTTGAATGACTAATTTTATTTATATGATTTGTCTAAATTTTTATATATCTATACAATAAAGATACAACTGTATAAATAAAATGCTTCTTATTTATATATATACAGCTTGTGATGTATATTTTATTTTTGAATTGTACATGTACATTACATTACGTCAATACATACTGTATTATTATAATTATACATATTAGCAACTAATTATTCATGGGCTCTCATGATTGTTGTACAGCAACTACTAATTAAAAAACTTTAGAGCCGTGTGCTTAACATATTACTGGGCAGAGGAGATTTAAGAATTGATATCTCGAGGTTGGCAACGCGTGAGTGGCACCTACTAATGGTGCTGCAAGCGCTCATAGGCTACGGCAACCACTTACCATCAGGTGGGCCGTATGCTTCATGGCCAACTTATAACATAAAAAAAATCAGTCATAGCTATACATGAGATTTTATAACTTTTGTAATAGAAGAAATGTGTTGCGAGAATTTGATTTTTTTACATTTTATATTTTTGATGGTATAATAAGTATGATTCAACGATGTCGTTAAATAATTTATATAATCATTTAATTAACTGATCGTTATTTTAATTTTAGAAAGCTATAAAAAAACTACAAAGTTTATATAAAGGAATTTCTTTATTTTTATAAAAGGGTAAATCTAGGCGCTATCTATTATAATAGAATTAAATTATTCACAACCGAGTTATATATCTTTCGTTACACGCCTCGGAGGCTTTAGGAGGAATTTTGGACTTTTCCAAAGACTCAGCCTGATGTATTGTATCTGGTAATATGTCATCTGATACGTCTGGTACTAAGAAGGTAGTCATACCCGCGATGAGTGCGGCCAGGCCGAATACTAAGGAAGGCAAACCTGACCAATACACCATCTATAAATAAAAGGACACGTGGGAAATAAATAACATATAAAATAGTATGACTTTTTAGTCATAATAATTAAAATAAGTCTCCATAGATCAACGGTAGAAGGGCTGACTTCGATCCGTTAACGCGAGAGTCGAGGGTTCGATCCTGACCACCTTGGGCTATTGTCATATCCACTGCTAGCGCAGGCTTCGAGCTTATTTGGAGGTGCATTAGGAATATTGGTAATGCTAATGCCCCAAAAAAGCTTTGTTAATATTCTTTAAAAAAATATATATTATTAAAACATGATTAATTCCTTTTCTTCTTCCTGGCATTAATTCCGGTGCTGTACTGTGCAGGGTCTGCTTATAACGCCTACGCGGATTTGAAGGGTTACTAGTTTTACACAGAGCGATTGCTATTTAACCTCCGCAACCCTAAGGGCAAACCAGTAACTCATTTGGTAGGAGCAAATCACCAAGAGTTAGATTATTAGCAGATGCTATGTGATAACAACAGGTACCCGCAGCTTAACGTGCTCTCCAAGGCACGGCAAAAGGACAAACGCGATATTTATAACAACATTATAATTGATTAATGTACTATTAAAATAAAATATTTTGAAATATCTTACAAAAAATCAGATAGAATATGCACAATTATAATTATGTTATTTCAAAAGCAACTGGAGAATAGAAGTTATTTGATTAGAATGTAAGTACACATGCTTATTTATATCACAAATAGGACTTACCAGGAGGGGTGTCTGTGGCGCAATTATGGCTCCGATCCGACCGAGGGATGAGCACAAAGCATGCATGGAATTCCTCGTATACGTTGGGAACAACTCTGATGTATATAGGTAGGTTATGCCGAAAAATAATGAGCACATCAACTTGCCCGACATGTAGAATGTAACTGATAGCCATGGCAAGTCTAAAAATAAAATCGTAATATATCATCGTAACATTTATTATCTAAGGGCTGAATATACATAAAGTTTTTCTTGAAAAATGGGGCATATTTGTTTTCATTTCATGACGGTTGGCAAAACTCACGGTCCGCCTTATGGTAAGCAGTCACCGTAACCTATGGACGCTTGCTCATGTGTGTTGCCAAGGGAAAGGAACGAAGGAATGAGAAGAAAAAAAGGAAGGGAACTGAGGAGGTGGGTGATTTGGTCTCTGGCGTTCCTTCTTTCTCCACGAAAGGCAACAGTACCTACTGATACTTTTACTTTATGCTGATTTTCTCTAAGAGGGTACTTCCCCAAAATACCTGGAGATATAAAAAATCTAAATTTGTATAAATTCAAGAAATGAATGTTGGATATGTTGACAAATAAATGCTATTACACTATTTCTGACTTTTTAAATGATATGTGATTTTATTATAATGTAATTTATTTAAATGGTAACTTAAAATTGGTTATGCTATGATATTATTGAATATAAGTTAATGGAGTTAATGTAATAATTGTATGATTTTGTTTTTAATTATTTATTATATTTAATAGCTATATTTATTTTTAATTAATTATCAATAATTAACTTGATATTTGTATGCCTACTCGGTAAAACATGATGAAACTGTAGTAATTATAAAGTTACCATCTATTGTAAAAAATACTCATGTTTAACAAATTTCTTACTTTCTTTCTTTCTTTCTTTTTCTTTCTTTCTTTCTTTCTTTCTTTCCTTCTTTCTATCTTTCTTTCTTTATTTCTTTCTTTCTTCCTTTCTTTCTTGCATTTTCCTTCCTTCCTCCCTCCTTTTTTCCTTCCTTCCTTCCTTCCTTTATTTCTTTCTTTCCCCGGGAATTTATGCTGTGAGGAGCATGGCTCTATTACTAGTTATTAAATATTTAGTATTTTTTTTTTTTTTTTTTCCTCGCAGGCTCTATTTTCCGCACTTAGTCCTGTTGGACCATTGTGCGTGAGATAGAGGTGCGGCATGGGGCAGTCAAGACAGCCACCCCAGCTCCCGCCAAAAACCAAGAGCGCCCCTCGGCTCTCTCAGTGCTTCACGAAGCGTGTTCGGCTTCCCAAGGTGTGTAGCCCTGTACTCAGCCACCGCAGGGCATTGTAGCATGACGTGAGTGGGAGTCTCCTCCTCACTCAGGCAACCTCTGCAGAGAGGGCTGTCCGTTACCCCCAGGCTAGTGAGGTGCTTATTAAGTTGACAGTGACCCGTCAGGAGTCCTATCATACATCGTAATTCCTTCCTACTCAGTCGTAGAAGTTTAGTCGCAAAGCCTCGATCTATGTCGGGAAGGACCGCCCTGGCTTGTCTACAGTCTTCACGTTCAGTCCAGTATCTGGTGTGCTTGTCCATGTACTGGATATGAAGCCATCTTTTCAACTGACTGAACGGTACTGGTAATATGGGTTCAGGTCCGATCACTTTGCCCTTAGATCCTAACTTTGCAAGTTTATCTGCCATATCGTTCCCTATAGAGCCGCAGTGACTCCTCGTCCACTGGAGCGTGACCTCATTGTGCTCAGAGATCTCGCCCAGAGCTACTTGACACTCACGTATGAGTCCCGATCTAACACTATTGGCCGAAAGGGACTGGAGCACTGCAGCACTATCAGAGATTATTTTGACATCATGTCCTCGTATGTTCCTGGACCTTATTACGTTGGCAGCTCGTATTATGCCTACACATTCTGCCTGATAGACAGTATTGTGGGCTCCAAGAGTTATGGTCATTTTCACCTTTAGATCGTTTGAGAAGACACCCGTACCAGTGCCTTCACTGGTTTTGGATCCATCGGTGTAAATTCGTATCTCCCCAGGTGCGGGTTCAACTCGTTGCTCCTGCATCTGTATGCAGTATTTCTTATTGAAGTTATACTCGCGTGGAATGTGGTCACAGACCGCTTGTATCATGGGATGTGCCTTTGATGCCTCGTCCATGATAACTCCATGTTTGGTCTTCATGTTTGATTTCCACATGCCACTGGTCCCAAGTCTAAGTGCTGCAATCGCCGCCTCCTGTTGAACCGACAAGTGCAGCGGAATTAGACCCAGTGCAGTTTCCATGGCTGCTGAAGGTGTGGATTTCATGCTTCCTGTGATGGCCAGACAGGCGCATCTCTGGAACTTTTGTAAGTGCTTTTGCCCGACTCCAAGTGTGGTTCTGGGCCACCACACAATAGAGCCGTACGTTATAATAGGCCTGATCACCGAAGTATATAACCATTTAGTGATACTTGGTTTCAGACCCCACGTCTTACCAAGCATTCTCCTGCATTGAGCAAACGCTATGCAGGCTTTCTTGGTTACTTTCTCCATGTGTAGGCTCCAGTTCAATTTAGAATCAAGTGTAATGCCTAAGTACTTGACGCTAGTTGAAAAGTTGAGTTCTTCACCAAAGAGTCTTAGCGGTCTTTGTATTGAGAAGACCCTTTTGGCCGTAAAAATAACTGCTTCCGTTTTCTTCGGATTCACAGTCAGTTGGTATTCACGACACCATTGCTCTACAATTCTAAGGGCATTCTTCATGATGTCGCATAGTAATTGCTCGTCTTTGCCGTTTATGATGATTGTTAAATCATCCGCATAACCTACTGTGAAGTATCTGCTAGAATTCAAACGATTGAGCAGGTCGTCCACCACCAAGTTCCACAATAGTGGCGATAGTACTCCCCCTTGCGGACAGCCCATCGCCACAAGTCCCCTGGTGGTGTCGTTCACAGTAACAAGCACCGCCCTTTGTCTCAACATAGTGTCAATCCAGGCACGCAAGGTTTCTGGAACTCCATGTCTGATCAGGGCTTGGTTAATACTATTGAATCTCGTCTTGTCAAAAGCACCTTCAATATCAATGAAGACACCTAAAGCTGACTGTTTGTTCTCGAGTGCACTCTCTAGTTTCTGAACTACACTGTGTAGAGCGGACTCCGTGGATTTGCCTGTAGAGTAGGCGTGTTGGTTCATGTGTAGGGGCTTTGCCACAAGTGCTGTGTCTCGGATGTACCTATCACATAGTCTCTCTAGGGTTTTTAGTAGAAAAGAGCTAAGGCTGATCGGTCGAAATGATTTAGCCAGAGTGTAATCACTCTTACCTGGTTTGGGTATGAAGATTACTCTTACCTCTCTCCAACTTGTTGGTATGTATTTGTGGGCCATACAAGCTACAAAAAGACGCACAAGGTAAGGGGCAACTAAATCCTCAGCCCACTGCAGGAATGCCGGGAAGACCCCGTCAGGTCCTGCTGCCTTGAAAGGCTTAAATGTGCCAATCGCCCAACTTAACCTGTCGCGACTTATTATCGTTTGAGCAAGTTGCCAATCTTCTTTATTTGGAGGTGAAGTCTGCTTCCTTTCCCACACCACATCATTGAGTACGATGCAGTCTGGGAAATGTGTTTCGAGCAAGACTTTCCTTATCTCCTCATCGGTTTTGGTGTAGGTATTATCAGCTTTCTTGAGCGTGCCAATAAAGTTTTGTTCACCTGAAAGAACTTTGTGCACCCTTGCAGCTGTGGTGTTAGAATCAATGCCTTCGCAGAAACGTCTCCAAGATTTCTTCTTGTAGGCCAAGATGCGTTTCTTATAGAGGCTTTGGCAGTTCTTGTAGTTATCCCAGTCTACATCAAGACGGGTATTTTTCGCCCTGTTGAATAGTTTCCTGAGCTTGGCTCTCAGTTTCTCCAGTTCAGGGCCCCACCATGTATTGTTTTTGCGATTAATCCGACTGTTCTCTGGTGGGCTGGCTAATTTTTGGCTGTTGACCATGGCATAAGTTAGAGACGCCACGACTGTTTCTATGTGGCTTGTACCCGAGAACTTGTCTGGTAACTCCAAGTTCTCAAGGTGCTGCCTTACCCTGTCTCTGTATCGATCACGGTTCGTTTTACGTACGTTATTGGTTTTGGTCCGCGTCGATCCTAGAGTAAGGTAAATGTTAAAGCAGATGCGCCTATGATCTGAGCATGACAGCTCATCCGAGACCTTCCAGTCAGAGATGTAGTCAAGGACGTCAAAGGACGCTAAGGTGACATCTACTATTGTTTGGTATCTGCTCGAGACGAAGGTCGGTTCACTACCTACGTTTATCGTTGTTAGGTTGGTGTTAAAGAGGAAAGAGACTAAATCCTCACCTCTTTTGTTCTTCTTACCGCACCCCCAAAGTGGATGATGCGCGTTAGTATCCGCTGCGATGACTAGCTTCAAATCGGACTTCTCGCAGTATTGTGAAAGGCCCGTGAGCTCATCTGATGGTATATCCTCTTCAATGGGCATGTAAGCTGAAGCTAGGACTAACGTTGATTGGCTTACCTTCTCCCTGATCTGGAGCCTGATCGCTGTCAGGTCTCTGGAACAGAACTCAGTTAGAAGGACTGCCTGGTAGCAGTCTGGCACAAAAATGCAGGTACGTGGTTTGGTAGCAGTCTTGTTTAGGAATAACTTACCATTGATATTGTTGAGTCCACAGATCTTGTCTCTCCTTATCCACGGCTCTTGGATAAGGGCTATGGTCCCGTTGTTTATCTCCAGCCACCTGCACAGAGTAGCCGCCGCAGCCATTTTGTGCTGGAGATTGGTCTGTAGTATCTGTATGGAGGGGTGACTAATGGTCCGGGGATCGAAGATACATGTCTTCCCTCTCCGAACAGTCCCCCTCTTCGTCGGTGGTGATGACTCGTTCCCCCTCTAGCCGTTCCTCGTACGTCATTAGGGACGCACAAGTACCCTCCATCAACACATCTTTAGATGTGGACGGAATAGGCGAGGAGGTCCTGTCCGAGGGCGCCGGGGCCGAAGGGGTTTGGCAGTCCATGGTGTCTGATTCCTCCTTCCCCACCTCTCCAGGTCGTGCAGAGTCAGCGTTGTTTCCCGGGGTAGTTGAAGGTTGCCCGCTGAGCCTGACATAGATACTGCCCGTGCTGTATGCGAGCTCCCTCTTTTTCTCCTTCAACTTCTTCACGTCGCTCTCAGGAATACCTAGCACCAGAAGGGTGCCAGGATTACCTTCTGCGGCAGTGAAGTAAGTCGAATTGTAGAGTGACCAGCTCAGAATGTTGTATCTTTTATTCTGGCTGGCCAAGATCCTCTGTAGGTACTTTAGAGGTCTTTCGTTCCCCGGAACAAAGAGAGATGCCTTGGTTTTCCTCGGCACATCTCTTTGTTGGACTACCTCCAAAGTGGTTCCGGGTTTTGGTGAAGATATGTCTTTCACCGTTTGCTTCAGCCAGGATAGTGCCTGCTCGTCAGCACACCACATGAAGAGAGCACCATCGCGCAGGAACGATTTCCCTCTGAAGGCCGGTATGTCACATATCTCCGTAGTTGAGGCATCCAGAGGTTCAAAGAGTTTCCTCTCTATCATCTTCTGGAGATTAGCTGCCTCTTCACTGTTTAGTTCCCTGTGAGGAACGGTTATAACGGCGACCGCCAGATGAGACTCAGCCGCCTGAGCGTAGCTTTTCTGGGTTCCGTCCGGGTTGGTGGTTCGGGGTCGCTTGGCCTGACCCCTTGGCGAGATGGTATCATCCGCTCTGCCTCGTTTGGCATGGGTAGCCATCGGAGGCAGTGGGGGTTGGCCTGCAGCTTCCCGGCTTCCCTTTGCTCCGTTCCTACCCCTAGCTTTAAAGCTGCGCTTGTTAGGCGGCCTCTGGCCCAGTCCATCATTCGATACACTGGGACCAGAGGTGGGGATTTGTCCGGCAGCTGGTCTTTTGGATTTTTCATCCTTTCCAGACGGAAGCGGCTTAGCCGGCACGGACGACGTCCCGGTTTCCGGGGCAGACCTACTCTTCTGGCAGTCACGCGAGTTTGGCCGCTTCACAGCAGGTATGCTGTTAGCTGCCGCCGGCACGTTCCTACCCGAATTGTCAGTTGCCCCTTCTACCGTTGTCGGTCGTTCCGCAGCCGGCAAAGCACTGCCACTCACATCAGCCGAGCCCACAACAGTGCCCGGTCGGCTGCAAGTTACAGCGGGCTTCTGCGCCGCACCCGCGAGCGCAGCCTTCTGCCTCCGCTTCCGTTCCCGCTTGCCGAGCTTGCGTTTCCCGGTAGCGGGCGTTTGTTTTGGCCTTTGATCAGGCCAGCGGTGGTCTTGTGGGGGTGGCACAGACGGTATGGCCTCCGCCAATTCCCTCACATGTAGGTTGTCGGTAGAATTGTCCTCCAGCGACCCGACAATCGCAGAAGGTGTGTGTTTTTGTTGTGCTCTCGTTTTGTCCATGTTGAATGTACAGTAAAATTCACCTTCGTGGGTTCCCACCCGCCATGGAGCCCGCACATTTGGGGATGCTCCGGCACAAACTGCACGGAGTCACCAGGACTCCCACGAAGGTATAGCGGGCCAGAACGCGTTGCCGACGAGTCCGCACGGTGCACAGAGGTTCCACAGTTGCCGAGGACAGAGAGCAGCCCCAGCTCACCATGGATTCCGTGCTCCGCCGACTGCCGACCCCATCGCCCCCTCCCACTCACCCAGTGAACAACAAGAATGTAGTTCACGATGTGCCGAATACCCGGGGTTGGGTTAGACCCCAGGCAACCGTTTGACCCTGAAGTCCGGACCAAAGGGGGCGTGTTGCGAGGCAGCCGACAACTACTCCGGCCAGCTGCACGCTCAACCCCCCAGGACTCCATTCTCCAGGGCTACGGCGCTCAACTGTACACGGCAAGGCACAGGTGAGTGCTAAGCCTCACACCGTGACGCACTCACAGATCACGGTGGACGGTTCGACGCTCATTTAGCACCACCCGGGGAGCACGTGTAGGGTAGGCCTTAAGAGGTGGTAAATCCTACGGACGCGAGCATCATTACCCCCCTATTAATATTTAGTATTTAATGATTTATTTACTCACGTGGTAATAATGGTTGCGATACACACAGAATACCACCAGCGAAGAACGATAGCATCAAAGGCACTTTTCTTTTAAAATGAATCAATGCATATGTAATTAATAAATTTCCTGGGATCTTAACTAAATATGTCAACGCCAGATTAACATATTTGTTTCCTTCTAGAGTCACAGAGTTGATGATCAATCCAAAATTTATAAATGTACAAGCTGTCCACCAAACAACACATACAAAGAATCTTTTTCTCAACATTTTTGATTTAAATGTATCCCTCAGTAACTCTTTGAACGGAATGTTAGGGCTTACTTCACAAGACAACTTTGCAAGATCATTTTTTTCCACAAGTATCATATTTTTATCGGCTGCCTTTTCTAGATTTTTGACTGCCTTGTCTTTTCGTCCCTTTGTAAGAAGCCATCTTGGGCTTTCATCCAGGAGATATATAAAGGTGAGAAATAAAAATGGTGGCAAGTATATTGCTCTTAAGAACCATTTCCAGTCTGTTATCAACCACCCAAAAAAGGCCAACGTTACTCCTCCGAAAATGTATCCGAAATTGCCAAGCAAATAGAATACGATCCTTTTCTTTGATGATACTATTTCTATTACTGAAAAAAAAAAAATTATAATAATTTATAGCGTTTTAATTGAATCAAACTACACATAATTATTCAAATATCAGCGGACGGGCGAAGAGATTCTACCATCTTCCACGTGTGATAAAATTTATTTGGGAAACAACATTATCTGTGACTTATAAAGTATTTTAGTATCTGAAAAAAAATGCTAATACTTAATTTAATAAAAATAATTATATAGAAAATACAGACTTCAGAACAAAAAATATTTTATTTTATACTATTTAGTTATGATAGTACTTAATGATTAATGCATATTTAAGACTTATGTTTGTTTTCTTATGGATGCCATTGTCAGAACTGGATCAAATTGAAATAGGACGACACGGGAAGATCAAATCTGTTCACCCTATCGAAATTTAAGGGTTAACAAACATAAAAAAATGCAGTCGAATTGAAAACCACCTCCTATTTTTGCAGTCGCTTAAAAATAAAATCACTTACTTAGCATATACATTGGAGAATAAGAGTCACCGAAAGCTGATTCTAAAAACTCCATAGCAATGTAGAACCAATAACATGGTGAAAAACTTTTCAGAATACCGAAACATCCGCCTAGAACACCGGTCGTTACTATCATGATCTTTCTTCCGAACCTACAAGAAGCATGTTAAATACACTACAATATTAATTGCAGTATAGCCATGATCCTCCCATCACTAATGGGCTGGCTCGAAACGCATTACTACCCTCTCACAGAAAATCTGGATCAAATAACAGTATGGTTGTGTTTTATTCGATAAGTGACACTGGATTCCCGACCGCACAGCTCCTATCCCCTTCTTTTTTTACCTTTCTTGCGTATGTTCTACCACTTTTACGGTGGCATGTATTCTGCTGAATTGTATATCATGACACCTACATACGCTAACCCAACATCATTGGTGTTCATATTCAGAAAACCCATGTGGAATGCTGAGGTTATCTCAGGGAACAATTTTATGGAATTTCAAAACAGAAGTAAAAAGTTTTGTATGAATCAACAACACTGTTACCTTTTCGTTTGGAAATAAATTAAAAGCCTGTTGGCGATTGTAGTGGATAATTAAAAACTAGTAATGTAGTGTATAATTAAAATTAGTAATGACTTGAGAAAGTATTTTCAATATGCTTTTAAAAGCAAAGTATATATTTTTAAGTTGATGTCCAAAAAGATTTGTTCATAGAATTTCCAAGGTGCGGAATCAATTTCCGCCGGCGGTCTTTCCGAACCGATACGATCTGAGAACTTTCAAGAGAAGAGCGTATTCTTTCCTTAAAGGTCGACAACACACATGCATGCCCTCTGGTATGGCAGATTTTCATAGACGGCCGTGATAGTTTAACATTAGGTGAGCCTCCGGCCTTCATGTTTGCCCTCTCTTACATAAAAGAAAATCTATTATATATTAATAGTAATATTGGGTATAATTTTAATCCTACCTATCAGACATCGGTCCCACTAGGAGCAATCCACACATGTAACCGAAACTGTGAACTGTACCAACCAAAGTTCTCTTCCACTCTTGACAAGCTAACTGAAACTAAACAGAGAGATTAAGTGGTCTATAGTCATAACCAAGCAATTGACGACTATTGATGGTCACGAGTTCGATTCCCGTTTGGGACAGATAGATATCTGTATTGATGTAATAAATATCTGTTTTGGTCTGGGCGTTTGTCCTAGTCGGTCTCCTCACCGTGCCTCGGTACGTTAAGCTGTCGGTCTCGTTTTTTATCATACATCTGATAATAATCGTTAACTCTTGATAAATAATTTGTTCATACCCAATTAATTACTGCGTTGCGGGGGTTAGATTGCAAACGCTCTGTGTAAAAACTAAATCTGGGTAAGATACTGGGATTAAAGCTTGAAAGAATAAGATTCATAACCAAGCAATAAGTCAAAAATGAAAACTCCATAACATAGGAAAATTAGTTTTTTTAAAGATTTTAGTATTTTAAACGTACGCTTAAAATAAAATTTGATTAATATAGTGACGATACCTTAATAATTCAGGATATATTCTTTTTAATTTTAATTCAAAAATTTATAAAATACTAGCATCTGCCCACGGCACATATTCAACGATTTTTAATGAGACACGTGTAATGCAATATAGAAATAATTGGTTGCCCATCTATCATTCCCTATTTCACAGTCCTTTCCCAGAGTAGTCTCTGTATTCAAAATACATAACTTAATATATAATAAAATTTCATCAAAAGTGGTTTAGGTAAGAAAGCATAACAGAGAGATAGAGTTACTTTCGTATTTATAATATTAAGGTGGGGATTATTTTATATATAAGCTAATTGGTCATTGGTCATGATCATTTATATGTGGCTGTTATTTGTAACTTACATAAGCAACAAAACTCTCTGGATCATCATAGTACCACTCTGAGCATGGCAGTGTATAATTCGCAGAACAGTAATTTGTGTTCTCCAAGTTATCTTTGCATCTGTAATAGTATAGAATAATGTTTATTTTGATCGTTATAATATTGCACGTTTATTCGTCTAAACCCCCTGATATGGTGGTATGGGTATGTTACAGAAAATAAAATGTTCACCCTCCTATGGGTCTGTTACAGAAACTATTTTAAGGACAGATTTATCAAGTAAATTTTTGGTGTTTATACCCAATTTCCTCTTCCTACTCAATTTTCATGCCGTAAATGACCCCACACACGATCAGGCTAGTAGGGTCAATAGCAATTCACAACAAAACAACAATAAAAAAAGAATCCCTAGATAAGCAACCATGCTTAGCGAAGTTTATTTTCATCTACCTAACACATAAATTAATGTCTACCGTACGTTGGTAAAAGACTCGTTACTCGCGACTGCTCGTCAGTCGCGTTTCGAGGGTAGCAGTCGCATCTTAAAGGTTGACTTTACGTGCTCTTATCCAAAGAGTTACTGGTTCGCCCTTAGGGTTGCGGAGGTCAGATGGCAATCGCTCTGTGTAAAAACTAGCCACCTGTCAAATCAGGATAGGAGTATAAGCGAACCCCGGGTAAGTACCGGGAATATTGCTAGGAAAACGAATAGACATATTAAATACTGTAGAACTACTTGCCTTTACAAAAAATAAGGTTTTTTACCTATATTTCACTTCTTCAACAACAAAAATAAAGTTTGCTGTGTGCAAAGCATTTGTAGCAAATGCAAAAAATGCTAAACACAATATCTCCAAATGATAGCGGTTAAATATTCCATATTTGTCCAAAACGTCATCCAAGTCCATTTTCTTTTCACTAGTAACCTTTGTCACATCCATTTTTAATACAATACACACACCATTGTCTATATTTAATTATATCAACAATAATATAATCTTCGTTTAATTATATGTTAATTATTTAGATTTTCTTCAGTTATTTTCGATAATTCATTAATGATCACTTTTGCCGAAAAACTACGTCCGCTATACCAGTTCACTAAACAATATATGAATTGGGAAAAATTACTTATTGTATTAGTGTGTGACAGCATTATGCTAAATATGTGCGTGACACATAACAATCAATTTAAATGTTTTTGAAAAATATCATGTTCATAAAGTATTTTTTTATGAACAACCATGTCACACTGGTGGTAGGTCTTTTGTTGCAAGAGGCCGGCTAGGTAGGTACCACCGCAGTGTCCAATATTCTGCCGCCAAATAGTAGTGCTTAGGCACTACTGTGTTCCGGTTTGAAGGGCATTGTACGCTAGTGAAATTACTGGGCGAATGAGATTTAAGAACTAATATCTCGAGGTTGGCAACGCGTGAGTGGCACCTACTAATGGTGCTGCAAGCGCTCATAGGCTGCGGCAGCCACTTACCATCAGGTGGGCCGTATGCTTGTTTGCCAACATCTAACATAAAAAAAAAACAAAATTACGACATAGTTACAATTCAATGTAACTATATTTACAAATAATTACAACTATACAAATCATGTCTACGGGGAATGATGGCAAAGTTAGCTGCATTAACCTAATGAATCACAATCCCGATTCTTTGGGAACAAAATGATCCAGTCCTCCTATCACTTGGGGAGGGAATGAGTCGGGATGAAAGTCGGTGGTAAAGACATAAAGGCACCTGTTTAATAAATAATATATATTATGGTACTAGTACCTACCCGTGAATTCTTAGGGAGAAATTAATCATTTCTATTATATATATTTCAATTGAATTCTTCCTACTGTCATTGAACTGAACTTTCATCTTATCTTATTTGTAAATCAAAATAATAAGCTATTTGTGTGTTAAGCTGTTAATGCGTGTTTGAGTAGCTAACATCCAAATATAATTCAGAATCGATACGCTCTGTAGTACGTTTTTTGATAATCCCACGGGAACCTAACATTATTCCTGGATGAAAAGTATCATATGTCTTAAATAAGATAACAATCTATGTCCGTGCCAAATTTCCTCCAAATCCGTTCAGCCATTTTAGGATGATTGAGTAACAACCATCTAATTACCTATACAAACTTTCACATTTATTTTATTAGTAGCATTATGCCATTCAATGGCATTGAAACGGCAAAATTGTCTGTTATCTATTTATTTAAGTGTGTAAAATAATTTCGGAATGCTATTGTTGTTTAAGTATATAATAGAATAATAATTTGTTCTTTATGTTAAACTTACGCATGGTATTTTAATTTACATTAGAACATTGGCGGGTTGGCGGTTATGTTTCTTAGTAGTGTTTACATTTGAATAATGAATATGTAATTTAAGAATGCTAAGGATTTGGTCACATAATTTGACTATTTACATACTACTGTAATTATTAAGATAATTACTGTAATAGATTAAAAATAAAGACGATTTTTTCTTTATTCAAAATGGGTAAGTTCTTGACCTTCATCGAGTATGAAGGCGTATGAGGTCCACGGTTAATGTTTGATCGTAAAGAAGACCAGAAAGGCCGACAACTTTGTGTCAATCTTTGGTTTGGTTTGGTTAAGATAACATGTTTGGTTAACATAAAATGCGGATCTTTATTATGTGTTATAATTAAATTCTTAAAATCCGAAAAAATAAAGAAAGCGTGGGTGGGCAATGAGATGCGCTGGGTTAAATGGAAAAAGGCGTTTATCCGATGATAACCGAATAAGCCGAATCAAGAATTTACACTTGGGACTCTTCAAGAGAAGGGCCTTACATTCCTTTTTCAAAGGTCGACTAAAATAAAAAATATATATATATACATTTACCGTGAACTTAACCCCCTCTGATGAAGGCCTCCGATGGGTCCGAAGCTAGCCGATTGAACTTGAGTTTTAGTCGTTAAATTTTACATTAAGTTAAATAATGTCTCTCGATAGTTTTAATCGTGTTTGTGTTTACTAAAAGCATTTGAAATCAATATTTATTTCTCGATTTCCGGATAAAATCGTAAAATATATTTTCCAGCTAAGCAATATCGGTTTAATTAACGCCGTTCAAACATTTGCTCAGCTCTTGCGTATCCGGATGAGAGAAATGAAACTTGCCGTTGAAAGAATTATTGTCACTCGAAAGACTCTTCTTAGTTTGAGAAAGGAACTAATGAAAAAGTCTCATTCGCACCGATATAAATAGAAAAATAGTGATGACACCATTGTGGCGTTGTGGGTAGTGACTCGGCCTTTAACCTCGGCGGTTGTGGGTTCGATTCCCGCTCGGGCAGATGTTTGCATTGATCTTACTAATATCTGTTTCGGTGTGGGCGTTTGTCCTTGGGTCTCCCCACCGTGCCTCGGAGAACACGTTAAGCTGTCGGTCCCGGTTGTTATCACATAACATCTGAAAGTAATCGTTAACTCTTGACAAGTAAATTGCTCTTATCCAATGAGTTACTGATTTGCACTTGGGTTATGGAGGTCAGATGACAGTCGCTCTGTGTAAAACTAGTAACCTTTCAAATCTGGACAAAAATACTAAGCAGACCCTGGGTACTAGTGTAATACTGAGAATAATGTTAGGAAGAAGTGATTTGTCTGTTTTTAGTGTAACTAAACCTTTATTAACTATATATTTTTTTTTTATTTTTATGTTAGAAGTTGGCAAACAAGCATACGGCCCACCCGATGGTAAGTGGTTGCCGTAGCCTATGAGCGCTTGCAGCACCATTAGTAGGTGCCACTCACGCGTTGCCAACCTCGAGATATTAGTTCTTAAATCTCGTTCGCCCAGTAATTTCACTAGCGTACAATGCCCTTCAAACCGGAACACAGTAGTGCCTAAGCACTACTATTTGGCGGCAGAATATTGGACACTGCGGTGGTACCTACCTAGCCGGCCTCTTGCAACAAAAAGACCTACCACCAGTATGACTGATTGCACTGGTGGAATAATCTCTGCTGTGACAGAGGTTATCCCAACAGCGTGCGATGGGGTCGTCACATCCCGACGCCTTTAAATATTCACAATGTATGTGAAAAATTTAACACAATTCACGGGCATTTTTATTTAAATCTAAAAATACGTCGCCTTACTAAGGAGGATCGTTATATTGAGGCGTAGCTCTGTAGCTCTAATACTATTTTTCGCTAGTGCAATCCTGATTGAGGCCGCTATTGCTATAACAAGTTAATATAATAATTATAATCATAATTTTAATCATTTTTACATATTTTATACCTGTGCGAAGCCGGAGCGGGTCGCTAGTACAAAATAAAAAAGGAATAGTTAAGCTATTTCCAACATCGCTCATACATAACGACTTACTACGTTTTGACTCATTTAGGTACATTTTCACGTGTAGAAATTTCCCTTTGAACTTTTAAAAGAACATTCATGGTTGGTGACTTCATTTTTGGCGTTTATACTCCTTTGCAATATTTTTTATACTACTTTTTAAAAATCTAAAAATATATAAAAGACAGTATTCATCTTAGTATCTGCAAAACTTCAAACCTTATGTAAAATTTTATCAGGTTTATTCTTTTATATCAGATGGGGCAAACGTGCAGGAGGCTCACCTGATGTTAAGTGATTACCGCGGTCCATGAATATCTGCAACACCAGAGGACATGCAGGTGCGTTGCCACATTTTAGGATACACCTCTATTAACTATTCAAAATACAGCTGCTCTATGTGCTGCAAAGAAAGGAGTTCTCAATCATCACATAACACTAAATCATAAACAAAAAATGACCAAAAATTTTCGTGTTCTGATGATTTATTGCGAAGCGTATGGCTAAAAGAGCCAATATAAAGGCGATTTGAACGACAGTCGGACACGAGTAGTTATCGGTTTTAGCTGCGACAGTTTTAACGGCTTTACACTTTCAAATATTGTGACTGACGAAGGTATAGACCGTATATTAAAAAAGCTGAATAAAAAAATTCATAGCTGATCCTACTAATAACATAATAAATATGAAAGAACTACTTTATTTGAGACAGGCAAGTACATAATTATTATAAAAAAACGTGTTAAAAATTACTATTGAATAACAAAACTAATATTAATATAACTGAATTGTCATTACTATATTAAGTTATTAATATAATACACTAAAAAAATAAAAATATCAGTCAAGTGCGTGGTAGACCAAGCACTGTGGAAACTAAAAGCTTCCGCAGCTTGGTGATGACAAATCTTTAAATATTAACGAATAAAGGAACCGCAAATATAAGTTTGTAATTTGACAGTAATTACTAAAAAATAATATGAGAAAACAAAGTTATGGGAAAACCTATATATGTAATTTCTTAAAATATCTTCCTAAAAATAAATAATTATCGTTGAAAGTCATTTGATGTTCTACAACCTCAATTTTTTTCAAAATTTTAAATCTCATAGTTCAAAAGTCAGGGAATGAAATTTTTATTAATTTAAAAACTAATATCTCAACAACTACTGACTTAATCAAAAAGTCAAAATGAAATTTTATTATTATTATTATTGAAGGCTTATAAAAAAATGCTACAAACGTTGCCGTACACTGATATTTTTTTAAACTATGTTATTACAATAAACAAGTAAATAAAACTACATCAAAGCGAATAATATAATGACATCTTTGTCAACAGCAATGCAGTAGTGAGTAGGGATTATTACACAATTGTACAATTGTAAAGCTAAGACTGTTCTGACTCTATTAAACGGGTGATATGTTCCTGTTTTCGAAACACAATGGTTCATAGTTACTGGTTCAAAGTTAAACAATTACACGTGCATCGCCACATTTGACGTCAGCGACAACTCGGATATTACACTCAAGTCTGTGGATTACAATATTGTTGCTACACACAACCCAGAGAATATACAACACATATTTAAAATGTATGTAAGAAAAAGCGCGGTGTGAACGAAGTACGTTCATTGTATTTCATTTAACACTTTAATTTTTCACCATTAATTTCATTTCGTATTCAAAGCCCCTCAACCCATGCCACCCCACCCTTTGCAACTCCCAGCCACCTCTCGCCACCCCATGCCAATCCTTGCCACCCAACCCTTGGTTTTTGTTAACGCTTCCCAAACTTTTTTTGTGAGCTAGCTAACGAACCGCCTCGCGCCATAGTGGGATGCCACGGGTTCGCTTGCGCAATCAATCTTGACGTCCCGGCGTCGATCATCAATGCCTCCACGGAGACTAAATTTCTCCTCTTGGGCCAACGCGCGCTAAAGAACTTTGATCCAAAATATTAGTGATATAATAACCATTAAAGCTTGTTAGAAATTTTTGTGATTGTAGGTCCCCCCACCGTATTTCGGAGAGTACTCCTGTGATCTAGCTGTCAGTAAAAAAAATCCTATTATCATATTGTGTTTTGTATATTTCTATTTTTTATTAAGACGCACATTCGCTCAAAGCGGTTTTCGTATAAATCTAATCACAAGACTACAAAATAAAAACAATGTGTTTCTTATTATAGTAATCCCCTAATTGATTTTCATTCCTCTATAGCAATGAGTCACAAATGTTGCTGAGCCGAGTACGTAATTAGGTAAATCTAGACACAGCCCCGTCTTCTAACAATGCCTTTGATTAGTTGATTACTAGCTGAAGCGCTTTCAGGGTCTATACCGTATAACCCCACGTCTCACGATTCATGCTAACGCTATTGTTAACCGGAGCCGTGAATTTAGCTTCTATTGTTCTTAGTAATTGGGCTTTTTAGATACGGAATGCTGTGGTACCAGCTTGTTTTGTAAATAGACGAGGCACGTAATCCTGAGGCTATTTTTTCTAGCTTTGTTCTCTCTAATCTGATTAGTCTTTTGTCGTTGGAATAAAAAATAACATTCTTTAAGTACTTATAATTATATTAAGTGTACGCAATAATAAAGAAAATAGAAATTTGTTTAGAAATATCATCATCCTCATCATCAAGATTGGAGGCAGCGCTAAGCCAATAGACGCAAGCTGTTTCCCCAGTAGGCAAACTTTTAGCGGCCGACTGAGTTTGCGGCGTATCGGTTTAGTACGCCCTTCCATATATTTGAGGTGTCCACAGTTTGCTAGTTTTGCGCTCACTTTACGCAGTTTGCAGCGTTACGTGCGCCGACTGTCTTTAGTTAGTGGCCGACTCACAGCAAAACCGGTTGCAGTCGGCGGCGGTGATATGGTTGTTTGCCGGGCGTAGTATCCGTTTTCAGTCGGTCGACCTAATTAAGCGGCCAACTCATAACAGTTTGCAGCTAACTCGAATTTCAGTTCGCCACAAATTTGCGGCTAACTCAGTCGGCCGCTAAGAGTTTGCCTACTGGAGACAAAACCTTACTCGACAATGTCCCGACGTGCGCAAAAAGGGGCCTCGCTTTATTAAAGATGGTGTTGTGTGCTTATCAGTGCTGCTTATAGGGTCCTTTTCCAAAATGATCTCATTGTCAGGATCTCACAGGACATACTTAGGAATTCTGTCCTTCATCGGTTGGTCAACTAATCTGTAAATATAAAGATTTTTTTATAGCTGGTGAATGATTAACTTAGGATACTTTTATTTAAGAATAAATAATTAGGGCTCCACGAAAAATCTTAATAATAATAATAATAATTGTTGAAGCCTCAATAGCTCAACGGTCGAAGGGCCGACTCCACTCCGCAAGCTTCGAGCTTATTTGGAGGGGCAAAAGGAATATTAGTAATGCCTTGAGGAAAACGTTGCTAGCATTCAACTAACGGAGCGGAATCGGCCCTTTAACCGTGGAACTATTGAGACTAAATTATTAACATGTTCTGTCTTAAAAAATAAGCTAAATATAGGATCGTAACAAAACAATCTTTGAATGCACTGTGGCTATAATAAGAGGACGTGTCCTATCATTCAACACTTATCTCGTTAAAGTCACCAGTATACAACGGAAGTAATCGATTGTTATATTAGACGCTTAACCCGTTCATTGTCAAGACAGTAGACTCAATGGTTAAGCAATTGATCTGAGACATATGTGGTTCAGAGGACAGGGAAAGTGTTAAGCTGTTGTGTACGAATCTTCTTGTATTCCTTTAGAAGCTTTGTAGTTCACGGTCGTTAGTGAACAGCATCATCAAAGTAAAAGAAAATGTTTGAATTAGCTATGATTACTACGCTGGCAATAAAAAAATACTGAAAAATAATTAAAGTTTGTGCTTCGAAATAATGCTTAGTAACTATGTGTGCGACAATAAATTAATTAATTCTTAGATATCTAAGTGAAGAGGAAATATGGTGGTCTTATCTGAGAATGAAAGGGTTCATTTGGATGATGTTTTGAAAAAGTTTGGTGGATTCAGTCGTTATCACATTCAAGCGATAGTTTTAATTAGTTTCGCATTTTTTAATAATGGCATGCATTGTATAAACTATGTAATTGTTGCTGAGGAAACACCATATAGGTTGGTTGGGCTTTGATTTAATTTCATATTTTAAAAGAATATCAGGTTGTATAGTGAAACTTCTAGACTAAGATGTGACGTCAAGTTTTTTATTTCCGAAAAGTAGCAAACAACTGAAGGGTGGGTTGTTTAGGCCTAGGAAAAAGACAGTACAATGGTCAAACACGGAAACAAACATGGGCAATCTTAATGATTAATGTAAATTTAAGACTAAGTATAGTTTTCTCATGGATGCCATTATCTGAACTGGACCAAATTGCACCAGCTTTTAAATAAAAAATAATCATCAAAATCGGTTCACCCAGTAGAAAGTTATGAGGTAACAAACATAAAATAGATACAGTCGAATTGAGAACCTTCTCCTTTTTATTGACGTCGATTAAAAAGGATAACACTAAATTAAACAGCATTAATATAAAATGTCACCTACGGGTACTTACAATTTAAACGTTTTTCCTCCTATAGATGTAGCATCGAGCAATGTGATTCAGACACGAACGCTTTCGAATCGGTGTTCAATTTCACGACGCCGCCCGATTCCCGGGGCTGTTATAGATACCACTCGGACTCCCAGGAATGCTATCCGTCCAGTTTCAATACGTCAATTGTGGAGTCTTGCGATGAATGGATTTACAAGAAAGATGATAGTTTTGTCGCTGAGGTAAGATACAGACTGTCGCAAAGCTAATTATCTCTGTATTCAAATTTTGTTATGAAGTAAAGAATGATTGAAGAAAAGATTTGTACTTAATAATAAGGTTATTTTTTTCCGTCCAAAGTAAAAGTGATCGCAATACTATCGTATAATACTATAATGTAAACACCGTTGTGGCGTTGTGGGTAGCGAGTCTGCCTCTAGCCTTGAGGGTTGCGGATTCGATACCCGCTGGGCCAGATGTTTGTATTGCTCTTACAAATAACTGTTTCGGTCTGGGCGTTTGTACTTGTGGAACTCCCCAACGTGCCTCGGAGAGCACGTTAAGCTGGTTCCGGCTGTTATCACATAACATCAGATATTAATCGTTAACTCATGATAAGTAAATTTCTCTTATCCAATGAGTTACTTAGTGTTGCGGAGGTCAAATAGCAATCGCTCTGTGTAAAAACTAATAACCAGTCAAATCTGGACCAGAGTTATATGCAGACCCTGACATAGATATTACTTTTTCGACAGTTTCATTTGGCTTGCCAAGACTGGAAACGGACGTTCGTTGGCACAGTGCATAGTATCGGACTAATGTGTGGACTCTTTTTTCAAGGACAACTTTCTGACAAGTAAGAGAGTAACTACTAAGTATATGAAAGATATATCTAACTATCTTTCCCTCGCGGTTTCATCCGCTTTTATACTATATAGGATTAAGAAACTGTTGAACACCACGTTGCCAAATACGTGCGTGCCTATTCCAGTTCACTTCCATTTGCTCCTGCCTCAGGATGCGGGTTCCATTCCCGCTCGGAACAGATGTTTGTATTGATCATATAGGCATTTGTTCCGGTCTGGGTGTGTTTATCCTTGTCATGGTGCATGTTTTCGAACCACCGACACAAGATATCACTATCCTAATGGGAGCTGTTGAGTGTGAAGCATTTATAATTATTATTATAATTAATAAAAATCAAGTAAACAAGTTAATTTTTATTTAAAATTTAATTGAAAGAAACAGAGCTAATGTAATATTCCTTAGGAACCGTAAATACATTTAGCTTTTCATCGTTTACAAATTATAAGGTGGACAATTTTATTAAATTGAAGGTTTGATACTATAACCGAATTATATTATTATTAATAATTATATTATTATTAGTGATTATTCATTAAAAAAAGTAACATTTTTTCAGAATTGGTCGGAAAGCAGCTATTATAATCGCTGGTGTGGCTGCCGCGTTATTTGGAATTGCTAAAAGTTTTGCCACTACCTATTCATCTTACGTTATACTTGAATGGATCGAAGCCACACTAGGGGATAATTGTTCTCCGGCGTTCATATTAGGTAAGTTATTTTCTGCTTGGTTTATTCAATATTATATTATTTTCAACCAGAATAAAATTATTGCGTTTTGAGCTTTAAAATTGCCAACATTAAATTGTAAAAAAAATAATCCTATAATTTTAGTTATTATTTTTATACATATATTTTTCTATACAGCTGTGGACAATTTAACTCATTTCGTCTTTGAAACAATGTTATGTAACTGTTTTAAAAAGCAATAACTGACTTCAAACAGCTAAGCTCAAAGCCAAAGTATCATTAGCTCTTATACTGCAAGAAGTTCTATGTCTTCAAAACCCTTAAAAGTAGTAATTAAAAAACTTATTTCAGTACACAATTACTAAATATTATAGTAAATTAAATTTATTTCCAGGCGTCGAACTTGTTCACAGTGACTACAGATTGCACCAACAAATTTTCTTCTGCGTGATTGCTGCTTTGGGTGGTGTATTATTTTCCTTGGCCGCATATTTAGTTCCTTACTGGAGACATTTTGTCCGAGTGATTTATACACCGTCTCTGCTTTTCATATTATTCTACTTTATCATGGACGAAAGCGTGAGATGGTTATTAAGTAAAGGGAAGAAGGCTGAAGCAACAAAATTGCTACTTAAAATGGCTAAAATAAACAAAATAACATTAGACGAAAAATTACTTGACAATATACAATGTGAGGAAAGAACGACAAACGACTGCGCTTTAAGAGCAACGTTCAAATCAACAATAGTGATCAAAAGGTTTTTAATATGTTTAATTTGGTGGACATCCTGTACATTCATATCGTTCGGCTTAGTGGTCAATGTTGGTTCTTTGGCCGGTAATATATACTTGAATTTCGGAATAATGTCATTATCAGATATACCCGCAAGTGTTGCCATGGTCTTCATATTGAAACACTTCAAGAGAAAAAAGCCTTTATTGATATCTTTTGTGATAGCGGGATTACTATGTCTGGTTCATCCATTAATTCCTAAAGGTAAAGGTTGACGTATTTTTGTATATCTTTGTTTTTGATTTTATTTTTTATATTATTTTATGAAGATTGGCAAACAAGCATACGTTCCGCCTGATGGTAAGAAGTCACTGCAACTTGTGAATGCCTTCGATACAATGTGTATCGAAGGCGGCGAAGGCGTTGTAATGTGAAGTGTCAAATGTGCGTTGCCAACCCAAGGGATATGAGGGAAGTAATGGGAAGGGAAAAAGAAAGGGAACAGAAAATATGGGAGATTGGGCCTCCGGCGCTTTCACTCATTGCACGAAACGCAGGGGTACCTATCGATACTATCACTTTACGCTGATTTTCTGTAAGAGGGTAGTACTGCCCCAGTCGAGCCGGCCCTTTTGAGCTGGCAAAAGCATGGCTTTACTATTACAAAATTCTTTTAGTATATTATATTAAGTATGTTGCTATATAGTAACAATACAATAATTTTAGTATTTAAGCTTTTAACGGCTACGTTTGTGGGTTTAATATCAACAATAATATTTTTTTTACTATTTGATATTGTTTTTAAAGTTTTAGTCTCTATGTTTAGTAGAACTTTTATAGCTTTGATCCTCCTTTGTATTGAGACACTAGAAATTCCATTTCAAATTAGTCCAGTTCTGACAATGGAATCCATAAAAAACCATTTGTCTTAAATTCGCATGAAATACGTTTGTTAAATTCGTAACTAAAAAGTATATAATAAATTAATTTTAGAAAAAAAAAAAACCAACTTTAAAACTAAAAAGCCAAAAATAAAAATATTTTCTTCAGAATTCGGGGCCCTGCCCATTTTACTTAGTACCGAAAAAAAATATTATTTTTATTTTTTGGTTTTTAAAAGTCGGAATTTTTGTTACTATAAGTATGCAATTTTTTTCCAGAGCATTTATGGATGTCAACGGGAGTTTATTTCTTAGGAAGATTCGTATCAACGTTCACATTTGCTACCGTTTATATCTACACCTCGGAATTGTTTCCGACATATTCCAGAAATTCGATGCACGCCCTGTGTTCTGCAATCGGCAGAATTGGTTCAATTCTAGCTCCAATGACGCCATTACTGGTAATTGTAATAGCCTCTCCATAACATACATTCAAATAGCAATTTAAGTTACGATTTTAGAGGATGTAATTGGGATATTAGAAAAAGGTAACCGGTAAACGATCAGTGGGTTAAGCAACTTTAGGCGCGGTCAGTCACTAGATGGAAGATCGTATAGTGGTATTTCAACTGAGTGTCTCCGTGCCTCAGAGGGCACGTAAAAAGTCGGTCCCGGTCGTGTTATTAATTTGACAACAGTCGAAAAGTCAAGTCAGAGGCGTACGGGCGACCTGAACAACTCTGACACTCAATAAGAAGAAAAAGACCATACTGTCAATTATGATTGTAGTATGCATGTGATAGGTATTTTCTTTAATATTGAATTTACTATTGAAGTTATTGTATCTTATGTCGCTATTTAAATAATTTTAGTACCTGGTTGACCGAGCTATGCTCGTTTTTTTTTGTTTTTGGTAAATCGAAAGTCGTGAAGGGTACGGTAGACTCGATTGAAACCTTACCTGGATAATAAAATAATGATTTCGACAACAAGTTATATCCGCAAAAATTGGGACGCATCGCTGTCAGTCAGTGACATAAAAATTAAAGAAAACGTCAACTGTCATTGTAGAAATGTTTGTCATGCGATTCAATTCAATAAATCCTTGTTGCCATAGCAACGCGTGGTCGCTCAAGTGCGCTGTGAATTTATTTATATATTTTGACATTTTTAATTTATTTTGTTGACAATAGATGGCGTGTCGACAACGGCCTGAAAACACGGACAAAGCCACATTTTCTAAAAATAAATCCTAGCTAGATCGATTTATCGTCCCCGAAAACCCGTACATACTAAATTTCATGATAATCGGTGTAGCCGTTTCTGAGATCCCAATTATATATATATATATATACAAGAATTCCTCGTTTAAAGGTAATAGATTGTCGTGAATTGGATTTTCGCTCACAGAAAAATATTAATGTAGGACTTATGTAGGGGAAATTACCATATTTTTTGAATAGTTATTAGTTAGATAATTTTTAATTTGACGACATTGTGGCACAGCGGTACCGAACCGTGATTTAAGCGTTGGTGATCGTTGGTTTGATTCCCGTTCAGAGCAGATGTTTGTATTGATCATACAAGGATGTTTTCCGGTCTGAGTTTGTTTGTCTTGTCTTTGTGTATATTTCCGGACCCCTGACACAAGATATAACTATCGTAATGGAGGTCGTAGAATGAGAAGCGTTTTTTATTATAATTCAAAATGAGTTATACGTGTCTTACCATTTATCACGGTCCAGAGGCACTTGTCCCATTCTCTCACATTCTTAACTTTTAATATACAAAATTGTTATTCTCTCTGTCTTTTCACCCACACTTCACCCTCAAGTGAATCAATGCATTAATTATAAAGAAATATTAACTTTCAGACACAATACATGGATAGCCTGCCAACAATTCTATTTGGAAGTATATCAATCGCTGCTGGCTTGACAACACTGCTGGTTCCAGATCTTGATAACGAACCTCTGCCAGACAACGTTCAGCAAGCGGAAAATATAGGCTCCTACAATCTTACTATATTGTCAAATAAACGTGATTTCAAGGAATAGTAAAAGGTTTAAGATAAAGTTCTAATTTAAGGATTTATATATATTTTTATTTACCTAATTATAAATTTGGTATGTATCGGTTTATAGTACAACTTTGTTAGTGTGTGTGTATCGAGCTCACTTCAAGCCAGGAGCTCTCTCCCTCTACTAACCTATTGAAATATACAGATTTTATTTCGAATTAAATTTGGAGTTGACGAAAAGACGTAAAGAAATTAGTTCCTGACAGGGGTCCCCGGACCGTAGTCTTTTTTAAAGGATTTTTCAAAATTAGATATCCCTTTATTAACGATTCTGTCTAATTAAATTCTACGAATTGATTCGAATAACTTGCAAACCTAAACAATTTTTATTCAATAGATACATAAATAAAATTTATAGAAGGGTACTTATTATAGTATTGTTATGTCCCTCCGAGTCAGAAAAAAGCATCTACGCATATTAATATATTTTAAAAATAAAATACGCATATCAATTATTCACTAAAGTTACAACATATTTACAATTCAATACTAACTATATTTACGAATAATTAGAACTGTACAAATCATGTCCATGGGGAATGGTGGCAAGAATGCTAGCTGCATTTCCCCGCTGAATCGCAATCCCAATTCTTTGGGTGAAAAATGAATCTGCCCTGTTGCCACCTGTGGAGGCAATGAATCGGGTGTAACATCTTTAAGAAATTGTTTTGCACTAACTCTCCATGGCCCAAGTGTTTCTACTGCAAACGGCACAAAGATGTAATTTGGAATCATCATCATCATCATCATATCACCCGAAAGATGTCCACTGCTGGACATAGGTCTCCCCCAAAGAGTGCGCCACAATGACCGGTCCTGCGCCACCTGCATCCAGCGGACTCCCGCGACCTTTACCAGGTCATCAGTCCACCTTGTAGGGGGACTATCTACGCTGCGCCTTCCAGTACTTGGTCGCCATTCGAGAACCTTTCCGTCCCAATTTGGAATAAGTGATATATACTACTCCAACTTTTCATTTTTCACTTGCATATGTAATATCGTACGAGTAGTAACGTCCCACGTTTCGTTCACAATCAGGACAATCATTACAAGCAATTTGAACAATAATCCCCATTCGATACCTCGTATTGAATAACATGCATTGCGGCGCGGTTCGGATTAATATTGCAAGCAGACCCGCAGGTGCAAACGGGAACGAATTGAAAATAGCTTACGACAGCCAAGCCTCATACAATATAAACGAGAAGGTTACGATACGATTTAAGGAGCCGACTACATAATTCACGATTCATTTAAATAATAAATTAATGAATTAAGTAAATAATTGCAACAAAACCATTTTGACTAAGTAGGTTGGATTATAAGTCACATAAAACTTTTTTTTTTTATGTTAAAAGTTGGCAACAAGCATACGGCCCACCTGATGGTAAGTGATTGCCGTGGCCTATGAGCGCTTGCAGCACCATTAGTAGGTGCCACTCACGCGTTGCCAGCCTCGAGATATTGGTCCTTAAATCTCGTCTGCGACTTATTCTGTTATTGACGAATTATAAGATCTTAAGGATCTTAAATTAAACAAGAAATATGCTATATTTTTAAAATTACTACGAAAAAATAACAACGGACTAGCTACCATTCGCCACTGACAGAATTAACTTAGTATAATTTTTATTTTCTTTTTATAATACGCGCTGCAAACTCAACGGAACCCCCATTTGGATTGTGGTATCCTGTGTCAATACAAACATATTATGCTCCGAGCGGATTCGCAACCGCTACGCCACGTCGTCGAGGGTTACTGAAGGCTTTTGAACATTTCCAAGAATGTAAGCACACGTTGGTGTAGAACCCATTTCAACCGCTTGTATTGAGGCTTCATGCTTCATGAGAAGTTGGATCGCAGTGCATCTACCGCATCTATCACGGGAACGTTCTGAGGAATTATATGGATTGATCCCGCTGGTATCATTTGATCATCGGATATCGCGTCAAAATGTCAAAATCCGCTGAAAAAATGCTCTATTCCTTTAAATTATGGAACTAAATTACTTATAATAATTAATTTTAAATGTTACTTTTTTAAATATAGCATCTGTGTAAAAGAAAAATATTTCTATTCATATTTTCACAGTTTGATTCGTAGTCATCTATAGCTCATTTGCATATAACAGGTCGTTCTTGTGACGCAAAGCAATATACCTTTATGGATGTATTATCAATCCGTCACGCTCTTTGTGTCATAAAAGTATGTCTTCACCTTGTACAGAATATCGAACTCTTATTACTATCCTAACTTAATATTATGAATGCGAAAATGAGTTATTTTTATTTTATTTTCCGCCTGATGGTAATCAGTCACCGCAACCTATGAACGCGCGCGATACTTGAAGTACCACATGCGGGATAGGCGGGAAGGGATGAGAAGGAAAAAAACAAAAGGAACAGAAGAGAATGGGCCTCCGGCGCTCTCGTGTATCACAGGAAACTGAAACTGTTACTTTACGTCAAATTTCTGTGAGAAGGTAGTACCTCCCGGTCGAAACGGTCCATTTGTGCTGGGAGCAGCATGGCTTTACTATCGTTAAATCATTCTGACAGTTTTTTGATAATAGTAATGCATTTTGCATTACTGCTTTGCAATAGCATATGACACTGTTGTGGTAACTACCTAGCCGAACTCTTGCAATATTTAAAATTCGTTTACCTATCGTATCCGTCCCGTAGGCTTATAAAGAAAACTTATACCGCTCTGTACCGAGTTGAAACCGTGTCGCAATTACATATCTGCTACCAGAGTTAAAGATGGGGAGCCAATAAGGCGAATGTCAAACCCTACAGACCATGTCATGATTTTGACAAGGTTGCACTTGAAAAACATTGACAATATTAATAGGTATTTTAAATAGTTTCACATATTTCTTATTTTAATTATATCATTCAACTTTTAAGTTAAATAGTTTATTTATTTTCTTCTAAAAATCAAATTTTTAACCGATTTCAAAAAAGAAGGATTCAAATTTCGAAAGTAATAAATGCTAAATACAACTTAAAACTTTTAAAATATAATAAATAATTTTTTAATTATTCAAATGATTTTAATTCTAAAACAGCGCTTAAAATCTTTGTACTAAAAGAATCACAGCATCCCCAAAATTGTAAAACATTAATATAACAATTTATTCACAGCCGAGCTATATCCTTCTCGCTATACGCCTCGAGGGCCTTAGAAGGGATTTTTGATTTCCCCAGAGCCTCTGCCTGGTGTATAGTGTCTGGTAACAAGTCATCTGAAATATCTGGTACTAAGAAGGTAGTCAGACCCGCGACCAGGGCGGTCAGACCGAAGACCAAGGACGGCAGACCGGACCAATATGTCATCTGTGAATATAATAATAAAACAATGTTAGATAAATAATTAGATGTTATTTATAGAGATAGACTAGACTTTGATAAAGGATATAGGCTACTTTTTATTGTGGAAAACTAAATATCTGTTCCGAGCGGGAATCGAACCCGTTTACCTGTGACGCTTCAGGTGGGTTTGCTACCGCTGTGCTACAATGTCGTCGATAAAAATAAGGTTGTAAGGAAAAGTTAACAGAGTACACTGTATATATGGACGCAAATAAGCAATACCATGTCAACCCACACGAATGCAATTTCGTGAGAAACGCGTTTGAAACTTTTGAACAACTTGCTTTATATGAATTTTTTTTTGTATTGGTCAAGTTTTTGGCAATTTCAGATTTATGTAAGTTATTTTACATATTTTCACAAATATAAGTATACAAACTGCATATTTCGTATATAACATAACCCAGAACGTTTAACATAATACATAAATTGCTTGATTAAAAATGGCTTTTTCAGAAGTTTTAAGGCTTAAAACCCTACAAATATTAAATAAAAGTGTTCTTCAGCCATTTACCAACATTTCTGTATATATAACTGAATTTTTTCAATTTTGTGGGTTGACATGGTATTGCTTATTTGCATCCATATAACCTGTGGGTCAACTATGATCTTTCTATTGTAATGAAATTCAATTCAGGGAAAAAACAATTCAGGTTTTATATAGTAAAATGAAGTATATGTCGCGGTATAAAATAGAGATGCAGCTAAGTTTAGGTTGTCATTTGAATCGCAACAAGAGTTCATGGTAGGTCCCCTAAAAATGTATTTAAAACCTCAGCGGATATGTCAAACAATTTTAATAACACTGCGAGTAAAAATTGTGTGTAATTTCAAGTATTTTAAAACAATATTTACTAGGAGCGGTGTCTGTGGCGCGATGATGGATCCAACCCGACCGAGGGATGAGCACAAAGCATGCATGGAATTCCTCGTGTACGTTGGGAACAACTCTGATGTGTACAGGTAGGTTGTGGAGAAAAAGAATGTACACATCAACTTTCCCACCATGTAGAATGTAACTGATAGCCATGGCAAATCTAAAAAAAGGCCGACTTCAAAATTAAAAAAGAAAAAAAAATCTAAAGAAGTTGGTGTCATATGTGGTGATGTTTTCCTTAGCACCAAAGTAAAAAATCGGTATTACGAATTGTAACTTAATGATTAATACAAATTTAAGACTGATATGGTTTTCTCATGGATGATCAAAAAAATACAGTCGAATTGAGTACCTCCTCTTTTGTTTAAGTCGGTAAAAAAAATTATATTAAACTTTATAATTTATCGTAATATTCATCCTAGCACTTTTCCCAGAGTCTGTTTATTAATCCTTTCTGGATCAGAGAGGTTACTAGTCGTTATGCGTAGCGTTTGCCATCTGACCTACGCAACAAGGTGAACCCCACTATCCCACAAATATTACAAATGTGAAAGTTTGGATGGATGGAGTTTGTTACTCAATCACCCCAGAAAGGCTATACGGATCTGGATAACATTTGGCACAGAGATAGATTATAGTCTGGAATAGCACATAGGCTATTTTTTATCCCGGTAAAATGTACGGTGCGAAATCAATAAATAATTACAGGTCGTATCAACTAAGACCACGGTATGGATGCACATATTTTGTATGTATAACAGAAAAATAATTTTTAGATGCTTACTGGGATACCAATTACAATAATCGAAGACGAAGCCAAGGGCGAAGCCGCGGGCGTTGTTTATAGATACTATTTCGTTTAAGTTTAGAATGTAATTTAAAGAAATTTAAAAATTCTTTATTACTTATTTTGTGTTTTACTTACTTGTCGGCAAAAATGGTTGAGTTATACATATAATGGCACCAGCAAAGAATGACAGCATAAGGGGTAGTTTTCTTTTAAAACGATGCAGTATGTACATAATTATTAAATTTCCCGGGACGTCCACTAAACATGTTAAAGCAAAATTCACATATTTATTTCCTTCTAAAGCCACTGAATTGATCATCATTCCATAGTTGACGAACGTGGAAGCTATCCACCATACCAGGCATACGAAAAACCGTCTTCTTAACATTTTAGACTTAAATGTATCCCTTAGTAACTCATTGAAGGATATATTTGGACATACTTCACAAGACAATTTCTCAAAAGTATTTTTTTCTATAACCATTTTATTTTTCTTAGCTGCATTTCCAAGTATCGTCACAGCCTCATCCTTTCGTCCTTTCGTTAAAAGCCATCTGGGACTTTCATCGAGAAGATAGATGTAGGTAAAGAAGAAAAATGCTATTGTGTATATTGATCTTAATAGCCATCTCCAATCGGGTATCATCCAGGCAGTAAAGGCTAAGAAAAGTCCTCCAAAGACGTATCCTAATGCGCATAGCATATAGTACACTAGCCTTTTTTTAGTCGATACTATTTCGATCACTGCAAATAAATAATAAGTAGGAATGTTAAAAAAATGTGCGGACAGGGACCTCCGTCTGGAACAAAGTTCTTCATGTTTTTAATCAAGTTCAAATTTAATTCAAAATGAAGTATATACATCTATATCAGTCTAGCAGCCGCAGGCGCAGCTGGATGACTTGCTCACCCGGCTGTGCCCTCCAGTAGGCTCGATACACACACACACACAAACATACACACACAGCATACGGCATTTTGCTCGTGTGCTCATTTGCTTGTACATATATACCGCATACGAAATTTCATTACGTGACGATTTCTACTAAATCACACTACCCGTAAGCCGCGTTAAGGAACTTCGTTCCAACGAAAGTAAAGTCATTCGAAGTAATCCTTATTTTCAGTATGAGTGTGTGAAAGCTGCAGATCCGAAGTATAAGACTCTGTCCATTTTCTACCTACTTGTATTATGAACTTTTCCTCAACTGTAGTTTTGCAAAATCGAATGGAAGTGCTTTCCATGAGAAAGTCAGTAAACTTACTTGGCACATGTAGTTACGAAAAAAAATAAACGCCACACACTCAGTGGCTCCCATAAGGATAGATAAATCTTGTGTCGGTGGTCCGGAAACATACACAACTACAGGGACAAATACACACAGACCTGAACACATGCCTACATGGTCAATACAAACATGAAGGGACGCTGGCTACAATAAAAAAAATTGATTTTTCATGTATCACTTACTCAGCACATACATTGGAGAGCAAGTGTCGCCGATAGCTGCTTCAACAAACTCCATTGCAATGAAGAACCAATACCACGGGGAAAAACTTCTAAGAATACCAAATACCCCCCCTAAAACACCTGTTATGACTATCACTGTCTTTCTTCCAATCCTAGAAAAAGGAATTATATTGAAAATAATTACCAGTCTAATGCGTTGTGGACTACGCACAGTTGAAACTAAAGGGTTCCGCAGCATGGTTATGAAGAATCTTTTAAAAAGTTTAAAAATAATAACGAATTAAAACCGACCGCAAAAATAAGTTGGTAATTTCATACTAAGTATTAAAAGTAATATGAAAAACAAAGTTATGGGAAAAACTTATATATCTCTTAAAGTTATAGACCTATCTTCTTCAAACTAAATGTGGATAAAAGTTCATGTGGTATTCTACAAGCTCAAAAGTTAGAGGGGGACACGGTTTTTACGACTTTAGGAGATAATATCTCTACAACTACTGGCTTAATGAAAAACTCAAAATCAAACCTCCTTATCATTTTAAAAGACCTATCCAAAAATATCTCACACGTTGCCATACGTTGAAATTTTTTTTTCAATCCTCAGTTACATGTATGGACTGCTACCCTTAATTTTTATATATATTAAGATTTTATTACAAAATCGTTGTGCGGTTTATGGAATACACCTATTTAGTAAATTTCGTATAGATAGAGTCCATGGTCTCCGAGTAAAATGACTGTGACAAACGGACGGTCGGACGGACAGACGGACAGACGGACAGACGGACAGACGGACAGATGGACGGACGGACAGACGGACATGACGAAACTATAAGGGTTCCGTTTTTGCCATTTGGCTACGGAACCCTAAAAATGGAAATTATATTGGCTTCAATAGCACAAGTTCTAAAACTATGATGTAAATAGACCCAATAGTCTCCGAGTGAACTGACTGTGACAAACAGATGGACGTCAAGAAAAGGTTCTAGTTTTGTCATTTGGCTACGGAACCCGAAAAATCATGTATTTGAAAGTTTATACGGTATTTACATAAAGTTGTTAATTTGGAATTACAAACAGAAATTTAAATTTCATTTTTTTTACTATCCTTGTTGTTCTACTACGAAAATGAAAAAAAGTGAGACCCGATAACAGCGCTCCCTACTGGGTCCAAATGTTAATCTAAACCATTCTCGAATCCACCGGAATACACCCGCCGTTTAGGAGGAGTTCAGTGACATACACACGTACAGCAAAATTATATATATAAAGATATACATAGATATAACAAACATTTAATAAAATACAACCAAATTTAAAATTGCTTGCTTGTTTGCTTGTTTGTCTGTAGAATTTTCAGTTTTATATCTTTCTATAAAGCTGCATACAATACAAAATAATATCCATTGTAAATCTATGTGTAATCTTAAACAATTTAAAGACCACAAGAGCACGTTTTTCACATTTCATACAATAAACACCGCACTAAACAGTGGTTTAAAAATACAATAGCTTGAAGCTATTGAACTCTTACAATGATGTTTTGTATGCGTTTTTTACATAGTAAAAAATACTCTTAAGTTGACTTTAATAAAATAAATAATTTTATTGTTGTAAAAAGGGAATCTGTGATTGTGTATCATCTACAGATATTTACCAGCGTCGGGACGTGACGACCCCATCGCCCGCTTTTGGGATAATATCTGTAACAGTGTTGCAAATGCTCATAGGCTATGGAAACCACTTCCCATCAGGTGGGCCGTATGCTTGTTTGCCAACTTGTAGACGAGGAAGAAAAGCTATGTGTTTTGGGTATGTCAAATATAAAGGGGTTGCCATTGCGATGCCTCGCATTCCTGTAGTAAAAGGGTGAGGGGGAAAAAAAAAAGAAATTGGGTTGAACCTGTACTGTGTCTGCTTTTTAAAATAAAAAGTGGAAATACTTTTATAAGTATTATTACGGGCAATACTTCTTCTCTGTGTGCTAAATATTAATTTTCACAGGAATTTGCTGATATCATGATAGCGATAGAAACACTATTGTTTTAGCAATGAATGACAGAATATAATTATGTTGTAATCTATTCTTAATTGCATTAAATAACTAAATGATTAAACTTACAATTATTTTCCTATGTAATATTATTTTAAAGTTTAATAACATTCATTAAACCGCTAATTACTCAAACAAAATACCTCGAGGGTAATGGTAAATACCACTAAAAAATATTTAAAAAAAAAAGCAAAATATCATTGATAAGTAAATTATTGGTAGGTATTATGCATTTAAATTTAAAATATAAACTGTGTTCTGATTGCGATTTAATTTAAGATATATATTGACGTAAAATAACAAAAGTTGGACACCAACCTTGTTGCAAATTAATTACCACATTCAAGGCAATTGCTTTCAAATTCTTAACTTACAACTTCTATACATATATTACTTCTGCAACTGCAATAATAGTAATATGTCTACCAAAGATTGAAATTTCGATCATATTCTATAAGCCAATGTTTGTCACAGCTGTTGTAGTGGGTCCACAACATACAAACTTGGTCATCATTGTTGGATTAAAATTTAAATATACCTGTCAGACATTGGTCCCACTAGGAGCAAACCACACATGTAGCCAAAACTGTGGACTGTGCCAACCAGCGTTCTCTTCCACTCATGACACGCTAGCTGAAACTACACAGAGAATAAGAAATGTAGACGTTAGAGCTGAGCAATTAGCGGATGTAAATTTAAAACAAGTTTGGTATTGTAAAACTGCATTGACTTTCAATTATCTCCTAATGCTCGCTCCTTATACAAAATAGTTAGTGACGGTCTTCTTGGCGGTCCTAAACACATGATGGCTCTATGGAGCGATATTGTCCAATGCAAAGCTCCCTAAATAAGATTAAAAAAATAAAACAAAATATTCATAATTATCTTATCAAAATCTTGCCCAGAATTCCATTATAATCAATGAAATAGCTTTCAACAAAGATAGGTATATCTATGCCAGAATTATTTAGATAGTTTTTCTTAGATCACCAGATCCTCGTTATCTTATTGAACCAAACAAAACGAAAAAAAGCCAAACGTGATGAATCTGACTTGAAGCTGTTAATATCTGACGTGCGTAATCATGCCACCCCTTACCATCCGATTGTCACTTCACTGCTTGATACCCCTAGATATCCTTGCCGCCCCATACTAAAAAAAAAATCTTTCCGGTAACGTTTTTACGTTCTCCTAAGCCAACTCTTAATGAACTTCGTTCCAATAACTTATAGTTTCAGACATCTGTGAGCTATATAATATATACTATAACTATATATACAGTAATATATATAATTGCAACTTACATTAGCAACAAAACTGTTTGGATCATCATAAAGCCATTCTGAACAAGAATGTGTAGCATTAGCTGAACAATAATTTGAATTATCGATATCATCTATGCATCTGAAACAATTCAGCATTTTATAATAAAACAATTTTTTTTTTCTTTTTTACACTATTCTAAATTTTTCAAATTATTATAATTTCTCAGTTGGATTTTCTTTAAAAGCGTGTTTTTTTAACTATTATTATTTTTTAATTTTTAGATGGATTTTTAAATTATTAAATTATCACCGGTTCTTTTTAAATTATTAAATACGTTATGAAAGTTGTCAAAATCATGTTCAAAGTCCCCATTACATACTTAAGAAGCTAATAAAAGCATGTTAAAAACAGTACGAAAAATATTACCTGTAATTCACTTCCTCGGCAACAAAAATAAAATTAGCACAGTACAGAGCATTTGTGGCGAACGCAAAAAACGACAAAACCATTACTTGGAAATGGTAACGATTGAATATTCCATATTTATCTAAAATATCGTCTAAATCTATTTTCTTTTCACTAACAACTTTTGTCGCATCCATTATGGTATGACACTATCTTAAATAAGTTTGAAAATGTCTTAATACTTAATTAAAACATTTTCAATAGTTTATCTATTTTAGCGAACAGTAATACAAACACGTCTTGTGTAGATGTTAAATGAACAATAAATGAATTTAATGATGAATTTATTCCATTGATGCGTGAAGGCAACATAAGTATAATAGGTAAAGGTTGTCGTGCTAGTAATAACAAATTATTATTATGATAAAGAATACTGTAAAATTTCAATGACAAAATTATAAGACTGTCACAATATAATCTATAAAGAACTAAGTTCGAACGAATAAACATAAATTTATACTTGATGTCAATTTTCAAAATTAATAGTATCTGATTGAAGCTTCGATTCGGCTTCCCATTTGGCCATTTTCTGACAAAAAAGCCTCCCGTGAAACTTTTCGTTTCCTTTCCTTTTTTAAAGTAAAACTATTACACATTGCCCAATTTTTTTTGTTTATCTTTACCATGTCGGATTACAGCCGGACGTGAAGTCTTCATTTATTTTTATTTTACTTTATACTAATTTGATATTCATATTATTTAGCATAGTAATAGGTCTGATAAGCATGTTTTTTATATATATTTTTATGTTCTAAAAAAATATGAAGATTGCCTTTTTTGAATATTCATGAGCAACTATAAGAATGAGCCATATAAAAAATGTAATATATAGGTACATTGCGGTCGTAATATAAATTGTCCTTATAAGTGAAACATACTTTTCACTAAAATTTCTTTGAGCACCTGTATGTAAACTTCACCAATTTAATGTGACGACCCCATCGCCCGCTGTTAGGATAACCTCTGTCACACCAGAGATTATTCCACCAGTGCAATCAGTCACACTGTGGTAGGTCTTTTGTCGCAAGAGGCCGGCTAGGTAGGTACCACTGCAGTGTCAAATATTCTGCCGCCAAATAGTAGTGCTTAGGCATTACTGTGTTCCGGTTTGAAAGGTACAGTACGCTAGTGAAATTACTGGGCGGACGAGATTTAAGAACTAATATCTCGAGGTGGGCAACGCGTGAGTGGCACCTACTAATGGGGCTGCAAGCGCTCATAGGCTGCGGCAACCACTTACCATCAGGTGGGCCGTATGCTTGTTTGCCAACTTCTAACATAAAAAAATGAATATAATATTTCTTATATATTACTCTTGTTTCTACAACGAAACCCTAATTCTGCGCAATAAAAAAATGCAAAATAAAATAGCCTGGTTGTACTCCTTTTTTTTTTTTTTCCTAAGGACGGAATCAAATTTGAGCCCCCTTGAGGGCTGCCCCTTTATCACGGCTGAGTCTCTGTACTCGGCCCCCTGCCCGGTGACGCTGTCAAGGCCAGTAGGGCCAACAGCAATATACATTCCGAAAAAAAATCTTTTTTCTTGGGAAATGCAGTTACGCACTCGAGCGCCGGGATGGGTGCAATGGCGCCGGAGGTGTGTGGACTCGAGGCCGGGGTCCCCTACCAACTAAAACCCAAAGGTCCCATCTAGCGACATAATGGGACATCGCGGGATCGCTAGCGCATTCACCTCGACGCCCCGGAGGTTGCCCACAAGGGGCCTACCAGGGGCGGCAACCAGCTTATAAGAATAACCACAGATAAGAATTTTAAAAACAGTGTTTTTGTGATAACAAACACATTGCTTGATATGTATGTATGAGTATTGTGATTATATAAGAATGATATTTATATTATGGACGATATATTAACGGCTAAGACGTGTGTCATTAAAAATATATAATCATCGCATACACTATAAAATATATTAAGCATGCTTAAACATTGTTTTCAACACGACGTTGTGGCGCAGCGGTAGCGACCCTGCCTTAAGCGCCACAGGTCGCAGGGTCGATTCCCGTGCGGGGCAGATTTGTATTACACTTGAGGCATATTAATCAACCATAGTAGATCATGTCTGTAAACAGAAAATTAAGATAACATAAATATATGTCACACCTTCAGAACGAAAACAACAGAATGAAAAAAAAGTGAAAATTTAGTTACCAGCGTAAAATGACTTAAAACTAAACTCTCTGTGTAACAATAGTCCAAACATAGCCGTAATCGATCGTAAATAGCTGACGTAAATAACCAAGAAAATATAATATATAAAAGAATGTGCAAGTGTCATTTTAAAACCGTTTTTGTTGACTCCCAAAAGTTGCTTTTTTGAGTTACTTTTCATCCTAAAGGTGTGATTGGAGCTTAGCAAGATGTCACGTGAATACAGTTATGGAACCTATTTAATACGTTGGATTAGAACGGCAATAATTGAAAAGTTGTCATTGATGGTGTCGAGACGATTTATTTATTTATTTCGTATGGCACACAAAACAGGTAACAACTACAAATAATTTAACATAAACATGCGTTAAAAGTTTTAGACAAAGTTGGCACCCAAGAACATGTGTACACATCTTAACTAAATACTGAGCTAGCTACAGTTACTTATAATCGAATGAAATTGAAGATTCCATAATTATTTATATTAAGATTATTAATATACTGTTTGTTTTTATATACAATCATAATAATATATAAAATAGCTTAAATTAAATGTTGCTGAAAAAGAAAAATAGAGTAAATTTATTATTAAGTTGGGTACAATTTAAAAGGGAAACAAAAATTGTACATTAATCGTCACGACGAGGATATGTATTGCTGAACAGTTTTCTTAAATCGGGCAATGTTATTATCAAAAATGTCTATGTTCTCATTTGTTGCTGCAATGTCATTGTAAAGACTTCAATATTCATCATATAGAAAACCTCATGGTACTTAAGTGCTGTGTAATTTATCATTGTGAACTGTGAACAGTGTTATTTAGTAATTTTAAATTGAATAAATTGATGTGATTAAAAGTATTGCTGATTAATATAAGTTATTTATAAATTTAACCTATTTAAGCCTACAAAAATGGTTGACGAAATTGGTAAAGACTATCTTGAGCCTGAAACATTTCATATACATAAAAATGCTTATGAATTCTGCTTCACTAGACTGAATATTATAAATTCTATATTAATAGGCTCAAATTAAGACTTTCTTGCTCTTCTTCTTCGTCCTAGCATTATTCCTGGTATTGACCCCGGGTTTGCTTATGGTCTTGACTGGTTACTAATTTTTACAGAGCGATTGGCATCAGATCTCTGCAACCTAAGGAGCGAACCAGTAACTCATCGGATAAAAGCAAATTGTCTGTTAACAGTTAACGATTATTATTATCAGATGTTATGATAACAACAGATACCGGAAGCTTGACGTGCTCTCCTAGGCATGGTGAATACGAAGGATGAACGTCAGTCCGAAACAGATATTATAACAACATCTGCTCCGAGCGGAAATCGAACCTGCGACCGTCAAGGCTCAAAGCAGTCTCGCTACCAGCCACGCCACAACGGTCGTAAAACTTTATCGTTGCTAAAAATAAATTACTTATAAACATTAATTATATGGCACGAACTTTAATCAAAGACATTTCCTTGAAAACACCTTCGTAATACTATGTAATATCCTCTATGTATACCTATTTGGACTTCCTACGTCTTGATTATGCATAGTTATAACGTTCGATGACAGTCTTCATCCATATTTGATTCCTCATAAATTTATAGACACAAGTTAGTAGTCTGACGTAAGTAGGAACAAAAAAAAATGCTATTAAAATTGTGTGACTAATTATTTTTCTATTTTTTATTATTCCACTGGTCTTTTGTTGAAAGAGGCCGGCTAGGTAGATACCCCCGCAGTCTTATACATTTTAAAGCAAAGCTGTAGTGTCTTTGGCATTACTGTGTTCCAGTTTGAAAGGCACTTTAGTGAAATTACTGGACGAAGGAGATTTAGGAACCAATATCTTGTGGTTGGCAACGCGTAAGTGGTACCTGCTAAGGGTTGCAAACGCTCATGCTTGCCAACTTAGTAACATAAAAAAGAGAGTAATACTTCTCCAATCGAGCCAATTTATTCATGCCGGAAATAGCAAGACTCAAGCACCTTTGATTAAATAAATAAACGCAATACACTCATCGGCCTCCATTATGAAAATTATATTCCGTGTCGGGGGTCCAGAAAAATACACAAAGACAAGCACAAACACACCCAGACCGGAACACATGCTTTCATGGTCAATACAAACATCTGCTCCGGGTGGTGGTTAAGGCAGGTTCGCTATCGCTGCGCCACAGTTTTGTCGTTAATAAATATATCAAATGATTACTCACACATTTCTTTTTAGTGTGTGAAACTATTGTATTCAATGGCTAACACCTGCCGCTGGCTAACAATACGTAATAAAATTAATATTCATGTTTTTGGGACCAAAACGGAAAATGGTATTGCATCCGCTTATAGACAGTAAATTTATTAATACGGTGTTTCGGTAGCGACATCACAAACTATCACGACGCTAAAGTATTTTAATTATTAGTAAATGTTGCTTTTAAACTGTCAAGTTTCTGTCTTGGTTATACATGGGATCTTACAACTCTTTGTAGTAGAAGAACTGCGTTGCGAGATTTGGATTTGAAACTTTTATTATATATTTAGGAAGAGCTTGATAAAGAGATTTATATGTGTGTGCGTCATTGTTGAACCTATAAGCATGTGGCTTTGTTATTTGGTGAACAATTAAAAAAAAAAGGGAGTTTAAAGTTTGTATGGGAGGTCTGCCATTTTTGAAAGTAGAAGCATGTAACCTTGCTGTTCGGTAAACAATCAAAAATAAAGTAATACGCATTTTCACATTTTCTAAAATTCCACTTCAAAGGGTCGAAATGGGGGTTCAGAGTATCATTAAAATCATTATTCCCGCGGGCGAAGCCGCTGACAGAAGCTAGTTGTGTCCAAAAAACACTTCATATAGATAAATATTATTGAAAACATTTCTGAATAAATATTCTAATAATCAAGTGAAATTGTTTTAGCTACTAAATCGGCTTATTAGAGCTTAAATTCATAATTAATTGGCCTATATTCCGTTGCTGGAAATTATGTTTTCGAATAACTCAAATAATAAATACATAATTTATAAATTAGCAACATTTAGTTGGTGGTTCGGTTTTGTTTTATAAAAATGCTTTATTTTTTTTCACCGATTTCAATAAGGATGTGATCTATTCGAACTGTTACAGACGTCCCATGTATCCCTTATTGCTGACTCCTCTCCCTTACCGCCTACTCATCATTTCCTCCTCCTAACGCCTCAGTCGCCTATCCAACTCAGTCAGTCTCCATCCATCATCCACCAGCGACGGTCGTTTCAAAATACAATCTCTGCGTTTTATTCACCGAATTCTTTTTTTTTTAAAGACTAAATCCGAGACTCCCGTAACAGAACGTATGTGTTTTTTTACTGATTGTGTTTATTAACTGATTACTCAAAGACGGATCGACTAATTTGGATTTTTTTTGTAAGGGTATATTGCCTCGGTCCCATTGTAATCTGGTGTAGACCTCATGGTGGTATTCTGTAGAAATCGAGGAAAGTCATTTGCGGTTGATTGCAAATTGGGTATTTTTAGAGTAGCTGCTTTTGCTCTGATATATCAGCATTTTGTGAAGCGAAATTGCTGATGATGATCACAAATGGCCCCCAATACTACTTGAAAATTTCTTGGGTTGTGATACAATTAGGTATTCCAAATTACATACTATAATCAGAAAAAAAATACGAACTAATTTCTGTCTTAATAATTCTAAATTTTCAATAAATAACGTTACACACTAAACGGCCATGTTGTATCCCGTGTCGGAGGTCCGGAAGTAAACACTACGACAACGACAAACACACCCAGACCGGAACACATGCCTGTATGGTCAATACAAATATCTACTCCGAGCAAAAATCGAATCCGTGACACAGCAAAATATTTAACCTCAAAGTTCAAGTTTGAATAAAAACTATGTTTTAATCAAAAGAGAACATAAAGAAGTCATTCATTGCTAGTTCATGAACAAAAACAAGAGAGAATCTTGGGTCGTTAATTACTCATGCAAATTGGCGTCGGAGCCAGAAGTGCGCACGTTTTGATGCAATTATTACAATATCTTGTAATATGCTAACTAGGGCCATGACATCTGCCTTTGTAAACTTGCCTGTTCTGTTTAATCTTAGCTGTGCTCATCGTAAGAGGAAAGTCTAATACTTATGAAAGTAATAATTTGGTCAAAGGTTCAACTGAACTCCTAAACAAACCAATTCAATTCAGGTAGTAAAAGTTTTATGGAATTTTGAAATAAAGTAACGCCTTAACTCTGATGAATTTAACGAACAATTGCTACTAGCATTTTTCCCAGGGTCTGCTTATTACTATTATCCAGATTTGACAGGCTAATAGTTTTTACACAGTGCGATTGCCATCTGACATCCGCAAATCTAAGGGTGAAACAGTAACTCATTGGATAAGAAAAAAATACCAATCAAAAGTGAACTATTATTTTTATTATCAGGGGGCTTACCATTAATTCTTATAGGGATTCAAAATCGCTCCACCACACACCATGACGTATATATACGTCATGGTACGAAATAGCGATCTAGCTCAGTTTTGGTCGTAATTTTAATCGCAATATGAGATCATGGTTCCTGTTCTGTTTAATCTCAGCTGTGTCCGTCATAAGAGGAACATCTAAAACCTATGAGTCCTATGGAAAAAATTAAAAATTTGGTCAAGGTTTAGGTGAAATCGAAGCTTAAATCCATCATCATTCATCGTCAGAATAAAGAAATTTAATGGGCACTAGTACAGTTTCAGGAGCTTCTTTTCAGCGAATACTCTCGCAATGCAATGAGATTCAGCTCCATCTTGTTAGTGGCCTATATAATGAAATTTGCCTTCGTAAGTAGATGGTCTAGTTGGTTACTAATTGATCAGTATATTTGAATACTTGGTCAGTACTCTGACAATAGCTAGGGGCAGTTTAAGATTTTTAATAAGATTCTGCCGAAGTTTTGTTAGGGCACTTCAGAGGTATTAATTTATTTTTCCGGGATAAATATTATCCTATGCATTAATCCAGGTAACAATCTTTATCTATGCCAATTTTTATTCAAATCTGGTCGACCGTTTTTGCGTGATTAACAAACATCCAAACATACAAACATACATTTATTATATTAGTAGGAAGAAGGATTTTAAACCCAATGGTTTAAGTTTAAGACCTACGCTTAATAATAAGCAATTGTTTTAAGTTATTAGTTCATTCTCCACTAAATTAATTCATTATATACTCTTCGAAGAGTTTTAACTGAATAAACGATATTTTAAGACTTGGACGTCTAAATTAACAAACTTTATAAGACTTTAAGCTACCTAATTTATTTTCTTATCCAGCAGGATCATAATAAAATGAAATCAATATAATAAAATGCCGTACACCTGGGATACTTCTGTCTCTTTCTCTCTCGCACTCTCTCTCTCTTGACTTCTTCTTCTATCGGCATCCGAGAAGGAAAGTATTTTCTCCTATGATTTAACATAATAAAGCCTTGAAAAATATTTAACAAAACCTCATCGCCTTTCTGAAATGTCGATGATGTTTCAATTCGATCTGTTAAAATTGTCATATTATGATAATAAATAATAATAATAAATAAATAATAAACGCTGCACACTCAACGGCCCCCATTAGGATAGTAATATCCTGTGTCGGGGGTCCGGAAACATTCACAATGACAAGGACAAATACACCCAGACCGGAAAATATGCTTGCATGGTCAATACAAACATATTATGCTCCGAGCGGAAATCGAACCCGCGACCTGTGGCGTTTAAGGCAGGTTCGCTACCGCTGCGCCGCAACGTCGTCAAAGGCTCATATTGTAGTAGTATAGCCATTTTTTCCAGCACAAATGGGCCGGCTCGATCGGGAAAGTATTATACTCTCACAGAAAATCGGCGTAAAGTTATAGTTTAAGTAGGGACTGTTGCGTTATATGCAATAAGTGAGAGTGCTCATCCCTTCCCTCCTGTTCCTTGGGTTGTCAACGCACATGTGATACTTTAAGTATCGCAAGCGTTCATAGGTTAAGGTAAATTTCTACCATCAGACGGACCGTATGCTTGTTTGCCAACCGTGATGAAATAAAAAAATAAAAAACTAGAAACAAATATTTAACAAAACGCAAAACATCGTCGCGTTTTCAAATCTGGATGATAATTCAATTCGACCTGTTAAAATTGTCAGTTTATGATGAGGCTCGCATTTGTGAATTAAATTGTTCAGTAAATACTTTTTGATTTAGAGTGAGGGCGTAACACAGGCTTAGCGGGTATTGAGTACGACAACGGCTCGTTACAAATTCAAAAAAAAGGTACAACGTTCTTGGGGGACTATGTCCAAATATTATTATGTGTTTAAGTGCTTAGCCTATTCGTGCTAAAAAGAACTAATTAAACACTACCACTCCACTGCATTCTATAGGATATATCTTGTTTTGAGGTCTGAAACACAAACTAATACGCAAGCTTGTATGGTCAAAACAAACATCTTTCCTAAGCGGAAAAAGCCTCTAACTGGAGCTTAACACAGTTTCAACACATCTGCCCTCCTTATTTTCTTATTTTCTTATTTTTTTTTATTTTTATTTATTATATACTTATTATTTATTATATACTTATTATTATACTTAGTTGTTATTTTGAATTTTCTGAAAGACACTTCAATTTTATTTTATTTATTTATTTATTTGGCTAAAAGTCGTTACAATAATCAGTTAGGTTGATACATTACTGTCTTATGTCTAGATTTAACAACTTGTTTATGATAAACACAGCATGCATATAAAAACAAAGAGAGAGAAAGATTTTAAATTTTAACTACATACTTAGTACAAGGACTTATTCTTATTTATATTTAGCATAAAAGAAAATGTAATAAAATTATTTGGTAAAAACGAGATAAAAGGTCAACTTAACAATGACAAAAAAACAAAAAAAATTGAAAATTAATAATACTAGGCTTTACACATAAGTTTTTTTATCTTGGCTGGCGTGTCCCAAAAAATGTCAAAGACTGTGCTATATTTATTAATTAGTCTACACAAGCGCGGAACAGGAGAATTCGCACCAAGTACTGTTTTCCGAAGAGGTGGTAAGAACGGCTTTACTGGAATACGCGGCAACCTATACGGAATTTTAAGCTTGATTCGAGCCAAAGTATTAGGAGAGTCGTAATTTGAGTTTACCAGCTTATTTAAGAATATTAAGTAAAGCACATCCCTGCGTTCACTTAAAGAAGTCATTTTGAAGTGATTAAGTCTATTAGGGTAAGAAAGCATAACTTCAGATATACCTTCAGACTGAGCGAGATGGCAGAGAAACCTTTTTTCAATCCTTTTAAATATGAGTATGCATTATAATATTACTAAAATCCCTTTAAATTATAACATCACTTAAAGGTACAAAAACGAAAACTCAAATGAAAAACTCAAACGTAAATATAACGCATAAACGAATGCTCTTTGGATATTTCGAGAGCGTGGACCCGCATTTCCGGCAGTGACGTCACTGGGCAGATGTAACGGCGGCTTCCGGACGGTCACTTCCTCTACGGATATGCCCATCCGAGCATATTCAGTGAATACTATTAAAACGCTTTTAAAGTAACATTTACTGATATCACGATTTATAAAGGAAACATTACGATGGGTTATATTCTCGATATACACAATAAAATCATATCGCGATATTGTGTGTATTTATAAGTAAGAATACTAGTATTGACAAACAAACATCCGTCAGGAACTCCGATTGTAATTCGAAATGAAATCTGTATATTTCATAGGTTATATTATAAAAAGAGACAGGGACACGGAGAGAGCAAGAGAGACACAGCGGCTACGGCTGTATACCGGCTGCGCGCTCTCTTGCTCGTGTGCTCATTTGCTTGTAGTTGGCTCGATACATACACGCACACATACGGCATTTCGTTACGTGACGATTTCTACTAAATCGCACTACCTGTAGGCCTCGTTAAAGAACTTCGTTCCAAAATTATACATTATTAACACTTCTAAATAAGTGAATCTCGTATAAGTACATGCATCTATAAATATAGCGACAAGCTTTTATATCTTAGAAATAAATTGATAGACTTCATCCAATTAGAAAATTAAGTTGCTTATACTATTATTTAGAATCCTTACTATAAAACCTAACATTCTTTTCTACTGTAAATTCGCTCACATTTCAGTTATTACGATTTATATGTGGAAGCAAATAAGCAATATCGTGTCAACCCACACGAATGTCATTTCGATTTTTTTGGCAATTTCAGATTTATGTGAGTTATTTTACTTGTTTTCACAAAAAAATAAGTATACAAACTGCATATTTCGTATATAATAGAACCCAAAACGTTTAACATAATACATAAATTGCATGATTAAAAAATTTTTAGAAGTTTTAAAGCTTAAAACCCTACAAATATAAAGAAAAATGTTCTTCATCCATTTACTTCTGCATATATAACTCAGTTTTTTCAACTTTGTGGTTTGAAACGGTATTGCTTATTTGCGTCCGTGTGGGAGTTTGTTTGATTTATTTATCATGTTACAATATAGAAGAAAGATGTTGTAGTCTTAATATTAAGAGCTGGTTGTTTGTTATTTGCATCTGTCGTATCTGTTACGGTGCGTTTTTTTTCAAGGAGTCATGTACGGCGTCAACTATAAGGTAAAACAAAATTAAGTATATTACTTTAATTAAAAAAAAAGAAATGACATCACTAATTAAAATTATGTACTACTTGATCGATGTGAGATACAAGATTGAATATAAAATTAAATCAATATTTTAAATTCAAATTTAACATTTACAACGAATTAAACTAATGCGGTGAGCTCTGATAAAACACTTTTGAAGTTTCCGATGAAATGGTTATTATGGTAACCCGGTTTTTTTATTATTTAACGGTTTTTTCGTTGAATCCGCGAGACGTGGGAACGTAACAAAGGGATCTTGAATGGACGTATTTTGATTGGCGATTGAGGCACTGATTGATAAAATTAATAAGGCAGACACGAAAATCAAGCGTGCTGATCCTAATTTAGCGGATTCTTCGACATACTTATAATCAGACAGACGATTATTTCTCTAAAATCTTTACGTAAATAAGTCCACTCGATTGGAGTTTCGGGAAATTGTAGTCAGTAATTAATGTTATTATTTGCTTATTATAAAATTAAATTCATTTATAAAGCATTCCAATTAACGCCCGAATACTATTCTTCTATAAATATCAATTTAATTCCGCTTCAAACCATATAATGCTATTTGCATTTAATTAATACTTAATTACGAATTGAATTCTGCCTCTGTATTTATCATGTTGTATTTTATTTATATCTGTAACTCGTAATCGTCAGAATGATCACTGTGGTGTGTTGGTAGCGAATCTGTATTTAGCCTCGAAGATTGCGGGTTAGATTCCTACTCGGGATAGATGTGTGTGTGTGTTTGTGCTTGTACATCTCCTCACCGTGCCTTGGAGAGTACGATCAGCTGTCGGTCACGATTGTTATCACATAACATAAGATAATAATAATCGTTAACTTTTGATTAGTAGTTCTCTAATGTTCACCCTTTGAGTTGCGGATCTCAGATTGCAATCGTACTGTGTAAAAACTATTAAGCTGTCCAAACCGGATATGAGTAATAAGTAGACCCTGAGAATGCTAGGAAAAGTAATTCATAGTCATCAGAAAACAGGCGATACTTATTGAAATAAAATTCCATAAAACATTTGTACGGTTAAATTTAAAATAATCACTCTTCAAAAGCTACAACCGAAAATGACAATTAGTTTTTCGGTGGAAAATATTGTTCCGCCCACTTCCGGCTTAATAACTGAAGTTTGACAACTTGACAACTGTCTTTCTAGAGGTCTTTTTGATTTTATGACAGTTGAGAGAAGTTTGAATTGTAATCTTGAATCTATTTTATGAAATTTCCAAAAGATCAGTAAAATTGCTAGCGTATTAACAACTAATCTTCTTTTTGTTCTTCCTAGTATTATTACTGATACTTAAACAGGGTCTGCTTATACTGTTATCCGGATTTAACGGGTTACTAGTGTTTACACAGAGCGATTGCCATCTGACTTCCGCAAACTTAAGGGGAACCAGTAACTCATTGGATAAGAGCCAATACCTATAAAGAGTTACCGATTATCATCAGATGTTATTATAATAACTAGGACAGACAGTTTAACGTGCTCTCTGAGCAACCCATCTGAAGCTTAAAACAGTCTCGCTACCAGCATATATATGTATTTCAGTATTATGTGTGTATGATTATGTATATATGGCGGCAGTAGATTGCCGCCCCTGGTGGGCCGCGTAAGCGGCAAGCGCCGGGGCGTCGCGGTTGATTGCTTAAGCGACAACCCGTGGCGTCCCACTATGGCGAAAGGTGGGACCTTGGTGGTTTTAGTGGGTATGGGGCCAGGCTCCGAGTCCCACACCTCTTGCGGCAATGCGCCCGTTGCGCTGGAGCGTAACTGCATTTCTCCAAGTAAATAAAAAGGCACAACACAACGGTCGTCCGTATTAACAAATAAAATAAAACTAAGTAAAGAAACACCTAATGCTCTTAAAATATATAATGTTTTCTAAGTCCAATAGATAGACAGTTACCCCTCTTCGATAGACGTGGATTACCTTAATCTGGGGATTATCGTTTCCCTCCATTTACAGACGTTTCCCACTTATACGGATCAGTGTAGACCCTAAGCCAAAAATACTCTTCTAAAGTACGTGCGAAGTGTTTTAACCATATTACCTGACTAGTTGCGCCTTGCGATTTTATGTACATATGGTCTATCTGTGTGATCTAAATTAGTGCAAATCAGACAGAAGGACAGATGATTATCATCCAACACCATTTTGGGCAGAAATAGAAAACTACTTAGTGGTTGACATACTGGATATGTAAGTAGTATTAAGAAAGTCTATGTTGTATTACGAAAATACGTCCACAATTATTATCAATTTATTATGATATATATGTATATAGACGCTTATAGCCTGGTGCGCTCACTGATCGGTAAACGATCGGTGGGTTAAGCAACTTTAGGTGCGGTCAGTCTGTAGATGGGTGATCGTATTGTGGTATTTCAACTGAGCGTCTCCGTGCTTCGGAGGGAACGTAGAAAATCGGTCCCGGCTGTTATCAATGTGATAAAATGGGACGATGATTCGGTGGCCCACACCGCGAAAGAGAAAGCTGATCTTCTGTGCTCTCTCTTCGCGTCCAACTCGACTGTGGATGACCAAGGAAAGTCACCACCGGCAATCTAGCGGTGTGATACCACGATGCCGGAGGTTAAATTCCGGCAAAGTGTAGTTCGCAGAGCACTTCTTTCCTTGGACATTCATAAGTCGAGTGGGCCTGATGGAATCCCCTCGATCGTGTTGCGGACATGTGCTCCTGAGTTGGCGCCGGTTTTAACGCGTCTTTTCCGGTACTCCTACTCATCAGGCGTCGTCCCGAACTCATGGAAGACGGCTTTAGTGCACCCGATCCCTAAAAAGGCAACCGCTCGGATCCGTCCAATTATAGGCCAATTGCCATTACCTCCTTGTTCTCAAAGATAATGGAGTCCATTATCAACTGCCAGCTCTTGCGGTATCTAGAGGAGCACCAGCTGATTAGCGACCAGTACGGTTTTCGTCGTGGTCGTTCAGCTGGTGATCTTCTAGTTTACCTGACACATAGGTGGGCGGAGGCAGTTGAGTCCAAGGGGGAGGCATTAGCGGCCAGTCTGGACATAGCGAAGGCCTTCGATCGGGTATGGCACAAGGCGCTTCTTTCGAAGCTTCCTTCCTATGGGCTTCCTGAGAAATTATGCGAGTGGGTCACCAGCTTTTTGGCAGATCGGAGCATCAAGGTCGTTGTCGACGGTGCATGGTCTGACTTAAAACCCATTATGCTGGTGTCCCGCAAGGCTGCGTACTGTCCTCTACTTTGTTTCTTCTCCATATCAATGACATGTTGGAAATTTCCAAAATTCATTTCTATGCGGACGACAGCACTGTGGACGCTTTATACACAGGCCGCGCTAATATTTCTCGGGAAAACGTCATTGAGTGCCGGAACAAACTTGTGTCTGAAGTCGACACTACATTCACCAAAGTCTCGGATTGGGGCCGACTAAATTTAGTCCAATTCAACCCCAAGAAGACACAAGTTCGCGCGTTAACCGCTAAAAAATCACCATTTGTCGTATCTCCTCGTTTTGAGGAGCCCTCCCTGGCTGCCACAGCTAGTATCGGAATACTTGGTGTCGACATTTCGAGCGTCGTTCAGTTCCGCGGTCAATTGGAAGGAAAGGTCAAATTGGCCTCTAAAAAGCTTGGTGTGCTCAGTAAGGCGAGGCACTACTTCACGTCGGCTCATCGCCTAAAGCTCTACAAGGCACAAATTCGACCACACGTGGAGTACTGCTCTCACTTCTGGGCGGGAGCTCTCCAGTACCAGCTACTTACAATTGACCGCATCCAACGTAGAGCGGCTCGAATTGTCGACGATCAAGCCCTTTCCGATCGGCTTGATCCTTTGGCATTGCGTAGAGATGTCGGATCACTCTGCATCTTCTATCGCATATATCACGGAGAGTGTTCTGAGGAATTGCTTGGATTGATCCCGCCGGTAGAATTTCACCACCGGACATCGCGACAAAACTCTAAGTTCCATCCATACCACCTCGATGTCTGGAAATCCACAACAGCGCGATTTAGAAGACATTTTCTTCCTCGCACAACCACTCTGTGGAATCAACTTCCGCCGGCGGTCTTTCCGAACCGATACGACTTGGGAACCTTCAAGAGAAGAGCCCATTCTTTCCTTAAAGGTCGGCAACGCGCCTGCATGCCTTCTGGTGTTGCAGATGTTCATGGGCGGCGGTGATCACTTAACATCAGGTGAGCCTCCTGCCCGTTTGCCCTCTTACATAAAAAAATAAAATAAAAATAAAAGTCGAAAATTCAAGTCAGAGGTCTTTTCGGGCGACTTGAACAACTCTGATACCAGATTGGCCACTCGATGAGAAGAAGAAGATCAATTTATTAGATAGACACAAGATTCAAGATCAGTTTATCGTGGTATCTATTGTGCCGTACAAAAAACCATTTACAAACTTTAATTTATTGCGAATGTAAGTTTGTCCATCTGTGTATATGTAAACTGTGATTTTGTTTCATTTTTTTACACGATCAAAGTCTAAACCGGACGTTGTTCTGAGTAAAATCATGACATAAAATCTTTTATTTCTTTCATTTAAAATATAGCCGTGAACCTCAATTAAAGATACAAAATAAACTCCTTTTTATGTTGAATATATTAAACTCCACGAGATAAAATCAGGGGCTAAAGCGAGCAGATCATTTGATCAAGATGAGGGCGAACTGTATACAGCCTCTGAATTTTTATGTTGGGTCACGATCTTTGAATTTTAATAGCAGTACATTAGGCTGCCTCTAAAATAAGTTGAAGCGCCCCGTGGAATAAGTAATTCTTTGTTGATAAAACGGTAAATAGGCTTAAAACAAAAATCTTGAATGATGACCCTTCAGTATTCGGGGAGATTTTTGTTGATGGATGAAGCATTAAATAATGATCGCTATATTTTGAAGATAGATTTCTTTAGAAGATGATATGATCGGTTCTTTATAGAAATAATGATCGTGTTTAAGATTGGTTTAGCACTAACTTTTTTACAGTCAGGACGCTCAACTGATGTTAAGCGATTACCGCCGCCCACGAATACTTGTAACACCAGAGATCTCGCAAGGCATTGGCACTTCAAGAGTTTTTCACCAATAAACGGTGGTAGGTATTTAAGCCCTCCTACAAGCAAGAGACCACTTGGATATATGTGCTGGTGTGGGTACATTGTACATGTCTTAGAATTTCTTCTACAACAGTATTCAACAAAGTAGTGTCGTCAGCATTTATTATATCAGTTATCAAAATTATAAAGTTCGCTTGATTGTTACAGTATAATCCATGAGAATTTCATGATAAAGGTTGTAAGCTCCCATCCTTCTTGTCAACCTTTTCTTTTTTCCTTTTTTAGCAAATATACCCGTTGGGTCATTAACATATTTGTATCGTGATTATGCAAGCGTCTAGATTATATCGACCGCTATCACATAAAAAAATATCAAACATCAAAGGTTGTAAGCTCCCACTTCTTCAGTCTCATCCTTTTTTACCCTTCTTCGTTATCTGCTACAGTTACGCTGCTTGAAAAAGCATTAGGTGTTTTCTTATGTTATTTTCTCAATACATCAAGTTTTTTTTTAACCTGCACAAATATGCCTTTAAATTCAAAGTATTTTATGTTGATGTTAAAGTGTAATAGCGGTTTTTATTATTAATAGGGTTACTATCACCGGGGTAGGGTGTACTTTGAGCGGTCGAAATTGCCTCTAAATTATAAATTAGCCCTTCCGTTATCACACTGAGAATCTTCGTCTTTTCATATTTATGTTGAATATTTTATTAACCTTATAAAATTAAATTATTATGTGTTTTTAGACTTTCTACTAGTACTCATTCGGGAAAAAATTAACCTAAAAATACCAATAGCAGCTGGTACCAGAAAATAATTACGGTCACTTGGTGTCCATGTCCCTATCGTCGACGGTCCAATGACGATGACGTCGTGTTATCGGGAGATTATTTAGGATAATTAAATATTTTGTTTTGTAATTAAAATAACAGTATCTTATCATATATGTTATTGAAGAAAGTCAAATCCCATATGCAAAATGATGACCCTTGGACCCATATTATATCTGGCATGTATCTTCTACATTAAATTAGGAACGAAAAATCCTAAACCTATTCACGTAAGTAGTTGTTCAACTACTACTCGCCGGAAAACTAGTGACAAGACAAACAGTCCTAAACAATCAAAACTTTGTACAAACACTCGTAGTCGGAAATTGCATCCGGAATAAAATACGCTCACTGATATTACATTATTTATACATACTACTGTCTGCCCCACCGTGTTTTAAAAAGAACAATCATGCTTTAGAACAATAGTGATTATAATATGATATTTTTTATGTAAAAGGGGCAAACTCGTCAAATGAAGCATCAATAGCTCAACGGTAGAAGGGCTGACTTCACTCCGTTAGCGTGAGAGTCGCGGGTTCGATCCTGACCATCTTGGGCTCTTGTCGTACCCACTAGGCTTCGATTTTTTGGAGCTTTCTATTTATTTAGAGTGGCAATAGGAATATTAGTAATGCCTTAAAATGCATTGTAATTATTCTTTTTATAAAAAAAAACGGGCAGGAGGCTCACCTGATGTTAAGCGATCAACGCCGCCCATGAATATCTGCAACACCAGAGGGCATGCAGGCGCGTTGCCGACCTTTAAGGAAAGAATAGGCTCTTCTCTTGAAGGCTCCCAAGAACATTGTCTTTAATGCTAATAATATTATGCAGTACATTTGACATCGTTGTGGCGTATTGGTAGGTAGTCCGCCTTTAGTCTCGATGGTTACGGGTTCGATTTTCGCTTTGGCCGATGTCTGTATTGATCTTACAAATATCTGTTATGGTCTGCGCGTTTGTCTTTGTGGGTCTCCCTACCTTGCCTCAGAGAGCACGGTAAGCTGTCGGTACCGGATGTTATTACATAGCGTGTAATAATAATCATTAAATCTTGATAAGTAATTTGCTCATATCCAATTAGTTACTGGTTCGCCCATAAGTTTGCGTGAGACGGCAATCGCTCTGTGTAAAAACTTAGTAACCGGTCAAATCCGGATAAGAGTAATAAGCAGACCCTGAGCAGATAAAATATTGGGAAAAATGCTAGGAATGCGATTAGGTATCAAATATTATATAAATAAGAACCGGGACCGATAGCTTAACGTGCTCAGACAAACGTTCAGAACGAAACAGATATTTATAACAAACATCTGCTTTAAACAGGAATGAAACCCGCAGCCGTCGAGACTCAAAGCAGGATCACTACCAACACGCCACCACGGTCGTCAGTCGTTATGTATCCTGATTAATATATCATTTTCATCATATATCATATTAATATATGGATGCAAATAAGCAATACCATGTCAACCCACACGAATGTCATTTCGAGAAAAACGCGTTTGAAAATTTTGAACAACTTGCTTTGTATGATTTTTTTAATGTATTGGTCAAGTTTTTGGCAATTTCAGATTTATGTAAGCTATTTTACTTATTTTTACAAAAAATAAGTATACAAACTACAAATTTCGTATATAATATAACCCAAAACTTTTAAAATAATACATAAATGACATGATTAAAAATGGCTTTTTTAAAGCTTGAAACCCTACAAATATTAAAGAAAAATGTTCTTCAGCCATTTACCAACACTTCTGCATATATAACTCAGATTTTTCAATTTTACATACATTTTGAAATTGCCAAAAACTTGACCAATACATAAAAAATCATAAAAGCAAGTTGTTAATAATTTTCAAACGCGTTTTTCTCGAAATGACATTCGTGTGGGTTGACGTGGTATTGCTTATTTGCGTCCATATATAACTCAGTTTTTTCAATTTTGTGGGTTGACATGGTATTGCTTATTTGCTTCCATATATATGTCTTCGGATTAATTCAATCAGGCTGCGTTTCTACAAGACCTGTGGATATGAAAATCTCTTTAATTACCTAGCCTCGCATATCCGTCCACAGGAGCTGCGCTAGGTAAATGAGCGATTTTATTGGTTTTAAGAAATACATCCGTCTCTACGGATCCTCGTATATCTGTGTCTGACGGAAACGACGTCTTAATGGCAAAAAACTGAATATTGAAAAATTAAAAAAGTTTTATTAATTTACACAATAAAATACAAACAGTGGCTAGGTTAGCAACCCGTATTAAAATAAACGCTACACACTCAACGGCCCCCATTAGGATAATTATATCCTGTGTCGGGGTCCGGAAACATTCACAATGACAAGGACAAACACACCCAGACCGGAAAATATGCCTGTACGATTAATACAAACATCTGCTCCGAGCGGGAATCGAACCCACAACCATCGAGGCTAAAGGCAGACTCGCTACCCACAACGCCACAACGTATTAAAAGGGAAGTAGAAAAGCGGGCCTGTAGCAAAATTAATGAAATCTTTTACAGACATACTTCCAAAGACCAGCCTTATTAACTTCTTTAAAATTAGTTACCTATTCCCTCATAATAAATTCCCTGAATATAAATTTTTCGCGGTACCACAAATTTTTTTTTTTTTATGTTAGAAGTTGGCAAAGAATCATACGGCCCACCTGATGGTAAGTGGTTGCCGTAGCCTATGAGCGCTTGCAGCACCATTAGTAGGGGCCACTCACGCGTTGCCAACCTCGAGATATTAATTCTTAAATCTCGTTCGCCCAGTAATTTCACTAGCGTACAATGCCCTTCAAACCGGAACACAGTAGTGCCTAAGCACTACTATTTGGCGGCAGAATATTGGACACTGCGGTGGTACCTACCTAACCGGCCTCTTGCAACAAAAGACCTACCACCAGTGTGACTGGTTGCACTGGTGGAATAATCTCTGTTGTGACAGAGGTTATCCCAACAGCGGGCGATGGGGTCGTCACATCCCGACGCCTTGAACGTCACGAATGTTGCACGAAAAAATTCGCCAATAACGAAAAGTTTGTCATATTTTAACGCAATCTTGGAGAATAACTCCGAACTTGATATGTTTTGTGACAAATGGTCAAATATTTATTTGTATCTTTTAAAATATTGTGAGGAAATAGATAATGCGTAGTATCGTATGAAGTTGCTGTAATATTTATTAGTATTACAAATTATAAAACACATTGTATGCTAGCCTAATTAGTGTAATTGGTCTTGGACCGTACTAATTAGAATAAATAAATAAAAAATAAAATAAAAAATAAGCTATTCATATTTTTTAAATATTATGCTTCATTAATTGTACCTCTTAATATTAACAAATAATTAATAGCTTAACATCTGACGTAGTTAATATCTGTAATTAAATGCTTCGTGCTGTCAACGTTTGTCAAGTGCTCTTCGACCCTTACTATTACTGCGTTATTGAAGTGACGGGAGCAATTTATGACCTTAATTTAGCCGGTATAGTGGCATAATTGTATTGGTTTTTATAGCTTAGCCTTTCTATAAAAATTAATTTATTATTAATTGATTCATTTTTTCTGCTTTAATTATTGCATCTTCTCCGTTATTTTTATAATAATGGTTTTTATATATTTCTTTAAATAAGAGTTATGTAATGTTTTCTTAATCATTTTAATTAGTTTAACCTTATTTAATTAATTACAAAGAATGTAATTTTTTTCCATTGTTGTAAATTAAATTTAAAAAAAACTAAATGCATGTCAAGTTAGCCTATAATTTATGTCATAGACACATAAGAATTTACTATAGAATTAAGGAACAAATTGTATACAACGTTGGCTTCCTATTAAATAAAATGAGACGCTCATAGCCGAGTGCACCCGCTGATCGGTAAACGATCGGTAGGTTAAGCAACTTTAGGCGCGGTCAGTCACTAGATGGGTGATCGCATAGTGGTACTTCAACCGAGCGTCTCCGTGCTTCGGAGGGCACGTAAAAGTCGGTCCCGGCTGTTGACAATTAGACAACAGTCGATAAGTCAAGTCAGAGGCCTACGGGCGACCTGAACAACTCTGACACTAGGTTGACCACTAACCAATCGATAAGAAGAATAAATAAATCATTTAATAGAATTGAATGAGACCACATTTTGATTGAACATGACAGAACAGTTAAGTTTCTCATTAAATAATTTTTTGACTTCGACAAGTTCATACTGAAAATATAGCAGTTATTTCTTTGCGTTAATTAAAGCCTCATTAGTTTTTTGTTTAGTCTTAGAAAGTTAATTTAAACTACTTCGGGAAGTGCGCTGATCACCTTACCACCATCGCCGTTTTTGCTACCGGGATGCCAGGCGCACTGCAGGGTACCACCCATATCTGGTCGATATACCCAATATTCGAACTATGCGCTTTCGTTCTTCATTCATAAAGTACACAGCCAGGGATTGGAATGCTCTTCCGGCGTCTGTATTTCCGAAAGGATACAACCTGAACCTCTTCAAGGTGCGAGTACATAGGCTTCTCATGAGTAACCTCGCTCCAACGTAGACCTCGATGGAGGTCAAAAGCTTACACATATAAGAATAAAAAAAAAAAGTTGGCCGTTGAAGTCAGCTAGTCTATTTAACGCATTACAAATAATTATTTATAGTTGAATATATTTCTTCAATATTTTTAATTGAATATTTTATTTATTTATTTATATTCTTATGAGGCATACTACCAATACCTGATAAAACTTGATTGAAGAAATAAATAAATGTACCTGTGTTGTGAAGTTAGCGTCAAAAGCTTGCAACACAATTGAATAAATTTAGCGTGTGACTAACTTAGTCGTTGAATTTACGAAGGAGCACCAGTGGATCGTTGAACATTTTTTCTGTATGGAAGATTTAGTTTATAGTAAGTCAATGCTAGAAAGATAGTATTTTATATATGTACAAACCTATAAATAATGTTGAATTTAATGAGAGGACAAAAAAAAATTATCATATTAAAATAAAAGAAATGCTATGAATTGAATAGCAAAATTGTAAAATTTTTCGCTACAGTTCTCCTTTGAATCTTAACTCGATTTTATGTCGCGAAGTAAATTTCAAACAGTTTCTGAGCGTGTTTCAAAGCAAATAAATTGTTATGTCGCAGCGGAGGTGACATCGTGTCATCGCGACGCTCACAGAGGAATGAATAAGTTATAATATTCTTTAAGCTCATGTTTTTAACACTTGGATATAAAAAAAATCATTTAAAAATCGAATTTTGTAAAATATTTTGAGACGACAAATAAGTTATTTTACTAATCAAAAAAAAAAAGATTCTATGTCTGACTATATATAGATTTTTTAATTGCTCCGAACGGAGCAGCGGGAACAGCTAGTTTTATACATATTGAAAAACATATCATACAAAGACATACACAAGGAATGATTAAGCGGATGTGATCAAAAATCAGGTCCTAAAAGTCGGTTAAGAAGAAATAGTACTCTCTCGCGGAGTAATAACGCTAAGGAAGCGGCACATTGGCAGGAAATCAAGGCGTTTGATCTCGAACCTTCTACGTGATAGGAATCTCGTATGCGATATTGATTCCGATAATGTCATGGTCTCTCAAAATATGTCTCTCAATGGAGCGATACGTTTCACAACTGAGAGACGAAACGACTATGTACGACGACGTTGTGGCGCAGCGGTAGCGAACCTGCCTTAAGCGCCACAGGTCGCGGGTTTGATTCCCGCTTGGAGCGGATATTTGTAATAATAATAATAATAATATATCCTTTATTGTACACCATTAAAAGAACACAATACAAGTAATTTAATTGAAACATGTACAACCAGGCGGCCTTATTGCTAAAAAGCAATCTCTGCCAGACAACCTGGGAGAGGAGGAAACAAGATAAACACAGAAAGGTAGGCGACATACTAAAAAAATTATAAATCAAATAATATTAAAAAATGAAATACATTAATAAACATAAAGATATACCATAAATAAATATCAATAAATAAAAGTTTAATAAATACTTATATCTACATAATATATACATAATAATACATATAAATATATATATATATATTATACATACATAAAATATATACACTCACATATAATAGTATAAATTTATAAAGAAAGAAAGTGTTCCTTTAAACGCTTCTTAAAAATGCCAATATTTTTAGAGCATTTGATTTCAATTGGCAGCTCGTTCCATAAGAGGACAGCTTGTACTGCAAAAGAGCAACCAAAGAATTTTGTGCTATGTTTTGGTAAACTTAGCTTGTAATTTTCGGAGGATCTTAAAATTTCCGAATTTGCACCAAGAAATTTGAATTTTTGTTTTAAGTAGGATGGCGTAGATTAGTGAAACAAGATAGAGTAAAGAAGAGTTAAGATGTGAGAATTCCGGCGAAGGCGAACAGGAAGCCACTTGAGTTTTTTGCGATATTCTGAGACATGGTCATATTTACGTAGGCCAAATATGAACCGGATAGCGATATTCTGAAGGCGCTCAAGTTTATTCAGCTGATCTTGGGAAAGATTAAGATAGCTAGCGTCTGCGTAGTCCATAATAGAGAGTAGAAGAGATTGTGCGAGCGTGATTTTGGTAGGAATTGGGAGAAAGTTTCGTAAGCGCCTCAGGGAACCTGCAGTAGCAAACATTCTCCGACTCACTTCGCTGACTTGGTTATTCCAGGATAAGGTCTGGTCAAAATGTACTCCCAGATTCCTAACTCTGTCTAAGTAAGGTATTTTGATACCATTGAAATAGATTGAAGGCAGGCTGTTTGGATCAACTTTCCTAATAAATTTGGAGCTACCAATTATTATTGCCTGGGTCTTCGCGGGATTTACAGTAAGTCCGTAGTGCTTACACCAGTCACTAATGGAGTCCAAGTCCGAGTTAATGGCGAACACTGCTTCGGAAAGATTTTCGGGTTGCGAAGATGAGTAAAGTTGAAGATCGTCTGCATACAAGTGGTAGAGAGAATTAAGTTTAGAAGTAATAGAATTGATGAAAAGTGAAAAAAGGCGAGGAGACAGCACGCCACCTTGAGGCACACCGGCATTGACGTCGCACCAATTGGATTTAAATTCATCAATCTGTATGCGCTGCCGGCGTCCTTGTAGATAACTACGAAACCAAGCAGTCGCTGGAGGAGATATGTTAATAGAACTAAGCACATTAACCAAAACATCAAAGTCCACACTGTTGAATGCATTGCTAAAATCCAAAAGTACAAGTATGGTGAGCTGTCGTTGGTCCATGGCTTGACGTATATCATCAGTGATTTTTATAAGAGCAGTAGTCGTACTATGACCAGGGCGGAAACCGGATTGGAGAGGATTAAGGATGTTGTTACTGTTCAAAAAAAGGCTAAATTGTTGATATACAAGACGTTCGAAGACTTTAGAAAGGAATGGTAGAATTGATATAGGTCGGTAATCGGAATACGCAGAGGGTTTGGACTTTTTTGGAATGGGAATAATTTTAGCTAATTTCCATTCCTGAGGAAATATACCGGATACGATGGAGGAGTTAAGGATATTAGTTATAACAGGGCAAATAATTTCGATTATAGGGATGATCATATTACGACTAATGCAATCGTAGCCTACTGCGTTAGAAGCAATGGACAACACATTCTTTTTAACATCACTCTCAGCGAACTGACAGAAACTAAAAGATGAAAAATCAGGAGTTGGAAGAGAAGAAAGATAGTTTATTGTATTTGCCTTACAGGAGCTGTCAAGCGAAGCAGAAGAAGAGAAATGTTGATTTAGCATATCAACGTCTATTTTGTTAGAAAATGTATGGCATGAAGATTGTTTACCAACTCCTAAAGATTTTAGAAATTTCCACACTTTTGAGGAGTCTTCATTCTCAATCGATTGATGACTGTGGCGTCGCTGCGCATCTCTACACAACTTGTTGCAGCGGTTTCTGATCATTTTATATTATATATTTGTATTTGTATTGACCATACAGACCTGTTTTCCGGTCTGGGTGTGTTTGTCATCGTCATTGTGTATTTTTCCGGACCCCCGACACAGGATATACCTATTCTAATGGGGGCCGTTGAGTGTGTAGCGTTTATTTATTTATTTATTATATTGCTTAGTATTTAGTACTAAATCTTACTGCTTACTTAACGCAGTTGACCAGCGTGACGGACTAAGCTCTTCAAAATGTCGCGGGTCGTCCTTCATTAATTCAACATAACAGAAGTTAGTCACAAGTTTGCAACATCATCGAATAAAGTTAGCGTGTGACTAGCTTCGTTTCGTTGCGTTAGTGTTGTATTTACGGCACAGCACAGCACAGATTGAAGTATTGATGCACTTTGCCAAGCCAAAGAACAGGAGGGAAATGATGATATGGGAAAAAGGAAGGTAACTGAGGAGGTTGAAGATTGGTTCTCCGACGCTCTCACTCATCCCATGAAACTTCCCCTGAGAGTGGGTAATAGTTTCACCAGTCGAGCTGGCACAATTGTGATACTACAAAATGTTTCTAGAAAATATTAAACATTATACTTAGGGTGTCTATTTGCAATGTTCTTTTACAAACTCGAGCTTCACCGGCTAGTGCCTGTTTATTCTTGAACAAAATTCTAAAAGAAAAATACTGGTTGCTCTCACGAGTGTTTTTAAAAGTGGTCGTCTCAATTGCTATTTATTCTATCCCTTTTTGTATAGAAAATATACTACAGTTGGCTGTTATATTGTCATTTCTTCGATTTCAATAAAAGCTGTTATTTATTATCATTGTGAAAAAATTTAGCTTATCTTTTACCAATAAAATTAATAGATCTTTTATATTGAGAATATTAGCAATGTTTTTTCAAGGTATTACTAATATTCTTATTGCCCCTCCAAATAAGCTAGAAGCTTGCGCTAGGAGTGGCTACGACAACAGCCCAAAGGGGTCTGGATCGAACCCGCGACTCTCGCGTTAACGGAGCGGAGTTGGCTTTTCTACCTTTGAGCTATTTGACTTAGGAATGTGCTCTATCGAGATAATCTTATAAATTTTTAAAAGATGATATAGAAAGATTAATCTCAATGACTCACCCTTTCCTTTAGCCTCCACCGTACGTCCGTACGTCTGTCCGTCTGTCAACAGGCTGTATCACACGAACAGTAACAGGTGATCATTGAAATTATCACAAAATATATACTTTGTATCCGCTACAAAAAAACAAAAAGTTAAAAAAATGTCTACAAGTTCTAAAACTAATTTGATATTTTTAATCTACGGTGGTACGGAGCCCTTTATGAGCGAGTCCAACTTGGCCGGTTTTTTTAATATTTGTAACGAGCTTACGGCCGCTTGCATGTAAGGCATCCTATTTCGTAGCCATACTGTAGCCGTAACGTAGCATACACAATTATTTTGAAAAGAATATAAACGGTGCTTTTTCAAATCATTTTTAATTCACGTATTGCGCCTTCAATGGTTACGAAAATAGGTCTACATGGTCAGAATCGAACCCGCTACTCTCGCGATAACTGAGCATAGTTGGCCTTTTAATCGTTGAGCTATTGAGGCTACAATATACGTACATAATAATAAACTTTTTATAAGTATCTACATTCGTAAAATCATAAATTATACAATTCAAGTTTTTTCTACCTAGAACCGCTTCGAAGGTTAAATTCTAATAATTGTATAAAGAGCAGTCCTCGGAATCTAGATTAGAATAATATTCTAACTCTATATACCGAACTTTCGAATTGTTACAAAAATATTTAGTTTTTATAATTTAAAAGTCGAACATGAAATTTTTATAAGATCAAACTGCTTAAGGAGTTTTTTGTAATTACTTTTTCAAGTTTATTAATGACATTGTTGCGCTACGTCAGCGAACCTGCCTCAAGTGCCAAAGGTCGCGGGTCGATTCCCACTCGGAACAGATGTTTGTATTGATCATACATACAGGCATGTTTTCTGGTCTGGGCTTGCTTGCCCTAGTCATTGTGTATGTTTCCGGACCCCCGACACAGGATATCACTATCCTAATGGGTGCCCTTGAGTGTGTAGCGTCTTTTATTATTATACCACTGCTAAGACTGAGTAATTATAATTATTTAAATACTTGTGAAAGTATTTTTAATTTTAAATTTTTTTAATGGCATCCTCTTTTCCGATATTCATAAAAGTTTCCAATAGATGTTTTATGTAAATGATAAAAAAGCCGAGTTGAAATCCTGGAAGACTGTCCCGGATTTGAACCCGGGTCTACCTATTCCATCACGCATTCTAAGCGAGCCTACTTTCCCTTAAGCAACGAGCTCCTTATGTACTTAGGTGAATAACTGATATATAATCCTAATGTTTAGCAACATCATGCTATATTTAAATGAAATTGGACTTAATAAGTTAAATACTTGGGGTGCTTTTTAAGGCATTATTAATATAATCCTTCCACTCATATCTATCAATAAATATTTATTACTAGACACCATGCACCCCACGCTTTTACAGTTAAATACATTTTTCTTATTTATTTTTAATTTTTTAGCTAGATTGTATGTATTTAGTATGCAAAATTTCAGTTTAATCCGAAGTTTTGAAGGAGGTCAAATCTCGTTCAAAGTTTCCGTTATATACTAATGGACGCAAATAAGCAATACCATGTCAACCCACAAAATTGAAAAAACTAAGTTATATATGCAGAAGTGTTGGTAAATGGCTGAAGAACATTTTTCTTTAGTATTTGTAGGGTTTTAAGCTTTAAAACTTCTAAAAAGCCATTTTTAATCATGCAATATATATAATATTTCAAACATTTTGGGTTATATTATATACGAAATATGCAGTTTTTAAGCATATTTTGTATGAAAATAAGTAAAATAACTTACAAATACTTACTTATCTTGAAATTGCCAAAAACTTGACCAATACATAAAAAAAATCATATGAAGTAAGTTGTTCAAAATTTTCAAACGCGTTTTTCTCGAAATGACATTCGTGTGGGTTGACATGGTATTGCTTATTTGCTTCCAAATATTATTAATGTAAATTGTAGTAGAATTATACTTTCGTTAATAATTATATTTAACGAAAAAGTATTAGGTACAAAAGGGTACAGTCTGCCAGATGTTCTAAACCATAGCACTATTTTACAACACATTAATTACAACAACCACCTAACGTCAACTGCCTATGCCGGAGGTCAAAAGTAGAAAAACAACTAAGATTATCATAGTGTATTTGCTTGTTTATGTTTTATTTTTATAAAATTTAAATTAAACCGTTCTTTACATTACCATAAATTCATTTTTTAAATATTTTGTGTGTGTGACCACACAAATATTAATTTTTGAAAAATAATTATAGCCGAGGAATGTTTAGTAAACTTTCTTTCATTTCTTATTTCATATATTTCTTTCTTCATTCAGTCTCGCAAATGCAATTAAGTAAAAATTTTTTTATAGAAACAATGTTTACATTTTTTTAATTACTGACAGTTGACAAACAAGCATACGGTCCGCCTGATGGTAAGCAGTGCTGACGTCTGATAATAGTCAGCTCAACCTTTGAAAAAAAAAAAGATATTTACGACATCACATTGCACGTTGAGATAGGAGGGATGAGATGTGAAGGGAAAAAGGAAGGAAGCAGGGGTGGGAGACTGGGCTTCAAGAAACGCAACAGTACCCTGTTACTTTAGGTCGATTTTCTGTGAGAAGGTAGTACTTCCTCGGTCGAGCCCCCCATTTGTGTTGGGAGTATGGCTTTATTATTAGTAAAAACTTTATACTTTATCACTAATTTTGTTGTCGAAGAGTAGAATGCCTCTTGTTATTTTATTAAATTAAGAAAGGAAACCCTAAACCACAACAACACACCGTCCTAAACAATCAAAACTCCGCACAAACACTCTCCAGTCATCAAATACCAAAGACAATAACACTGTGCACGTAAATATTTATATTTCGGTAAATCCTTATCCTTATAACATAACCGTAGACCTTTCGTCTTACTATAGCATTTTTGTAAGTATGAACAAGATATTCAAATCGAAGAAACTGAAGTTCAAATTCGAACAACAAATTTAATTCAAAAGTAAAAAAAAATATTATTTCATGACAGATGGCAAACAAACATACGATTCGCCTGATGGTAAGCCACCGCAAACTTTGAATGCTTGTGGTACTTGAAGAACAGAAAGGGATGAGAGAGGAATAGAGGGTGTGGGATAATTGGCCTCCAGTGTCTCATTCATTGCACGAAACGCAACCGTACTGATCGGAACCGTTTCTTACGCATGGGCTCGGGCTGTCCGTGGTACGTTCGCAACGCAGATCTCCATAGAGACTTTGAAAACGAATCGATCCCCAAACTATTTCGATCAAACTACTTTCCATCCAAATCCTTTGATTAGACTTACTTGTATCTACACAGACCGATGTAACCAACCGACAAAAGTAAGGCGTCCTAAGCACGTCTTGCAAGACCCTGACGATAGTATTACATTAGAAAATGCCCAATACATAGCACAGACACACAGACACACAGAGCCCCCGTGAGGGCTGCCCCTTTATCACGGCTGAGTCTCTGTACTCGCGACCCAAAAGGTGACGCTGTCGAGGCCAGTAGAGCCAACAGCAATACACATTCCGAAAAAAAAAAACCGTACTGATACTTTTACTTTACGTACGCACTTTAACTACGCGGTTTACTACGACAATATGTAGTTTATATGTCAGTGAACAGTTTATCAAAACTCTATCAAGTAAGACGATATAACAAAACGAAAACTAATCATAAATCACATCAAAGTATGCTCGAGCAAGTGCCCAATCAACAGTGCTGAAGAGGCGACTTATGATTAGCGCAATTCGTCGAGATTTCCACCACGTGTTGGTAATCAAGAAAGTTGGCCGACGACGTCAGACGTGACGCTCGTCCTGCCAATATGCTACGTGACTGTTGCTAAAAATAAATATTTATCGCTGTTAAGATTCAAAAAATTTAAGTTTTAAAGGATTCCTTAAAGGTTTTAAAATAAAATTTGGAGTGTTGCTGGTGAAATGGGAAGTCTGGTTTGTTAACACACACACACACGCACACACACACACACACACACACGATTGCTTTTCTAGCTGAGATGAGAGAGATAAGAAGAGGAGATGTAAAGAGGGAAAGGGGAATGAGAGGATTGAGTTTGGACCTCTAGCCAACATGAGATAAGTCTAAGGCTCTGTTTGAACTTTGTTTTGCATATTTATTTTTAAATAATATTTATGAAATTGTCAACTTATTGCGGACGATTTTAATTATTGATTATAATTACGTTTGGTATACATATATATGAGACTATGAAGACTGTTATAGGTTACTTTTGGTCGCGAAAACCAAATTTGAAGGGGTCGAAATTGGGGATATAAGTTTGTTAGGGAACCAATTATTTCTATATTACATAAAAGTTGCCTCATTTAAAATTGTTATTCCCGCCACAAACTAGAAAATAAAAGACGAACAATAATAAATAAATAAATAAACACAACACACTTAACAGCCTCCATTAGGATAGTTATATCCTATGTCGGGGGTCCGGAAACATACGCATCACGAACAATTACATCCAGAACAGGAATCGAACCCGCGCTTAAGGCACGTTCGCTACCACTGCGCCACAACTTCGTCAAATCCTTTATATTCATTAATAAATATTTTTTTCTTGAATTACTACACATATTATTATTATTTTTTTTTTGTTAGAAGTTGGCAAACAAGCATACGGCCCACCTGATGGTAAGTGGCTGGCGCAGCCTATGAGCGCTTGCAGCACCATTAGTAGGTGCCACTCGCGCGTTGCCAACCTCGAGATATTAGTTCTTAAATCTCGTTCGCCCAGTAATTTCACTAGCGTACAATGCCCTTCAAACCGGAACACAGTAGTGCCTAAGCACTACTATTTGGCGGCAGAATATTGGACACTGCGGTGGTACCTACCTAGCCGGCCTCTTGCAACAAAAGACCTACCACCAGTGTGACTGATTGCACTGGTGGAATAATCTCTGCTGTGACAGAGGTTATCCCAACAGCGGGCGATGGGGTCGTCACATCCCGACGCCGGTAAATTAACATATTACCAAAATTTAAAATATTACCAACAAAATAGTTAAACACATATATTTTATAGTATACTAACGCACCCGGCAGACGTTATCCTGCACCGATAATTAAAAAAAACTGGCACCCGCTAGCAGCGACCTCTACTGGGTCCAATTGTTAATCTAAACCACTCTCGAATCCACCGGAATACACACAAAAAACTATCAAAATCGGCCCAACCGTTTAGGAGGATTTCAGTGACATACTACGTACAGTAGAATTTTTTTTTTTTTTTTTTAAGTTGGCAAACAAGCATACGGCCCACCTGATGGTAAGTGGCTGCCGCAGCCCATGAGCGCCTGCAGCACCATTAGTAGGTGCCACTCGCGCGTTGCCAACCTCGAGATATCAGTTCTTAAATCCCGTTCGCCCAGCAATTTCACTAGCGTACAGTGCCCCTCAAACCGGAACACAGTAGCGCCTAAGCACCACTATTTGGCGGCAGAATATTGGACACTGTGGTGGTACCTACCTAGCCGGCCTCTTGCAACAAAAGACCTACCACCAGTGTGACTTATTATATTTACAAAGATAATAATAAGTAAATTAAAAGCGTAATAGGCAGAAATTATCCAACAAAACAGCGCAAAACACGCCTCTCGTTAAAGTTACCCCGGGTCAGGATAATATCAACATAATTCCATTCCTCCGAGTCCGGAAATGAGAGGATGTCTTGTTCCAGGTAGATAAAAACCCTTTCTCTGAAATTGCTTTAATAAAATATTTAAAATACTGTGCGATTATATAAACTCAAATATGGAGAAATTGTCAGTGAATTACGTATACCAATTCTACATAAGTCGTCTAGAGTGCATAAGTCCATATTCCCACATAAGACATATGAACCGTCGCAAGCCGCAAGAGGAGGAACCGACCCCTGCCGGGTGCGGGCCGTGTGAAAGCATTCTGTGGTCCCACTTCGACCGGGAATCACTAAGATAGTTAGGTTAAAAATGTAACCTTTTAATAATAAAATTTAATTTAAGTAAAATTCAGTTTCTTTTGCATCCGGCTGCTGTAGCTTACATAACTAGTGTGTAAACATACTGATTCTATTAAAATGCAAACAAAGGCAAACAAGCGAACGGTTCGCCTGATGGTAAACAGTCATCGCAACCTATGAACGCTTTCGATACTGGAAGTATATGATTGTTGCCAACTTAACAGATACGAAAGGGAATAGATAGGGTGGGAGATTTGGCCTCCGGCACTCTTCCTTATCGCACGAAACGTAACAGTACTGTTATTCTGTATTCACTCAGTTGTGACGGCCGGTACATATTTTTTTATTTTTTTTTGTTACAAGTTGGCAAGCAAGCATACGGCCCACCTGATGGTAAGTGGTTGCCGTAGCCTATGAGCACTTGCAGCACCATTAGTAGGTGTCACTCACGCGTCGCCAACCTCGAGATATTGGTTCTTAAATCTCCTCTGCCCAGTAATTTCACCAGCTTACAGTTATTTTGTATGTTCATTATTTTCATTTTCTTGTTAGTACTTAATTACTAAGTACTTGCCATTTTTCAAATTTTCAAACTGTATATGATTTAACCACTTTACTTATATTTGACCAAATATTTGTCGTAGTATCCTGTGTCGGAGATCCGTGAACACACACACTAATAATAAAAACACACCCAGACCCGGAACACATGCCTGTATGGTCAATACAAGCATCTGCTCTGAGGGAGAATCGAACCCGCGACCCACGGCGCTTCAGGCAAGTCGGCTTAACTAAATATTGGCAAATAATTTTAATTTTTTGATAAAATAAATAGTAGAATATTAAATATATTAATAATTATTTGGATAAAATATCTGGGCTCGTCCGGGATTTGAACCCGGGACCTCTCGCACCCTAAGCGAAAATCATACCCCTAGACCAACGAGCCACTTTTTGAAGCCCTTTAAAAGAGAAGGGGAATTCTGAATATATTGATTTTTTTTAATAATTCTCTAAATGCCATATCATTAAATTCTTATTAATTACGATAGAAATACAATAATATTGTCTAAATCTTCAAGATTTTTTTATCGATTGGTCTACCTAGTTTCAGAGTTATTGAGGTCGCCGTATAGGTCTCTGATTTGACTTTTCGACTATTGTCGAACTGATAACAGCCGGGACCGCCTTTAAACGTGGTCTCCGAAGGACGGAGACGCTCAGTTGAAATACCACTATGCGATCACCCATCTAGTGACTTACCACGCCTAAAGTTGCTTAGCCCACCGTTCGTTTACCGATCAGTGAGCGCACCCGGCTATGAGCGAAACTTCAAGAGTTCAAGATTAACTTCAAGATGAACTCTCGACAAACCTTTCAAATTTTGGCATTTTTTATTTCATTAAGAATGAAGTAAATGAAAAAGTAGTAAGAAATTATTTTTATACAAATAAATATAAAAATACAATTAAATTCATTACTACTAAAAATAGCGTCAATAAATCCAAATTATAAAACAATTTTCCACATTTCTTACGTCTTTTAAAATAACATTTATAGTTTTAAAAGTCATTAAAAATTCATAAACTTATTATATTTGGTCCGGTACTTCCATAAAGCAATGGTGAAAGACTCCTGAAAGCTAGAGCTCCTTCTGAAAATAAATATCGATGCCCCAAAACGAAGTTAGTCAATAGCTTACGACATGATAGAATAAAGTTAGCGTGCCAACTTATTCTCGTTAGATTTACGAAGGAGCACCAGTGAATTTCGGACGTTTTTTCTTTATGGAAAGTCCGGTCCTTAGTTTATATTATGTCAGTGTTCAAAATTTTATTTTTTCGGTTAATTGAATATATAAAACTATATAAATATGGTCTTAGGTACAATTTAAAAGAAAACTGTTTTTTTTTTCGTTTTTTTCAGTGTCTACTACTGCTGGCCCTAGTGGCCTTGACAGCGTCAAGCGTCAGCGGTGCCCACCCGGGCCTAAAGTTAAATCCGTCTCAAGGGCCTAGGGACGTCCCCGGGAGGGAGCGCTAAGGAGCGCAAAAAAATGTTATAAAATATGGTAAATTCAGGACGCCTAGTCACAGCATGCAAGTCCTCAAGATGAATGGATGGAGCTCTTTTATCCCGGTGCCGTACCGTTTTTGCAACGTCAAGCGATATCACAAAATATGACACGACAAAAGCTAAATTAATGGATGCAGACGACTGTTATATTAATTACGTTTACTTTTAAAACAGGAGGGTTTTTCAAAAGGAAATCGTAAATAGTATTTTATATTTATTTTAGAACAATAGGCAGTTTTACGGAACTTTAATTTGATATAAATGATTTTGAGACGTTAGTTGGTGAAAACATTAGTTGATCAAAACTATTTGAATAAAATCAATTTCGAAAAATTCTTATGTCAATTATTCTTATTTACTTAATTCTGACTAATTTTATTATAAATGCGAAAGTTAGTTTGTTTATAATGCTTTTACGCCTAAAGTGTTTTAGATCTTACAAATATATGTCTCGGTCTGGGCGTTTGTCCTTGTGGGTCAACCCACTCTGCCTCGGAGAGCACATTAAGCTGTCCGGTCTCGGTTGTTATCATAACATCTAATTATAATCGTTAAGTCTTGATAGAAAATTTGCCCTTATCCAATGAGTAACTGGTTCGCCCCTAGGGTTGCAGAGATCAGATGGTAATCGCTCTGTGTAAAAACTAGTAACCCGTCAAATTCGGTTAAGAGTAATAAACGGACCCTGGGAATAATACTGGGATTCATGCTAAGAAGAAGTTGTTAATAAATAATGTTGGACGTAAATTCAGGGGCCTGAAAAACGGGTGAAGTTGGGAAAATTAGGAATAAATAATGAAGATAACGTACCCACTGCAATATGAATGATACCTCGGTTTATTAGAGATCCGGAAAAAGAATGTTGGAACTGAAGACCAACATGGTGTAGTATCTCGCTGTTAAAGTTCTTGTTTTATGCATTTTTAAAATGCGAAGCCTCTTCTCTCTCTATCCTACTTTTAAACAGATTGCTATTACGTCCGCAACCTTAAGGGCTAACTAATAACTCATTGGATGAGAGCAAATTACTTATCAATAGTTAACGATTATTAACAATTATGATTACATGTTAAGTGATAACAACCGGCAGTCTAACACCGATAGCATAACGTGTTCTCCGAGGCACGATGGAGAGACTCAAAACTTAGGGGCCACATTTCATAAGGAAACAGGTGTTTATTATAGATTGGTTCAACAATAATACACGCATTCATTCGTGATTCATTACAACGAATAACAATAATATTTTGTTATTCGTTGATGTGTTTATAGGGTTTTTAAAAGCGGATCTTTCTAAGGGGTCAGATGGATTTGGGTCCGCCTATGCGTAACAATCGGCGGCGGACATCACGCAGACGCGTGTTAAATCCGAATCATCATTCCCCGTTCAACCTGTAGAAAGATCGAATTTTCCAAAGATTCGTTCGCTACTTATACTAACTGAGTGAACCAAACGATAGCGCGATGTAAAATACAACTAGCGCCATCTGTTGAGGAATTGAGGAACCAATAACATAAGCGCGGGTTCAGTAATATTTCAATTTCACAGCAATGAAATAAACCTCGATATAATATTGTTTAACTGAAATGTATAACATAAATTTATCTATATAATATTTGTATACTGGCATTTGGGCGAATTTAGGACAAACTAGTCTTACAAAGAAAAACTTTACAGTAATACAACATTGCTGTTTTCAGCTCAAATTCGATACCTCGATTGGGAAAGTATTAGCCAGACTATCAAAATAAAGTTGTGTTGCGTTCCCTTTTTTTCCGCCTCCTTCAATCTCTACTCTTATCCCTTTCCTCTAATTGGTATCAATATTAAAAAACTCTCCTGGGCCTGGGCTTAAATTTTTATTTTTATTTTATATCACCTTCTATCCTCTCTACATCACGATATCGTCATATTATGTATATTTTTATTTCGATACTTAAATGAAATAATCGTTATTCCAATAAATAATTATAGAGACTCGTTTTCTTACTGTTTCTAGGTAAGCATCCATTATAAAATTAGAATTTGCACTTTTTAATAAAAGTATAAAATAAACAGTTCTATAACAAAAAGTTATAAAACTATAGAGAATTGAAATGGTTTAAAAAATGTTCTGTGTGGCCAATAGTTTGTCTCACAGAGTGTGAAAACATTGAAAGAGCGTGGGGTAATGCACCTTTTTTAAGATGGTGGCTGACCTACAAGTTCTCAACGCTGCCCATAATTGAATGAATGGATTTAGTGTCACACTATCTCCCCCTTGGTATTCACAAAATAAAAGCCCTTTTACTTTTGAAAGATAATAAAAAAAATGACATGGACTGAATTTTTTATACCACAAAGCGTCTCATCCACCTGATATTAAGGAGCCGTCGCAGCTGGCTTGCAAAAACAGAAGCATCAAAAGCGGTTTGTCGATCCAAGGGAGAAGAATCACAAGAGGAAAAACTACACGAATATAGCTACATAAAAATATATACGGAACCCGGCATCCGAAAAGACCTGAATTTTGTTTTCAAAACCGCAAATAACATCGCGTGCACAGCATGGGTCCGAGCGATAGCGCGTTGACATCTTTAATTTAGTTACAACTGGTTTTTGTGTCCCATTGTTTCCTAACATAACAATTTGTTACCAACACTAAAAAATTCGTAACATTGTAACATAGCCTTATAATTAATTATGTATTATTACACTTGTAAACATGTTATTATTTAGGTTGTAATTTTGTTAACTACCCTTTTATTAACGGACCAATATTTTACCGGGTAATACAGAACTGTTTTACTTAGTAAGACTTACCACTGATAGATCAATTTTATAATGTCGGTAAAACTGTATGTGTTTCGATGTTTATAGTATAACTAATCGTACACAAAAGATTGTTTTTTACACGAATATGTCAATTTACCAAATTTTAATGGTAGCAGCATCTTCAAAAATATCACTTATTCATGCCGCAGTCAACGCGCCGATGACACGATGTCTACTCTGCTCTGAAAACAATATTTTATTTGCTTTGAATTTCGCTTACTACTACATACTCGTTAGCAGTTTATTTATTATTTTTTTAGGCTTTAAATACTTGCTTTTTTTGCAAGTCTCCAAGGCCTAATCTATATATAAAACTAATGTATCAAGAGTTAATTATCTAATATACTTATTACTTTTTTATGTGAATAAGTTGACGAGATATTGCTTCTTAAATCTATTAGTAATTGGACTAGCTACAGTGCCCTTCAAACCGAAACACAGTATACAGCTTTACGGTAGAATAATTGCAATAAAAATAAAATAAAAGTTACTTTTGCGATTTCTTTTTTATTTTTACATTTATTTACGAAAGAATTAGCAATACATTTTTTCAAGGCATTACTAATATTCCTATTGCCCTCCAAATAAGCTCGAAGCTTTATATGGTTTAGTTTCTTAAAAAACTACGAAATAAAAATTTTCACTGAATGAAAGGAAAACTCCACCTAAAAATATAATTAAGTTTATGCAGATCATAAAACGTAATAAACGTCGTGAATCACCATTAATAAATTGGCAATATAAATCTAAATTCTGGAGTTCATAACATACAAACAAAGAGAAAATGTTATTTATTTTCGAACATAATAATTCCCAGTGATCCTCTGTAATAAATGCTCGCTGAACCAACTTTGAAACACCTGAACCTTCCTTGCTATTAAATTAATTTAGGTACCAAATGTATAAGACTTCTTAGTACCCAACATAAAGGTAGGGCCGAACATTTTCAGGGACGAAGACTGCAGGGTTGTGTTTTTGCTTCATTTTACCTAGCCTCGATTAAGGCCTTATACCTTATGATATTATTATATACATTTGGCTTATGCCTCCATGACATCAAATACTGAAGGTGATTATTTATTTCCTAAAAAAATATAATCCCTTCTATAACTAAGCAAAGGAAATAAAGAGCTAATGACTTTATTATTTTTGGTATTATTTATTAGTTGCTTTGTAAAATTATTTAAAGGGTCAAAGAAAATTATAGAATTCTCAAAAGCTGAAAATTATCACAAAGCTAACATTTATATAACGACAATTCACCTATGATTTTAATGAAATTTTAGTTTTATACAAGTTTTTGTCGACAGTCTACTGTCGATATAATAATAGTATAATAGGGTTTATCGATATTTGATAATATTTTAGATTGAAACTATAATACATTATATTTTAAAATTTGTTAAAATTAAGTATTTCGATTTAATCTTTATCATACATAAGTGTATAGAGTTTATATTGTATCGGTTTTACTTTAAACAATAAAAAGATGGAGCGAAAACTATAAATGCAATTTTATGTTAGGAAGATATAATAAAAACTTTCAAATGTAGTTCAAGCAATGGTCACAATGCTTTTGAAGAAATACTAAATGTACAATGAGCCAAAAACAATAACAGAACAAGATGTAAGGGCACTTTCAGACTACATTTTTTTTTATGCGTACGCGCTCTTACACGTGCGCTTCATTTCGCGCTTCAAAAAGTGGAAAACGCGTACACGTGATTATTCCGGCGTGACGATCGGTGACAATATCGGTGGTGACGAGTGTCAGTAGCATAACAGCGCATCACATTGCGCGCTTATAAAAGATTATAAACGCGTTAACGGTAACGTTTTCCACGTGGTAAAAGGCATGCCTATACGCACCTAAATGCGCAAATAAAAGAGCTATTTTATTTATTTGAAATCAGGCGACAGGGTCCATACATATATACCTTACAGACTAACATATTAAATATTATAAAACACTTAAATCTAGCACCACATAACACATGCACTTATGTAAAACGCTGGTCTGTAACCGCCTTTTTACTTATTTCATCCGAAGAAAATTCTTATTGAAAACATTGTCTTTGTCCGTCCACCGACGACAATTCCAGTTACTCATAGCGAAACGTTCCAAGAAAGTCAACTATAAACATAACTAAAGAAAAGCTTTTCATAAAAGTTCAATACACTTTGAACGTCATTTCAATCAAATCAAGAACCGTTATCTCGAAGACGTAGTCCTGAATAATGAAAACTTATTATTCCTCTGCACATTATGAATATTAATCGCGGTATTTTTCCCAGACGATAAACGAAGCCGGCAAAGTGATGCCCGACAATATTGTCCCCGAGGATAATGAAAATATATCTCTTTTTCTGTCTTCATTTTAATTACTCGATCGTTATTAGTTGAGCGAAAGCATTTTCGTGTTTTTTGTTTACAAACAAATGCGTTTTGGACTAGAAATATCAAGTTTCTTGCATGGGGTCACCATTTCCTCTATAACCTTGAATTGGATTGAAATTAAATTAGTTTTTATCAATTACAATTATAATTAGTCATATTTTTAAGTTTTGTTTATAAAAAATTGTCACATACAAATCATTTGCTGTGCTGTGAAAGATGACGACACGATCAAGGTGAACCCTAGAACGACACAGAAATTTATAACAAACGTCTGTTCCAAGCCCACGACCTGTGACGCTTAAGGCAGGTTCACTACCGTTGGGCCACAACATTTTTTAAATAATATATTGAATAAATTACGTGTCATATAGATAAAATATTATCATCAGATATTACTTAAATTTCTTTTTTTTTATCAGCCTGATTTGGCACACGATAAGTATTTAATGTCTCGGACATTATAAAAAGTAACGAAAAATATAAATATTTCAAAAATATATTAACTACTTTACAGAAATTCTGGTTATTATATAAAAATATTTATGTTTCTATTATCAAAAAGCCTTTAACCGCAACGCTTGTTAAAAATATTATCACGTAGCCGGCCCCACTATTTCTGCCAGGTATGCACTTCAGGGGGCGAATGTCACAGGGAATTCACGCTGTGTCATCTAAGTTATTTTAAGTACTGACCAGCAACTCGTTCTTTATTTTGTAGTGTAAAAAAGTCTTAGGGTATCGTGTATTTAAAATTAAAAGCAAGCAAGCATACGGCCCATGTGATGGTAAGCGGTTGCCGCAGATTATCAACACCATAGATTTGTTATCTCTGATGGCGTCCTTAGCCGTGGTTCGACTTCGCAGGAGGCACCCTATGTGCTCAGCCCCACCGCCTGGTGACGCTGTCAAGGCCAGTAGGGCCAACAGCAATACATTCCGAAAAAAAAAAAACAGATTTGTAGGCATAACTCAGGCGTTGACAACATGGAGATATTCGTCTTCCTAGATTTTTACCTAGTAATTTCACAAGCTGCTCGTACAGTGTACTTCAAAACTTGACGGTACAATAAATTACACTGCGATGGTATCCGGCTTCTTGCAAAAAAGGCCTACCACCAGTAAACCTAGAATATACTTTTGTCTCCGTGCTTTGTCTGTGTCTTAGTAACAAATGGACCATTTGTAGGTGTCACTTACTTGTTGTCAATCTCGAGATATTGGTTCTTATAACCTTTGCCCGATAATTTCGTTAGTTAAATTGTCCATCGAACCAAAACGTAGCAATGCCAAACACAGTATTGCTTTGCGGCAGAATATTTGACACTCCGGTGGTATCTATGTAGCCGGCCTCTTAATCAATTCATCGTGTTAGGTACCGGTAAATATATTGGAATATTCGTAAGCAGTTTGTATTTAAATATAATATTCGATTGATTGAAAAATTGTTTTACAAATAGACGAAACTTTTTCCAATTATCAACCTTTATTGAAATAGTACGTGAGGATAGGATGGGATTTATTTTTCTATAAATAGCTCTCAATAACCACTCAGCTTCAAACAGTCGCCCACTCTTCTTACAAATACTAATTTACTCTAAATATAGAATACTGGGAGCTGGCAGCATTAAGTTTTATAAAGTACACGACAAAAATTACCTCGGTTTTGCGATCATATTATTAAAATGGTCTGTGTTTTTTGGCGTTCCAAGAAAGGACACAGTTGCGATCAGTTCTATATTTTTGTTCTGACGACGTTGTGGCGCAGCGGTAGCGAACCTGCCTTATACGCCACAGGTCGCGGGTTCGATTCCCGCTCGGAGCATAATATGTTTGTATTGACCATGCAAGCATATTATCCGGTCTGGGTGTATTTGTCCTTGTCATTGTGAATGTTTCCGGACCCCCACACAGGATATTACTATCATAATGGGGGCCGTTGAGTGTGCGTTTATTTATTTATTTATTTATTTATTTTTAGGTTACAGTCATAATTATTGAATGTTAAAAATTATTCTTATTTATTATTGTAAATGCGAAAGTCTCTCTCTCTGTCGCTTTCACGCCAAAACTACTGAGCCGATATAAATGAAATTTTCGACACAGATACTCTAGAGTCTGAGAAAAACCCTAGGACTATAGACTGTAGGGCGTTCTTAGGGCGCCTGACTTTTGTCGGATGTTGTCAGAACAATCGGAGGTATGACTGTCGTAACAGTGAAATTTCAATTCAAAATCGAATTTTTATCATTTTTAAAAAGAGCCAATTCTTTAACATTGAAACCATTTTAACATTTAATTTGTGTTGTTTTTCTACATACATAAAGAAGCGTATGCTATGAAATACGTAGAGAATTTAATGCAATCAACTTGATAAATATTGAGCCCGAAATCAATACTTAATTAAGTATTAATTAATCGCAAATTACATAATGTGGCTTTAAACAGATTTCAGTTTAAATTTTGTAAATTAGTAAAATTGGATGAACGAATTTCGTTTTACCTGTTGGAAAGTTACGATTTCTTAGAATTTTAATTAAGTCTTTAATTGTGTTAAAGATTTATAATTTAAGGATTTTTTTTATGTTACAAGTTGGCAAACAAGCATACGGCCCACCTGATGGTAAGTGATTGCCGTAGCCTATGAGCGTTTGCAGCACTAATAGTAGGTGCCACTCAGGCGTTGCCAACCTCGAGATATTGCGTCTTAAATCTCCTCTGCCCGGTAATTTCACTAGCCGGAAATTATGTAACGATATTTGATGATCGATGTGGCGTAGTAGTGAGCCTGCTTTGTGCCTCGATCGAAAACATTAAGCAGTCGGTCTCAGTTGTTATCATAACATCAGATAATTATCGTTAATCGTTATAGGTAATTTGCTCTTATCCAATGGATTACTGGTTAACCATTTGGGTTGCGGAGCTCAGATGGCAATCGATCTGTGTAAAAACTAGTAACCAGCCAAATACGGATAATAGTATAAGCACACCCTTGGTAGATACCGGGAATAAAGCTAAGAAGAAGAAGATCTGCCTGTATTTTTGAAGGGAACAAATTTTAAATGAAATTATTCATATAAGATATATATGTTGACACCGTTGTGGCGTTGTGGGTAGCGAGTCTGCCTTAAGCCTCGACGGTTGCGGGTTCGATTCCCGCTCGGAGCAGATGTTTGTATTAATCGTACAGGCATGTTTTCCGGTCTGGTTGTGTTTGTCCTTGTCATTGTGAATGTTTACGGACCCCTGACACAGGATATAATTATCCTAATGGGGGCCGTTGAGTGTGTAGCATTTGTAGCGTTTATATATATAATATATAACATAATAACAGAACAAATATCTTGCGAGTGAGTAAAAACATAACACGGTAACTCATTTCGCTTTCATACGGCCCAATAGTGAATCTAACACATATAACGTACAGTGGTAAATCCGTCGTGCACCCGGCGACAGCTTGCCGAGCACAATTACGCCGGTAGGTGTGAAAGTTGCCATACACGCCCATACACTTCGCTACTGGATACCCGGCTCTGACTACCCGGCAACAAGCAGGTATGAAAAGGCACTTAAAGTCTGCGCTCGATGCCAGCACAGCACAGCAAAGGACTTTTATGTGACAAATTTGTTATAAAACTTCAAACTATTATTATTATTTTTTTTTTTTTTTATGTTAGAAGTTGGCAAACAAGCATACGGCCCACCTGATGGTAAGTGGCTGCCGCAGCCTATGAGCGCTTGCAGCACCATTAGTAGGTGCCACTCGCGCGTTGCCAACCTCGAGATATTAGTTCTTAAATCTCGTTCGCCCAGTAATTTCACTAGCGTACAATGCCCTTCAAACCGGAACACAGTAGTACCTAAGCACTACTATTTGGCGGCAGAATATTGGACACTGCGGTGGTACCTACCTAGCCGGCCTCTTGCAACAAAAGACCTACCACCAGTGTGACTATATAAATATAAATTTATAGTTATATAAAATGAAGAATTTAAAAGGTGACGATTCACTGAATACTTAGGTATATTACAGCAGTGTAATTTTAAATTTATTATTATGCTTAGAAGCTTTATTTCTATTTGTCATTTGTCATAACTCTTTGCCGTGCCCATGCCGTGCTGCCAATGAGAGCAGTCATAATCTTTGTCTGATTTTTTTTTAACTCAACGGCCCCCATTACGATTTTTATACCCTGTGTCCGGAAACATACACAAAGACAAGGACAGACAAACAAACAGAAAAACACAGAAAAAGACCGGAAAACATGCCTGTATGGTCAATACAAAAATCTTCTCCGAGCGAACACGTGACCTGTAGCGCTTAAGGCAGGTTCACTACCGTTGTCGTGGTAGTGTGCGAAAGCGGTCCCATGACATCCCAATATGGCATAGACGTATTCGCAGAGTTTTAGTGGGTATTACCACCTGCTTCACAGGTGGTCGAGTCCCCACACTACCACTCGCTAGCGTGCTCTTCGGAACACGCTAGGCGAGTGGTGTGCGTAAATGCATTTCTCTGCGTCAACAAAAAAAAAAAAAGGTTCACTACCGTTGCTCCACAACGTCATCGCACACACAAATGCAACATCCGTAAATATTAAGCCTGTACTCACAATCATGTGCACAATTTGTAGTATAAGCGTCACGTCTGTCTGATGTAGCCAGTCAACTTTCTTGATTATCAACACGTGGCGGGAATATCGACATGTACTAATCATAAGACGTTCTCTGCGAAGTTGATTGAACACTCATTCACTCTTCCTACTGGGATATATAATTACAGTACTTTGTAGTATTAAATGCTCGAAAAACTTGAGCTTGAAGTATTTCCTATGCAAGTAATTTACAGAAAATAGTAATCGGCTTATAGGTAGTGTGATTTAGTAGAAATCGTCACGTAACGAAATGCTGTATGCTTTGTGTGTGCATGTGGTTATCAGGTCTATTACTTTTTCAAAAATGTTTTTCTGTTTGTTTGTCTGTCTGTCGGTCTATATGCTTTTTCTGGCTAGTCTCTGACCTGGTTTCAGCTGGTCTCGGCTCGACCAATTTTAACGGATCTTTCACTAGCAGATAGCTGATATTATAAGAGGTAACTTAGGCATTTACTTCAGTAAAATAAATAAATGCAGTTAGCCCAGTAAAATTAGTTTAAAATAGCAAACGATAGTATATAAATTACTCAAAAACTAACAGAATCGAAGGCCTTCCGTCATATTTTAGAAAATTTTATTGCCTTGGCAGTATTTAGTACTACTCTTAAAGTTTTTATGTCAATTTTAAACGAGCAATTTACTGTCGCAAGCAATCCCCGCTAAGCCAGTGTTACGCCCCCGCTGTAAATCATAAAGCATTTGCCGAACAATTTGACTTACTAATACAAGCCCCGCATTTTACTAAGATTATTTTGGGTCAAATTTTATTTCATTACTTATTTATGTTCTTGTTTACTTAAATGTTATGTTTATGAATAACTTTTGCATGTATGTTTTTTTTTAATTCTCGGTTTTATGTAACCTTTGTGTTAAAATTCCGCAATTATAGTATTGTCTTATATCATAACTTGGATGTAATATTTACGTAATGAAATACTAGCTTCTGTCAGCGGTTTCGCCCGTGTCAATAACGATTTTGAAACATACATTGAACCCCCATTTTAATCCTTCCGGCGCGGAATTTTAGAAAATGTTAAAATACGTGTTTCTTTATTTTTAAATGTTTACCGAATGGCAAACTTTCATTATTCTGGTTTCAAAAATGTCAGACCTCCCATTGAAACTTTGAGCCCCCTTTTCTCCCCTTCAGGGATATAATTTTACAAAACATTAAAATAAATTTTTATTAATCTCTATTTTTTCTACCACATTAAGGGTTGAATTTTGAAAAATATTCAGCTTTCTAGGTCCAAAAATTCAGGTTGGACACTTATAAGTCAGTTAGATCTTTGCTTTTTATAATATAATTATATAGATAACAACGAATGGCCAAAACGATACTGGCGGTTTTAAATACTGACGTTTTGTTTGTCAGTTTGGTCTGAACTGATTATTTAAGACAGATTTATCATATTAAATTATTCCTTTAATGGATACAAATCTAATACCAGTTCAAATAAGATTCTTCATTCCTTGAAATCTAATGAAAACATCGTTTCAAAGAATCTTAGCAATTAGGTTATTTAAATATTTTCCGGATAAAGTTTTCTGAATAATATGAATGAGATTAAGCAATCTGTAAGTTTTCGTATTAAATTTAATCGATGGGCTATAATCGAAACTTGAGTGTTTCACTGTACTCCTGATATTGTTCTAATAGTTACATGTAAAACTATTCAGGTAGATAAGAAGAATGACCTTTAATTATCCTAAAGCGTTGGTCCATTATTTATAAGTGAATATTATTGAAAACCACCCCTGTTGGCCTTTGACAAAGTCATCTGGTGGGAACGGGCCACAGTTTTGTCGGCTAGTGTTAATAAGTATTAATGAGGCAAGCAATAGAAACTATTAATTCTCTATACATAATTTCGTCCTCTTATTTAGCCCCTTCGAATTTTGTTATCGCAACAAAAAGTAGCCTATTTTCTTCCAAAATATGCCATCTATTTCGGTACCAAAATTCATCAAGATTAGTCCGGTGGCTTAGACGAAGCTAAATGCAAAGTAAATACAACGGACAGACAGACATCCTTACGCTTATAATATTAATCTGGAGTTAACATTTACATTGTCACCCTTAGTCCCTTTTTGCACATGCCGATTGTTGGGTAGCCGTCGCCAGATATCCGGTAGCGAAGTGTATGAGAATATATGACAGCTTTCACACGTACCGGCAGTTTTGCTCGGTAAGCGGTCACCGGGTGCAAGCCGGATTCACCACTTTGCAGTGTGCATCCGTGCTTTACTTATTTGGGTCTTGTGAAACCAAAATCAGGTACCGTACAGTCGGCGAAGGAGGCTCGGCAACCAGCACCTGTGAAAACGCACTAAGATAGAATACCAACGCAAAATAGTAGCATCCGTCTGCAATTCCTTTAGCTTGTCCCGTTATATGATTACTTTGTTTTTCGCTTTCTAGTTAGTATTGTTAATACGGATTTTTTTTGATAATTTGGCCCACTTAACAATATCAATAACCTTATCTTCTCCGAAGGTAACAAAGCCTTGATCTCAGAAAATACGTTCCCGCGCGGATACTTAGATATATTTTGCTCTTTTATTTTATTACTTAGCTTAGTATATTGAAAACATATAATATAAAATAGCGTCGTATCTCGTTAGTTTTAATATGTAGTTTTATTAAATTTCATCAAAATGATTTATAATGTTTCATGAATTCTAATAAAGAAATTCTTCAAATTTAATACCAGCCTTTTCGATCAAAGCCTGCATTGACTTGATATTATTTTGTTGCTGAATGGTTTAATATTAAATTCTTTGGTAAATTAAAAAGTATCCTTTCGAAATATGACTGTTTATCATCCTTGTAAATTACATATTGTGGTCCTGTATTGTAATGCTGTAATAGGTACACAGTTGTATTTATTTTAAGCATTCTTAGCAATAGTAGAGTTAGTAGAGCCATGCTTCCCTCAGAACAAATGAGACGGTTCGATAAAGTACTACCCACTCACAGAAAATCAGCGTTAATTACAGTATCAGTAGGTACTGTTGTGTTTCGTGCGGTGAGTGACAGCGCCGGAGGACAAATCCTCCATCCCCTCCGTTCCTTTTTTCCTATTCATCATCATTCATCATCATCATTCATTCATCATATATCCCTTCTATCTTTTGGGTTGGCAAAGCGCGACAGATACTTCATGTATCGCAAGCGTGCATAGGTTGCGGTCACTGCTTAACATCAGGCGGACTGTGAAAATTCAGGTGTCACATTATTTTATAGCCAATACCTAAAGCCTTTTCAATACACGTTGCCCTCAAATATTTATTGTAAATTATAATGATCTAGTACCTATATCCATTATGAAGTTTACCGTATTTTGTAACGAATGTCTTGCTAATAATAAAGTAATTATCCGAATTTCGATTCGAAATAATATATAACAGAAATCTCCGGTCTGATTAATGGGGCGTTAAATTAATGTCTTACGGTATTTGACATTTTTCTATTAGTCCGGACTATTAATACTCTAGAAATGCTATTAGTCCCAGCTGTTCCCTCGTCTTAAATACATGGATTAAATAGTTTTTTCGACATATAATTATTTAGTCGATACGTTGATAAGGACTTAAATACTCGTATATCCTTACTAATACTATAAATGCGAAAGTAATTCTGTCTGTCTGTGTGTCTGTCTATCTGTCTGTCAGTCTGTCTGCCAGTCTGTCTGTCTGTCTGTCTGTCGATTTAAGTTAAATTTGGTACACAGATAGTCTAGAGCCTGTGAAACAATAAAGGCTACTTTTTAATGCGAAAAAAAGGTTGTAAGGGGTTGAAAGGGGGGGATTAAAAGCTATTAGAAAGTATCGTCATTTTAAGAGCTAGAAGCTTGAAACGTATTTTCATTTGATATAAATAAGTATGGCATTCAAAAATTGTAAAACGTTTTTTTTGTTAAAATGAAAATAGGAGATGAAAGCAAAACTTTATTCATGCGTGTGAATCCGCAGGCAGAAGCTAGTACTTTTTCTAATATTTACTAAAGTACAAAAAAGATATTCTGCGCAATACTGTAGAAAGCTTTTAAAGGCTTTATATTATTGTAAGATATTGTCCAAATTATACCGAATAATTGTTTTTTATATATCCCAACATTTGTTCTTGTCATTATTATTTTAAAATGACACAGAGAGACAATATAACAATTTTTGACACCGTTGTGGCGTTGTGGGTAGCATGTCTGCCTTAAGTCTCGACGGTTGCGGGTTCGACTCCCGCTCGGGCAGATGTTTGTTAAAATTTCTGTCTCGGTCTGGGCGTTTGTCTGTGGGTATCCCCACCGTGCCTCGGAGAGCACGTTAAGCTGTCGGTCCCGGTTGTTATCACATAACATCTGATAATAATCGTTAACTCTTGATAAGTAAATTGCTCTTATCCAATGAGTTGCTAGTTAGCCCTTAGGGTTGCGGAGGTCAGATGGCAATCGCTCTGTGTAAAAACTAGTAACCTGTCAAATCCGGATAAGAGTAATAAAGCAGACCCTGGGTAAAATAAAATACCGGGAATAATGCTAGGATGAAGAAGAAGACAATATAACAATTTTTATTCATGACCTAAAAATACAACTGAAAGCTTTTATTCAGCTGTTAAAATTAGAGTGATGCGCATTCACGATTTCCATTTCGGAAATGTAAAGAAATTAAACGAAAAAATCCCACCAGTTTCAAAAGTAAGCGTAATTAACATAACAGTGGTTTGCATTCATTGAATCAGACTTTTGTCGCATAATATTTTAAGCTGATTTCAAAAAGAAGACTGGTCAGATGCAATGTTAAATTAATTATTACTTTTAGATTTCTTTGAAAACGAGCTTTACTGTTTATTGTATAGTTTTTTCCACGGAACCTAACTAAGTTAAATTGTATCGAAATCTATTCTATAATTTAATATGTAGATTAATTAAAACATTTAAAAATCGAACTCAAAATTCCAACCCTACCAGCTCGATATTTGGAAATCTATTATTACAGCGCGATTAAGAAGACATTTTCTTCTTCGCAACCACTTTGTGGAATCCGCTGGCGGTCTTTCCGTAGCGATACGACTTGTGAACCTTCAAGAGAAGAGCGTATTCTTTCCTTAAAGCTCGGCAACGCACCTGCATGCCCTCTGGTGTTGCAGATGTTCATGGGCGGAGGTGATCCATTAACATCAGGTGAGCCTCTGCCTCCTGCGCGTTTGCCCTCTTACGTAAAAAACTGTCACATTTATAACATCAGTAGAAATAATGGATTATCAAACGCTGAGAAAACAAACACTTCAGCTTTATAATATTAGCATTAGTCTTCAAAGTTATAAAATAGATTTAGTCTTGCAAAATCTTCACGGGAACTGTAAATATTTAGTCTGCATCAGAAGCTACGTGCTACGTTGGCAAAATGAACGTCACGTTTGCCTGATGTCGCCGGCCAACTTTCTTGATTATCAACACGTGGCGGGAATCTCGACGAATTGCGCTAATCATAAAGAAGCCTCTTCAGCGCTGTTGATTGGACACTCGTTTGCTCTTCATGAGTCATGTCCTGTTTCTTGGAAGCTTATGATAATTTTCATAAGTAACTTAATAATAAATAGATAAACTCTACACACTCAACGGCCTATATTAAGATGGGTCCGGAAACATACACAATGACAAGGAAAAATACACCCAGACCGGAAAACATGCCTGTATGGTCAATACAAACATCTGTTTCGAGCGGGAATCAAACCCGCAACCTGTGGCGCTTAAGGCAGGTTCGCTACCGCTTTGCCACAACGTCGTCGTTTCTTGGAAGTTTATAATATTTTTTTATAAGTAACTTAATGAAAATTTAGCCTTTAACTACAGGTGGGTAACGTTCGCGTTACCCACTCAGCCTGATAAGGACCTCCGTTAGGTCCGAAAATAGTACGTACCAGCGATTGAACGTGAGTTTTAGCCGATAAATTTTCATTAAGTTAAATAATATCTCAGGATGGTGTTAATAATACAGTTTTAATAATTGAATTTTTTAAGTACTCTTAAAATAGTCTTGTATAATATTTCCTTATAATTATTTTAAAAAAAAATCGACGTGTATATTATGTAATAGTGAGACCATGCCACGATAAAGGATTTTAAATCATCATTGATTTCGAAAACTTCAAACAAAAACGCCAAAAGAAAATATATTGATATAAACTAATTATTTACGTAAAATTAAGTTTTAGAAACATCGTCTTGGGACAAGCTGTTCTTTGTGAATTTCATAGTCAAGTTTATATTCGGTATCATAAATTAATATAGTTACTCACAAAGGTATTCGATTAATATAATAAATTGAATTATTTCGATATTCCCTCACAAACCGATACTTTATGTAAACTAAACTATTAGTTATGTCTAAAGATATTTGTACATTAGGTACTGATAGTATATAGATCGCAACAATTGGTAACTAATTACGCCTAATTTCTTTATTCAATCATTTGCCGGAATATGTTGATAAGATGAAAATATTTAAACATTTATAAAGAAATGGGCAGTTCACGTATTCATTAACCCATTCACTGTCCAGACATTAGACACAATAGTAAAACAATTGAAATGTTTATAACGGGACAGGGAACCTGTTAAGATATTATAGTTTTTGGATGAAGTAATAAGGATAATAATTAGTAAAAACAAACTATTTTTCATAGTTACTCAAAATGAATTTAGTTACAAGCTGCACATGTTCAAAATGAATTTAGTTACAAGCCGCACATGTTCAAAATGAATTTAGTTACAAGCCGCACATATTCAATATTTTTAAGGCGTCGGGAGGTGACGACCCCATCGCCCGCTGTTGGGATAACCTCTGTCACAACAGAGATTATTCCACCAGTGCAATCAGTCACACTGGTGGTAGCTCTTTTATTGCAAGAGGCCGGCTAGGTAGGTACCACCGCAGTGTCCAATATTCTGCCGCCAAATAATAGTGCTTAGGCACTACTGTGTTCCGGTTTGAAGGGCACTGTACGCTAGTGAAATTACTGGGCGAACGAGATTGAAGAACTAATATCTCGAGGTTGGCAACGCGTGAGTGGCACCTACTAAGGGTGCTGCAAGCGCTCATAGGCTGCGGCACCCACTTACCATCAGGTGGGCCGTATGCTTGTTTGCCAACTTCTAACATAAAAAAACGAAGTTAGTTAGCGTCACAAGCTTAAAACATAAATAGAAATATTATGAAGTTAGACTAGCTTCATTTAGTTGTGAATTTACAAAGAAGCACCAGCGAATCTTTAGACATTTTTTTTTGTATAGAAGGGCCTGTCTTTCATTTCTATTAAATTAATGCTGTTGTTTTGACATAAAAACAGATATATTTTGCTTTAATTGCCTTAAAACGATGTAAGAAAATTTCTCCCGTTTCAAAAGTAAATTCAATTAATAAAACACCGTCAGAAACCATTAATTCGGTTTTCGCAACATCATATTTTATCATATCAACCGCACTTGACGTTGCAAAAACCGGTACGGTGTGGGGATAAAAGCTACAACCATTTATTCATCTTGAGGACTTGCACGTTGTTATGAGACGTCCGGAATTTACCATATTTCATTACATTTTACGTTTAAAATACATCGTCTCTTTTGTGTGAATACTTTTTTTAGGGTTCCGTAGCCAAATGGCTAAAACGGAACCCTTATAGTTTCGTCATGTCCGTCTGTCCGTCCGTCCGTCTGTCCGTCCGTATGTCACAGTCATTTTACTCGGAGACCATTAACTCTATCTATACGAAATTTAATAATTAGGTGTATTCCATGAACCGCACAAGGATTTTGTAATAAAATCTTAATATATATATGAATTAAGGGTAGCAGTCTATACATGTAACTGACGATTGAAAAAAAAATTTTCAACATATGGCAACGTGTGAGATATCTTTGGATAGTTCTTTTAAAATGAAAAGGAGGTTTGATTTTGAGTTTTTTCATTAAGCACGTAGTTGTTGAGATATTAGCTCCTAAAGTCGTAAAAATCGTGTCCCCCCCCCTTTAACTTTTGAACTATGGGATTTAAAATTCTGGAAAAATTTGAGCTTGTAGAATACCACATGAACTTTCATCCACATTTAGTTTGAAGAAGATAGATCTATAAATTTAAGAGACATATAAGTTTTTCCCATAACTTTGTTTTTCATATTACTTTTAATAATTACTATGAAATTACCAACTTATTTTTGCGGTCGGTTTTAATTCGTTATTATTTTTAAAACCGTTAAGATTCTTCATAAACTTACCATCACCCATTTACGCCTGTTTTCTCGATTTATCCAAGGCATTTGACCTGGTTAATTACGATATCTTATGGCAGAAATTAAAACTCACTGGCATGCCTGAAGAGACACACACACAACAGGATTTTTAAATTTTGGTATAAAAATCAGGTTACTGTTGTGCGATGGTCCGAGAGCTACTCAAGGTCTTACAGGTTGGAATGTGGGGTGAGGCAGGGTGGCCTGACCTCACCCAAGTTGTTTAATCTGTATGTGAATGCCCTAATACAGACGCTCAGTAGCACTCGTGTTGGATGTTATATTGACGGAGTCTGTCTGACATTAGTTACGCAAACGACATGGCTCTGCTGAGTGCATCTGTCTGTGGGTTAGCAAAACTGCTAAGTTTTTGTGAGAACTATTTCAAACGTCATGGCGTAGTCTATAACTGTAAGAAAAGCGAATGCATGGTCTTTCAGGCCAGGGGAAAATCGATTCCATCTATTGTACCTGCTATCAAGTTACACGGAGTTCCGCTAAAGAGAGTTGAATGCTTTAAATATCTTGGCCATGTAGTATTCTATGACTTGAAAGACAATGCAGATATTGAGAGAGAACGTAGTGCTTTGTTCTGTTAGGGCAAATATGATTGTTCGCAGGTTTGCTCGTTGCTCAATGCCAGTCAAAATAACGCTTTTCAGAGCTTACTGCACCACATTTTACCCTAGCAGCCTGTGGGCAGACTATACGCGGAAACAGTACAACGCCCTGCGTGTACAATATAACAATGCTTTCAGGATGCTAATGGGTATGCCTCGTTTTTGTAGTGCATCGGGGATGTTTGCCGAGGCGTATGTGGACTGTTTTTATACCATTATGCGAAAGCGGTGCACATCGTTGTTGCGCAGGATTCTTTCCAGCTCAAGTGGCGTCCTGAGAGCATTTGTTAATAGAAGTTGTTTGTATGTGAACCACTGCTATCGGATTCACGTGCTGACAAATTAATCCTGTCTTAGGTTAAATAAGTTTTAGAAATTACTAACAAATAGGCGTAAGATACTTGTATTACTAACAACATATGATCCATTGTTGGTCGAAATAAAGTTATTATTATATATATTATTATATAACCATGCTGCGGAACCCTTTAGATTCAACTGTGCGTGGTCCACAACGCACTTGACTGGTAATTTTTTATTAAGAATTATTAGCTTTTTCAAGTCTTTACTAATACTCTTATTTCCACACCAAATAAGCGAGGATTTTTTTTGTGACCTAGTTGGCAAACAAGCTTACGACCTACCTGATGGTAAGCGCTTCTCCAAGCCTATGAGCGCTTGGAACACCACACTTTTGTAGGTGTCACTCACGCGTTACCAACCCCGAGATATTGGTTCTTTAATCTCCTTTGGCCACTAATTTTACTAGCTCTTTCCACCAGTGGAATCAGTCACACTGGTGGTAAGTCTTTTGTTGAAAGAGGCCGGCTAGGTAGGTACCATCGCAGTGTCAAATATTCTATCGACAAATAGTAGTGCTTAGGCATTACTGTGTTCCGGTTTGAAGGGCACTGTACGCTAGTGAAATTACTGGGCAGAGGAGATTTTAGAACTAATATCTCGAGGTTGGCAACGCGTGAGTGGCACCGACTCATGGTGCTGCAAGCGCTCATAGGCTACGGCGCCAACTTACCATCTGGTGGACCGTATGCTTGTTTGCCAACTTGTAATAAAAAAAAGCTGCAGTGTCCTTCAAACCGAAGCACAGTATAATTTAAGGTAGAATGACTGATCTTGGCCGGCCGTTGCAATAAAAGACCTATCAACTTGCTAAGCGACAAATCTAATTTCTAAGTATCCCCTGTGTGTAACGAAAATCAACGAAAAGTTCCTGCGACTTTGTAATTGAATTATTATCGTTCTCATGAAACGTACTCGCCTTAACTCCATTTTATTTTATTTTTACAAATCTGTTCTCTTACATTAAGGTACACTTATTTTAAAAATTATTTTATTATTTATTAGGTTTTCTGAACTTTGCCAGCAAAATCAAAATTATCAAGATTACTTTTATTCAAGTAGACTTATAAAAAGTACTTTTGAATAGTTAAAACGCTATCGACGGTTCGGTCCAGCCTCTTGCAATAAGAGGCCTACCAGGAGTAAATGTCAATTTACACCAAGTTATACCGCGTTTCGAATTTTTATGACATATATTATACATATTAATATTAAAGTCCACATTTCTATAAATTCTTCCAAGAGAAGAGACAAGATAATTCAGCTGATATCGCAATATATCCCACAACGTTTCCTCTTTGGAATACATGTCTGGCGGAAATGCTTAGCTACAGTATTGCAGATTCAATAATACAATGAAAAATATTTACTCAACAATATAAGTTATCAAACAGTTATATTATATAATGTAAATTAATTTAAGCTTAACGGTAAAAGGGCCGACTTGCATCCCCTTGGGCTATTGTTGTACCCACTCCTAGCGCAAGCTTCAAGCTTATTTGAAGGGTCAATAGGAATATTTGTAATACCTTGAAAAAGCATTACTAATATTCTTAAAAAATAATAAATAAACGCTACACACTCAACGGCCCCCATTACGATAGTTATATCCTGTATCAGGGATCCGGAGTCATATACAATGGCAAAGACAAACGCACCCAGGCCGGAAAACATGCCTGTATGCTAAATACAAACATCTGCTGCAAATAGACAGACCCGCGATCTGAACCGAAACCTGTGACCTGGTTCGCTTCAGGTAGGCTTGCTACCGCTGCGCCACAACGTCGTTAAATATATATATATATATATATATATATATATATATATATATATATATGCGATCAAATATATATATATACAAACTGAGTACAATTGTGGTACTACCACAGTGTCAAGGATACTGTTGCTAGTGAAATTACTGAGGAACCAATATCTCGTGGTTGACAAGGCGTGAATGCACCTGCAAATGTATGGTGCTGCAAGAGCTCATATGCTTGCTCACGTGCTTGCTAGCTTAGTGAAATTGAATAGCTGAGTGAGTTATGATGAATTGAAAAGAAACAATATTGGTACAGATATGGGGCCTTGGAGACGGTTATAGTGTATAAGTGTCTTCTTCTCCCTAGAATTTATCCTGATATTTTACCGAAGGTCTGGTTATTACTCTTACCTGGATCTAAAATTCTTATTAGTTTTACACAGAGTGATTGCCATTTGACTTCTGCAACCCTAAGGGCGAACCAGTAACTCATTGGGTAAAAGCAAATTATACATTGTATAAGTGTATAACTGTATATAATTATAGGTATGAAAATTTGGATGAGGAATTAACTATTTCTATATTGCACTAAACTTAACCTAAACAATCGTTTGAGCGCGGGCAAAGCCATGGGCAAAAGGTAGTATAATATGAAAATGTTTTCAGATTTACTTTTTATTTTTCTTCTAATAGAAGATAATTCTTTATTCCAGCTAACAGAGGGATGGAATAATATTGTAATTATTATGCATCAAGTTAGCTTTAATGAGGCGCGTGTTTTGCTTCGCATTGTTGAATAATTTCTGCTTTTCTACATCGCCGCGATGTTTTGCATCTCAAACGAGATTGAGTATAAAAATATGTAGTTAATTATAAATTTTATAAGCCTTTTTATGCATACTCTTTGAAGCGATAAAAATTTATCGTGACATTTTCCAGTTAAAAATTGTGATAGTAAGTTACCCCATACGTACTACTTCAGATTTTGTGAAAAATAAACACGTTTTATATTATTAATTATAATCTAAAATAAATGGAACCTTTTTAATGAATCCTTACTAATAATATAAATGCGAAAGTAACTCTGTCTTTCTGTTTGTCTGTCGCGCTTTTACGGCAAAACTGACCGATTTAAATGAAATTTGGTACACAGAGAGTCTTGAGCCTGAGAAAGGACATAGGCTACTATTTAATGCGAAAATAGGATTGTAAGGGGGCTTAAAGAGGGGATAAAAAGTTTTTATTAAGTATCGTCACTTTTAGAGCTACAAGCTTGAAACTTTTTTTAGGCTGTTGATTCGATATAAATAAAGATGTCATTCGACGTTTGTAAAGGGGGAAAAGTGTGTTCAGAGTTTATATTAACAACGTTATTCATGCGGGCGAAGCTAGTATTTTTATAAATGGCATTCTTAGGTAATCTGAGTAGCCTTTAATAATAATTCTTTAATAAGGGTGTCCTATGTTTTAAACTATATAAACCTAAGTACTATATTCCATCAACACCATAAAATATTGCATTATTAATACCTTAAAACAAGCTCTATAATAACTACTATAATATAAATATTACTTGTATGTTAGTAAACGGAGCAGATTCAGCCCTACCGTTTAGATTGAGGCTTCAAATGAAATACCCACTATAATAAATTTAGCTTCAAATCGCATACTTATAGAATAAAGATTGTTAAAGAATCCAATCTTTCAATAACATACAATATCATATGTGCCATTTCCATTAATGGGTTGTGAAATTTTACGAAGCAATATTGTTTTTACATCTCTCGACTGTGAAGTGTATCTGTTTCGCTCTGATACTTCACGGTGGGTCATATTCTGAAGGACCAGGACATTATCGGGATCAATATCGTATTCGAGATTCTCGTCACGTAGAGAGTTCGAGATCAAATGCCGTGATTTCTTCCCAACGTGCTGGTTCTTCAGCGTTATTACTCCACGAGGGAGTACTATTTCTCCTTAACCGACTTTTAAGACCTGATTTTTGTTCGCAGCTGTTTAATAATTCTTAACGCGAAGTCCTGGGATCATGTCAATTTCAATGTCAAATTACCTATAAGTAATGGAATTTTCGTGTGATATCCGCGATTACTAAATGCTCTTTCATCATTTGAGCATTTTACATGACGATTATGTTACACAACCATATTGATTAATTGTTTAATGTGACAGTTTGTATGTTTGAATGTTTGTTACTCAAACACGTAAAATGGTAGAACGGATTTGGATGAAATTTACCACTTTCTCATGATTATTACCTTTCAGACATGGAAAAATATAAATAAAAGTAATCCAAGGAAGCCAGCTTCTTCGTAGCGGCTAAATTATTACAACGTAGGATAATTTTTATCCCGAAAAAATGTTGTATGATCATCCAACTGTGTCTTATCACCTTATGGAACATTATTTACCTACAATTGATCCAATTCTAAGGTCACTGCGGACGAAGACGCGAACACAGGCTAGTTTTATGTAACCCATTTGTCTGGTTTGGTTAGTTAGTTTTTTTTTTGGTTTGGTTCAGTTGCGATAGCTTAGTATTTTTTTTTTTTTTTATGTAAGAGGGGCAAACAGGCAGGAGGCTCACCTGATGTTAAGCAATCACCGCCGCCCATGAACATCTGCAACACCAGAAGGCATGCAGGCGCGTTGCCGACCTTTAAGGAAAGAATACGCTCTTCTCTTGAAGGTTCCCAAGTCGTATCGGTTCGGGAAGACCGCCGGCGGAAGTTGATTCCACAGAGTGGTTGTGCGAGGAAGAAAATGTCTTCTAAAAAATTAGTAGTAAATAAAGTATAAATAAACGCTGCATACTCAACGGCCCCCATTTGGATAGTGATATCCTGTTTCGGGGGTCCGGAAACACATACAGAGACAAGGACAAATACACCCAGACCGGACAACATTCTTGCATGGTCAATACAAACATATATGCTTCGAGCGGAGATCGAACCCGCGACCTGTGGCGTTTAAGGCAGGTTCACTACCGCTGCGCCACAACGTCGTCATCAAATGAATACCGAAAGAAACCCTTAAAAGCCGTTATCACTGCATTAAATATGCTCACCTACTTATGCTTCCGTTAGGTGAAGACTTGATTTTTTTTATTATGGACGGATTAAAAAATAAAGTTGTATAATTTAAACCATAGAGTTTATTACAGTGATGAGTGCAAATCTTCCAAAGAGCACAAAGTTTTTATCACAGTTTAAAACGAGAAATTTAATGTCGCACCCGATCCCTGCTAAGCCTGTGTTACGCCCTCGTTGTAAATCAAAAAGTATTTACTGAACAATTTGACTTACTAATGCAAGCCACATCATAGGATGGTAATTTAAATAGCGTTTTGGGTCAAACCTTGTTCCTTGTTTTGTTCTGTATCTTCTTCATAAATGGAAGATGATATTCAATTAGCTGGTTTGCAGGAAGATATATATTTTTTTTTTTATGTTACAAGTTGGCAAACAAGCATACGGTCCACCTGATGGTAAGTGGTTGCCGTAGCCTATGAGCGCTTGCAGCACCATTAGCAGGTGCCACTCACGCGTTGCCAACCTCGAGATATTAGTTCTTAAATCTCCTCTGCCCAGTAATTTCACTAGCGTACAGTGCCCTTCGTACCGGAACACAGTAATGCCTAAGCACTACTATTTGGCGGCAGAATATTGGACACTGCGGTGGTACCTACCTAGCCGGCCTCTTGCAACAAAGACCTACCACCAGTGTGACTGATTGCACTGGTGGAATATATATAATAAGGTTAAGCTTACCATTATGGAAGATCTTCAATCAAGAAAAATCACAACATAAGCCTGTATGTATGGTCAATACGTACATAGGGCAGGTTCGCTACCACTCCACAACAATCGTCTTATCATTAATAAAATATTTTTATGAGTAGATAATTAAGTTAAAAGAAATTTATATAATTACTTAATTATTTGGTACAGGTAAAACTGTAATCAAGTTCCTATTTGTTTAATAAGCTAGGTATATAAATAAAAAGAATAAATATAATATTAATTGTGGTACATACAGTTGATATAATTATAAAACCACGCCTGTGGTTTTGTCAGTATTCATTTTAAATCAAACTAAGCTAAGGATAGCCTGGAGCCGTTATGAATTTCATCCAAGTAGGTTAACATTATGAACAATTTATTGTAACTACAATACTTTTGATCTCTTTACTAGATTACACAGTAAATTGTACAGCATTGTAACTACTACGTCGGATTTCAACGATTCGACCTTTTATATGCGGTACGATAATTTTCTGTATGGTGAAATATTGAAGTGAATATGATGGTTATCATTGTGACGCTCCGTTAGAAGGACATCTTTTTCAAATATTGTCTTTGTAATCCAACGTATTAAATAGGTTATATACTTCGTCATGCGCCAACAATTATATAAAACTGAAAATTGTTTATAATATATACATATATCGAAATGAAAACTTTTAAAAAAGGTCTTTTAGTATTTTTTTACCAGTAACATAGTGACGGAAACACTTTATTTAATCCACGTTTAAAAAGACAAGTAAAAGCTTTTAAAACTGTTGACAAAATTAGAGTGACGCTCGCGTTCGGTTACGATTCCTTTTTCAGAGACGTAAAACAATGAAACGACTTCATAGTTTTAAGTAATACCTTAATGAAAATAACAGTTATTTTTCATCTTCTTCCTAGAATTATTGTCGGTATTCTCCCATAAAGACGTTGTGGCGGTAGTAAACCTGTCATAAGCGCCACAGGTCGTGGGTACCCTCCCGCTCATGCGAGCGGATTGTTTAATGTATCCACATTACAGTGACCATACATGCAAATGTTCTGGTCTGAGTGTGTTAGATACTAAGTTGGCAAGCAAGCATACGGCCCACCTGATGGTAAGCGGTTACCGTAGCCTATGAGCGCTTGCAACACCATTTGTAGGTGTCACTCTCGCGTTGGCAACCTCGAGATATTGGTTCTTGAATCTCCTTGGCACGGTAATTTCAGTAGCCTACAGTGCCCTTCATACCGAACACAGTAATGCCAAAGACACTACTGCTTTGCGATAGAATATTTCACACTTACCATCGCGGTGTCAAATATTCTACCTAGCCGGCCTCTTGCAACAAAAGACCTACCACCAGTGTGACAGACTGCACTGGTGGAATAATCTCTGCTGTGACAGAGATTATCCCAACAGCAGCCGATGGCGATTCGTCAGGTGCCGACGCTGGTAAATTTCTCCTTGTTGTTTATGTGTCCGGACCCCCAAAACTGGATATCACAATGTGTGTAGCATTTATTTATTATTTATTTATTTTCCCAAGATCTGCTTATTACTCTTATCCGGATTTGTAACAAAACAATTATTGCATCTTAATCAAGTCTTCATACTACGGCATTTTCCTTTAAATCAGTGATCTCATCTCTGAGGAGTAATTAATTATTTTGAACGTTCCGTGTCTTTCCCGTTTTAATGGAAATATAGTCATTTAAAATTAATGGTCGGCCATCTTGATTCTCATCAAAGTAAGCCGTTAAATAAACGTAGGAGCTATTGTAGGGAGATAATAATGAAGGAAATTCTTTATACAGACGTCGTCTGTTTTATTCTTAGTTTGTATTTTTTAATTATATCAATCTCACGATCGACTGTAAATACCTTTACAGAGTAAATTCCTTTGAGCTGCTGAGACTTTTTCCTATACAAATAAATACAATGAAGTGTCTGTTTGTAATTCCAAATGAACAGTTTTTCAGTTAAAGCACCAATCAAAAATATCAATTTTTAAACTTCTTTCTGTCTGTTTGTTGTAAGTTTCTGAAATGGCTGGATTAACTTTTTTCATGTTGTCAGTATAACTATGTTAAGATATTAGCTCCTAAAGACATAACCGTGCCGTCTAACTTTTGAACAATGGCATTTCAAATTGTGAAAAAACTTGATGATGTAGATCACCAAATGAACTTTCAACCACATTTGTTTTTAAGATGATAGGACAGCAAATTTTCAAGATATAGGTAAATTTGTTCCCATAACTTTTTTTTCATCAATAATTACAATGAAATTACCAACTTATTTTGGTGTCGATTTTAATTCGTTATTATTTTTAAAGTCCTTAAGATTCTTCATCATCAAGCTACGGAACCCTTTAGTTTCGAATGTGTGTGGTCCAAAAAGTACTCGAATGGTAAATATAATTATTGCAATAATAACTTATTTCTAACAATGACTTTCTATTATACCTTATTCACTGAAAAGCATATTTAATGACCTATTCTTCGATAAAATACAACCCTTCTTTTAAAGGTCATCATTCAAGATTTTCTTATTTACGAGCCTGTCAACCAAAAAAATTACTTATTCCAAAGGGTGCCTCCGACTTGTTTTAGAGAAAACCTAATGTACCGCTATTAAAATTCAAAGGTTGTGACCCAACATAAAAATTCAGAAGCTGTATACAGTTCGGCCTTGTCTTGATCAAGATGCTATCTGGTCGCTTCAGCGTATTACCGTCCCTGATGTTATCTAACGATGATTTATATTTTTAACATAAATTCCTATTCAATTTATACCCTTGTTGACGTTTTTGCATGTATTAATCAAGCAAAAAATAAATGTTATATTTTTTACTATTTTTTAAATAAACGTTCAGCGACCCCTTTTAGGTGTTGTGTGTGATGTGTCGTCCCTGTTACCAGGGAGAAAGTGCCCAATTCTCTCCCGGTGAGATTTTTTTTTATATCAGAGGGAGCAAACGAGCAGGAGGCCTCACCTGATGTTAAGTTGTCACCGCCGCCCATGAACAACTGCAACACCAGAGGGCATGCAGGTGCGTTGCCGACCTTTAAGATAGGAATAGGCTCTACTATTGAAGGTTCCCAAATCGTATCGGTTCGGAAAGACCGCCGGCGGAAGCTGATTCCACAGAGTAGTTGTGCGCGGGAGAAATTATAATTAACTCACTTCCCCTCCACACAACAAAGAGAACATTTCAACGTAAAAAAATTGTATATTCACAACGGTGGAAAAAAAGGACATTACCACACGCGATTGTCGCGATTGACAATAAGAGCGAAATGTCCTCGGGTGAGCGATGTATACTTTGCTTCGGCCACTTTTGAAACAAATTTTACAAGCATGGAACTATATATAAGTTTCGGCATACTTAAAGTGAGTGAGTGAGTGCTGAAAGTTAATATTTATGTATAATTATGCTATAAACATATTAAATGTCAATGTCAAACATTTCATATAATTTGATTAAAGTGTTAATACTCGTACGTACACATATACTTGTCTCTTGTTTAGGTCGTTATCATAACTGTAGTTTACCTATTAGTAGTATTTCTCTAGTAGTAGGTGACATAAAAGCACCGGAGGCCTAATCTCCCACCCTCTCTATTCCCACTATTGTTTGTTTCCCTTCTATCCCTTGGGTTGGTAACGCACATATTCATAAATACTTCATTTAAACTTTTTAACTCAATTTGAAATGAGGAAGCTGCTGTCGTGAGTAATCTCCGCTAATCTTGTGTTACGCCCCTGCAGTAAATAACAAAGTAAAAACAATTTGACTCGCTAATGTGAGCCTCGTTTAAACTGACGATTTTAATAGCATTTTGTTGAAATCATAACTTTGTAACAAAAGGGTCTGTTTTCATAATTATGTTGATCTTTTTTTATTTTACTAAGTTGGCAAGCAAGCACACTGCTCACGTGGTCGTAAGTAGTTGCTGTAGCCTATAAGAGCTAACAACACTATCTCTAGGTGTCGCTCATGCGTTGCTAAGTTCGACATATTGGTAACCAGACAATCGTTGTAGCGTGTTGGTAGCGAGCCTGCTTTCAGCCTTGAACCGCAGGTTTGATTTCCGCTCGAGGTAGATGTTAGTAATTATACTTAATATCTATTTTGGTATAGACGTTTGTCCTTTCTCTCCTAAATCATTAAGCAATCGATCCCGGTTGATAACACATAATATCTGACAATAATCGTCGGCGTCGTCGGCCCATCTATCGTTGAGCTATTGAAACTTTAGTAACCTGTTAAATCCGGATAAAAGTAATAAGCAGATCCAGGTTAAAAATGTGCTACTAATTACAATAAAACAACTTTAAATCAATGTTCTCATCCTTTAGCTACAAGTCGGATAACATAGAATGGAAGAGGCAAAGTTATAAAGGCGGACCTCATAGACCTTGTTAGCATATTCCAAGATATTGTAATAATTGCATCAAACCGTTAGCGCTTCTGGTTCCGACGCTAATTTGCATGGCTAATGAATGGTTCCGACCGCCTCTGTGTTTTTACATAGATGAATTACTCATAGACTGATTTTATTGCTTTTTTTACTCAGATTGTAATTATATATATATATATAATATATATATATATATATATATATATATATTACATAGGTCATTACACCTATAAAGGGTCTCTTTATAGAAAATAATTTTGATAGTAATAATCTTAGTAACCTTAAGCGATTCATAATGCTAAAGTCAATAGGTCAACGGTAGAAGGGACGACTCCGCTCAGTAAACGCGAGAGTCGCGAGTTAGATCCTAACCCCTTGGGCTATTTTCGTACCCACTCCTAGCTCAAGCTTCGAGCTTATTTGGAGGGGCAATAAGAATATTAGTAATGCCATGAAAAACCAATGTTAATTTTCTTTTTTTTTAAATGCTGATAACAAGAAAACTGGTGGGCCCGCGTGTCGTATTTTTTTTTTCTGTAAGAGGGGGCAAACGGGCAGGAGGCTCACCTGATGTTAAGCGATCACCGCCGCCCATGAACATCTGCAACACCAGAGGGCATGCAGGCGCGTTGCCGACCTTTAAGGAAATAATACGCTCTTCTCTTGAAGGTTCCCAAGTCGTATCGGTTCGGAAACACCGCTGGCGGTCTTTATTTATTATTTTGCCACAGACACAGTTGTAGGGGAGTTAAAAGTGGTAATATGCGTTTTTAGAAGAGAAATCACAAATGAAAAATAAAGTTTAATGATTTTAAAGATTAATGTGTACGAACATAGAGTGCAAATGGGATTTATACATATATTACTGCTATTGCCTGTGGCTTTGTCATTGTGAATAACGATTTTCAATGAAGCACCTATAATTAAATAGAAATAAAAATGTTCGTCTATTTCACCCCTTTAAAGTTTTGTTTCACAAAAAGTAACCTATTACCATCGACTTTGATCCCATCTATATTTATACAAAAAAATCATCATAAGGTAGTCGTTCAAAAGCCTCATAAACAACCAAACAAACACACTTTCGCATTTATAATATATATAATAATAATATTAGTTAGGTCTATAACCTAATTAAATAATATAAATTAAGACTCCTAAAAGCCATTGAAAAATAAAACAAAAAATCCTTGAGACGGAAAAATTTACGATGCATCCGAAATGCAAGAAATCTTTTATTCAAAATTCCAACTAAGTCTTGTCATTTCTCGTCGTTGGATGAAAATTTCATTGCAAACAATCCCAGCAATTAGCTTAATGACGTTTATTGAAAAACTTTGTAGAGCTCCGGAGGAAGTTTCCGAAATAATATGAATGAGATTAGCAATCAGTAAGTTCATCGATTTAATCAAATTATCGCTGGCTAATCAATCAAAACTCGAGTGCTCGGTTGTAATTCGGAAATTCACGCTTGAGTAATTTAATATAATGTTAATTCTCAAGTTGTTGAAATGTTATGTGTTTGGGGACTCCAAGACTAATGTTATTTAGTGACAGGGTAATATAGTGCTATCTATATATGATAGGCAAAGACCTGACTGACTTATGAACGTCCAGCCTAAACCCTTGGACTTGTGGCCTGTTCCAGAGATGGATGGCAGACAATATTCCATATAAGTGGTTTAACAAAAAATAATTAGTTTTTTTACAAAAACTAGCTATGTCTGTTGCGGCTTTACTCGACTTCTCGCGTCGTCTATTATTGTTTGGTATTATTGCGTAACCCTAGTTCTTTGTCTTAATGAATAGTAGAGTAAGCACTTTTTATACCACCAGCTGTTTGCTATTGAAAGCCTTCTAAACTAAGTTAAATCGTACCGAAATTAGTAGGAACCAAAAGGAAAAGACACAGACAAAAATTAAAACAAAAAACTTACTAAAGGATTAATGTAGTTTGACGTCACTATCAGTCACACAAACTATTTTTGTAGAAAAAAATATAAATATTCTATACAAATTATAAGAGTTAGCTACACGAAAACAATAGATAATAAAAATCACAACCTGTATATACAGTAAGTCGAGGAGTTAAAAATGTATCAACTAATTCACTTATAATCCGATTGCAACTGTGAATTTAGCTATAGAGAGAGAGAGAGAGAGGGTTATTGAGGAGAGACGCCATACTAACTTTGAGAATAAGTCAATGGTATCTGTTCCTAATGGACGTCTGCCATCTACCGCCTCTTGTCACACCTCATCGCTCTTATGACCTCTCACAGACTCGTAAGGAAAAGCATCTCTTTATGATATTTTAATGAATTTTATATTCAGTATCCTTAATAAAGTGCAAAAGCTGTTAAATAAGGTACCTTTTTTTCAACAATTAAAATAATTATAATAATAATAATAAAAAAAATAATAATAACAAACGCAACACACTCTACGGCCCCGTTAGGATAGTTATATCGTATGTTGGGGGTACAAATGGATGACCGCTATAGTTAGCCTGCTTTGAGTCTCAACAGTCGCGGGTTCGATTCCTACTCGGAGCAGATGTTTGTTATGAACGCTTGTACCGGGCTGGACATTTGTCCTTGTGGGTCTCCCCATTGTGCCTCGGAGAGAACGTTAAGCTATCGCACCCGGTTGTAATCACAACATCTGATAATAATCGTTAACTCTTGATAAGTAATTTGCTCTTATGCAATGAACCCTTGGGTAAACACCGGCAATAATGCAATGAACTTTACCGTACCTAGCCCACGCTTAGATTACGTAGCATCGTGTAATGACCGAATAATATCGGCGTCCCTTAGATATAGTCAGTAATACTACCCCTGACCTAAGCAAATGTAGGCCTAAATGTGTAAATACCTAAAGCATTCGCAGGTAACGAATAGGCTGTAAAATTAATCCCAATACACAAATAGCAATTGTTTCGTATTTGCTTTAATCTGTACATAAACAAAGTTACCTATCTATATAAGACGACTATACGAATATTTATTAATTAGATGGTTTGGTGAATTGAAATGATATTATGATAATCTTTTTGTAAAGAATATAATATTATTTTTATTATATTTAAGCATTTATGTTCAAGGGTTCAAGCGTGCTGAAAAATCAACCTGATGGTAATTGCCTATCGCCTTGCCTAGCTTGAAAATTTATTAAAGGGTACAGGAAAAACCTCAAGCAATAGATTTTTAATAATTTTCATACTAATTGATTGAATTGACAGACTTTTTACGTGCCCTCTGAAGCACGGAGACACTCAGTTGGAATACCACTTGCGATCACCTATAGTGACTGACCGCGCTTAAAGTTGCTTAACCCACCGATTCAATCGCTTAAGAGTTCTGTGTTGTCGATAAAATAAACAGATCAGCGTTGGATAAATAATAGATAATAAAAACTATCAAACAATAATTTATTTTATTATAACCATCCACTTACGGTAGATCCATGCATCTTCAGCACAGATGGGCCGGCTCGACCGAGAAATTACTACTCGCTCTCAGAAAATCGGCGTACAGTAACTGTACTATTGCTTTTGATGTCATGAGTGCTACCACCCCTCTATTCCCTTCCTTTTTAGGGTTCCGTAGCCAAATGGCAAAAACGGAACCCTTATAATTTCGTCATGTCCGTCTGTCCGTCCGTCTATCCGTCTGTCCGTGGGTCAAAAAAAAATTTCAACGTATGCCAACGTGTGAGGTATCTTTGGATAGGTCTTTTAAAACTATAACGAGGTTTTATTTTGACTTTTTTTATTAAGTCGGTAGTTGTTGAGATATTAGCTCCTAAAGTCGTAAAAATTGTGCCCCCTAACTTTTGAACTATGCGATTTAAAATTCTGGAAAAATTTGAGCTTGTAGAGTACCACTGAACTTTCATCCACATTTGGTTCGAAGAAGGTCAACAAAATTATGAGATATATAAGTTGTTCCCATAACTTTGTTTTTCATTATCATATATTACTTTTAATAATTGATTGATTTTAATTCGTTATTATTTTTAAAGTCCTTAAGATTGTGCCTAACCCAGCTGCGGAACCCTTTATTTTCAACTGTGCGTGGTGGACAACGCACTTGACGGTAATTTTTTTCCCTTCTAGCACCATCCTTCTTGTTTCTTGGGTTGGCAACGCGCATGTGATACTTCAAGTATCGCGCGAGTTCATAGGTTGCGGTGACTGACATCAGGCGGACCGTATGTTGGTTTGCCATGTCATGAAATAAAAAAAAAGATTATATTTTTGGCAAACATTAAAAAAAATCTCATTTGTTATTTAAATAAAGAAAGATGGTATGAAACGTAGTATTGTAACAAAGAAAACAATTTAAAATATTCGACTGGGACCATGTTATTCAGTGTCTCGTAGTCGTATATATTTTTTTCATGAGATGTGTACTTAGGATGGCGGCAGAGGTAAAATAGGATTTATTGTTATAACGACCTCCATGTGGAACGATATAGGGTACCCTTTCAACTATTCTATTATTTTTATAAAAGACCTCGTTGTAATTTGTTCTTGAAAAAAAAAGCTTTCTTTTACATTTTCTTACCTACCTGTATATATACTCCTTTTCAATATATTTTGGATGAGATGATCTTATATAATTTTGTGAATGCTACTCAGCGAACTAATCTCTTCCACAAAATATTGCGTTTTTTTGACGCAGAGAAATGCTTTTACGCAAACGACTCCACGTGACATGCTCCTCCGAGCACGTTAGTGAGTGACAGTGTGGGGCTCGACCACTCGTTAAGCAAGTGGTAACACCCATTAAAAGTCTGCGGATCCCTCTTCACCACATTTGGGGCGCCATGGGGTCGCTCGCGCATGCTACCATGACCACCTTATCTTAAGAAAGACTAAAGGAGCCGCAAAATAGGGCCTTTTTGTCTTGTTACGACTACGAAGTCCACAAATTGCTGTTACCAGACACATTTTGAAATAAATAGCATTCCGAGTGATTTAATAATAATTATATTAACGACTACTTGTGCCCGCGGTTCCGCTTGCGTAGTATACCGATTTTACTTTATTGCACAAAACCTTAATTATTTTTCTAAAATAAAAGCAGTCTATGTTACTTCTTATAACATCACCTATCTGCCAGAATGAGTCCCATTAAAATAGGTCCAGGTATTTTAGATATTAGCTGGAACAAACAGACAGACATTTTTTTTAAATGTAAGTACCGTATATACTTTATATGCATTTAGTGAAAATATGTTAATTTGGAATTACAAAAAGACACCTCAATTTTATTTATTTGTACAGATATTGTATAGAAAATTATCGTTCATGGAATTCGATTTGATATTTTCTAGAAAGTTCCAAATATATAATTCACCATCTTATTTTGACAAAGTGATACCGTTCAATGGTTTTGAATTAGGGTGGATATATTGTGGTGGAATATTGAAGGGATTCTAATAATTGTGTGGGTCTAATAGAAAAACGAAAATGATTAAACATTATGGAGGTCGAGAAAAATAAAATTCGTTATGCTCATTATTTCAGTAATATTTTCTGACCTCCATACCTTGTAACTCTCCAAACCTTCAGAGACAATAGTAATAGGTTAAAACTTTTATTTACATACAATATTTATAATTCAATACTAACTATATTTACAAATGACACCGTTGTGGCGTTGTGGGTAGCGTGTCTGCCTTTAGTCTCGACGGTTGCGGGTTCGATTCCCGCTCGAGCAGATGTTTGTTAAATTTCTGTCTCGGTCTGAGCGTTTGTCTGTGGGTCTCCCCACCGTGCTTCGGAGAGCACGCTAAGCTGTCGGTCCCGGTTGTTATCACATAATATCTGATAATAATCGTTAACTCTTTGATAAGTAAATTGCTCTTATCCAATGAGTTACTGGTTCGCCCTTAGGGTTGCGGAGGTCAGATGGCAAGCACTCTGTGTACTAGTAAGTAACCTGTCAAATCCGGATAAGAGTAATAAGCAGACCATGTTCAAATACACGTATAATGCTAGGAAGAAGAAGAAACGTAAACATTGGCTACTATTATACACCCAAACCGAAACAGATATTTGTAAGATCAATACAAACATCTTCTATATCATTCTAGGCGTCGGGATGTGACGACCCCATCGCCCGCTGTTGGGATAACCTCTGTCACAACAGAGATTATTCCACCAGTGCAATCAGTCACACTGGTGGTAGGTCTTTTGTTGCAAGAGGCCGGCTAGGTAGGTACCACCGCAGTGTCCAATATTCTGCCGCCAAATAGTAGTGCTTAGGCACTACTGTGTTCCGGTTTGAAGGGCATTGTACGCTAGTGAAATTACTGGGCGAACGAGATTTAAGAACTAATATCTCGAGGTTGGCAACGCGCGAGTGGCACCTACTAATGGTGCTGCAAGCGCTCATAGGCTGCGGCAGCCACTTACCATCAAGTGGGCCGTATGCTTGTTTGCCAACTTCTAACATAAAAAAAAAATCTGCCCGAGCGGGAATCAAACCCGAAAACGTCGAGGTTAAAGGCAGACTCGCTAAACGCAACGCCACAACGGTGTCATATTTACATTTATTGAGACTAATTCCATTGTTGTATTTTAATTGCTCATTCTGTTATGGATTGTCCTTCAGCACGCCTAAAGCCTAAATAGAGGTAAATGCCTTTAAGATATAATTAAGTTTGTATTATTTAAGAGCGACGGATTAATTGCTCTCCATCCCGCGCGGTTCATCGCTTCGAGTCGTTTATCTAATTATTATTTCTTGCAAAGATATCTATGCTGCTATTTATATGTAGGGTAGCCAGGGATTTCTTTTCTCGGGGAACTATTTTTTTTTATTGAAAATTGCTGTTGGGATAACCTCTGTCACAGCAGGGATTATTCCACCAGTGCAATCAGTCACACTGGTGGTAGGTCTTTTGTTGCAAGAGGCCGGCTAGATAGGTACCACCGCAGTGTCAAATATTCTGCCGCCAAATAGTGCTTAGGCATTACTGTGTTCCGGTTTGAAAGGCACTGTACGCTAGTGAAATTACTGGGCAGAGGAGATTTAAGAACCAATATCTCGAGATTGGCAACGCGTGAGTGGCACCTACTAATGGTGCTGCAAGCGCTCATAGGCTACGGCAACCACTTACCATCAGGTGGGTCGTATGCTTGTTTGCCAACCTGTAACATAAAAAAAAAAAAATTGATGTCAATCATCATATGCAAAAATATACATCGAGGCAATTAAAAAGTCAATGTCAAAAATATTGAATGACTGAATGATTTTTTGCGGGTTTTATGTTTCTTTCGCAACTATGATTATAAACATTACTACACGACATTATAATTATAATATAATGTTTAATGGGGCCCACTTTTTTCTTATCATGGTCACCCTACAATGAGCCGAAATTGTTTACGGAGAACTCGATAGCTTTGTATTTATATCGATAATTAAGGTTTGTTGGCCGCTTTGATGACAATGACTTTATTCTGTTCCCCTTGTTGTTATCTTTGTCTTTATTTAAATGCAGAAATGTTAGTAGGTAATTTAATAAAGATTGTAATTGTTAAATGGCTAAATTCTTTTATATAATTTCACAATCTATAATATAAATCGGTCACGGTGTTTGTGGTCACAGTCCTCCAAAACGGCTCTAAAGATTTTTATGTTTTTTTTTGTATATTTTGTAAAGAGTATGAGAATAGGTCGTATAATATTTTTCATCTTCCATTTTTGACGTTGTGGCGCAGCGTTAGCGAACCTTTCATTCCGATTCCGGGCATATTTTTCTGTCTGGGTGGACACAGGATATCACTATCCTAATGTGGGCCGTTGAATGTGTAGTGTTTTGTATATTATTTATTTTGTATGAAAAAATATATAAATAATTTAATATGAAGTGTCGCGTCACATTGTCATTTCAATCTGATCTTTGTTATAATACTATAATAGTAGTAAAATAATTATTAAAAAATATAATGTACACAAAATCCCAAAATACTGAATAACTTATTATATAAAATATATGAAATGATTCAGGCTCAAGATAGCCGTTATCAATTTCATCCACAATTTGTGTAGGTTTAATTAGGTGAACTTTATGAAAAACTTATTATAATCAACAATGCTTTAAATCACTTTAACTATTGCGTCAGATTTCAACGATTGGTCTTTTATGTGGAACGAGGAAGGTTATCTACATGATGAACTTTAAAGTAGCCGTCTCGATACCATGAATATGACGCTTTGTTAGAATGACAGCATTTCAAATATTATCGTTCTAATCCAGCGTATTAAATAGGATCTATAACTATACAAGAAACTCAGGCATGCGACTACATATAATTATATATATCGTAAAATTGCCACTAAACAAACAACATTAACAAAAAAAAAAATAGAAATAAGTAAATAATTTATTCAAATCACCATTAAAGCAGAACCATAAAACGTAATGGACGTCGTAGATCGTAATAAATCCGTTACATGAATCTGAATTTGAAATTAATAAGAAATAAAAAACATTAATAATTTAGAACAGTAAGTCTCAATAATCCTCCATAACAAATGCCTTTTAAACTAACTTTGACGCACCTGTACCTTCGCTCCCCGCTATTAAATTAATTTACCAAATACACGAGACTCTCCGGGAGCGAATATTCCTAAGACCGATAATTTCCTTGAATACATTGCTTTGGCAGTTTTGATCATGACTCACTTAACCTGGTTTAGTCAAACTTGAAACTACAAATACTGCTTTAAAAGTTTGAATGTATTACTATACAATGTTAAAGCACCGTTGTGGCACCGTTCTTTGCATAGGTCTTTCAAATATCTGCTTCGGTCTGGGCGTTTGTTCTTGTAGGTAACCGTGCCCAGGAGAGTACGTCAGGTTTCGTTCCCGGTTGTTAATACATATCATCAGATAATAATCATTAACTCTTGATAATTAAATTGCTCACCAATGAGTTGCTGGTTTGCCCTTAGGGTTATGGAGGTTAGAAGGCAATCGCTCTGTGTAGAAAATGGTAACCTGTCAAATTTGGACAAGAGTATTAATATTAAAAATTAACTTAACTGCACATAGGCCTTTTATTGTAAGAGGACGTCTAATTCGGTACTACCGCAGGGTTAGATTTTCTACCTTTTAGCAGTAGTGTATTTTACATTACTTGCGAGTGATACCCATAAATGAATGTTGCAAGCGCCCTTAGGCTACAATAAACGCTTACCACCAGGTAGACCGTAATATGTTTGCTTGACATCTAAGTCGTATAAAACAAATTTACATCAACTCAATTCTAGGCTTAGGTATATATTATATAATTCGATAAGTTGCTATATTTAATATATTTAGTTTTAAGTATCCTACAGACTGGCTTTTATGCCTTAATCAATATGTTTTCTTCTTAATTCTATCCAGATTACATATGTCTTTGTACCAGAAAAATACAACCCAATATTCGTACACATTTCAAAGAAACAGCTGGAACTAATAGCATTTCTAGATTGTTAATGGTCAGGGTTAATTGAAATATGTCAAAACCGTAGGACATCATTCATTAACGCTCTACTAATTATACCAGTTATTTGTGTTAGATATGTTTGGGGCTGGTTGGGTACACAGGTTTGGAAGAAAACACCTGACGGCTCTAAATGAGACTAGTAATTGACCGCGCCTAAAGTTGCTTTACCCACCGATCGTTTACCAATCAGTAAGCACCCAGCTATGAGCGTCTCATTTTCTAGATTACACAATAGAACTTCACAAATCACAGGTCAATCGTAGTCCAAATGGCCGAGGTCACTAATTATCGCACTTGTTCACAAGTATAACTTGTAGTAACTGAACGAATCAGTCGAGGCTTCGGGCCGCTTTTACAGTGCAGGGCGCGGGTTGGAGAAAGTTCCGTCCACGGAATGTTATACGGCACTTTTCGAGAACACATCTTTCTAGAACCTACGTGAACGAAGCAAATAGACAGAAATGGTAGCAAGCGATTTTAAATGTATCCTAAAAGCGCTGTAACGCACCTGCATGTCCTCCGGTGTTGCAGATGTTCATGGGCGGTGGAAATCACATAACATCAGAGGAGCCTCTGAAAGAAAAAAAAGAATTCCTTACGATGTTTTCCTTCACTATAAGCACGAGATAAGTCAAACAGAAACCAAGCACTTGATTTGAACCCGCGATCTTTGGTTAAAATCTGTGTTTTCTATGCAATGTGCCATCTTGGATTATAGCCGTGACTTATTGTACTCATAAATAAATAAGGTATTTCTTTTTGTTTGCGTCTTATTAGGTTCATTCAGATTTATGTTAAGGGATTTATTATTCTCGGCCCACGACGTCTATTACGTTTTATGACGACGTCTTTGATGATTTGAATAACTTTTATCGCCTTCGATACAATAATAATTGACTCTGATTTTTCTTAAGAATATTGGCAATGCTTTTTCAAGGCATTACTAATATTCCTATTGCCTCTCAAAATAAGCTCATAGCTTGGGCTAGGAGTGCGTCAGTCAATAGTCCAAGGGGGTGAGGATCAAACCCTAATTATTGGGCTAGATGAGCGCAGTCGGCCTTTCTACTGTTTAAAATATTAAGAATGTTATTTAAATGCCATATGTTTCACTATATTTTGATGCTTGTTTTCTATGTTATTATATAACAAGTTTAATTATTCTACAGACTATTTGACGACGTTGTGGCGCAGCGGTAGCGAAACTGCTTTAAACGTCACAGGTCGCGGGTTCGATGCCCGCTCCGAGCAGATGTCTGTATTGACCATACAGGCATGTTTTCCGGTCTGGGTGTGTTTGTCCTTGTCCATGTGTATGTTTTCGGACTCCCGACACAGGATATAACTATTCTAATTGGGGGCTATTGAGTGTGTAGCGTTTAATTTTTTTATATAATATATTTTTTTATTTCATTACGATTGGCAAACAAGCATAAGCTCTGCCTGACAAAAGGCTGTCACCGCAACCTATGAATGCTTGAGGTACTTGAAGTACCACGAAGAAACGGAAGAAAGATGCTTATATAGAATTTCTTGAAAAGAGCCGAGTAGTTTGTTTGTGTAACATGACATAAATATTAACTAGAATTCCACGTGTAAATCGTATTTGAGAGACGGACTGCTTAGCATCCATGGATTCACCGTGCGGGGGCCGGGTCCATCGTGTGGTAGAGAGAGAAACTCCGAGCAGTTCCCGGGACTTGACACCCGGGTGTAGGTTTAAGGAGGCCTCCTTTCTGTTACGCTCACCTTCACTGCTCGTGTTGCTCCCCCTGCCTAGCCAAATTTGAAAGGAGCCTGTCAGAGCTGCTTTAGATGTTTCGTTCTAAAATAGAACTCACCACAGCCCTAGGCAGGCCCAGATCTTTCAGTAGGTTATAGAGAAATTTCGCTGGTATACCTCTGGCCCCTACTTCTACCGCATACAAATGAACCAAATAGCCATTTTTTATTAGGTCATTTGTAAGTTCATAATACTTATTTATTTTGAATACATGGTCTTTGGGAATGTTGGTTTCCCACGGTACCGTAAGTTCTACCAGTACGATACGTTTTAACTGCCTGGAAAAAAGGAGTATATCCGGTCTGGATGACGAAACACAAACATCCTCTGGGATTTTATAGTGCTTTTCATACGTGTCCATTAGAATATTCCAGTCAGATGCAGTACTAAGGATTGAGAAGGGCTTGCCTTTAGAACCGCTACCTGCCCCTTCTTTTATAAAGTTAATTTGTATTTTGTTTGAGGTCAATCCTTTTTGGGCTCTAGCTACTGAAAGACTTACTGCTTTACTTATAATCTGAAGTACCCTGTCATGGCGACGCAAGTTGACCCCTATAAAGGAGCACCTTACAACCTACCAATAAGTGCCTAGCTGTACATACTGCCTCACCGTAAGTGTAGCAAGATTTTTCCGCCAATTTACCCTATCTTACAAAATTACCCCATCTTATTAATAATAATGAATATTTTATGTAATAAAAATAAAAGTATATATATTAGCATAAGATCTTTCAGAAAAATAATAGAGCAGTTGGAAGGGTACGCAATATCATTTTACATGGAGGTTGTAATAACAATAAATTCTATTTCACCTCCTCCGCTGTCCTAAGTACACAACTCATGAAAAAAATACCGGAACATATGATATTTTATGATAGTATTTATAAAATAAAATCAAATTATTATAATCTATTTTAATGAATTAACTAAAGTCTTCTTCAGCTATAAATGTAAATAAAGAACTTTACTAAATTACTTAGCGACAATGCAACCAACAATAAATATTCCCAAATTTAATCAACTCAAAGTAACATAAGAGTAATATGAAACCAATTAGCAATTTTACTTGGTCGGATAATATTTAAGCGATATAAAACGCTGTCGTCTAATGTTTTGTGGCACTGCAACGCATGACTCTTAAACGTTTTGCCAAACAGAAGTAAGTTTGAGGTGGTGTGTTAGCCTCAGATTGTTTTTATTGTTTCAGTGGATGAGGTTATATTTTTAATATTGTTGATTTTGTTAGTTTTAATCAATTAAATATTGTTGTTGTTTTTTCTTAAGTATTACTGATAATAGGTACGACTTATATTTTTTTATTAGATCCAAATGTTACCAGCCCCTGAATGTTTGGTTACAAAATTTATATCTTCTCGTGACGGAGACTGTAATTTGAATACTTTTTCTTTGTTCGAGAGGTCAAAATCGCAGGAGGCTCCTGATGTAAAGCTATTACCGTCCATGCACATCTGAAACACCGGAGAGCAGGTCACTTCACTAGGTTTTAATTTAGTTAACTTTTGATTTTATTTAATTTATAATTGATCTGATTAGTGTTAATTAAACTCAGCGCTAGTACCATCGTGTGTATAACTAAGAATAACATATCTGTATAATATTAATGATTATTTTGATTATTATTAATTTTGTTTAAATGTTGTTTAATTTCGTAAAATGATTTGTATAACTACCTACATTAATATTATTTGAGTGTTTTATAAATAGTGATGCATTTTAAATAAACCGTCATTATTATTGTGAAGTTTGAGCCGGGCAGTTACTCCGTCCGTCAAATAAATATTGTGAATTAAGTATCGTTCGCTTCTTTCGCTATCCTGACCCACTTTCTGTTTCATCAGTCTATTAATATTTGAACACAATGAAGTAATAAATAAATAATAATAAATAAACGCTACACACTCAACGGCCCCCATTAGGATAATTATATCCTGTGTCGGGGTCCGGAAACATTCACAATGACAAGGACAAACACAACCAGACCGGAAAACATGCCTGTACGATTAATACAAACATCTGCTCCGAGCGGGAATCGAACCCACAACCGTCGAGGCTTAAGGCAGACTCGCTACCCACAACGCCACAACAAGTAATATAATTACATTACCTATTACATTATTAGTTTCATTCAAAAATATTATTGCAATTTAAAAGTGAACAAGCCTTGAGCAAGCTTCACATAGGATGTAGTGGCTGACATCTTCTACACAGACCATTTTATATTTAAAAGCAAACCATTTGCTAATAATATCTTAGATATACATAAACATAGTTAGCAAAAAAGTTATAATGACAAAAAAAATAAAACAATCATTGAATTCAAAATGTACAAAAAATATAGACATATACTCAAAACATATCTCTTCTTCTGTAAGTCGGGTAAAAATAAATTATACTTTTAATACTTCAATAAAGGCTTATAGGTTTACTGATATAAAAGCCCATATGGAGAGTTTAATTTGAAGAGGACAAAGAAAATTTATTACTTGGCACCTTTCCGGAAGATGGATGGTGAACCAGCGCGCATCGTCCAGCCGTCAATCCCTCCATAAAATTACCTTCTTTACCTGTAAAAGATAGACAAGTAAACGTGGACATACATTATTGCAGTGCCAACTTCAAAAAAGAGGAGGCCTTCAATTATTATTCAGATTTTTTTTTTCAATATTTTTATTTTGAGGGCGGTCGATGAAGTACTGCATTTTGCATTACTGTGTTTCAATTTGCAAGTTAGTGAAAGTATTTTTTATGCCACGATGGTGGCAAACAAGCGTACAGCCCACATGACGGTAAGTGGTCACCGCACCCTATGAACGCCTGCAATGCCAGAGATATCACAAGCGTGCTGCCGACCCCTTAAAAACGTTTTCAACCTTTCCTTGAAGAACACCATATTGTAATGTGTTGAGAAAACCTTGGTCAGAAGCTCATTCTACAGCCGGAAGGTTCGCGGTAAAAACAGCACTGTGCACGACGGTATAGGTTTTACTGTATGTAGATGAATACCCTGCCGATGGCAAGCCTTACTTAAAATTACTGGGCAAAAGAGAAGAACCAATATCTATCGTTGACACACTCGTTATCGTTCACAAATGAAAGGTGTTGCAAGCACTCATAGGCTTCGATAATCGCTTTCCATCAGATGGGTCATACGCTTGCTTGCCAGCTTAGTAATATAAAACAGAAACACACAATAATTGCTAAATACTTTCTTATATTTTTAGAGATATTACAATAATTCCATAAATCTCAATATATAACACATTATCTAATTAAATACCCACTAAAGTTGTTAGCCATTTATTGTCAAATAAACATGTATAACAATGTTCCACAGTTGAAGTGAGCGAGGAGCTGGACCCTTGTCACTACAACAATCAATACCCCAACCGCTCCTCCACAAATATTCACTCAGTAGGTAAGATGTGTGTACTAGCTTTGAAACAAATAGTCCCTATAGTCTGCTTAAGTTGTTATAGCTGTTTGAAACTCTCAGTGAATTTCAATTGGTACTTAATATTTTGGTATATTGAACTGATTTTATTTACAATATTACAACAGATTTACAATTCAATACTAACAATTTTTACAAATAATTACAACTGGACAAATCATGTCCATGGCAAGAATGCTAGCTGCATTTCCCCGCTGAATCGCAATCCTGATTATTTGGACGAAAAATGAACCAGCTCTCCTATCATCTGTGGAGGGAATGAGACGGGGTGTAATATCTTGTAGAAATTGAAAAACAATAATGCCTCATTGCCCAAGTGTTTCTACTGCAAACAGCACAAAGATGTAATTTGGAATAAGTGACGAATAAATTATTAAATCACCCTGATGAAGGACATCCAATGACTCCGAAACTAGTCGGTACTTACACCGATTATACGTGAGTGTGAGCCATTAAGATTTTTACATTAAGTGACGAATACTTACGCCACACTCGGACATAATCCGGCTTGCGCTGTATTAAATAAATAAATAAATAAACGCTACACACTCAACGGCCCCCATTAGGATAGTAATATCCTGTGTCGGGGGTCCGGAAACATTCACAATGACAAGGACAAACACACTCAGACCGGAAAACATGCCTGTACGATTAATACAAACATCTACTCCGAGCGGGAATCGAACCCACAACCGTCGAGGCTAAAGGCAGACTCGCTACCCACAACGCCACAACGGTGTCAAATTGGCTTGCTTGCTTGCAGCGACTCCCACCCGTAACACCGTCTCCCTGACATGAGACGGGGCAAATCAACGCAAGTGGCGTCCGAAAAAAGGGGTCTGTTATTTTTTCCATACCGTGATGCGATTTGGCAAATATGGGAATAGTTTTCCGGATGGAAATTATTATAGCTTACCTATGTTTGTGCCATTTCCATTAAGTTATCTAAACAAGAGAAGAAAGAGGGGATAGAAAAAGGTTTTATGACTCATCCTAGAAAAGGCAACAGTATAGATATTGCTACTTTCAATGTTCTACTAATAGGAAGTACATTTTTTAAATAGTCGGTCTCTTCACGCCAAAAATAGTAACTTTCTTAAACTACTAAATAAGGAAACGGAATGCAAGCTTTATTGAAGAGTTATAAAGAAATTCTTTTATTTTTCAAATATCTGTAAAGAGGTCAGGAGTGGGTTGAATTGAGAGATGAGTGGCAATAGCTGGCAGAACTCCATTATTAACAGATTGCAATAACTTATTCTCGAAGTACATTGCTCTTCTCGACGATTATTCAAAAATTTTAGGCAAATATTAAAATATTTTTACGTCAATTAATTAGTAAATAATTATTATGACTATCAGACCTACACGTATTTGTTATTTAATTTAATTTAAAGATATATAAAATTACCTGTCACGGCACTTTTAATTCAATATAAAATCTACCACCAGTGGTAAAGATACCACTTTAACCGTTTTTCTCTGTACTAAGATTTAATCAAAAAATGTTAATTGCTTCACGTATGAAAGCGAGATAGAACAGTATTCATATTTATAATATTAGTAGGTGTTTAAAATCGTTATTCATGCGGGTAAAGTTGCGGGCAGTAGCTAGTATACGATAAAGTTCACATTGCTATAGCAAAACAGCATCCTTTTACAACGAGCGCTGAACAAATATATCGTGAGAAACAAAAAACCATTATTCAAGTAAAACAAGGAGATAGTACTTGTTTGTGTGAATCGATCGAAGAGGCCTTTGTGTAATAGTTGATAGTGTAGTGTGTGGGGTGCTTGTATTCGTATTGAAATGTAAGTGCTTTTTATAAAAGAAAGAAAGCGATGAATGTTTTACGTAATTGTTTGTTAAGAATTTTTTTATATTTTTTATTTCCAAAAAAATTGACGCATTTAAAGTTGGCAAGCAAGCATACAGCCCACTTGATGGTAAGCGGTTTCCGTGGCCTATGAGTGCTGCAAGCACACACCTATATTTGTAGGAGTTAGCCACGCGTTGCCAACCTCAAGATACTAGTTCTTAAATCTCTTTTGCCTAGTACTTCACTAGCCTACAGTGCTCTTCAAACCGAAAGATAGTAATGCCAAAGACACTAAATGCTTTGCGATACAATGTTTGACACTGCGGTATAACAGTATAATATGTACAACCGTACCTACCTAGCCGGCCTCTTGCAACAAAAAACCTATCACCAGTTTAAAACCCACCACCAGTATATAATAAATAAATAAATAAACGCTGCACACTCAACGGCCCCCATTAGGATAGTACTATCCTGTGTCGCGGGTCCGGAAACATTCACAATGACAAGGACAAATACACCCAGACCGGAAAATATGCTTGCATGGTCAATACAAACATATTATGCTCCGAGCGGGAATCGAACCCGCGACCTGTGGCGTTTAAGGCAGGTTCGCTACCGCTACGCCACAACATCATCGTATATGGAAGTAAGGTGGACCTTAAATTATATCGTGTAATACTAATGATTGCGTTTTATTGCCGACGTTTAAGGAAAGAATAGGCGCTTCACTTGAAGGTTCCCAGGTCGTATCGGTTTGGAAAGACCGCCGCTGTTTTTATTTTGCAGACGTCGAGGTGGAAACGGTGTAATTTCATATGAATTCAGTAAAAATTTATCTATTTGTATATATATTAAATGATTATAACAAAGAAAGAAAAAAGCAATATGCTTTACAAATATTTAAAGAATACCGTAGTTTTTTCTTGGCCATAATTTAAAACAGGGATTCAACCTGTCTAAATGTCACCTTATTATTAAAAGCTAGAACTAAATTAAATAAATTCGTGACAGTCGCACGACATACATAATATATTTCGCTTTGATGAAATTTTCGCTAGTATTAAATTCGTCGCATTTCATCATTAGGATTCATGTCACGGTATCATGATACAGTTATTAGTTGAGCTTTATTTTAATGGAACTCTGTTTAAACAAACCAGATATGAAATTGCTTATAACTGTAACAGCTGAGTAATTAAAATGAAGAAACGCTTTCACTATTCTCATCAACTAGGTTTCATTTGTCGTCTTGAAAAAATCGATGATTTATTAATATTCTCAAATTTGCCATTAATGACGTGTCCTTTAATTGTTTAAAGACACTTCATTGATATTACGATCTAGCCTAGACGGACTAATAAGTAATTGAAATCTAACATAAATCGCTAAGTTGAGTAAAACTAAGGACGTGATCATCAATACTTTACTTAGTGCCTCTATTAAGGGAAGGCGTGTAGGACTTACTGAACTGTCATTTAAACTAATTGTATACACTAACTCAAAAGGTTTTGTTCTTTTAAGTCTTCTCACTATGACCGTGTTGTCGAGCACCTGGATAACCTCGACGTTCACATGATGATGAAGTCTTTGTTGATGAGCTTTTGCATTGATTCCTAATTATTGCCGAATTTTTTTTTATTACATGTCAGGTGGCAAGCATACGGTCCGTGTGATGGTTACCATAATCTACAAACACTTGCGATACTTAAAGTATCGCATGCGCGTTGCCAACCCAAGGAATAGGTTTAGCCAAGGGCATATCAGCCGAGATGGCCCAATGAATCAAAAACTTTTACTTTAACCGAAGGTCGTGGGTTGAATTCCGGGCAAGAAGCTCTGAGTTTTAAATTTTATTTTGCTTTACAGTTGAGGAAAACATTGTCAGGAAACCTACACGCTTACCTGTGTGTTAGCTACTACAAAACTTCGTGAGAACAGCTCCTCAGACGCGAGTTGAGGTCAGCTAGCATAAAACCAGTTGCATCTTAAAGTTCGGCTGCTCACCTGCATGCCGTCTGGTGTCACAGATGTCCATGGGCGGGGGAAATTGCTTAAAATCTAATGAGCTCCTTACCCATTTGCCCTCTCTAACATAAAAATAAGAATTTTGGACGGGCCTGACTTCCAATATAATATTTCTAATATTCTTGGGATAAAATATGTGATATATAAAATGATTGATAGCACTTCTTCGAAAGTTTACGTATCTTCTCAAGAAACGATTAGTCATAATAATATAATTTATGATGTAAGTTCCATTCGTAGATAAGGTTTATACCTAGATGATCGTTAATTAATTAATAAATGTAATAATTCTATAAAAAATATAAAAATTGAATGTAACATTGAAGTAAAAAAGCAAAACTTGTAGTATTGACAGAGTTCATGTATAGGAATATAATTCCCAGAACTATAACGAAACATTAATAACAGTTACTATAGATATCTTGGGAAAGCTGACCTTTCATAAAAAAAGCTTTAAGGGGTTGAAATAAGGGGTAAAAGTTTGTATTTAGTGGAACGGGCAGGAGGCTCACCTAATGTTTAGCGATTATTCTGAGTTCCTGAATATCTGCAACACCACAGAGCATACAGATGCGTTGCTGCCCTTAACGATATAACAGACGAGCAGTCACTTTACGAGTTTTTCACCAACGTACGTTTACTTCTGTTGATAAAAAATACAACACACAGACACACACAGACCCACACAGACGCACGCACATCCACACCCACACACACTCTCTCACACACACACACACAATTAAACAGAATAACTTTTTAAAGTCCACCATTTCTAAGTAAGTTCAGTCTCAGTAAGCTGATATAAAGCAAGGAAATTATAAATGGCTTGAAACCTAATTAGTATGTGAAAGCGTTAAGTTGCAAGAACGTAATATGAAGATGTTGCCTCATAAAACTAACAATTTGTGCATAAATGTTTAGACTTTATTATTACACTGTTGTATGGTTTCATTCGATACGAATATATGAATTTACTTAGTACCCTACATAGTATGCTTTATTATGATGTTTTGTGTACAGAAATTGATAAAATTATGATTATTTAATTATATTACTTACTGTTGAAAGACACCGTTCTGTCGTTGTGGATAGCTAGTCTGCCTTTAGTCTTGACGGATGCGGGTTCAATTCCCGCACGAGCAGATGTTTGTTAAAATTTCTGTTTCGGTCTTGGCGTTTGTCCGAGTGGGTCTCCCCACCGTGCCTCGGAGAGCACGTTAAGCTGTCGGTCCCGGTTGTTATCACGTAGCAAATGGTAATAATCTTTAACTCTTGATACGTAAATTGCTCTTATCCAATGAGTTACTGGTTCGCTCTTAGGGTTGCGGAGATCAGAAGGCAATCGCTCTTTGTAAGAACTAGTAACCTATCAGATCCGGATAAGAGTATTACGCAGACCCTGGGTAAATAAAATAAAGGTAATAATGCTACGATGAAAAAGGCTGTTGAAAGTTTCTGATGACACCCAAATACTTGATTAATAGGTGAATTCTGACCAAGTAAGGGGTAATTTTTAGAGCGTACCTATATTGGTTTTCATAGAAAATTAATCTTAAATACAAAACTAATTGTCATTTTAGTAATTAACCTATTCTTCCAAGAAGTAAATTCAATTAGCGACTGAAATATAAAGTTGTTGGAATTGCCGTAGTAAATTATTTCGGTTGACGACGGGGTGACCATCATACAAGAACAATAAAATTTATAATTTTTCATCATATTTCAAAATAATGTGTGCTGTGGCTTAATAAAAATATGTATCACTACATAGTATAAAACAAAGTCGCTTTCTCTGTCCCTATGTATGCTTACATATTTAAAATTTTTGAAAAAATTTTGATGCGGTTTTTTTAATAGATAGAGTGATTGAAGAGGAAGGCTTGTATGTATAATAACATCCATTAAATAGTGGAGAAAAAAAAACTGCTATTTTTGACGTTTCTAATGTGATGTCGTAAATAATTACATTTAACGCGTGCGGGCCACAGGCAGTAATTAATAAATCAAAACTATTGGATCGATTTTAATCATTTTTTTTTCAGTGAATAAAGCTATATATTTTATACCCGTGCGAAGCAGGAGCGGGCCGCTAGTGATATTATATAATTATGTATCGCACCTTTAGAACAAGAATGACGTAACTCATGAATCTATTTTCCGGGAATCAACAAAGTAAGCTTTAAAATATTGACACCTGCACAACCTTTCTTATATAATATTTTCTTGGTTATTTAAGTCAATTATTTGCGCTCGAATATGTCAATGTTCTGACTATTGTTACATTGAAACTTTCGTTTTAAGTCGTTTTACGCTGAGGACTAAATTTTTGTTTTTTTAATTGTGGCGTTTTGCGTTCTAAGGGTGCGAAAAATATTATCTTGAAATCTAATATTCGTACAAAATTTGTATTAGCCTTAAAAGCGCGTGCTTAAAGCCTAACATATCCTATAAAATATGTATATTTTATATGTCACTATACACTATAAGTAATGTAATATTGAAGTTGGAAATAAAAATATATATAAATTTTTTCGAAAAAAGAAATTATGGCTATCCTATCGGTAAATAATAGCGCAAATTTCTTTGCCAGAAATAATAATTAGATAAACGACTCGAAGCGATGAACCGCGCCGGATGAAGAGCAATTAATCCGTTGTTCTTAAATATACAAATTTAATTATGTCTTAAAGCCATTTACCTCTATTTTGGCGCTTTAGTTGTTCTGGATAGCAAAATAAACAATGAAATTAAAATAAGGAATCGGCTATTATTACTGACGACGTTGTCGCACAGCGGTAGCGAATCTGCTTTAACCGCCACGGGTTGGAGCAGATGTATTGACCATACAAGTATGTGTTCCGGTCTGGGGGTGTTTGTCCTCGTCATTGTGTATGTTTCCGGACCCCCGACACAGGATATAACTATCCTAATTGGGGTCGTTGAGTGTGTAGTGTAGTGATATTGTTTTCTAAATATAAATGTATGGTCATAAAATAGTTAATAAGCGATGTGGTTAAAGCAAACTTTACTTAAAAAGTGTTTATTTAGGACATTCACTTTAAATCTATTTTGAAATCTTATTCGAGCTGGAAATCTAAATGGTTTTTTTTTTAAATTCTTTTTAATATATACTAGCTGATGCTAAGTGTTGACGCAGCCTTAGTTGGAAGATGTCTATTCACTATTGATTTGAAGTTCAGGATGACAGAAGACAGGCGGGTATTCAAGAACTTATCGATGCGTATCAGGAACGAAGTAGCAAAGCATTTCTTACGTCTCTTGGGTATATCAACTATGAAGGGGTGCGTACACTTGCAATGCTTTTGCATTTCCGTAGTAAAAGGTGACGGGAAACCAAATTAAATAGGATCTGAGTACTTAATTCTATTGAGTAATTACTAGTAGCGCCCGCGGCTCCACTCACGTTATAGTATAGTAGTATAGTTTTTGATAATCCCACAGTAACCCAAAATTTTTCCGCGTTAAAATGTATCCTATGTATTAATCCAGGTAATAAGCTATGTGTGTAGCAAATTCATCCAAATTCGTGCAGTAGTTTTTGCGCATTAGATTCTAAACAAACATCCATCCATCCAAACTTTCACATTTATAATATTAGTATAGGTTCACATAATGTAATGTTAAAATATATACTCACAAGTGTATAATTATGTAGATACATATTAATAAACATTTCAGTCCAATCTAATACGTTCCTTATTCCTCTATCGGGATTAATTCTACACGAAGCCCACTCGTTGTACATAAACCCTTTTAAATACACATCAGGGCCTTTGCTTACGTAAGGGTTAGATCTGCTGACTATATCTAAGGGACACCCATATTTTTCGGTCATTACACGACGCTGAGTAATCGAAACGAAAGCAAAACACAGTAAATAGCTTTTATTCAGTACGTTAACCAAGTAGGAATATATTAAGGAAGTCTCTGATCATAATAAAATTAGAAATGAAAATTGGTATACTTAATATATTTTGATACAATTTTGTTGTATTTCTTTTTTTTTTTTTTTTATGTTAGAAGTTGGCAAACAAGCATACGGCCCCACCTGATGGTAAGTGGTTGCCGTAGCCTATGAGCGCTTGCAGGACCATTAGTAGGTGCCACTCACGCGTTGCCAACCTCGAGATATTAGTTCTTAAATCTCGTCCGCCCAGTAATTCTTTATAATAGTAAAGGTTAAAGAGTTAGACTTAAAAAGACAAAGGTTTTAAACGAAAGATTTTTGTGAGAAGGCTATAGAAGAATCGATATGGTCTAATGTATAGAAAACAGACTTTAACCGAAGGTCACGATTTTGAATTCTAATTTTTCTTGTGCTTACTGGTGAGGGAAATCGTCGTGTAAACAACAGGAAACCATTTTATCAAGCTAGGTGTTTTGATGCAAGAGGCCGGCTAGGTAGGTACCACTGCAGTGTCAAATATTCTACCGCAAAGTAGTTGTCTCTTTGGCATTACCGCCTTCCAGTTTGAAGAGCACTGTAGGCTAGTAAAATTAAGAAGATTTAATAACCAATATCTCGAGGTTGGCAACGTGTGAGTGGCATCTATTAATGGTGTTGTAAGCGCTCATAGGCTACGGCAACCGCTTAGTATCAGGAGGGTATGCTTGTTTGCCAACTTAGTGGCATAAAAAATCGTGATAGAACCTCCATTTCCTAGAAGAACTTCTAAGATATCCTAGTATTGGTCCTTTGCTTGCCGGGGTAAAAACTGCTCAAAGATGAATCTTGGATAGGGAACGCTTGAAAAAACCGACCAAGCGCGTTTTGGGCTCCTAAAAGGACATGCCACATATTTTATTTCTTTTGCAAAAAGTATTAAAAAATAAAAGGTATAGTAAAATATAAAATAAGCAAGGTCTTCTCAAAAGGCAAACATAAAAGCCCATATCGAGAATTAAATTGGGGAAGTACAAAGAAAACGTATTACTAAGCACCTTTCCGGAAGATGGATGACGTGCTGGCGCGCTCGTTCCACCCGTCAGTCCTTTCTCAAATTTACCTACTTCACCTGTAGATACACAAAAGATAAAAGCAAGCACTTATTTAATTAGTTGACCCTGTATGGATTTACATACACCTCAATATCTCAACTATAGAAGGGCCAATACTAAGAGTTGGAATTCAATCATGACCTTCTTTAAGTAACAGTATCACTGTACTGTTGCGTGTCGGGCGTGCTGGAGCCCCAATCTACCAACCCCTCGGTTCTCTTCCTAATTACCAATTATACCTCACCTCACCTCACCTCCTCCTGTCTCCTCCTCGGCTCCTTTGATATCATATACATGTAGCCTTATACGTTTTATATTATATCATATTATCATAGCATATCAACAGCGCGATTTAGAAGACATTTTCTTCCTCGCACAACCATTCTGGTGTTGCAGATGTTCATGGGCGGCGGTGATCGCTTAGCATCAGGTGAGCCTCCTTCCTCCTCTCACATAAAAATAAATATATGTATAGAAAATAGGATAACAGTAATGTGGAAATAGCTTTATATGGAAGAATCTTAACTCTATTTACCGTTGGACAATGCTGCAAGCGAAAAACGATATCGTTCCTGCGATACTGGAAAAGACATAACATTTTATTAAATTCAATTTCTAGAAGATTTTAAGTTTATGTTAGTATTGGAATTATAGAGAAAATTGTATAAAAGTTGTCAGGAATAAGGAAATAAAAATAGGATTATTTTGTAAATTTTTTTTTCATGTTAGAAGTTGGCAAACAAGCATACGGCCCACCTGATGGTAAGTGGCTGCCGCAGCCTATGAGCGCTTGCAGCACCATTAGTAGGTGCCACTCACGCGTTGCCAATCTCGAGATATTAGTTCTTAAATCTCGTTCGCCCAGTCATTTCACTAGCGTACAATGCCCTTCAAACCGGAACACAGTAGTGCCTAAGCACTACTATTTGGCAACAGAATATTGGACACTGCGGTGGTACCTACCTAGCCGGCCTCTTGCAACAAAAGAAATCAGATATTTGTACATCTAGTTAATGTGGAGCCATTTCATCAAGTTTATAATTCTAAGTAATAACAACAAAATATCAAACAAACATGAAATTAACAAGATTCCAAAATAGTTCAAGTGAACGAGGAATTGGACCCTTGTCACTCCAACAATCAATATCCCGAGCGTTCACCACAAATATTCACTAGGAAGGTGAAACCCATGTGTTAGCTTTGTAACAAATCGTCTTTGTAGACGCCTTAAATAGCAATAGTTTTAAGCTTGAATTGGATAGAGTTTGTATTTTGCTGATTAAATTTTATTGATTACACGTATATTATAAAAAAACAAAATTACTTAAAGTAATTTATTAATTTAAAACTACACGCTAAAATTAGAGCTAATTATCCTAGGTTACTACCCATCGATGTTAGATCCCGTAATCCCATAGTAAAATTATAACTACCTTACCTAAGTGATTACCGATCGATGCTTGATCAAGTAATTGACATGGTAAAATTATAACTAGCTAACTTAAACGATTACCGATTGATGCTAGATCAAGTAATGCTCGCACCGCCTTCCTCTCTTACGGAGGTAACCTTCGATTGATGTCAATGCCGTAACGTCGATGCTGCGCTTGCATTTCGTGTCACCGGTGCCGTGGACAGAGTTTCCAAGGCGATGTAAAGCAGCGGCTTATGAAAGTTGGCTTTGCGTACCAAGCACGTAAATATGCCTGAGATCAGACACACATAACCACACACACACTTGATATATTCACACATTCTCATACATTAATAAACAGTAAGTAATGCACATTAATGAGTAAAGTAAATATAATTAACTAGTTCAAATGTAAGTTTAATAATGCCATAGGCTTATTTTTTGATAGACGATGGAAATGTAGGATCTTCTATCCCAAGTACTGTTATACTTAAAGGAAGATGCCAAAAACGTTTGGAAAAGCGATAAGTTTTTGGAATTATAAACATTTTTCATGATTTTTTTACTTTTTAACTACAGCTACGCCACATTAAAAACCAAATATTTTACCCTATTAGCTTTACTAAAATAAAAAGAATAAAACAACCCGTCCCTAGAAACGCCAGCTTTCATCCTTTATTTCAGAGTCATAAAGACAGTATTGTCTCTACGAATAGTCTGTAAGGAAGTCACGAGTGCGATGAAGTTGGCGACAAGAGGCAGACGTCCATTAGGAACAGATAGCGTTGAGTCATCCTCGGAGTGCATTTAGTTCCTTCTCTCGATAATGGCTTATTAGTTATTACTAAATTTACGAAAGGCAAAGGAGCTCTAACGAAAGCAAATTATTTGATTTAAATTGTCATTTTAAGTTGTACTAAAATTCCGTGCTTCGGACGCTAGAATAACGAATTTTAATGTAAATATTGCATTATCGAAAAAATTACTTCTCTTGACAAACTGTACGGTATTAGAGTCATGCTTCTCTCAGCACAAATTAGACGGCTTGACCCTGAAGTATTACCCCCCCAAAGAAAATCGGCGTAAAGTAACTGTACTGTTGCGTTTTGTGCAATGAGTGAGTGCGCCAGAGACCCAATCTACCGCTATCACTCCCTTCTTGTATCATTTTCATTCCTTCCATCTTGTTACTTTAAAGCGTCACAAACCAACAAACAGACGCTTAATGATAGGGGCCGGGGTTCACAGATTCGGATTAAAACAACTGATGGATCTTAGTGAGTCTTTAATGAGATCTTCATTAGTCTAATAACAAACAGAACTTCCAATCCTGGTCTAGAATGAGAGCCGAGGTCACTAAGTTTCTCGCTTGATCACTTGTATCGTAGTTTCTTCGCTCTGAACAGGGGTCCGAAAAAGTGTCATCCACTGAATGTTATACGGGATTATTCGAGTATACAAATTTCTAGGCGCGTTACCAAGGAAAGAGACACTATCTCTGGTAATAAGGTTCTCCATAATCTTAAATCATTTAATTAGAGTAGGTAGCATAATCGAGATCATTTTAATTGAAATTAGACGACATTGTGGCGCAGTGGTAGCGAACCTGCCGTAAACGCCACAGGTCGCGGGTTCGATTCCCGCTCGGAGCGTAATGTGTTTTTATTGACCATGCAAGCGTATTTTCCGGTCTGGGTGTATTTGTCCTTGTCATTGTAAATGTTTCCGGACCCCCGACGCAGGATATTACTATCCTAATGGGGGCCGTTGAGTGTGCAGCGTTTATTATTATTTATTATTATTATATGGCAGATGATTCACACACCTTTATGTAGTACTAGCGGCCTGCTCCGGCTTTGGACGGGTATAAAATATATAGCCTATGTCATTCACTGAAAAAATGATTATTATTTACGACATCACATTAGAAACCTCAAAAATAACAGTATTTTTCCATTATTTAATGGATGTTATTGTACATATAAACCTTCTCTTCAATCACTCTTTTAAAAAAACCGCATCAAAATCCGTTGCGTAGTTTTAAAGATTTAAGCATACATAGGACGATCGTATCGTCAACATGAACGGACGTGTCATCGCTATTGTTATGATGACCTACTTATCGGTGTAGCTATACCACGCGTACTGACACGATGGCACAGAGTAAGATCTGTGATACCATTGTGATACACGAACTCCTTGCCTTCATCCAAAACAAACTGGACGTTATGGATGAGCTCTCTCTGGAGCAAATCTGTACGTCTAGCTTTAAAGAAGACGAAATATTGAGCGCTAAGAAGAAGCTTTGTGAGAATGTCCAGACTCACATCCGTCCTGTTAGAAGAATACGAGATGGGACCGGTAAGAAAGACCTACAGGACATTATCCAGATATTCAAGGGAACGGATCCTGATGATGTCCCTACTTTTGTGGCGCGGGACCTGTATAAGCTACCCCCAGTGACGTTTGACCACGTAGATGTCACCAGCCTTCTGAAGGACGTAGCATCATTAAAAACTGAAGTCGTGCTCATCCTTAAAAAACTGGAAATCTCAGAGCGTTCGGTTGCTGATTTGAAGCAAGAGGTTTCATTGCTACGTAGTACTAATACTGCGTCAGCAATATCAGACAGCCCATTACGCAACGTCAATACTCGTCGAGGTGCCGCGGCTCCGTTTTCGCCTGTCAGCGCAATTGAATCGCCGGTGACCGATTTACGAGGAAAGTGTAATGACCGTACATCACAACCTGTAGCTGATACCATAGCTTTACACGCAAAAAAACTAATAACATCTCAGCCGCAGGAGAAAAGTTATGCGAGTGTATCCCGCAAAAAGAATATAAGAACTCAGCCACCCCTTACTAGAACATCAGGGTACGTTGAGAAAGAACGACAGAGACCGATGAACGGTAAAGCGGACAAGGAGGGCTTTATCTTGGTTCAAAATAAAAAGAGACGATGTCGTCATCGCAACCGCAACAAGCGTGGTACAGCACCTGCAGTCGAAGGCTTTCAAGCTGCAGCACCCACCATGCTTCTTTACCTCTCCCGAGTGGACCAAACAACATCGGGAGAGAAGATATTAGAATATATCCGCACGAAAAGCCGCGAGAAAATAGGTGCTGATGGAACGGCGGTGCTGAAATTGCTGCGGCTGGAGTCGAGTCGTGACACGAACTTCAAATCGTATCTCCTCCAGATTGTCGCGAAGTATAAGGACGTCTTCCTCAGCCCTGATTTTTGGCCACAAGGCGTAGTTTACCGTAGATATAGGGAAAGTAAACCAAAAACTCCCTAAGTGAATAAAAAGATTTCCAGTGTTATGTGGTGTTAGATTTAGGTGTTTTATAATATTTAATATGTATGTTAGTCTGTAAGGTATATATGTATGGGCCCTGTCGCCTGATTTTAAATAAATAAATAAAAATAAAATAGGGATATAGGGACAGAGAAAGCGACTTTGTTTTATACTATGTAGTGATGATGAACAGCGTATTAAGTCCCAGCGAACCGTTGTGATTCAATTATTATGCACTAATGTAAGTGCAAATGGAGATAGTGTATATGGTTGATGTAAATGGGTTGAATTGAGAGAATTGTTCACTGTCTGAATTGTTCACGATGAACAAAGACTACATTAACGTATTAAGAACCGACGCTTTAATTAATTTAATCAAAATAAGCAATAATTAATATGATTATATTTTTTTATGTGACTAAGTTGGCAAGCAAACCCATCTGATGCTAAGCGGTTGTCGTAGCCTATGAGCGGGCGCAACACCATATATTTGTAGGTGTCATTCATGCGTTGTCAACGTCGAGATTTTGGTCGTTAAATCTCCTTTAACAAGTAATTTCATAAGCTATAGTGTCCTTAAAACCGAAACACAGAATACTACTTTTCCTAAAATAAGATATATAGTGATATTTACTGCAAACGTCTGATCCAAGCGGGAATCTAATTTGCGACCGTCGAGGCGCAAAGCTGGCTCCCTACCAGCACCCCGCAAAGGTTGTAATACCAACATTTATACTAAAAGTATCGTATCTCGTTGCATTGTCCAAGCTGCAAAACAAAACACTAAAAGCTGACTTCATTTTTAATCGCCATTACGAGAATCGCTTTGAAGCTTTCCAATGAATCGATCAATTCAAGATGTTTCATTTCAATTGAAAATCTGGATTTATCCATACATTCGGTCGTAATTATTTACAAATTGAAAACTACAGAAAATATTTACAACATTAATGTAATAATTGCAATAATGTTTTATTACAAACTTTTTCGATGTCATGACGGTTGGCAAACAAGCATACGGTCCGCCTGATGGTAAGCAGTCACCGCAACCTATGAACGCTTGCGATACTTGAAGTATCACAAGCGCGTTGCCAACCCTAAGAACAGAAGGAACGGGATGAGAAGGGAAAAAAGGAAGGGAACAAAGGGAGTTGGACATTGGGCCTCCGGCGCTCTCACTCGTCGCACGAAACGCATCAGTACCTGATGATACTGTTAATTGACGCCGATTATCTGTGAGAGGGTAATACTTCCCCGGTCGAACCGACCCGTTTATGCTAAGAGAAGCACGGCTCTACTACCAAATAAAACTTTAGACTGATTTCTGGAATCGAATGATTGAATCACTTCTTAGATGATTCGTGCTATGTAAGTATTTATCCAACGATGTATTATAGGGAAATCACTAAGTTTAAATAATAAATAAATAATATATAATTAACGGCCCCCGTTACGTTACTGACACACATGCTCATATTTAAGCATGCTTGTAAGTATGCTTCAAGCACGCTTAGCATCTGTTTACATTATCTAGCAATAAGCATACTAGTTTTCAACATACACTTTGATAAAATCGATACTACCTACTACTTACTAGAATTCTTATAAGCTATCCTATTCAGACGCGCTCGAAGGACGCCCCCTTCCACTCGCACCTCAAGTAGCATGCTCGAAAATCGAACCTCTGTTGATTTTTGAGTATGCCCGAAATAAGCATGCTTATAAGACAACGTTGAACAAACAAGTAACGCCTAGACATATATGCTACTAAGTAGCAATTGCCCATAAATAGTATGATTTCATGCTAGTAATGAGCATGTGTGTTAGTACCCTTAGGTCTGTGTCGGGGGTTAGGAAACACACACATACACAAGAACAAATTCCCATACCGGAATACATGCGTTCATGGTCAATATTAAACATCAGTCCCGGAAGGCATTTGAACCAGCAACCGATAGATGGATGAAAAATAATGTCTAGAAGCAATGTGTAGATTACGTTTCTAAATGATTTCATTTATTACTATATTACTATATTGTTTATCAACCTTAGGGTAATGTGAACTCCCATCACACCCTCATCTTAGACGACAAAGCACAAATATATCGCTGATGTTTCTATGAACAGGTTTCATTAATTGCTTAGAAACTACTAACTGCGTAGATGTAATCCTTATTAATATTATAAATATGGAAGTACTTTGTCTTTCTGTCTGTCTGACAGTCTGTCTGTCGCACTTTCACGCCAAAACTACTCAACCAATTTAAATCAAAATTGGTACACAGATGGTCCAGAGCCTGAGGATAGATATAGGTTTCTATTTAATCTGAAAGAGGTTGTAAGGGGTCAAAAAGGGGGATGAAAAGTTGTATGGTATCGTCATTTTTAGAGCTAGAAGCTTATAACTCAAATTCAAACTTGAAATACAACAATCCAAGTTTGTAAAAAGAGGAGGGGGAGAGTTTGTATTATTATATTATTATTTCCTCTCCAACTAAGCGTTTAATTTATGCTAGGAATGGGTGTCGTACCCAAGGGGGTAGAGATCGAACCTACAACTCTTGGTTTACATCATTTATGTCGGCTCTGCTACCGTCTTCCGCTAAGCTATTAAGATTTATTATTATGTATTGTATTCCTAAATAAATAAAGTTTCAAGTATATTTATACATTGTAATATTGACCTAAGTTTACCTCCAGTATTACTCCTAACTTCATTTACCAGAGCACGATAGAAAATGATATACCTTGTAGTAAATATCTTGTGTTGTTGTACAACATAATTCACTTTAGTGAATTCAATATAAAGTAAACGTACAATATTGCTTAAATTTCATCTCTTAGGAATTTACAAATGATGTTGAAAGAAAAAATATTTAAAATGTTAAACAGTTTTTCGTACTAAAATAATATCCTTTTTTCAAAAACTACTCCTCTGAATTAAGTAATTATTTTGAAACTATTCTCTGTTTGAAGTTTTTGCTATAGCGCTTTGATTTAACATTGACTTTAAAAGGTGTGTTGACCTTTTTAAGGGTCTATAGTCTTTTTTTTTTAATCAAAGTTAATAGCAGTGAATTGTAGACTATTTTTTGAACAAGGAACAGAAGGGAAGTGACGAGTAGGAAAAGAAGGAAGGGAACAGAGGGAGTGGGAGATTGGGCCTCCGGCGCTATCATTCATGTCACGATACATAATAGTACTCTTTTACTTTAGGGTAGGGTTGTAATTTTTCGGTCGAACCGGCAGATTTGTGCTGGGAGAAGCATGGCTCTACTACAATTTAAAAAAAATCTACTAAGAAATGACAACTATTTATTTTATTTAATAAACAATCGACTACTGAATACATAACAAAGAGCAGCATAATCTTGAGTGCCTAATTCAATTGACGGTTGACGTTACGTTCGACCTGCATGTACATAGTCTGAGCCTGGCGTGAGTGGTTCTAAGCGATCTGCCGAGATTCAATTATACCCCCTAACTGCAGATGAAGGCGGTATAATTTAAGACAAATACCTAGACCACCCAGAAACTAAAATTTACTAATGGAACGCCCTATATTACAAGAGGTCAGCTAGGTACCACCGCAGTTAGATGTTCCACCGCAAAGCAGAGGTGTATTACACATTACTGATTTTCGGTTTTAAGGTCACTGCAGCTAGTGAAATTACTACGTAAAGGAGATTTAAGAACTAATATCTTGAGGTTTAACGAGTGAGTGACATTCACAAACCACTAATTACCATCAGGTGGATCGTAAGCTTGCTTGCCAACTTATTCACATAACAATACGTCCCTGAATTTGTAAACATAAATATCAATTAAAAAGATAATTCTATTTGCTGTGTCATTAATTAATTGTAATTATATTTGATTGAAGTCCAATGGATACAAAACGTAGACCTTAACCGATGGGTTACAGGTTCAAATCCAGGGCAAGCACCTCTGAAGTTTTCATCGCTTGCTTTAGGGTGAAAGGAAATATCAGGAGGAAAGCTTGCATTTTTTGGGAGAATTTTTAAGAAATGTACATATGCCAATACGCAATGAAGCGTGATGAATTAAGCTAATCTTTTCCCTTTATATGAAAGGATTGCCCAGCAGTGGGACATTAGCAACTACCACCTACTTACCTACTTATACAAATAACATAATAAGTATCCACACCTCTTTGATAAGGAAATGTTCACAAAGCAATCCAATTTTAATTTAATTACGATCTCCGCATTGAATCGTTTCAATGGAATTGATTTCTAAAAGTTTCAATTAAAACTGAAAATCCGAATTCATTCGTACATTCGGTCGCAATTATTTACAATTTGCGGTGAACAACGAAATCATCGACGCCATGGATGGTACCATTACAATAATGTTTTATTACGACATTTAGAATCGTTTTGTTGAATCGAATGACATTATGACGATTCGAGTGATACACTTTATGGGTTATGATGTCCAATAATGTTAAACTTGCTGATGTTTCATTTATGAAAATAGTGCATTTTAACTGACTGATTCAGGTAATTTTTGTGTGTTATGTAAGAGATATACACACGCACACACACACACTTACTCACACACTCTCTCTTACACACGCAAAACGATAATGGACCTTTCATATAATTATGTACAATCTATTAATATGTCCAAGTTATTTCTCCTTGTCTCTTTTATGTAATTATTAACTATAACTCAAATCTGTATAAAAGTCAATTCACTTGCATTTTTGTGGAAAGTAAGGCTGACTTTTCCTTAACATAAGCTGCTTATCGGCCATGCGGCCAGTGTCAATAATTTTTGAAACAAAAAATTACAGTAGAATGAAACCCATTAGAAAAGGAGGGGAATATGATAAAAATGAAAGAAAAAATAAATTACGGGCTATCCGAGTTCGGGAAGTGGGAGAGGGTGGGTTTTAAGGGTAATAATGGTTTATCTCGATTTCCGGCAAAACTACAAGTCCTATTTAAAAAGTTAAATGGCAAAGTTGTAGGTAATAAAAAGATCAACAACTTTAGTATTTTCAATTTTTTCACACAACCTCAAAATATAGGTGAAAAATTCAAATAACCAAGTTTATGGTTTTTTATTTTTCTCTTTTAAAAAAATTATTTTTCTACGAAATTTGGTGAAACCTGACCTTATCATGTCCCAAATACACTGTAATTTTTTTGATTTAAAATATTTATTTTTTCGCCTTATTTTAACTTAATATCAAAAAAGCACCGTAATTTTCAACCGAAAATTCTCGCGTCAAAATATCAGCTTTTTCCAAAAAATCGGGGGGCTTTTCGTTCGTTGAAATCTCTGTACACAGAGCAGTGTAGTGTAGTAAGCAATAAATATTTTAGACCGGAACTCATGATTGTATAAGTATTACTTATTTACTCCCGTTCTATCGCTGCAGTCTCGTTTTTGTATATCTTCACTAAATAGTATAAAACAAAGTCGCTTTATCTGTCTCTATGTATGCTTAAATCTTTAAAACTACGCAACGGATTTCGATGCGGTTTTTTAATAGATAGAGTGATTGAAGAGGAAGGTTTATATGTATAATTATAATGGCACAGGCTATATATTTTATACCCGTGCGAAGCCGGAGCGGGCTGCTAGTTATATATATAAGTCTAGTGTACGTGTGTATGTTACTGAACTCCTATACAGCTGGACCGATTTTGATTTTTTTTTATGTATTCCGGTACATTCGAGAATGGTTTAGATTAACTATTGGTCCCAATAGGGGTCGCTACTATCGGGTCTCACTTTTTTTTTCATTTTCGTGGCAGGAAAACGTCTACTGGGCCCACTAGTTTTGTATAAAATAAACGCTACAGACTCAACAGCCTCTACTACGATAGTAATATCTTGTGTTGGAGGTTCGGACACATACAAATACACACACACAAGGTAAGGTAAGTCACAAACACACCCAGACCAGACCACATATCTGTATGGTCAATTCAAATTTCTTGCAATTCAAAGAATCGATAAATATCCAAGATTTAATATAAATAAAGTATCAAAATTTAAAATTAAAAAAAAATTGTTTAATGTCATTTCAAAAACATGTGAAAAACTTAAAGAGTCCTAATAAGAATTGCAACTTTATTAGGCTAAGAATAGAGCTTAAATTACTGTATACTGTCGTAGCAAAACAAAGTGATATGTGGCCTCGATTGGTTTGTAAATATATTCAGAGAACCAGTGAATGATTATTTAGGAAAACACGGAGATGCTTTATTCACGTCTCTGGAATGCTGGATACGATATTTGCCTTACTGTTGATAGCGCGCTGTGGATTGCATTTAAATAAAAATCAGTTATTTTAGTAAAATGTACACCATTTATTAGTAGTTGTCAATAACGCTTTGCCAACCTCGAGATATTGGTTCTTTAAACTCCTTCGCCCAGTAGTTTCACTAGCTACAGTGTCCTTTATATCGAAAAACAGCAATCCAAAATGCACTACTGCTTTGCGGTAGAATATCTGACAATGAGATGGTATCTAGTCGGCCACTTTTAATGACTAGAGTTTTGAGTACTTAATATCTCAAAAATAAATTTGAAAGGACACCGTTGTGGGTAGTGAATATGCCTTTGGCCTCGACGGTTGCAGGTTCGATTCTCAGATGGTTTTGGCAGATGTTTGCATTGATCTCACAAATATCGTTTGGGATGCCTCGGAGACGTTAAACTCCCGGTTGTTATCACATAACATCTGATAATAATGATTAGGTCTTGATAAGTAAATTGCTTTTATCCAATAAGTTACTTAGGGTTCGCCCTTAGGGTTGCGGAGGTCAGAAAATAGTTTAAAAATTAGTAACTTGTTGAATCCGGACTCTTAGTACCGGGAATAATGCTAAGAAGAAGAATATATTAAAAATAAATTGCATGTACGAACTTGTGCAAAATATTAGTACCTACATGGTCAGTAAAACATATTTTTATCGTCAGTTGAAAAATTTATGAAACGTACTAAACTAATCAACTTAGCGCGACGAACTCAACGAACTCAATCAAAACTGAAAACTGACGAAAATCAACACGGGCATATTGTTAAAAGGGCAGGAAAAACCTTATTCCGTGTACTAACTAGAATTTTGATTGCATTTATTTTAACAGGGAAAAATGTCATGTACTAATCTTTATGCACACGTAAAAAAAACAATAATGAGCAAATGTTTGTATTGATTATACAGGCATGTCAGGCATTACATGTTTCCGTACCCCCGACACAGGATATCACTATCCTAATGGGGCCGTTGAGTGTATAGCGTTTATTTATTATTGTTTATTTAATTACCAAGATCAATAGGTTCATAAAAAAGATGTGATTGTATTATTGCCTCTTATACTTGAATGAAATCGTTTGTGATATAAAAACCATAATTTTTTTCAGAAAATTAAATCCCATAGTTCAAAAGTACGAGATTACACAATTTTAATGAGCATAGTAACTAATATCTCAATACTGGCTTAATGAAAAAAATCAAAATCAAACCTCTTTATCATTTTGAAAAACCTATCCAAAGATATCTCTTTGTCATAGGTTGATATTTTTTTCAACCCTCAGTTAATTTTTACGCTTTTAATTTTTATATATTTTAGGATTTTATTACAAAATCGTGTAGCAGTTCAAAGAATACACCCACTTAATTTTATATATATAGAGCCAATAGTCTCGGACTAAAATGACTGTGACTTACGGATGGACGGACGGACAGACGGACCTGACAAAATTATAAAGGAAAAAAATAGAAAACTGCAAAATATTTAATGCTACAGAAAAATATAAACAAAATAGCTTTTATGAAAGGCTAGTTAGTACATAAAGGGTCATACAGTCATTGCTGACGAGGCATCACGTCCGGGCTTAGCGAATAGTGTTAAATTCAATTACTTTTCCAATTTGGAGCACGGGTGCGAATCACGCGGATTTTTCACCGATAAATATAGCTGGATCGCTTTTTTATGCAGATAATAAAACAAGCCGGACGTGTTTGATATTAAAAGTCGAATATGATTCGATTTTTGTTAAAAAATATTTTTTTATTATATTATGTTCTATTAAAAATCAGAATATTTGCTTGTATTTTTTTTTAAATTATAATAAAATTGTTAAAAATAAAAACTTTTTGGAATTGGGATGTTGGAATAACCTCTGTCACAGCAGAGATTATTCCACCAGAGCAATCAGTCACACTGGTGGTAGGTCTTTTGTTGCAAGAGGCCGGCTAGGTAGGTACCACCGCAGTGTCCAATATTCTGCCGCCAAATAGTAGTGCTTAGGCACTACTGTGTTCCAGTTTGAAGGGCATTGTACGCTAGTGAAATTACTGGGCGAACGAGATTTAAGAACTAATATCTCGAGGTTGGCAACGCGCGAGTGGCACCTACTAATGGTGCTGCAAGCGCTCATAGGCTACGGCAACCACTTACCATCAGGTGGGCCGTATGCCTGTTTGCCAACTTCTAACATAAAAAAAAAAAGAATTTGTCTATCTGTTGGCCCGACCTTTTAGTTGTGTTGCAGTGTCTTATTTCAAAACGTTATTTACGCAGGCAAAGTCGCGGGCAAATACTAGTAAGCTTTGTGTATGTAAGTTTTGTGTAGTACTAATCCATATTGGATAAGTACTACACATAACATTATTCATCACTTTAGCACTAACAAAAAAGTATGAAAAAGTGGTATATATATATATATATATATATATATATATTTTTATTTATTTAAAATCAGGCGACAGGGCCCATACATATATACCTTACAGACTAACATACATATTAAATGTTATAACACACCTAAATCTAACACCACATAACATATAAATGAATTACAAAATATTACAGTATATTTTTAAACAAATAAATAAAAAAACTTTTAAACATTTTATTACAGACTTTAAAGTGGAAGGTTCTTAAATTCTTAACCCAGACCGTATAGTAAACATTTAAACAATTGTACTGAGCCATATTTGGTTCAGTGGACAGGGAACGTGTTAAGTGGGTGATATTGTCTCATTCGTAGATTGTAAATTCATTAATTGACATAGATAATTATTTTAAATCAGACAGTTCTTTTTCAAGGGTAATTTAATTATAACACTCCTATAAGAGATAATAATTAATTGATGAGTAGTGAAAATAATATTATAAATAAATGATTATTGATGATATCTTAAAATTAAAAAGAAATCTTTAATTTTTAAAAATCATTACAAAACAAAAACATAGAAACCTCTTTGCACAATGGAACTTTTTATTAAAACAGTAAAGAGGCGGTATATACTTTAATATCTGTGGCGGAGATAGCGGTGCCTGGCACGTCAGCGTGTTCCAAATGCGAACCCCAGTCGAGTCGGCTCAGTCTGTCAGTCATGGCAAGCAAAACGGTCAGTGATAAGGCGAAATGGCGCAGAAGGAAAGGTTCTAAAACCACCAATGAAGACAATGACTGCGCTAGCCTCAGTTGGCTCCTTAATTTTCGACTAGACGAGATCGTTAACGTGAACGTCCCGGATGAACCCGAAGAACCCAAAGTTAGAGACAGTCCGCCAACTGCGAAGAAACCACCATATACTTATCCGGAATTAATTGAGCGTGCGTTAAGAGAAAATGGGGAGTTGACGGTGTCAGCCATATATCAATGGATCTCGTAAGTATGATTCTTTGATTTTCTTTAAGTTTTCGAGCGGTTAGTCTTCCTGCAATGCAGTATATGCTAACTAGAGTCCGTGAATGTCTCTGAGGTAGTTGTGAGTTGTCGAGTTTGAAGATATTTAAAGTCTACGTAAGCTGAGGAAATGGAAAACCTTTTTGATAAATTTAGATGTAATTTATTGTTGTTATTACATTAACAAGCAGCCAACTTGAGTTTTATATTGGTATTTTATTTTATAGGGCGTCCGTTCTACTTATGTATTATCGGAAATTAAAAGATTTACATTATACAAATATATGTTTTGCTCGCGGCTCCATATGCGTTGAAATTTTGGATGTAGATAAATTAATACATAGCGGATTTGAAATGTAGTTTAGAGATAGTCTTTACTTGCGGAATTAGTTAAGTTTTTGCGTGCTTACAGATACATAGTAAAAATCTAGTATTTTTGTGTATCGATGAAAAAATGAAAAAAATTGATTTTTAAATGTGATAACGGTAGGCAACCAAGCAAACGGTCCGCCCGACGGTAAGCAGTCACCGCAACCTATGAACGCGCGCGTTGCCAACCCAAGGGGTAGGAGGAAAGTACCCAAGAGAGGATGAGAAGGTTAAAAAAGAAGGGAATAAATGGGGTGGAAGATTGGCCTCCGACGCTCTCACTCATCGCGCGAAACGCACTCACTTTAGGCCGGTTTTCTGTGAAAGAGTACTTACCCCGTCGAGCCTATTTGTGCCTTCAAGAATTTAAAAAAACATGTTATTTTTAAATCCACTACACACATACATCTTCCATACACGATTTCGCATTGGCTCCGACTGCGTAGAGGATTATTTATGATAACTCGTTTTCATACGTTGCGTTGCGCTCACGTTGACACTTTTACAACGCCCCGGGGAAATGTGTAAACAGAATAACTTATTGGGATAAAAATTAGCCAGCTCTATGTTTTGTTAAGCTTAATATTTTCAACGCTCATGTGCTCTAGGGATTGAACGTAAGTATTGTGGGTTTTATTTAATCACTCTGCTTCGTTATTCGTAATGAAATGCCGTGGGAATTTCGTTTTAAATTATTTTTGTAGCGTCAGTATCTTCTTTTTTTGTGAAAGGCGAAGTGCGTGTGTGACTACGCGCAGTGGGTTTTGTAATCTCTATGCTTGTTTATGGTTATTTTTTTAATAAATAAAAAATAATTTTTTTAAAGGCGTCGGGATGTGACGACCCCATCGCCCGCTGTTGGGATAACCTCTGTCACAACAGAGATTATTCCACCAGTGCAATCAGTCACACTGGTGGTAGGTCTTTGTTGCAAGAGGCCGGCTAGGTAGGTACCACCGCAGTGTCCAATATTCTGCCGCCAAATAGTAGTGCTTAGGCACTACTGTGTTCCAGTTTGAAGGGCATTGTACGCTAGTGAAATTACTGGGCGAACGAGATTTAAGAACTAATATCTCGAGGTTGGCAACGCGCGAGTGGCACCTACTAATGGTGCTGCAAGCGCTCATAGGCTGCGGCAGCCACTTACCATCAGGTGGGCCGTCTGCTTGTTTGCCAACTTCTAACATAAAAAAAAAAATAAAAAAATAAACGCGACACACTCAACGGCTCCTATTATAGTTATGTCCTGTGTCGGGGGTCCGGAAACATAACAACTGGGTGTGTACCCAGGCCAGAAATTTGAATGTATGGTTAATATACAAACATATGCTCCAAGTGGGAATCAAACCCGTGGACTGTGGCTTAAGGCATGTTCGCTACCACACTGCGCCGCAACGTCGTCAAATTAATTATAAAATGTAAGCGCATGATTATTATAAAGCTCTATTGTTTTAGAATAAATGTATCTATTATTGATAGTATTATTGTTTTAATTACAATATAAAACGTACTTATTATTATTTATACGACCGTTGTTACGTATTGGTAGTGAGGCTGCCTTTAGCCTCAATGTTAGCGGGTTAGATTCCGGCTCGGGGCATATTTTTGTATTGGTCTAACAAATATCTGTTTCGTTGTGAACGCTTATTCTTGTCGGTTTCCCCAAAGAGCCTCGGAGACTACATTAAGCTGTCGGCCCCGATTTTTATCAAAAGGTCTGGTAATAATCGTTAACTCTGGATCTGGTAGCACGGCAGTGCCACCGCCAAATCGAGCAAAAAAGCGGCACGGCCGTACTATCCTTTTCTCGAAGCAATTCAGGCCATTTTAAATCCCCTATAACTTCGTTGTGGATAAAACTAAAAGCCTGAATTTTCAATAACCAAGCAGGCATTGTATAGACACGTTATATTTCAAATTTAATTTCAAAAATTTCAGGCATAGTTATAAATGAGATCTCACCAGTTGTTGTAATAGAAGAACTGCTTTGCGAGACTTGGACTTTTTTACATTACGTTACGTTACGGAGGGTTACGGATGATGGGATTACGGAGGGTTACGGAGGTCAGATGGCAATCGCTTTGTGTAAACACTAGTACTCAAATCCGGATAAAAGTAATAAGCATAACCTGGGTGAATACTAGAAAGAAGAAGGAGGTATAATATCGGTTTTTAACCTTCGGAAAGTTCCGTCGACGAATAAACCCGAGTCATTTCTCATATCAAATTATGTATACAAAAGAGATGGTAATATTACATTAATGTTCTTCGTTTGTACACCTTTGTTGCCTTTGTCGTGTGTATTTTGTATACCTTATTGTTTCCTTGTCCTATTATATTTTTGTCTTTTACATTTATTCCCCGTATTAAATCCTTACAAATATAAACGCGATATGGTTCTATTTTCGTTTTGCTTTATTTGATTTTGTATTCTTTCTTGATAGATTTTGTATTGGAAATAATATTGTTTTCTTTACTACCTCTATTACGTTAACGTATTCATAAATGTATATTTAAATAATAATAAATAAATAAACGCTACACACTAAATGTAAGGGAATAGTTATACCTGACTCGGGTAATCCGGAAACATATACAAGGACATGGACAAACACACCGAAACTGGAGCGTATGCCTGTATGGTCAATACATCTGGTCCCAGCAGGAATCAAATCCGCGAGCTGTAGCGCTTTTATAGGAAAAGGAAATAATTTTAATCGGACTAGTCTTAAACACAGAAATGTGTGTTATGTGTTACGAATTTTTGCTGGTGGTAGGGCTTAAAAAAAGGTCAGCCTGGTTAACTACCACCGTACGTTGGTGAAAAACTCGTGAAGTGACTGTTCCTCAGCCGCGTTTCGAGGTCAGCCAGCGTATAACCTATTGTATCCTGAAAAAGGTCAGCAACGCACCTGCTTGCCTTCTGGTGTTGCAGATGTTCATGGGCGGTGGTAACCGTTTAACATCAGGTGAGCCTCCTGCCCGTTTGTTCCCTCTGACATAAAAAAAAGTAAAATGAATAAGTAAATTAAGTTATTAATTAATTTACCCAAATTTTGTGTATTTTATGTGCGTGCGTGTAATAATGTGTATATTATGTGATTTCTTTGGCGCTTGATTTTTTTTAAAGTATACGAAATTTTTATTCACGATTGCTGGACACCATTGCTTTTATGGTTCTTAAAATTGTATATTATTGAAGCTATGTATCTAGATTATAATTTGTTTTTTATTATTTACAACGAATATTACAAAATATTTTGAATTAAATACTAAGTATATTTACAATGCACAAATCATGCCCACGGGCAATCACCTGAATGCTAGCTGCATTTCCCCGCTGAATCGCAATCCCAATTCTTTGGGCGAAATAGGAACCAGTCCTCCTGTCACCTGTGGAGGCAATAAGTCGGGGTGCAATATATTTTAGTGATTATAATATTGACTTTCTTAAAATATTTATGACTAAATAAATTTGGGACTTTATTCCTAAAATAAACTAAGCTTATGCCGTTATAGATGTTGGATTTGCTAAAATAATTTGGACCAGTCAAACATTCACGTAACTAGCCTCAACAGCTCCACGGTAGATTGAGGGTTCGATCCCCTCGATATGCCCGCTTTGGGCTATTGTCATACCCACTCCTAGCGCAAACTTTGAGCTTATTTGGAGGGCAATATGAATATTACTACTGCCTGCAAAAGCATTGCTAATATTCTTTATAAAAATAAAAATAAATTACATTATTGACTCTTATTAAGTAACTATTAAACTTTATGGTGCCTTTACAAAGTAATCTTACAGTGCCTTAAAGCAAACTGAAACTCTAAACAAATTTAAACTAGCATCTGATATAATATTTTAATATAAACAGAATGTTGCATTTGCAAATATAATATTAAAACAAGACGCTTTTCCGGACAGGTTGAGAAAGGATTTTTAAATTAAAGCCCGAGGGGAGAACCTATTCTAAGTGGAGTCACTAAGTAGTATTGTTTTTACTCTGATGTATATTATATTTCTTAGCAATGTAAAAATATGAACATTTATTCTAATAGCTAGGGAATTGTTTTACTATTTTGTTGTAATAGCCTATTACCGGGAGAGGATCTTTTAAATTAAGTTTTTAATAATATCTAAGCTTCAAAAAGGAGAAAGTTATATGTTTGACTGTATGTATGGTTTTTATGTATGTTCACCGATTTCCCTAACAATTTATATTTGTTGTATTTTTTTATTATAAGGTTATACTTTCTAGTTGGTCTCATTATTGATCTGACGATCAATTCTCCGGAAAAAAGCTATTTGATGATCTGAAACTCCTGATGATGATCAGAGGTGGACACCGAAATACAATACTAATATATATTACACATTTTATATTTAAGCATAGTATAGTTTTAAGTTTAATAAAATATGAAACCTCAAAGCACAGCTTTACTTTAAATATAAAGACGGCAATTTATTACAAACAAATAAACATATTGTTGCATTTCTTGCGTCGATTGAGAGCACCGGAAGTCCAATCTCCCAACCCTCTATTCCCTTCCTTTTCCCCTTCTCAACACTTCCTTCTTTTTCCTTCTTGTTCCTTGTGTTGGCAACGCGCATGTGATACTTCAAGTATCACGCGCGTTCATAGGTTGTGGTGACTGCTCACCATCAGACCGGACCGTATGATAACCGTAGTGAAATTTAAAAAAACCATTTCCCATCGACGCTCCCCTTCAAAGCTAAACCCTAATAACACGATTACAAACCCCTCGTAACAATTACATTCGTAATCAGTACGATAACTGAAATAGCCTTATCTCCTTGTCATTACAGGATTTAGCTGCTTATCGGAGGATAGCGTACAATATTTAATATACACTATCTTCACAGCTATCGAGTGCTAAAATTGATTATAATATCCGTGGAACTCCCATTGAATCAAATGTCCACTTATCTCTGTAAATCTGTTGTGAATAATGTCCAATGGCCATTGTTGTGGTTTTAATCTGATATTATTTATTGTTAATAACTGGATGTAATACATAAGCTTTGTATGTTTTACAAGTGTCTGGCAGTGGCTTTGTCTGCGTGATTAATGATATAATATAAACTTTTAACCCCAATTTCACTACTCTAGTCTAGTTTCAAGAATGACTGACCTCCCATAGAAACTTGCAACCTCCTTTTCACCCCTTTAAGGATTAAAATTCCAAAAATCCTTTCATCGTGCGCGTTTACATTTTAAAAACAACACCTTTGAAAAAAAACAGCTCTCTAGGTCTAAGGGCATAGTCTAGACATTTATAAGTGAAGTCATCGCCTTTTATATATATATCTATTCTCTTCTAATATATAAAATTCTCGTGTCACAATGTTCGTTCCCATACTCCTCCGAAACGGCTTGACCGATTCTTATGATTTTTTTATACATATTCAGTAAGTCTGAGAATCGGCTACTATCTACCCGACTAGAAAATAAGTCAGGCTTAACCAGATCATGTATCTGGACCGGATCAGGATAGAATGAGGCATGCAGGATCCGGCAAGCCCTATCAGGACCAGGTCTGGTCTAGATAAGGATAGCCTGATGTTAAATATAACCAAGTTAGGTAAGGCATACTAGATCAGGACCAGATCTGGACCAGATAAGGATAGCCTGATGTAAATTATAACCAAGTATGGTAAGGCATACTGGATCAGGACCAGGTCTGGACCAGATAAGGATAGCCTGATGTAAATTATAACCAAGTATGGTAAGGCATACTGGATCAGGACCCGGTCTGGACCAGATAAGGATAGCCTGATGTAAATTATAACCAAGTATGGTAAGGCATACTGGATCAGGACCACGTCTGGACCAGATAAGGATAGCCTGATGTAAATTATAACCAAGTATGGTAAGGCATACTGGATCAGGACCCGGTCTGGACCAGATAAGGATAGCCTGATGTAAATTATAACCAAGTATGGTAAGGCATACTGGATCAGGACCAGTTCTGGACCAGATAAGGATAGCCTGATGTAAATTATAACCAAGTATGGTAAGGCATACTGGATCAGGACCCGGTCTGGACCAGATAAGGATAGCCTGATGTAAATTATAACCAAGTATGGTAAGGCATACTGGATCAGGACCAGTTCTGGACCAGATAAGGATAGCCTGATGTAAATTATAACCAAGTATGGTAAGGCATACTGGATCAGGACCCGGTCTGGACCAGATAAGGATAGCCTGATGTAAATTATAACCAAGTATGGTAAGGCATACTGGATCAGGACCCGGTCTGGACCAGATAAGGATAGCCTGATGTAAATTATAACCAAGTATGGTAAGGCATACTGGATCAGGACCCGGTCTGGACCAGATAAGGATAGCCTGATGTAAATTATAACCAAGTATGGTAAGGCATACTGGATCAGGACCCGGTCTGGACCAGATAAGGATAGCCTGATGTAAATTATAACCAAGTATGGTAAGGCATACTGGATCAGGACCACGTCTGGACCAGATAAGGATAGCCTGATGTAAATTATAACCAAGTATGGTAAGGCATACTGGATCAGGACCCGGTCTGGACCAGATGATGTAAATTATAACCAAGTATGGTAAGGCATACTGGATCAGGACCCGGTCTGGACCAGATAAGGATAGCCTGATGTAAATTATAACCAAGTATGGTAAGGCATACTGGATCAGGACCCGGTCTGGACCAGATAAGGATAGCCTGATGTAAATTATAACCAAGTATGGTAAGGCATACTGGATCAGGACCCGGTCTGGACCAGATAAGGATAGCCTGATGTAAATTATAACCAAGTATGGTAAGGCATACTGGATCAGGACCCGGTCTGGACCAGATAAGGATAGCCTGATGTAAATTATAACCAAGTATGGTAAGGCATACTGGATCAGGACCAGTTCTGGACCAGATAAGGATAGCCTGATGTAAATTATAACCAAGTATGGTAAGGCATACTGGATCAGGACCACGTCTGGACCAGATAAGGATAGCCTGATGTAAATTATAACCAAGTATGGTAAGGTATACTGGATCAGGACCAGATAATATAACAAAAATGTGTATCAAAAATAAATAGACATCGAGATATCTAAGCGTGTTGTGCATTAAATATAAACTTACATTGAAATGGGTTCAATAAATAAAAAAATACCAAAATATTAATATAAATACAACATAAACTACAACTATATATAAGCGACAGCGCGTGACGTCTAAAGCAACTTGTCGGAACTTGTTCACAGTCACAGTGTTCTTCGTTGAAAGAAGACGTACATCGGTGTAACAATCTTTGAAGTGATAAAGGAATTTTTGTCATAAAAGCATTTATTGAATTACTAATTATATTTTATATTGCTTAAAAATTGTATGTCGATTAGTATATTAATGTAAATAATGTAAAGGTTAAATAAGTTCAATACAAAGACTGAATCACCTTAACAGTAAGTTGAAGCATAATGAATATATTGTGTGTTAAACAAAAAGAAAGTGTATCAAGTACTATAATCTTATATCTAGACATTAACTCACACTGAGTTAATTGTATATAAAATACGAACTAGTGGACTAAAGTAACTAGATAAAAAAATTTTTTTTTTTGCTGTGTATAATAATTTACCAATAAAAAAAATAGTAATTAGTTAATTAATAATATAAAAATAATTGATATTTAAAGTAAAAACAAAATAAATAATGAAGTACATTTAAAAAAATAGATGGAAATAAATAAAATAATATATTAAATAACATATTTATAATATCAATTTATATATTTTTTTATTAAACAATTTTTTCAAGACTATATATTCATATATGTTTTTTAAAATGACCGGACTGGGCATACTCGATTTGGATCAGGCAAGGTATATAACGCAGATGGTTGATTTGGACCCGATCAGGAAAATTTCATCCGCACCCGATCAGGAATTCCTCATTTGGACCCGATCAGGAATTCCTAATCTGGACCCGATCAAGAGTTCATAATCTGGACCCGATAAGGTTTTCCTGATCGGGTCCAGACAAACTCTCTGCGTTACATACCTTATCCGGTCTAGATCGGGCATGCCCGGTCCGGTCCTTCTAAGGAACACGAAAAAATTTCTACTCGGGTATTTTTCAAACTCCGCAGTGATAAGGGCTGTCCACCCCAAAATTTTTATTTTTATTTTTTAGATAAAATTTTTATTTTATTATTTTTTTATGTGGCATAGAAAAATACATACGACCCTAAATTGTCACTTTTTTATCACAAACCCCTGCTTTTTAATAGCCTTATTAGTCAATCAAAAACTTTCACCGGGTAGAGGGCGCTGCTATCGGGTCCCAGCTTTTTTTTGGGGCAGGACAAAGTCTGCCGGGCCCGCTAGTATATATATATAGATTACATAATAAATGCGTTTTAAGGTTGGACCTTTAGTCCTAGATAAAGTCATCTTCACGTCCGATCTTTGTGTGTGTCTCAAACAAAGCCCTATCTTGGTATTTTTAGAGAGATTTCATAAAATTACGACGACGTTGTGGCGTAGCGGTAGCGAGCCTGCCTAAGCGCCGGTTGCAGGTTCCGGGGTCTGGGTGTGTTTGTCCTTGTTGTTGTGTATGTTCCCAGCCCCCGACACAGGTTATAACTATCCTAATGGGGCTAGCTATTTCCATAGCCTCGTTCGTCTGGTATATAGATTTTATTACAGTGCAGAATTATAATAAGAATATTTAGTAAATCGAAGTACCCTAAGTTATTCCTTTTAAAATCAGCTTGTGAAATTCTGGTCAAAATCGATCTATTCATGTTGGGAGCCCGAACAAACATTCAGAAAGGCAGACTGACATTGTTTTTGTTATAAGCACCATATATTCTTTCATATGCATTCAGTAACAATATTATGTATAGATAATCCACTGAGTTGTATAGGCTCGCTGGCATAATATGAAAAAAAAAAATGTAGACTACACAAAGGAAACAAAACATAAAACAGGTGCATTACACCCTAATATAACTCCGGATGTAATACTAATATCGGTTGACGGTGATCAGCGAACGACCCTTGCTGTCTTTCGGGCGTGTTTGACCCCATCGGCGTCTCGCTCCATTGCCGTGCCAGGCTGTGATCTCACGGTTATAATACGCTTGACATACAAACACGGAAATTACTTGATGACGTGGGGTGACGGATTTATAGAAACTTCGTAGCTTCTTTTCAGTTAAGCCGGTAATCTGTTAGTTCCCTTTTTCCGTTCTTATCCCATCCTTCATATCCCTTGTGTTGACAATGAGATTTTGATACCTTAAGTATTACCCGCGTTCATAGGTTGCGATGCCTGCTTGCCATCAGCCTGCTTGCTGTCCAACCATCACGACATAAAAAAGTCCGATTTTTTCTCGTGTATTATATGGTCTGCGAACGGTTTCATCACATCACTAATATACGATTTACCGTTTTTAGCTATCATAAAGCTTAACAGGACTATTTTAACGTTTGATTTTATTGAAATGAGTAAACAGATAGGCCTGTCTGCCTAATATTTATATGTATGGTTATCATGAGAAACGTCTTCAATTCCTTTTGTATATTAGATAGGTATTAGACGCTTATGGAAAAACAAATACGAAATAAACATTGATTTAATATAAACTAAGGATTGGCCTTTCCATAGAGTAAAAGTGTATAAAGATCCGCCGATGCTCATTCGTAAATCCAACAAAACTAATTTGATCATCACACACTAAATTTATTCGATTATGTCCGTTAGTTTCGTTGCGCTATGTGATTTTTCGAAGAAGCACCAGCGAATCATTGGACATTTTGTTGGTATGGAAGCGCATGTCTATATACAATAACACGTATATTATAAAATCTTTTTAATGTCTTTCTTTTGGATTTTAAATACAATAATAATAAGTATATCAACTGACCAGGGCCACTGGGTTAAATTTTCTTTGTTTTCGGTTAATTTAATTTGAATATTTCAATTAACAGTGGTTTATGAAAATACTTATATTATAAATGTCACACTACAAATGTTTTACGTGACCACATTATTTTATTCATTGCTAAAATTGGTTGGATATAAAATTAATTTTTACATAGGAATTGCTAATCTCTATAGCATACTATTGTCTTCGCCGGAAAAGACGAGGTCCCTTGTTTCGCACGTCCCCGCAGGACGCTCCCTATGCACGGAATCCCGTTTGAGCCCCCGCCTTTTCATGGTCGGATCTCAGTACTCGGCCATCGCCCAAGGTGACGACGGTCAGTAGGGCCAACAGCAATGCACAATCGGAAAAAATAGCATATTTTATACGCATATTTGTTTCAGTGACCGCTTCCCCTACTATAAAGCCAATGATGAGCGTTGGAAGAACTCTGTGCGGCACAACCTGTCAATAAATCCGCATTTCCGAAAAGGAGCACGGGCATCCCAAGGCGCTGGTCATCTCTGGTCTTTGGCTGCCAACGCCATTGATTTACTACCGTTACGGAACCAGCAGTTCGAAACTGAGAAGACTGAAGAGGTCCAGGAGGCTCAAATTATTGAATGTCCAAAAGTGAGTTCTAAAGCTTTTCATGTAATTTTTGCCCTTTTTTTCCATTTTCATTCCTGCGGCTAGGCAAGGCGATGGTGGCTAACGCGATTGGATTCCGCAACTGTGTTAGCCGCTTTCGCGTTTGGACTTTATTTCCACTTCCCATCAGGTGAAGTAGGGTAATCAACCATAATTTCAAATAAAAAAAATAAATTAAGTTTTAAAGTCATATATTCAAATAATTTTATAGTATTAAGTTACTAAGCTAAAAAGGCTATGAATTTATCTCTGTCTTAAAAACACAATTAGCCTCTCAACAAAGTAGCCTACAGTAATTTTTCATTTGTAAATAAGTGTGACGTCAGATAGACGACTTCTAAGTGGGAGACTAAAACATACATTTTTGAAATTTGAAGTCGTTTAGAAAGTATGCGAGAATAAGTCGATATACATATAAGCTGAAATTATAAACGTCCTCTTGGCTTTATCGTAGGATAGTAAAGATACATTTTCAAATGGATCGGCTCGATTGGGGAAGTACTACCCTCTCGTAGGAAATCGGCGTTAAGTAACAGTATCAGTATTATTGCGGTTCGTGCGATAAGTGAGAGCGCTGGAGACCCAATCTCCCACTCCCTCTGTTCCCTTCTTTTCTCTTCTCATCCCTTTCCTTTTATCCCTTCGGTTGGCAACGCGCATGTGACTACTATTTTTTTTTTTATGTAAGAGGGCAAACGAGCAGGAGGCTCACCTGATGTTAAGTGATCACCGCCGCCCATGAACATCTGCAACACCAGAAGGCATGCAGGCGCGTTGCCGACCTTTAAGGAAAGAATAGGCTCTTCTCTTGAAGGTTCCCAAGTCGTATCGGTTCGGAAAGACCGCCGGCGGAAGTTGATTCTTTTACTATGTACTACAACTACTGAAATCATCGTTGCTTACCGTCAAGCGTACCTATATACCGTATGCTTGTTTGCCAACCGTCATGACCTAAAAAAACCTTCTTTATTCTTAAGTATTCCAAAAAATAATTTAATACTTGGCTCTTGTTTCAGAAAACCCAACAAACTTTCCACTGACACTATTTATTCTGCGACTCAGTTTATGTTAACTGGGTCAATTAGGAACTTAGTTTGAAAGTTGTTTAACATTATTGTCCTTAAGTTTAGCGAAGTAAATATTTAAATTTGTAATTCTATGTTGCCGTTTCTTATTTTTCAGGTCATAGTTTTAGATGAAGCCGCAATTGCTGCTGCTAGCATTATTCCAGATCAAGATTTATTTACCGGTCACACAAGTGAGTAAAGTTTTATTAATATATTTTAAATTTCTACCGCATAAGACCCAGAAAGTTTAATCCAAGGTCGCGAGCCTCCTGGCCGCTTACCACCTATAACATAACAAAATACATGCACCACAGTATTTGCGATGCGAGTATGATGTTGGGACCTAGCTAGAGCTAGAAGTGTGTACGACAACAGCCGAAGGGGGACAGGATCGAACCCGCAACTCTCGCGTTAACGGAGGAGAGTCGGCCCTTCTACCGTTTAGCTACTAAGTCTTCGAAAATAGCGTTTTACTCTAATATATCTAATATATTATTTCATTATTTTCAGTGTTTCTAAATCCGGTTTCAACGGAACAGGTGGTGCGAGAATGTGGCCTTATCACCATGTAATTGCAGTAAATATTCATAATATAATTGGAAGGAACTTAGAGAAGGAAGTTTTGTACTATTTGACTATTTGTAAAGCTGAACTAACATTAGGAGAGTATAAATACACTACGATAGATATTTGCGCGGTCGGCTACTTATGATTAGTTTACAAACTAATCTGCTGGTGCTACCGAGATGGATATTTACAATTATAAACAAACTATTTCATAGGGATGTGACTACACACATTAATACGGTAGTAGAGCCATGTATTACCCTCTAACACTAGCAGTAAGATCTATTATGTTTCGTGCGATGAGTGTGAGCGCCAGAGGTCCAATCTCCCACCCCCTCAGTTCTCTTCTTTTTACGCTCATCCTGTCCCTCGTGTTCCTTTGATTAACTATGCATGTGATACTTTAAGTATCGCAAGCTTTTGTAGTTTGCGGTGACGGTTTGCCAACCGTTATGATATAAAAAAAAATCAGTAATTTAGGCCCCGACGTGTTATCGTAGTTTATCTATACATTAGTAAGGTATGTTATAGTATAATGTACAAACTTTAATGTACACGCAGTCTAACTCTCTCTATCAGATGAGAGTTAAAGAGAAAGAGTAAAATATCTGAAAAGTAATATGATTAATAAATAGTGATTCATAATCATCCTAGCGTTAAACCCCGGTTGCGTTTGGAGCGATCGGGTTTTGCTAAACTGTTCTATTACCAAACTAATTGTAATATTGCAAACTAAATTAAAAAGAAGACGATGCTCCGAACTATGCGCTTTCGTTCGTCATTCATAATGCGCACGGCCAGTGGATATGGAATGCTCTTCCGGCGTCTGTATTTCCGAATGCTCGATACAACCTGAACCTCTTCAAGCGTGCGAGTACATAGGCTTCTCATGAGTAAGCTCGCTCCAACGTAGACCTCATCTATGCTTTTACGCTCGATGGAGGTCAAGAGCTTACCCATTTTGAATAAAAAAATTTAAAAAAGCTATAGGAATATTTACACGTTAAAATTGTCATTGGTAGACAATTTAGTATATATCTAATTTAGTTCCGGCGATGAGATTGTAATCGCTTCATGCAAAAATCACTAACCAGTCAAATTTGGACATGACTAAGAACTTAAAATTTCATGTTGAAAATTTGTTCTAATGTTGTTAATCTTTAAGTCATTTTAGAACTTAAGTTGTTTAGTGAGAACATTTTGTAAAACTTACAAGTTGAGAAAGATGGATATAATTTTATTTTGCTTTAAATTTTTTAGCTTATTCGTTCAAAAAAATCTTTTTACTTTTTACGTTTATCATAAGGGTTTAGATTTGATAGATTTTAAGTGTTATTCAATTTGGTTTCTTTATTTATAACAACATCTTGTATTGTTAAATGTATTAATAATAATCATTTCATTGAAGATTAAAATATATTGTGCATACTTTATTTCACGTTTTTAGCATCACCAAAAATGTTTTATTTAGATACATTTTTGTAACTATAAACTTCCATGATATTAAAAAACAGAAAGTATTGTAAATTCAAAATAGCGATTACATTGCTTTAGATAAATATAATCTAATTTGTAGTGTAGTGATCTCACTTTTAATTGTAAACTAAATAGGTCAAGCATATTTGATAATAAATTATATAAAATAATCAGTGTTATATTTTTTTTATTGCAAACTATTGATAAGACTTTTCCTTTCTAAAACATGTGAAAAAAGTTGGGTGTTTTATTTTAGGCTTTTAGGTAAGCCTTAGGTGCTAATTTGAACAGGTTGTCCCTCCCAGGAATCATAATTGGACGCAAATAAGCAATACCATGTCCACAAAATTGAAAAAAACTCAGCTACATATATATGAAGAAGTGTTGGTAAATGGCTGAAGAACATTTTTCTTTAATATTTGTAGCGTTTTAAGATTTAAAACTTCTAAAAGCCATTTTTAAATCATGCAATTTATGTTCAACATTTTGGGTTATATTATATACAAAATATGTACTTTGTTTACTTATTTTTTGTGAAAATAAGTAAAATAACTTACATAAATCTGGAATTGCTAAAAAGTTGTTCAAAATTTTCAAACGCGTGTGGGTTGACATGGTATTGCTTATTTGCGTCCAATTATGATATGCAAATTTCAATTGTTTAACAATTGTATTTATTTTATGAACAGGGAATGGGTAAGTATAAATTTTTTTTTTAAACCCATGGGACATAGGTCTCTACTCCACTTGATGGTAAGTGGAAGTGAATCCACACGCGAAGGTGGCTAATATTGTTGCAAAAGGCAAACTGCAACTCTTCAAGCCTCGTTTGAAAGACTCCAGTTTGTAAGAAGGAAGAAATATGTGTGCTGGTATGGAATTCCATTAGATTGATGCGCGACACAGAAAATAATTGACAATCTTCTTTGTTCGCGGTGAAATCGACTTTACTAAAAATATTGAAAAGATCACACACGAATTACGACTGGATTTATAAACAATATAAAACTAAATAAATACAGTTTACTCTATTTCTTATTTCATTATAATTTAATCTACAACTAAACACCTATTTTAATAAAATTGTTGTAATTATATGAAAGAATTTTTAAATTTGAACTAAGAATTTTAGTAAATGAAATAGAATAAAGCGTACTATAAAGCCTTTTGTGAGTGGCTCTCTAGATATTATTGTTCCATTTGAAACACTAAATGGCTAAATTACCTATTCTCTCAGGTGACCTAGATAAGCTAGTCTGAAGCGTCGAGGAGTTCGCTCCCACAACAATAATACGTCAGGGAGACCGCCTACTGTCTTGTGGCTTCATACAATTGTAGGCAAGCGTACATAGTAGCCTTGCCAAGTATTCACTTTAAGCTGTGTGAGTTTGATTGATGGTCAGATAAATTAAGAAATATTTTAATTTAAATTTTGTCTCCGTACAACAGTGACTCGATGAGCATGTCAAAATGCCGGTCCCGATTGTTATCACATAACATCTGATAATAATCGTTATATCTTATTACGTAATTTATCTAATGAAACGGCACACTTCCTGTAATAAATAATCTAAGTTCCTTCAAACGAGGCGTGAGGCATTTTGCGGGTAGGCACGGCAAGGGTGGCTAACGCGGTTGCCTTCCGCAATTGTACTAGCCACCTTCGTGTTTGGACTTTACTGCCACTTACTATCAGTTGGAAAAGAGTCAATTGCCCTACTTTTCAAAATATTTAAAAAAAAAGATTTTCGAAAAATCTAGTAACCTGTCAATCCGGATAAGAGTAAATACCGGGAATAATGATAAGAATAAGACGAATATTTAATTTATCAATTGTATACTTATTTGCAATATTTAAATTGTATTCCCCTCACGTTTCTGATGTTTAAATAAGTATGGCCCTTCAGACAATTACGACTCAGATACATAATCCTGAATAGCGTCTGGAATACTAAATTCCTAGCGTTGAAACGGTTTTCAATGACATTAGGTACTATTTAAGAACAATTTTGTGAATTTTAATTGCAGAGCGTTTAATGAAATCCCAATAAATTTGAGGGTTTGATCTTGTTTTCAAGATACCATAATAATCGTTAACAATTTAGCGATGGAATTGGATATTCAATTCTTATTTAAATTTTACTGATATTGTAATAGGACCGGGATAAATAGAACCCTAAAAGCTAATTTTTATCTTCTTAATTAATATGATATATTACCAGCAGTGGCCACGGCTCCGTTCGAATTATTATAGTTTTTTGATAATCCCACGAGAACTTAATATGTTTCCTGGATAAAAAGTATCCTATTTTCTAATCCAGATAATAAGCTATGTATGTAGAAAATTTCATCCAAATCCGTGCACTCGTTTTTGCGTGAAAGAGTAACAAACATCCATCCAAATTATCACATTTATAATATGGGATTATCATTTTCTCAAAAGAATAATAATAAATAAATAACGCTGCACACTGACACCGTTGTGGCGTTGTGGGTAGCGAGTCTGCCATTAGTCTCGACGGTTGCGGGTTCGATTCCCACTCGGGCAGATGTTTGTTAAAATTTCTGTCTCGGTCTGGGCGTTTGTCCCTGTGGGTCTCCCTACCGTGCCTCGGAGAGCACGTTAAGCTGTCGGTCCCGGTTATTATCAATAACATCTGATAATAATCGTTAGCTCTTGATAAGTAAATTGCTCTTATCCAATGAGTTACTGGTTCGCCCTTAGGGTTGCGGAGGTCAGATGGCAATCGCTCCGTGTAAAAACTAGTAACCTGTCAAATCCGGATAAGAGTAATAAGCAGACCCTGGGTACATAAAATACCGGGAATAATGCTAGGATGAAGAAATAACGCTGCACACTCAACGGCCCCCAGTAGGATAGTGATATCCTGTTTAGGGGGTCCGGAAACATACAAGGACAAGGACAAATACACCCAGACCGGAAAATACGCTGGCATGGTCAATACAAACATATTATGCTCCGAGCGGGAATCGAAACCGCGACATGTGGCGTTTAAGGAAGGTTCGCTACCGCTGCGCCACAGCGTCGTGAAGAATCAAACATTTATTACAAATATGTAGAATTAAATATTTGATACAAATTCCAGAGTTGTATTACCTTAATCAGAACAGACACTATCAATCTCGGCCACCCAAAATGAACCTCATTCAAACTTTTAAATTAAGCCCGTACCGGGAATCCCTAAAGAATTACAACACATTTAAAGCGGTAAGATTTCCTTAGACCCATGTCTCAACTTACATCGGTAACGCTGGGTGTGGTTGCAGCGCCATCTATTATCACAAGTTGGGTCAAGTGTACTAAATTTACCTCTCAACCCTTGGGGTTACACCGCCCACAGGCGAGGATTATGGAGGATTCACTCCAGCTTTGTTTATAATGGCCATGGAAATTGATTTAGATGCTCTGAAGACTTAATTTTGAGAACTTTAGACTGGGAATCCTTTGTACTTTCACTAGATTACTTACGTATATTAAAGGATTTTGGGTAACCTTTCTTATTTATCGTTTAAGTAGGTGAGACCAGCTTTGTTTGTGGTTACCTTGGGATTATAATGAAGTGCGCTGTGTTATAATTTAACGATCGCTGAGGCTTATTAACGGCAATAAATTTCCTAATATATATTTTTTTTTTATTCATGATGGTTAGCGAACAAGCATACGGTCGGCCTGATGGTTGCAGCCACCGCAACCTATGTATGCTTGCGATACTTGAAGTAGTACATGCTTGTTGCCTACACAAGGGATAGGAGGCAAGGAATGAGACGGGAAAAAGGAAGGGTACAGAAGCGATGGGAGATTGGGCCTCCGGCGCTCTTACTCATCGCAGGAAGCGCAACAGGACTGATACTGTTACTTTGCACCGATTTTTTGTAAGAGGGTACTACCCCGGTCGAGCTGGCCCATTTGTGCTGGGCATTAATGTTGTTATTTTAAATATATAAAAATAATTCTAAAAACAATCGCTCTGCTTTAATCACCTTTTACTTTATCAATATTTTATTATTATTCAACACCACAATAACCACGCTATAAATGCCCATTACGCAAGTAAAATTCTGAACAAAGCATTTTCTTATTTGCCACTTATTGCTCAACTTTCCCGCGCCAAAGCTGGTATTGTGGTAATAAAAACTTTTTTCATTACAAGAGCTTATTGAAAATAACAATGTCACAAGAGAGCATATTTTATGGTATTTCTTTTAAGTCGAGCGTTCGGAAAAATATTCATATTTTATTATTCTCTGAATCTTTAAAACAAATATATAACTATATAAAGCAATCTTTAGACCGAAAGATGGTTTATAAAAATGAAAATATCAGTTTTCTAAAACGAAATAAATTATACTTTTATGTTGTGTCTGTCTTTCTATCTTGTATTTTCTTTTTATGAAATAAAATTGAACTTAACACATTTTTAGCGCTATGTAACTTACAGTATCCTAACACCCGAACGCTGAATCTGAGAATGGAAGGGCGTGTCTTTTGGTGGTTTTTTATAAAGTACATTCGCTTGATTATAAAAAATGTATTTTTCCTACAAATACCTTAATTTTATTACTAGCTTCTGCCAGCGGCTTCGCCCGCATTAGTAACGCTTTTAATACAAACTCTGAACCCACTCCCCTTTTACAAAAAAATTAAAAATATAAGTTTCAAGTTTCTAGCTCTAAAAATGAAGATATTTTCCATATTATTTTTCATTCCCCCCTTTTCAAACCCTTATAAACCTTTTCGCATTAAAAGTAGCCTATGTCCTTTCTCAGACTATCAGTGTACCAAATTTCATTTAAATCAGTTTAGTGTTTGGGGCGTGAAAGCGCGACAGACAGACAGAGAGACAAAGTTACTTTCGTATTTATAACATCAGTTAGGATTATTTCTTAAGAAATATACCTAAAACTATAAAATATTTTTAAGGTCTAATAATTCGCTTTGCATCGATCGACTATATAGAAGTAAGAACAGTATAAAATATTTTTATCCTTTTAATTTTTTAAAATAATTCATGATATTTTATTCAAGTTACAGAAACATTAGGATTGAGGCTTGATCTTCTGCGTGTGAGAATTTTAGTGTCATCTAAAGATGATGGCAGCTCGGTATTCTTTGTTTCAGGAAGTAAATAGCAAAAAATCGTCCCTATCAAAGCTAAAACCCCAAAAACAGTACCTGATATACTTTCTGATAATGTATTTATAGCGGGAGCTGTTATTTGACCGACTCGCGATAAAACTGATAAAAAACCAAGAACTGAATTCCTGACTGATGTAGGGAATAACTCAACGCCAAATAGAAAGGCTATAATAAATGACATGGAAAAGAAACAAGTACAAATACTAGCTGTAACAACTCTAGCCCAACACAAATGAAAAGGAACACAAATAGTGATTATCATAAATGCCCCAGACAAAAACATAGTAGACATCAAAAATGTTCTTCTATTCATGAGTTTTAATAAAAATATTGCTGCTATTGTTCCCGGTAATAATAAAGCACCAGATATTGCAACGTTTATATGAATATTTCCGCTCATCTTGCCAATATATTGAGATACACCGTAATAGCCCATACCACAAAGAAAATATACCACTGACATATAAAAAAGATTCATTGTCGTTTTTTTGTGCTTGAATATTTGCCAAAATTTGATTCGCCTCCGAGCTCGCGTCGAGTGAGAGTAATATTCTTCGATTTGTTCCCGAATATTTTCACAGGAACGTACATTACTGCAAGCAATCATAATTAAAGAACTATCTTCTTCATCCTAGCATTATTCCCGGTATTTTTATGTACCCAGAGTGTGCTTATTACTCTTATCCGGATTTGACAGGTTACTAGTTTTTACACAGAGCGATTGCCATCTGACCTCCGCAACCCTAAGGGGGAACCAGTAACTCATTGGATAAGAGCAATTTAATTATCAAGAGTGAACGATTATTATCTGATGTTATTGATAATAACCGGGACCGACAGCTTAACGTGCTCTCCGAGGCACGGTGGGGAGACCCACACGGACAAACCTCCAGACCGAGACAGATATTTTAACAAACATCTGCCCGAGCGGGAATCGAACCCGCAACCGTCGAGACTAAAGGCAGACTCGCTACCCACAACGCCACAACGGTGTAAAGAACTATATTTTTATTATTCTGAAATGCTTGCAATGAATATTTTACATATGTACTTACAATGCTGCAATTTTTTCCATTGCTACAACAGCGTCGTCAATGTGATCGCTATCCATCAACCATTTCGGAGACTCCAATAATAAACATCTTGATGCTACATAAAAGAATATTGGAATCGATATTGCTAATTGGAAGTGATCGCAGTGACGTAGCCAGTACGATACACCAGGTAAGGTCATATGACTTATATTCACTGGTATGTGAAAGAGAGCTGTTACCAATTCTCTATGTCTTACGCCACAGTATTCGATACAAAGAACGTAGGATGTGATAATAGCACCACCAGTACCGATTCCTTCTAAGTTACGCATAAATATATAAGCAGCCGCTCTTGGCATGACGCTTACAAGACAACCAGATATTCCTAAAATGAGGCAACTTATAGAGAACATAGAAAGCCGGCCGTACCTGCGAACGAAATAATTATAAATTAAGAAACATAAGCATTTTTGCGTCAGTTACTATGCAAAATAAATTTGAATTAAAAGCTTTGTAAAACTATATTACAATACATATTAGAAATCGTCCAATCGCGGGACGAAAAGCGGGCATGGCTGTATATTTATATTTTTTTACCCCACAAAGGCGGAAAATAAGCATGCGGTCATTGCTTGCATTGCTTACATTAATCAAACCCTGATTGATCTGACGTATTCATGCCAAAACAGCTAGGCTCTACTACTCACAAATAAAATTAGTCTAAATGTTTGCACAAAGCAATCATTTGGATAATGATTCAAACAGAGGTCAAATAGCTACTACACATATTGTGCATAATGTGACTCACTTATCCGATAGGAATCCAAAGACCAGAGCGCCGATCAACAATCCAACATACATCATGCTTTGTGAGAAGCTAATTAGCCAAATGCTTTTACAGTATACATCAAATTTAGTTTGCATTGTTTCAGTAAATACGCTTCTGTCCCATACTGGCTCATCGCATGGACATACATTCTTTGATGCATTCTCTCCAGACACAGTACAGGTATAGTCCATTGGTGGTGATAGAAAGATCAGGTTCAAAACGTGCCAGAATATGGGTATTTTACTTGTAAATATGATTACAAATAAATAATAGTGATAATTTGTTACATTGTGGAATTGTTTTTCGATTGGATTACGGAGTTTTAGACTCTTAATTTTTGTCATTATAATATTCTTGTTACGAGTGTAATTTGATAATTTTAATATGAATGTCAAATGTAATCGCGATGGTTTAATTGATATTTAGCAATGATTGTGGATTGTTGTACATTATAATATATGACGAAATATAGTAATTAATAGAAGATAAATTAAACTATTTTCATTGTTTATTGTTCAATAACTTTCATCTTATTTTTTGTTGCCATCTTGATCCAGATCGTCCATAAAATGTATAATAAATATCTCTCTATATATTACTTTTGAAGTAATTCGCCTCAATTCATTATTCCTCGAGCATCATTTTATTAATATTATAAAAAATAATATTTTTTTAATTTAACTGAATTTTGCATTTAGGTTACACAATAACATTTCTTTCTCTTCTTCTGTCGTTTATGAACTTATTTTGCGAATACTTTCTTAAATAGGGTATCTGCTAATGGGCTTATTTAAAAAAGCACTAGCGTAATTCATGAAAACAGGATTTTAGTAAGGTCCAGGCTTTAAATGCCATACTTAATAATGATATACATAGATATTAGTGGTAGGCCTTTTATTGAAACAGGCCGGCTAGGTAGGTGCCACTGCAGTGTCAGATATTGTACCGCAAAACAGCATACTGTGTTTCGGTTTAAAGGACACTGTAACTAGTGAAGTTATTGGACAAAGAAGGTTTAAGAACCAATTAAATCTTGAGTTTGGCAACGCTTGAGAAACACCTACAAATAAATGGTGTTGCAAGCGCTGATAGGGTACGATAACCGCTTACCATCAGGTACCATACAAAGCAGCACTATGATTTATTGAAAGACTGAGTGTTATTAATAATTTTGTTTTGGTCCTATGAGTGGCAGTGCTGAGAGTAATAAGTAATGCAGAAATAGTGAGTAATGGCAGCAATGATTTTCACTTTTTAAAAGTACGACAATGAAAAGAATTGGCAAACTTCTTTGTTTGCGAAGAAATTGATGCCATATTATTAATGTATCATGTCCATTTGCTCCAGAAAAGAAAAATTTGGTCATGTGTCCTGATTATGATAACAGATGGCCATAGAAACTACACAATACTATATCATTGCGAACTAAAAATATAAAATAAAATATATTTTTACCACATAAATACATAATATATATTATAAAGGCGTCGGGATGTGACGACCCCATCGCCCGCTGTTGGGATAACCTCTGTCACAGCAGAGATTATTCCACCAGTGCAATCAGTCACACTGGTGGTAGGTCTTTTGTTGCAAGAGGCCGGCTAGGTAGGTACCACCGCAGTGTCCAATATTTTGCCGCCAAATAGTAGTGCTTAGGCACTACTGTGTTCCGGTTTGAAGGGCATTGTACGCTAGTGAAATTACTGGGCGAACGAGATTTAAGAACTAATATCTCGAGGTTGGCAACGCGTGAGTGGCACCTACTAATGGTGCTGCAAGCGCTCATAGGCTGCGGCAGCCACTTACCATCAGGTGGGCCGTATGCTTGTTTGCCAACTTCTAGCATAAAAAAAAAAAAATATTTGGAATCATCTCTCTTCTTTGCCATCGTCTTCATCAAGTGATTAAACTTCGTTAACACTTTTATAATTTTTATCAATCATACGAGTCACATGGGTTTTCAAACTTTCATAGTATTCGATGTTCATCATCAGATGCGCCACATAAAAGTTATAATATTTACCTAGTATTTTCCGTTCTATTATGTATCTAATACGACTGATATAAAATTGATAGCCAGGTATATATGTCAGGAATATAAAAATTGATAGCATATTGTGTTTATCACAAGACTCGGTAAATGTTTGAGCTGCCAAGGTAGGTGAAAACGCAATAACGTAAAATTATTATTTTCTACGCGAGTATTGGAAACAAAGTTATAAAGTAAAAGCCTTTTTTACTGAACGTCAACGAATATAACATTTTACGGCCTTTTACAAAAGTTGTTTCTACACGTCGTCTTCATATCATATAAATAATGCGTCCATTAAGAATTACATACTATATAACTTCATGGGTACAGAAACACACTCAGGGACAATTTAATTAAAAGTATTTTCATTTATCCTTCCTTGATCAGACCCAGAACTTGATCAGTTCATCAAAATTGGTGAAAGGATAGATACGCTTACCCAAAACCATAAAAAGCGCCAAAACTTAGAGTAAAAACACAAAAAGAATTCGCCCAAAAATGATAGCTTCCAATTTTTTGAAGTAAGTTTAAAGTGTAGGTTTCTAAATAAGTCAAAAGTATAAATGACACCGTTGTGGCGTTGTGGGTAGCGAGTCTGCCTTAAGCCTCGACGGTTGCGGGTTCGATTCCCGCTCGGAGCAGATGTTTGTATTAATCGTACAGGCATGTTTTCCGGTCTGGGTGTGTTTGTCCTTGTCATTGTGTATGTTTCCGGACCCCCGACACAGGATATAATTATCTTAATGGGGGCCGTTGAGTGTGTAGCGTTTATTTATTATTTATTATTTATTTATAAATTAAGCAACTCCTTATACATCGTAGATCACTAAATAAAAATTATAATTTATTCTTTAGAATAGTAATACAATAGTTGTGGCGCAGCGGTAGTAAACGCCACAGGTCGCGGATTCGATTCCCGTTCGGAGCATATGTTTGTATTAACCATATAGTCATGTATGTCCTTGTCATTGTGTATGTTTCCGGACCTCTGACACAGGATATAACTGTCCCGTTGAGTGTGTAACCTATATTATTACAAAAAAAAATCAATGTACCGTAAAATAAGAAAATTACACACATAAAATTTGTGCTTCCAAAGGACGAAATAAAAGAAATATACCAAATAGTTGTTATGCTCTGTTATGTATGTGAATAAACGATCTCATAACATGAATATTGTGATGTAGACTTAAGTTTTGGCACTTTTACATTGAGATGAATAGACCGGCTTAAATAAATCTTTTTGTACACAAACAAGCCTTTTGAAGATATGGTATGTTATGTTAAATTTTGTGATTGTTTTGTAAACATTGTTTATTCTTTATTATTTTTTTCTTATTTTTCAATAGGGTTGTTCAAGTATTACGTCAGCAAACTTTCAACGATTTTATACCTCTCCTGTATAAGCAAAAATAAGAAAATTCGCTAAATGATATTTTATTGCAATTTATCTTGCATAAGATTTTTAATATTCCCCGCCCATTTTAGCAAAAAGACAAAAAAAAAAATACAGTGTGCTTTAGACCACACGTCCTGTCTGTCCGTCTGTCCGTCCGTCCGTCGGTCCGTCCGTCCGTCCGTCCGTCCGTCCGTCCGTCCGTCAATTTTTCCGTCGGTCGGTCTGTCTGTCTGTCTGTCTGTCTTCAGTAAATCGACAAAAGAATGAGATGAAAATATATAATATAAAATAGTATGTATATCATTCATTCCTACACATTTTTGTATTTTTGTCTCTTACCTGTCATTTTTTCCGTTGCATCCGGTTTGAAATCACAATGATTCTAAAGAAGTTTCATTTCAAAAATGGGGCTGGGGGCTCGAATCCAACCCAACGGATCCCTATTACTAAGCCTTTACTGTCCATCCGGCCGTCCGTCTATCAGCGGGCTGCATCCCACGAACCATAATAGATAGAGAGTCTAAATGGTCACACAATGTGTATTTCTGCAGCCACTTCAAAAACAAGTGCTAAAAAAAAATAAAGATTGATTGATTTTGATGCAAAAGTTCAATATAAGGAAATACAATTTAGGTTCTTTCTCATGTCATTGTTGCCAATCCAAATTCTGATGTTGCAAAGCTTGCTGTAGACTGAAAGTCCATAAATAAAAATTGATTAAAAAAAAAGGAACTTGATATCTTTCTTCTACAGTTTCTTCTACAGCGACGACGTTGTGGCGCAGCGGTAGCGAACCTGCCTTAAACGCCACAGGTCGCGGGTTCGATTCCCGCACGGAGCATAATATGTTTGTATTGTCCATGCACGCATATTTTCCGGTCTGGGTGTTTGTCCTTGTCCTTGTATGTTTCCGGACTCCCGACACAGGGTATCACTATCCTAATGGGGGCCGTTGAGTGTGTACCGTTTATTATTTATTATTTACAGTGGTACGAAACATACACGCATACGTACGAAAATCATACTTTTCCATCGTCGGTTGCACATTTTTTTACTATAACATAGAAAGATGGCAGTTAATTTAATGCATAAAATATGATATCATATGCTTTGCATTTATGCCTCTAGCTCATTTCATGCATTTTAAAATGTATATTGGATTTCTCACATACTTGGAATCGAAACCACCGAGGTCGGAATGCTATTTATTCCTGAAATAATATGAGAGTATTCGCTTATGGAATATCTTTGCTCATATTTGATATAAAAATCTTCTTCACTATTATTAAAACGTGGAATTTTTGTACCTTTTAAATGTTAGATGATTTTTGTTGTTGTTTCAACATGGAATGTAGTATAATTCTAGACAATTGAAGTCCTAAGCTCTATAAGAAACATCTACATCCACAACAGTGCGATTTAGAAGACATTTTCTTCCTCGCACAACCACTCTGTGGAACCAACTTCCGCCGGCGGTCTTTCCGAACCGATACGACTTGGGAACCTTCAAGAGAAGAGCCTATTCTTTCCTTAAAGGTCGGCAACGCGCCTGCATGCCTTCTGGTGTTGCAGATGTTCATGGGCGGAGGTGATCGCTTAACATCAGGTGAGCCTCCTGCCCGTTTGCCCCCTCTTACATAAAAAAATAAAATCTACTAAAAATCGGCCAAGACCGTCCGGCTCGCACATAAATCGGTTTCCTACCAACGTAGAATAAAAATATAACGTTTCTTGTTAGACCTTTAATTTTAATAATAATAATAATAATATTTATTTGCTAAAACATGAGTAGGTCACAAGGATTAACAAGAAATTAGTAATTTTTAGATCGTCATGTTTTGTTGGCGTGCAAAAATTTCATAAGGGGCACCACATTTTTTTAAACAATAAATTTGAAATTAAATTTGTTATTATAACCGTCATATAATTACGCACCGTTGTGGCGTTGTGGGTAGCGAGTCTGCCTTTAGTCTCGACGGTTGCGGGTTCGATTCCCGCTCGGGCCGATGTTTGTTAAAATTTCTTTCTCGGTCTGGGTGTTTGTCTGTGTGGGTTTCCCCACCGTGCCTCGGAGATCACGTTAAGCTGTCGGTCCCGGTTATTATCAATAACATCTGATAATAATCGTTAACTCTTGATTAGTAAATTGCTCTTATCCAATGAGTTACTGGTTCGCCCTTAGGGTTGCGGAGGTCAGATGGCTATCGCTTTGTATAAAAACTAGTAACCTGTCAAATCCGGATAAGAGTAATAAGCAGACCCTGGTTACATAAAAATACCAGGAATAACGCTAGGATGAAGAAGAAGCCGTCATATAATTATGCAACCTATGAAATATCCTTTATTTTTTATCTCAAACCAATAACCATGTATAATTATTAATTAATTAAATAGCAAAGTATAATCCTACTTCTTTTATAAATTTGAAAGTTTATGTTTGAATGTTTAGATGATCGCATGTTTGGATGTCTGTTACTCAGTCAAGCATAAACGGCTTAACGGATTGACATGAAATTAATTGTCCGGATAGTTTATGGGGATAGCTTATTAGTGTTTATCCAGAACACATAGAATACTTTTTACACAGAAAATATGATAGGTTCCTATGGTATTATCAAAAAAAGATAATTGGATGTTTGAGCACGCAAAAACGGCTGAATTTACTACACAGATAATATATATAAAAAAATACATTAAAAATAGATATAACTCCCCGAGTTTGTTTCGCCGGTTCTTCTCGGGTAGAGGTTTAATTTTGGATCCGGTGGTAGAATCTTGACTTTCAACAAATAAGTTATATTCTGAAATATTGAATAAAAATATTTGATTTTGATTTTTGATATTTTATTACATAAACACAGTACTTCTATTCCAAAAATTGTGTGGGATTATTAAAAAATATGCTACAGGACGATAGATGTGTCCTATGGAACAATATTTATGAAGTCGCCGGCAGATGCTAGTACAATAATATAATGCATATTACAATTCGCAACAGTTGGCTGAATCAAGATAGAATCTACGCAGGTACAGTGACGACGCGTATAGACATATAAATATTACAGAACAGACAAACATTATGGATTCAGAACGCTTTGCAAGTTTCTATGTGACTTAAACATTAATAATAATTGTTAACTGAACGATTTTGTTTGATTTCTTTCTTAAGCTTGGGTAGTGTATGTTTAATTATGTAATAAACGTAATTTATTTTATAAAGCAATAATAATATTTTTTAAGTAACAAACTCTTATAAATAGTTTTGAAAAATCAAAGAGGTATTACAAAAAATAATTTTTGTTAATGAATAATTTACACTACTAGAATATTCGTGATATTTATAAAGTAAGTATTTGAAATAAATATTTCTAAATTAAATGGGCTATCGTTATGGCGTTCTTACTTTTTTTCTTAGCAATTTCTTAACTAAAATACAAGTAATTCTGAAACCTCAATAGCTCAACGGTAAAAGTGCCGACCCCGCTCCGTTAACGTGAGAGTTGCGGGTTCGATTAACACCCCCTAGGGCTATTGTAGTCACCTAGCGCAAGCTACGAGCTTATTTGGAGAGGCAATAGGAATATTAATAATGCTCTGAAAAAGCAATGCTAATATTGTAAAAAAAAATGTTAAATTTTAATAGCCATATTTTTATTTGGCTTGTCTAAAATATTACAAGCACTGTGACCAGAGGGTCAAGAGACGAGCAATTAATTATGTAGCGCTGAGCGCACCGCCATTTCAATAGCGATAATGGCCTGTGTGCGCCGAGCTTTGCAATCGCCGGCCAATAAAATAAAGTACTGTAAAAGGTTTACCTTTCTCGGGGATGTCTTGTTTCTTCTAAACGTTTTAATAGATACGTTATAAATAAAGTATTAAAGAATATTTAAGTTGTTTGATAAGTCTCAAAGGTCGGCAACGCACCTGCATGCCCTCTGATGTTGCAGGTGTTCATGGATGGTGGTAATCGCTTAACATTAGGGCCTCCTGCTCGTTTGCCCTCTATAATATAATTAATAGCAAACATTCTAGAGAACTTATCTTTGACGCCAATAGTAGGGCGCGATTGCAACTTGGGGCAGATATTAATATTTCATATAAGTACATATTTTTTCTGGTCTGATTGCTTGTGGTTACCCGAACGTTTTGGAGCCGGTAGTAGAATCTTGACTTTCAACAAAATAGTTATATGGGTTTTACGTTGAATAAAAATATTTGATTTGATTTGATTTGTTACATACAGATTACTTAGTATACTGTGTTAAAATAAAGAAAAAGAAGGAAATAAATTATAAATTGAATCAAACCCATCAATTTATTACTAAATTATAAAATCATTCAGACACCTGGACACTTTTATTTTAGGAAAAAAATTGAGTTCCGCGCAATTAAAAAATCAAACAATAATTCTGTTGCACATCGACTTTGTGAAAAATACGTATTTCATTTTTTGAGACACCTTTTTAAAACGTTTTCAGACTAAACTTGGTATTTATTTATTACTGTTATCCGGATTTGACAGGTTACTAGTTTTTACACGGAGCGATTGCCATCTGACCTCCGCAACCCTAAGGGCGAACCAGTAACTCATTGGATAAGAGCAATTTACTTATCAAGAGTTAACGATTATTATCAGATGTTATTGATAATAAGCGGGGCCGACAGCTTAACGTGCTCTCCGAGGCACGATGGGGAATCCCACACGGACAAAAGCCCAGACAGAGACTGAAATTTTTAACAAACATCTGCCCGAGCGAGAATCGAACCCGCAACCGTCGAGACTCGCTACCCACAACGCCACAACGGTGTCATTCTAAAGTGCATGGCGCATAAATCACTTTGTGTTGATGTGAGACGTCGCGTCGGCGTTCACACAGAGTGGAATTACATTATATAAGTATTAAATGGCTATTTGTTAAATATTTAGTTAATAAGTAGACATTTAGTGGTTACCGTTTTTTAGACTAGCTGCGCTGCGGCTCTTATTCTTATTTCTAAAATAAAGTAGCCTAGGTTACTCCTTATAACATCAGCTATCTGCCAGTGAAATGTGTTCAGCTGTTTCAGAGATTAGTCGGCAGAAAGACAAACAAAAATTAATTTTTTTTATATTAAAATCATCAAAATCGGTCAAGCGGTTTCGGAGGAGTTCGGTAACTACGGTGACACGGGAATTTTATATATCAACAACAGCTTCACAACGTAAAATAAAATATACAAAATTTTAGCTCTACAAATGTTTATATACAAGTATAATATTCAGTGGCTTCTTTTATTAAACAGTACTTCATAAATTATGAAAAATTTCCCTATAAAAGTATTTATTCAAGTTTACAGCGCCCTGGGTAGATATCTTGCGGGCATGCAAGTAGGAACTTAGTTAGAATATTAATGAAAATTATTATTAGAGGAACAAGCAAAGCGTATACTTTCCTACTTTAGCTGGAAAAATAAAGAGAAAACCTCTCCTTTGTTTCCAAGCGTTTTAAGTAAATATAGAAGACATAATGTATAATTATTATGTTGTGGTAATTATTTTATCATATAATAATAGAAATAACATGATTGAACACCAGAAACTTAATGTTTTTGACGTTTTTTTTTATGACTTTAAGAAATATATATATATATATATTTTTAATTATAATTTTTTGCTTTTTTTTCTGAATGTGTATTCCTGTTGGCCCTACTGGCCTTGACAGCGTCACCGAGTGGGGGGCCGAGTACAGAGACTCAGCCGTGATAAAGGAGCAGCCATCACGGGGGCTCAAATTTGATTCCGTCCCTATGGTGCCTCCTGCGGAGCCAAACTACGGCTAAGTACGTCATCGGAGATGGAGGCCGCGCTCCGCATACGATACTCACGCGACGGTGTGAGCGCGACGCGACGTGCGAAACAAAGGACCCAGCCTCGCCGGCGAGGACGGTGTTGTGTGCGTGTCTGTGCTGTGTAAGGGGCATTTTCTAATGTAATGATGATAGGCTTGCGCATGACCACAATCATTCCTCTTGGAAAACAGTGATCCGGTCTAAGTTGGAGTGCGCTTACCTAGAAGATGCAAGGTATTTATGTTATAGCTGGTAGGGAACACGTTAGCGTTTCATAACTTTGCGGTTCATATCAGAAACGTTGAGCAAAAACGCATCGTTAAATTTCTTAAGTAACGATTTTCATATACCTACTATGAAAATTCGGAACTTTTTATACATTCGTAACTTGCTAGGAGTAAACGACAATATAACATTCGTAACGACAATAGCTCAAGGGCTCAGGATCGAACCAGCAACTCTCGCGATAACGGAGCGGAGTCGGTCTTCTACCGTGGAGCTGTTGAGCCTTTTAATTAGGTTCCGTTCTACATATTTAATTCAGTTAGATTTAAATGACAATTTAATATTATAATACATTCACTCATTCCTCGTCCATAAAATATACACAATTGTTAAACAATTAAAATATTCATAATATATGATTCAAGAGACAGGGAAATAAATAATAAATAAATAAATAAACGCTGCACACTCAACGGCCCCCATTAGGATAGTAATATCATGTTTCGGGGGTCCGGGAACATTCACAATAACAAGGACAAATACACCCAGACCGGAAAATATGCTTGCATGGTGAATACAAACATATTATGCTCCGAGCGGGAATCGAACCCGCGACCTGTGGCGTTTAAGGCAGGTTCGCTACCGCTGCGCCACAACGTCGTCAATAAAATAAAATTATAATTTTAGTATTGGTTAAAGGAATCGTTTTAAATGCGTTACAAAATAGCATTTATTAAATTATCAACTAATTAAACAAAAATTGTAAGAAATATAAAATGCTTAATATATACCTTCTAATTGAACTATATACCATTCTGAATGATACCAAGTGGGCAGCCACCATTGGCTCTTGAAAGAGCTTTGTGCTCTGAACTTCCTACATTCAATGCATATTCGTGTGGGTGTAATGTACAGGATGAAGCGTGGTATTAAAATGCTTCATTTGATGATATGCGTAGCAAAGAAAACAGTTTTATGTTAATAAGTTGGCAACCAACCGGTTTGAAGGCTACTGTATTCTAGTGGAATTACTGGGCAGAGGAGATTGAAGAACTAATATCTCGATATTGGCAACGTGTGAGTGGCACCTACTAATAGTGCTGCAAGCGCTCATAGGCTACGGCAACCACTTACCATCAGGTGGACCGCATGCTTGTTTGCCAACTTGTAACATAAAAAAAAATCAAGCCTACAGCATACTTGATGGGAAGAGGTTTTCGTAGCCTATGAGAGCTTGCAATGTCATACATTCGCTAGCTACCCTTGCTAATATCCTTCAAACCGAAACACAGTAATTCCAAACAACCTACTACTTTGCGGTATGATATCTGACAATGTGGTGGTACCTAGCTAGCCGGTCTCTTGCAAAAAAAAAACCATCAGTAAAGTTAATCTTTGAAAGAAGTGTAGAATATTCGAAGTAATATATGTATCTGCTTGGTAAAAATTTTCAAAAGTTTTACTTACTTTTACTTCACCGGCGTCGGGATGTGACGACCCCATCACCCGCTGTTGGGATAACCTCTGTCACAGCAGAGATTATTCCACCAGTGCAATCAGTCACACCGGTGGTAGGTCTTTTGTTGCAAGAGGCCGGCTAGGTAGGTACCACCGCAGTGTCCAATATTCTGCCGCCAAATAGTAGTGCTTAGGCACTACTGTGTTCCGGTTTGAAGGGCATTGTACGCTAGTGAAATTACTGGGTAAACGAGATTTAAGAACTAATATCTCGAGGTTGGCAACGCGCGAGTGGCACCTACTAATGGTGCTGCAAGCGCTCATAGGCTGCGGCAGCCACTTACCATCAGGTGGGCCGTATGCTTGTTTGCCAACTTCTAACATAAAAAAAGTCTACATGTAAAAAGTATAGTTAAAAAAGCAATTGTAATTATAAGCCATAATGTTTAATGCTTTTTTCATACCATAGGAGTGGCAAACAATTTTTACCCACCAGGTTCTGGGATGCCAATGGCTCGGAAGTGTTAGTGCAATTTTATGATAATCCCACAGGAAACTATGATTTTCTGGGATTAAAAGTATTATTTTATAATTTCACATATTAGTAGAACTTTATAATTAGTACTTGAAAACATACAAAAATTAAATCCGCTGATTATTTCTAACTTACATAGTTAGTAATACAGCATTTTGCTGAAGTCAGATACCGCTTTATACGTGAAATATGTCCAAGCGCCTATGGGGAAACCATTATTACGCATAAGCTCGCCTTTGATAGGCCTATGTGATCAAACGGTTTGTAAGGAATCGGTGACAGTATTGCGCCTTAAAAACTTACGACCTACCATTATAGTTGGTTATTAAAACCTTTTCTTTGAGGTTGAATATGTGATTTAGTTTTTTACGAAACCGGTTATAAATTTCATAGTAATTTTGTTCAATATTGTCGGATAATGTTAGGGTATCAGGGTATTGTACGAAATGAAATAAAAAATACGTAATAGTTAATAACTATCAAACCATTGTGGTGTTGTGAGTAGCGAGTCTGCCCTTAGTCTCGACGGTTGCGGGTTCGATTGTCGCTCGAGCAGATGTTTACATTGATCTTACAAATATTTGTTTCAGTCTGGGCGTTTCCTTGTGGGTCTCCCCACTGTGCCTTGGAGAGCACGTTAAGCTGTCGATACCGGTTGTTATCACATAACATCTAATAATAAACGTTAACACTTGTTAAGTAAATTGCTCTTATCCTAGTTACTGGTTCACCCTTAGAGTTACGGAAGTCAGATGGGAATCGTTCTGTATAAAAACTAGTATACTGTCGAATTCGGACAAGACTAATAAGCAGACCCTGGGTAAATACTCGTATAATACTGGGAATAGTGCTAGGAAGAAGAAGTTAATAACCTCTCTTCAGGCACAAGTCTCCTCTCTTGTTAAGAAGAATTTTGAACACAATCCATCAAGCTACTCTTCTACAAATTGATGACTTCTTTAACGCAAAAGAAAAAATAGTATACATTGTAGCGGCAAAAGAAATACACATTCTGCTCTTATCCATAATTTCATTTGTATACCTATTACAGTTTGCGAGATTAAGCCCGCTGACAGACGGATGGACAGCGGAAGCTTAGGGTGCCGTTCGTACCTTATGGAACGAACTTACGACGGTACAGAACCATGGCCGAACCATAGGGCAGGATTTGTTTTTATGTCATGACCGTTGGCAAAGAAGCATACGGTCCGCCTGATGGTAAGCAGTCACCACAACCTATGAACGCTTGTGATACTTGAAGTATCACAAGCGCGTTGCCAGCCTAAGGAGCAGGAGAGACGGGAAGAGACGGGAAAAAAGGAAGGGAACAGAGGGGGTGGGGTATTTGGGCCTCCGGCGCTCTCACTCATCGCATGAAACACAACAGTACCTAATGATACTGTTACTTGACGCCGATTTTCTGTGAGAGGGTAGTACTTCCTTGGTCGAGATGACCCTTAAAAAAATCTTAATTTAGGGTCGAGTGGCGGGAAAATAACTATTTTCTTCAATAGTCATTGGTTAAATAATATTCATTCATTTAATCTATCCCCCTCTTGCTTCTAACTCTCTACACTCATGTACAGAACGCTAGAAATAATACCATAAATCCTAGTTACAATTTATCAGTAAGTAAGATTGATGAAAAGATCCCGAGTCCTTTGTATTATGGATTTAATCTGTTAGTGCTTAAGTAAACTGTAATATCCCTATGATAAAGCTCACACAATGGGTCCTCGATCTCTACTAGGATATTAAGTTTCCGCAGCAACGACAATGAAATGGTGACACGTGGTTACATTACATGTAATCAGCGTTTGTAAACTGTGTTAGAAGAAGCGGTTACAGTTTTTTTTGTATTATTAAATACAATTTGTAGTAGACGTTTTATCTGAAATAATAATTATTTATTGTTCGTGGTTCGGTAATAATAATTTTGTATAAACCAGACTAATGCATGTCGGACTCGCGCATAAAAGGTTCCGTAGGTACTATATACTAGGCTAAAATTGCACTTGCATTGCACTTTATTTTTATATTTTGTAAAATTTTTAGTATTTGCTATTGCAGCAACGGTTCGTGAGATACAGCCCACTGACAGATAGATAGCCGGATGGATATACATCCTCGCAACACGAGAATGTTGTGGCTTATGAGGGCTCGGTTAATCTTGTCTGCTAAAATTTCACATTATAATTTACAACGAAAAATTTAGTTATTAGAAAAATCGCTCCGCTCAGTAATCTGTCCTCACACACTGTGCATACATAACGCGATAGCGGAAACCGTCATTCACCAAAGCCGATATTTCTACACGAGATAACAACAATCTGAGCCGGTATATTTGTTGCGGAAATGATAATAATAATTGTACAATGTTTATTGCCTTCTGGGTTATTCATTACTCCTATTTGTATACTACGAGTATACGTTGTTTCATTGTTTGTTTTATGCGTGGGCTTGTTGACTTTTCTCTTGTGAATCGAAATTTATGGAACGAATGACTTTGCAATATGGACAGAAAATACCTTTAAATATTTATTTTTTTATTTTAAAAACAATATTATTGCAGTAAATAATTGAAATTTTTCACGCTGAAATCGAACGAGAATTTTTTAAGCGTATAATAATTTTTGAATCCAAGGCATCACTTCGCTGGCTTAAACATTCAACCACTTGTTCGAGCTTGTGCGCCACAATAACCCCGTATACCGTGTCGCGCATGAAACAAGCATACGGCCCACCTGATGGTAAGTGCTCGCAGCACCATTAGTAGGTGCTACTCTAGCGTTGTCAACCTCGAGATACTGGTTCTTAAATATCTTCTGCCCAGTAATTTCACTAGCCTACAGTGCCCTTTAAACCGGAACACATTAATGCCTAAGCACTACTATTTGGCGGCAGAATATTTGACACTGCGGTGGTACCTACCTAGCCGGCCTCTTGCAAGAGAAGTTCTACCACCAGTGTGACTGACTGACGCCGATGAGACGATGATATAAATAATAATAATAAACTCTACACACTCAACGGCCTCCATTAGGATATTAATATCCTGTGTCGGAGGTCCGGAAACATTCACAATGACAAGGACAAATACACCCAGACCGGAAAATATGCTTGCATGGTCAATACAAACATATTATGATCCGAGCGGGAATCGAACCCGCGACCTGTGGCGTGTGTTCGCTACCGCTGCGCCACAACATCAATATAAAAAAAGAAAAGTCTGTAAATATGATATAAAAACTGATATTGTTAAAATTACCATTCTTAATCATTCTATTCCAAAATAAAATGTAGTTATTAACTCATAAATCCGCGAAGCACTATTTATAATGCATCTAAAATTCAAAGTTAAAAGTATAAACAATTATTACAGAAATGCAACCGTATTTTAACCGTCGAGTTTTCAGAATAAATTTAACTCTTTCGTCAGAATCAGACAGCCATTAGAAATGCACTCCGCTGTCACTGAAAGTGTTTTTATTTCTCCACGTTACTGCGATTCCGTATAAACGCTGTTTTGTTAGCGGAGATGAGTTTGTGTTTTTTACTATTTACTTCTTCACATGTCTATACGGATGCTGGATACAGATTTATAAGTCTGAAGAATATTTTCACATGGATGAATACTTACGGTTTTAAATGTAACGTAAATCTTCTCTGCTAAAACATTTTTAAATGCTTCTGACATCAATGATATGACGTCCTTTGTGGGGTGCTGGTAGTGAGCCTTGACGGTTGCGGGTTCGTTTTCCTCTCGGAGCAGATGTTTGTTACAAATATCTGTTTCGGTCTGGTTTGTCCGGCTGTCAGTCCAAGTTGTTATATATATATATATAACGTTGCCAACCTCGAGATACTGGTTGTTAAATATCTTCTGACCAGTAATTTCACTAGCCTACAGTGCCCTTTAAACCGGAAAACAGTAGTGCCTAAGCACTACAATTTTGCGGCAGAATATTGGACACTGCGGTGGTACCTACCTAGCCGGCCTCTTGCAACAAAAGACCTACCACCAGTGTGACTGATTGCACGGGTGGAATAATCTCTGTTGTGACAGAGGTTATCCGAACAGCGGGCGATGGGGTCGTCACATCCCGACACCTTTAAAATATATATATGTATTTCATATCATCTAATAATATTAATCGTTAACCCGTAATAAGTATTTTGCTCTTATCTAATGAGTTACTGGTTCGCCCTTTGGGTTGCAGAGGTCTGATAGCAATCACTCTGTGTAAAAATCCGTCAAATCCGAATAAGAGTAAGCAGACCTACCGACCGACTAAGCAGATCTTAGGTAGATACTGGACATAATAATAATATCTAAGAAGCTTGATGATCGAAACATGATGTATATCGCTTCACCGAATAAGGTATTTTTAGCAGCAAACTTATATTTTCCAAGTTTAACAATTACACGCCTACAATAAGTAACAAAACTTATAAATCGTTAGCAATTTCGAAACTTTCTTTTATTTACCAGAACAAAATTACATTCGAACAATATTTACGCCTCCGCAATCTACGCGATTTACGCGCAAAACTTCGTTAATATCTCTGAAATTACTGAAACCAATATGGAACCAACGCGAAACCAACGATTCGAAACAAGAATCACAAATTGCGAGTAACTCGTAACAAAAAGCGAGAAAAGAACGTAACTCGTTACAATAACAAGGCTGTTAAGTCGCTGCGGTGCAGAACAATAAAACTGGCGTGACAGTTTAGCACTTACCATACAGCTGTGAAAACAGCGTTTTATGTAAAAGTTGAACACTATTCCTGATTGTACAAAAAATATTTTAAATTTATTTTGTTGCTAGGTTAATTACGTTGATATCTCCGATAACGTTAGCCGTGGTTTTGGTTCGCAAGAGGCACCTTAAGGACGGAATTAAATTTGAGCCCCTGTGAGAGTTGCCCCGTTTTTACGGCCGCGTACTCAGCTCTCCGCTCTGCCAAGGCCAGTAGAGTAAACAGTAATACATATTCCAAAAAAAAAACAATATTGATAATCCTTTTTTAGATACTATCCTATTATATTTATATACTATACGGGATATTAGTATATCCCGTAATTCGGGCCTGATGTCATAAAATATGTATAGTAGTTAAAAAAATTTGAATGTAAAGAACGAAACTTTACCGAGCTTAAAAACCATTTATGACTGATCACTGCATCCAAATAGTCTTTTGCTTTTTTTTGTTCAAAAATTTAATTGATCAGGTAATTTTTTTCTTAAATGTGTTAATGCGAAGGCCTTATATGTATATAAAAATATGAATATATAATATGCATCATCTATAAAAACGCGTGTTTTGTGGACGCTTCTACAATGCGTAGGTAATGAAAAAAGTACAGTCGTTTTGGCCACTCGAATGGGCAGCTTTGAAGCTATTTCGTACATCTCAACTTACACATGTGGTTTTGGAAACTTTAGAAGGCAAAATAATTAATGAGTATAAAATAATTTTATGGTGCTGTTACACAAAAATGTTGATTATTTTGATTAATAAATCATTAATGTTCATTACAATATCATATAACTTACTAAAAATACATCACATTTGCGATGCCAACCCAAAGGATAGGAGTGATGGTAGTGGACGCTAGTGAAATTACTGGGCAGAGGAGATTTAAGAACGAATATCTCGAGGTTGGCAACGCGAGTGTAGCACCTACTAATGGTGCTGCAAGCGCTAATAGGCTACGGCAACCACTTACCATCTGGTGGGCGATATGCTTGTTTGCCAACTTGCGATATAAAAAAAAATGGTTGAGAAGGGAAAAATGAAGGGAACATAGCGGTCTAATATTGGGCCTCCGGCTTTCTCACTCATCGCACTATACGCAACAGCATTTTTACTTGTTACGAGCCAGCCCAATTCTGCTGGGAAGGGCATGGCTCTACTACTAATATTTTTTTTTTAAGTTACAAGTTGGCAGGTTGGCAGGTCCTCTGCCCAGTAATTTCACTAGCGTACAGTGCCCTTTAAACCGGAACACAGTAATGCTTTAGCACTACTATTTGGCGGCAGAATATTTGACACTGCGGTGGTACCTACCTAGCCGGCCTCTTGCAATAAAAGACCTGTTTGCTCTGCTGTGACAGAGGTTATCCCAACAGCGGGCGATGGGGTCGTCACATCCCGACGCCGGTTGAATGTATATCTAACAATCAAAAGCTTTTATATAAATAACATAGCAGAAAGTTAAAAAGCTGTTACTCAGAGACGTTAAGCTAACTTTCTATGCAAAAAGAATCAAAACCACACATTTATTAAACAATAAACTTGAATTGAAATTTTCTTATTTAAAATTACATGAACTAACAAATTTTAACAGCCATGCTATTTATATGTATGTATACAACAGTTTTAATAATGATAGAAAATCAATAAAAAAATTGAATTTAATATCTTCAAACAAACTAATGTAAATTTACAAATCTATAAAACTTTTCAATACAACATGAAGAAGAACAAATGCTTTGCATTTCCTTATTTATATATCGGAAAAAACGGATGTTTGGAAATAAAATAGAATAAGATGTTACGAAACAGGCGTGCCATTATTTCCCTTATTCCGCAATCCCGTGAAGCAATCGTGATGCGGATGGAATGCAAACATCAATTTACTTTTGATGCAAGATATAAATAGACTATATTGTAAACCATTATATTGTTTTCGTTTGTTTTCTTTTCTTTTTTAAAGTTATAGTAGAATTTAAAGGTTTAGAAATAATTTTAGACTATTTTAGACTAACGTTTTATACGCGCGTACAAGCTTGTTTTTGGTAGCGCATACAGATATGTATACTCGCGGTTTTACTACACGCGTGTGTCGTCAGAGCGTTGACGCGCTTATAAGCTCTTATACGCGCGTAATATAATTATTAGGAGTTTTTAAATATTATGCTACTGACACTCGCCACCAGTCGAAACGACCCCTGGAATAACCGATAATCTGAAACCGCCCTACATCTATAAACAATTTTCAAATAGGTTTTACATTATTAACGTGTCTCTAAGTGTATTATTAGTCTTGTATTATGACTCATACTAGTCATGGCAATGTAAAAATGACTCATGGTACTTTTTAATCTTCTTTTATAAAATAAACTAAATCTAATAAGACGTTTTTATTATTTATAATTTTGGGTTATTTCCAGGTAAATAAACTTTAACTGAGCTAGTTTACAGCGGGTTCTTGCAAGTAACATGTTACAAGTTGTAATCCTGCACAACCTTAATTATTTTGGTAACGTACACAGAAAGTCTGAGTCACGCTATCTTGCAACGAAAGGTTTTCCTAAGCTTTGCTATCTCATTTCTATTATTTTCTAATCTGCTTGATTTGAATTTTTGTTTTTTTTTTTTAAGAAAAAGCTTACGGGTCCCTTGATGATAAGCCACTGTTGCCAAGGAATGACAGAGATGGAAAATAAAAGAAATGAATAAGAAGATGTAGGGCCGCTGGCATTTCCACTCGTGTCTGTTTTGTCTTCATTAATTTTAATTTTTTACCCTCTTTGCCTGTTGCATATTGTATATTATATATTTACATTTACAGGCTGCCTTAAGCGCCTCAGGTCATGGGTTCGATTCCCGCTGCATATGATTGTATTGACCATACAGGCATGTTTTCCGGTTTGGGTGTATTTGTCCTTGTCATGTATGTTTTCCGGACCCCGACACAGGATATAACTATCCCAATGGAGGCCGTTGAGTGTGTAATATTTATTTATATTTATTTTACACACAATTATCACTACATAGTATAAAATAAAGTCGCTTTCTCTGTCCCTCTGTATGCTTAAATCTTTAAAACTACGCAACGGATTTTGATGCGGTTTTTAAATAAATAGAGTGATTGAATAGGAAGGTTTGTATGTAATAAAATAGCGCAAAAAAAAATTGAGGTTTTAAATTGATGTCGTATAATTACATTTGACGCGTACAGGCCACGGGCAGTAATGAATAAATCAAAACTACTGGATCGATTTTAATCATTTTTTCAGTGAATGACATAGGCTATATATTTTATACCCGTGCGAAGCCGGAGCGGGCCGCTAGTTTAGTATAAATTTTTATTAAACACCTTTACAAAATCGATTAATCTAAAAGTTCCAATAAAACTACTGTACCCGACAAAGGCAAAAAACCTATTTGACTTTTTTCAAACGTATTTTTCATAGCACACCAGTCTAATAAAACACTCGACCGAACTGTTAACGCAAATATTTAGAATCGATTCGATGTATGCAATCAGAGGCAAACAATAACTTGTTTCTTTTGTCTACATACAAAGCAACATATCAACGTTTTGATATTGAAAACAAACAACCTCGCGTGTTTTTACACGCAACGAACTGTTGACATAAAAATATTGGATTCCAAAATCTATCTCTTCGAGATTATATCGAATGTTTTTTCTGGAATTATTTCATCGTTTTTATTTACGTTTTTCAATGATACTTAAGATATTCAAGTTATTGTTTTATATGAAATATGTAACAATACTTTAACAATAAATATTTTTTTTGATGTCTTAAAAGTAACTCTACCGTACGACCCGCCTGTTATTAAGTAGTTACCAGAGTCTTTGTAGGTTTTCAATATCATTGATACAAGTTCTGCCAACCGAAGGGAAAGGTACAACCTATAGAACGTAGAAACTTTGGGCTCTCAGTATTAACATTCCTGGAAATAAATAAAACAGTGCGAATACTGTTAATACAACTACATAATGTATGTGACGGTAGGCTGTCTTGGTCTAGGCTAGGGCATTTGGTCCTGGTCGGTGGTTAAGAACACCATCTCGATAAAAATTACACGGTTAGCCATGGGCGTAAATAGCTCCAATAGATTCAATAAAATAAAATAAAAAGTTGATTTTTGCCAGCTCTTGTTTGCGTGAACCTGTGGTGTACCACTATGGCTCAAGTGGTTCAGAGATTTAATGAGTATTAAAAACTAGAGGATCTAGCAGTCGAGTCCCACACTACCATTTGGTAAGCCAACTTGGTCGAGTCAGTCTAAAAATAGAAAAGCACACAATACTTATGTAACAAATCTTTATTTATTTTATAATTCTTAAAATGGCCTTGTGATTACTGCTTACAAGATTACATTTTATGATAACTTAGTATTCAATAATTTAGAATAAATTAGATATTCAAACACTACATTTACTAGTAAAAAAGTACAATAAAATGGTATAGCATTTGCATATTACGTCGCACAATAGTAGTATTAAAGGCGGTCTTAGTTAAAAGTTACTATGACTTCACTTTGCTTCTTTCTCAAAGAACAAAATTAAGTTCTTGTTACGGTTTTCATACGTTCCTATTATCATAACATAATTATTCCAGATTTATCTTACTTTGCTTTAGAATAATCTTACATAAACTGTTTTTGTTTACCGTGTGTAAATATATTTAATTTATAGAATAACAATTTATAATTATAATTATGTACTTATAATTCTCTTATATATTCTGAGACAGAATTACAAAGCTATAAAGTTTTACGTTTTGAGTAATCGATTATTTTCGATAAAAGTATCAAAAATTGAGACATAAATATTATTATTTGAGGTGCTATCCTATAAAATTAAATGTCTCTAACGATTTGGTTCTTGAAGATATTAATATAATTAGTAAGTCATTCGTATATAAATATTTATATTCAAATTCTACTGTATGTGTATATGCCACTGAACTCCTCCTAAAAGGCTGTACGGATTTTGATGAAATTTTTTGTGTGTTCTAATAGATTTGAGAATGGTTTAGATTCACAATTGTATCCAGTAGGGGGCGCTGCTATAGAGCCCCACACAACTCGTTTCTTCTCCTCAGTCAATATAAAAAAGCTTACACAAAGGAGTCACAAGGAAATTTTCGTTAATTCCGTTAATTTTAAGAAAGTACTCCTATATTACATAATATCAACTTTTCAAGCTCGTATTAGACTACTTTAATACACTAAAGACTGCTTACAGATATACAATTGTGTATTCTCAAGGAAATTTCCGTTTAAATTTTAAAGGAACTCCTGTACATATCAAGCTCATATTTGACTAGTTTAACTGAAAGAGAATGCTATCTTTTACATTCCGTGTGCACTAAGCACAATAGGATGTCATGACGTTTGCAACTGCACAAGCGGCATATGAAATTCTCTGTAGATACAAATACCTTCATTCAATATTCACACATGTACCTTTTAGAAGTAATTTATACCTCATATCGTGCATAATAGAGTTTATATTCCCATGTTTTCTACTTAAAGGTAAATGTTTTCTTTTATTGCGATTTTAAATGTGAACAAAGTCGGTCGTTTCTCGTGTAACAGACTACTATGTGAGAGGCAATGCCAATACTAAACGATTCGTTTTATGATAGGATGTAACATTCTTACTGTGTAAGTATTTTGTTAGACATGATCTGTATGATTTAGAAGCAGAGATTACATTAGAAAATGCCGCTAACATACACAGACACGCACACAACACCAACTTCGCCTGCGAGGACAAGATTCTTGGTTTCACACGTCACGGCACGCTCACACCGTCGGGTGAGTCCATCATTTAAAATGCGCTCGGAGCACTGCCTCCATCACCGATGACGTCTTTATCCGTGGCTTGGCTTGGCGGGAAAGCAACCTAAGAACAGAATCAAATTTGGGCTCTCTTTAAGGTCTCTGTCTCGGCTCTCCAGGCTCGGTGACGCTGTTAAGCTGGCAAAGGATCTATACAATAATATTAAGAGTCTCTCCCAGAATTTATAATTATGTCTCTGGTGTTGCTAGAGTGAGAAAGAGCTATAATCCCAAGCCACTGCATCTGTAATTTTTATTCCTCTCCTCTACTCTTACTCCTTATTACTGGTGGCAATGCACACCTGAAGTCAAGTCAAACTCGCGATCGTAGAGGCTCAATACAGGCTCGCTACCAGCACGCCACAACGGTCGCTTTACATGTATAAAATTAAAATAACATGTTTTCATAACTCCTTTAATATTAATTACTTTCATTAATGACAATTACTCGACAAAATATAGCAGCAATTACAGTTAAACCAATGTTAAAACGGAGCAGTTTAGACTAACGATATGGGAATTAATTTTAGGCCCTTAAGGTAGGGTAATTCGTTCTAACTCTCGTTGAAATCTGACAAACACTATTAAGGCGACCAAAACTTAATCCGGAGAGTGTCGTCGCCTATCATTAGGCGTTAAAACCAAGTTGAAACCACTTATATAGTCCCAAGGGGCCACGTGAAATTAATTTAACGCTTAGTTTAATCGGGATCGGATTCCGGCTGTAAAAATTTTACGATTGAGTTAGATTTCATATTTGAATCTTAGTAATGTAAGTATTAAGATTGAAAATGGTATATGGGACTAAATGTTTGATGCAAGCTTGTTTAGTAGATTTTTTTTATGTTAGAGGGGGCAAACGGGCAGGAGACTTATCTAATGTTAAGCGATTACCACCGCCAATGAACAACTGAAATACCAGAGGGCATGCAGGTACGTTGCCGATCTTAACCGATCTCGAAACGCGGCTGACGAGTCAATTCACTAGATTTTCAACAACGTACGGTGGTAGCCAGGCATAGGCATAAGCCCTACCACCAGCATGGGAGCACTAATATTAGCGGATATACGTGTCTTAGAATTTCTTCTACGTAAAGATAAAATTTGTTTACTTCCTGCGACACATTGCACATTCAAAAAAAAAAAATCGTATATCTCGACCCTTTTTTGTACAATAAAATTGATAAAACTACTTCTATTTATGCTCAATCGCCTCATGAATGCAAATCAGCCGTCCGCTCCTTCTTACTATATAAAACTTACGATGAATCGGAATCCCTCTTGAAATCCTTATGATAAATTATATAAATAAACTTTACGCTACATGCATAACACACATACATACATACACAACACATTTACACCTTCACGACATAATATACACATAAACTGAACTCTGACAATCTTATTTTTAGTCTTATTTTAGTATATGTAATTAAAATATAGCTGTGACTTGTAACCATGTAATAAAAACACAATTAGTCCAACCCATAGGGATACGGCAATGTTACTCTTTATTACAGGTTGTTCTATAGCCTATCTAAGAGAACAGTACCTCCACCTTTTACTGTAGTGTATTTTGTGTTTATTTATACCTTATATAGTTAATTGAATTTTACTACAGCACCTTTTATGAAATAAAGTGATTATTATTGGAACGAAGTTCCTTATCGCGCGTTGTGAAAGGGGGCTAGTCGGAAAAAATTCTTACGAAAAGTTGTCACGACACTTTTTGCTATAGTTGTAAGCCGTGCGGCGTGCGCGTGTTTCTCTGTCTGTCTCTCTCTCTCATAGAAAGCAAGCCAGTTATTTTCGTTTCGTCTTTCTATTTGTTTTGAACAGTGTGGTGTCGCGACGATTATTTTTGTTGATTTGTTTTATGTACATAATAAATAATAAATTAAAAAAATATTATTATAACTTAAAAAAAAATTACAATTCCTTTACTAATTAATCGAAAGGAACTTCGTTCCATCCGGGTGTCCCTAGACACCTCTCAAGTTTTTTATTATTATTATTATTATTATTCTACGGCTTTGTCACTATGTTTTGTCTTCACGAGTTAGGTACGAGATAAATTCGAAAAGCAAATTAAGCACTTGAAATATTGCTATAATTAATGTTAAAGCGTGAAAAACAAAAAGAAAATGAATTTAGGACTCTTTGAAAACTTGATACAATAAAAAGAAGCACGACTGTTGTGTTAATCAAAGCTACAAACGATATGTGTGTCAAATTTCATTCTGAACCGTTCAGCTGCTTAAAATGCGTGATCAAGTAAAATAATTGATTTTGTAATAAAAATTAACAATGTAGTAGTAGAAGAGCCATGCTCCTCCCATGACGAATAGGCTGGCTCGACCGGGGAAGTACTACTCTCACAGAAAATCGACATCGAGTAAGTTAAGTACGTTTCGTGCGATCACGGAGAGCGCCGGAGGCCCAATCACCCACCCCCTATTTTACCTTCCCTTTTCCTTCGTCATCCTTTCTCTCCTATTCCTTGAGTTGACAACGCAGACGTTTATCAAGTATTTCAAGCGTACCATCAGGCGACCCATTTGCATGTTTGCCAATCGTCATGAAATAAAAAAAATCAAGTACATAAACATTCATTCATAATATTAATAATAATAATAATAATATAGAAATTTATTCACACACATACAAATACAAAAACAAAGAAATCATGAATCTTAAAGATGCATTTTGTATGCTTGCAAAAAGGCTGTGAACTCAGCTTAAAGCTGCTTTTCAGTACACGCCAGGGGCAGGTGCTGCCAATACAGAAAATAATCCAACAAACATTTTGACTAACACATTTGTAAATAAAAAACGAAACAAAAAAGTAATAAAGTACATTAAAAAAACAAATAAAGGTAATAACAAATATTTATAGGATACATGAGCTGCACAAAAAACCACGAAATGTAAAATACCCAAATTCACTAAATACGATATATTAGTAGGGTTAAGTGCAGGAACTAGGTCTTGAACATTTCTTGTAACTTCCATTTCCTTGCGTTCAAATATTCTAGGTTGGGAACAGAAATATTCATGATAAGGTGACAGCGGAGAGTACCATTACCTAGAGAGAATTTATCCGTTGAGGTATAAAATCCATCATCGTGTCGGACATTTTTTATGAGGTGCCGGTAAGTGGTGCGGCAATTTTATGAGACCATACGAAAGTGTGGAGCTTTGTTATTAATGATCTGGTACTTTATTAAATTAAAAACATTTGTAAAGTAGACCTTTGCTTAGTCTTTGATGCTCCTATTTCTCTTTATCTTGATACTGCGATAAAACAATTTAGTTTTGTGATTTCTTTGGATATCCCGCGTTTGTGTTCGTTGGATGTGCTAATTATAAATTCAACTGCAATGCTAGAATCATAATTTGATTTAACATACTTACTCAAAATTAAGATTGGAACAAGGTTTATAAATTTTACACTCGAACAAATACACATGTAACGAAAATCCGAATATACGCATAGAAATGATATTATATTCTCCAATTATGTAGACTGCAAAAAAATCAAAAATTAGCCTAAATAAAATTATTTTTATTTCATAAAAATATTATTCTATTTAGTAATAAAAATTTATTACCATAGTCGTAAATTATAGGTCGGAATTTTTTTATCACCTTGGGTATTTAAATTCAAATTGTGCGAAACAATTTTTACATTTTTTTTAATTTATATTGATGCTGTACTTATTTCTGTACTTATCGTCAATGCTCTCAGATTCAAAACTCCGTCCATCCGTTCGTTTGGAAACTGGATTACAAGACTCAATTTTTACTTCATTTTAATAATTTTATTTTGGATATGATTCTGGTGTAGTTTCTTATTTTTTGTGATCTGATCAAGGTTTTCAGAAATATCAAATGGAACTCCTCAAAGTTCATCAACTTGATTGACCGTGATCACTGCTTTAACATTTTGTATACCTATTTCTAATAGTTTAGTTGGTAATTTTAACAAAGCATCTTAACTTTTATAAGGTATCTTACAACTATTTTATTTCAACTTTTCGTCTTGAATCTCTTACAAAGGTTGTATATTATCGTATAAAATTTGCCGCTGAAACCCTCGAGAGGCTTAACGTCCAATCTATTATAAATTCATAAGCTTTCGGATCCTTTTTGGGCTGTCTTTATGTATTATCTTGACCGAATAATGATGGATTGGTCAGAAGCCATTAAGTCCATGAAAAATATATGCCATATATACTTAATATGCTTTATCTCAGAACCTTGGTAAGGTCTTAAATAAAAATCGATACAGACTCTTATTATGTATACCTGATGTATTTATCATACAACGTATACGTTGTTGTTTCAATTTATTGGAGCATGTTAGTATGTAATTTATACGCTAATTGCTCGACTATTTTGAACTAAATTTAACTCTTGTCATACAAGTTATCAATGTATGCTTCGGAACAGGATACGAAATATTAGTCAAAATCTGTATAAAATTATTTATTATTTCATCGATTTTACTGATTTCAGATAAACAATACGATCAATCATGTTTTTTTTTTTAATGTTAGAAGTTGGCAAACAAGCATACGGCCCACCTGATGGTAAGTGGCTGCCGCAGCCTATGAGCGCTTGCAGCACCATTAGTAGGTGCCACTCACGCGTTGCCAACCTCGAGATATTAGTTCTTAAATCTCGTTCGCCCAGTAATTTCACTAGCATACAATGCCGGAATTTCAAACCGGAACACAGTAGTGCCTAAACACTACTATTTGGCGGCAGAATATTGGACACTGCGGTGGTGCCTACTTAGCCGGCCTCTTGTAACAAAAGACCTACCACCAGTGTGACTGATTGCACTGGTGGAATAATCTCTGTTGTGACAGAGGTTATCCCAACAGCGGGCGATGGGGTCGTCACATCCCGACGCCTTTAAAAATAATTTGAGAATGTTTTCTCTCATTCTCTCTCACACAAACAAAAACACAGACACAAAAATAAATTGAGCAAAATTAGCCCGCAAGTATGAGGTACCACTGATAATGAGAAATATCACTACCATCCGTAACTAACATACAAAGCCCGAAGGCAAAAGTAATATCTAACAAGTTTTTGGTGGTAGGCCTTTTTGCATGAGGCCGGCTAGGTACCTACCTACAATATGTACATACAGTATCAATTATTGTACCGTAAATATGTATACCATGTTTCTAGTGCTAGTGAAATTACTGGCCAAAGGAGGTTTAAGAACCAATATCTCGAGGATGACAACGCGTGAGTGACACCTACAAATATATGGTGTTGCAAGCACTCCTAGGCTACGACAACCGCTTATCATAAGGTGGGTCGTATGCTTGTTTGCCAATTTAATAGCATAAAAGGTGGTCACTGTATTGTCAAGATGCTTAGAATGTCTAAGTGGTCTTTAATCCCGTATAAGACAAAGGCTTTGAAAGACGACGTAGAACATTTCTTGAGAAAACTTTCTTTCTTGTAAATGTTTCAAATAAAACTAAAAAGTTGTATAGGTTTTTTAAATACACCAGGATTAAGGTTTCCGACACACTAAACATATGCTAATAAATGCTATGATTTTGTTAATGAATGACACTGAAACTGGATGAAAGTTGCCTGATAATTTGCACTAGTCTTTGAATTATAGAGCTTTCCGTTCAATAATACTGCTATAAGCATACGTTTATTGTCACTTAAAAATAACAATTTGAGTGAGCAAATAAATGTTTACAAATAAATCAGCTTAAATCTATAAAATAAATAAAATTGAAGTGCTCGTTCCTAATTCTAAATTAACTGCCTTTCACTAAATTCATATGAAAGTATGTAGGATACTTACAAAAAAAAAAATTTAAAATGTTGTCTGTCTGCCTGTTTGTTCTAATCTCTGAAAAGGCTGGACCGATTTTTTTGACAAGACCTTCACTGGCAGATAGCTGATGTTATAAGGAGTAACTAAGGCTACTTTTATTTTATAAAAATAATTATGATTCCTTGCAGTGAAAAAAAATTGGTACACCAGGCGAGCAGAGCCGCGGGCGCAGCTAGTATACTTATAACAATATAAGATAGCACATCTTCCATTGGATGTAAGCCTAAATCCCGACAACTTTTCATGCGACTCGAGGATTATGCGCATTAAGCGGTTTTACAGTTTGTCACTCGGCTTAATGTATTTTTTTTAATATGGCGAACTGGTTAGCCGACTTAAATATTTGGTACTAGCTTCTGCCCGCGGCTTCGCCCGCGTGAATAACGTTTAATTTCATCCACTATTTTCTATTGTTATTTTACACCCTTGAGGGTAAAGCTTTTACAAACTTTGAATGTCATATTTATTTATATACAGCCTTAAAAATAAGTTTCAAGCTTCTAGGTCTTAAAATTACGATACTTTCATTCTAATTTTCAACCCCTTACAACCTTTTTTTTCACATTAAAAAGTTGCGTATATCCTTTCTAAGGCTCTAGACTATCTGTGTACCAATTTTTATTTACATCGATTCTGTAGTTTTTGTGTGAAAGCGTGAGAGACAGACAGAGTCACTTTCGCATTTATAATATTAAGTAAGGATGCAATGATATATAATAATATATTTCTATAGTTAATGTTTTACTTAAAAATTGCATACGCATCGGATGTCGAAAAGAATAATATTATTTTAATTCATAACTAATATAAAATAAACAATTGTCGAATCAGAATAACGTAGTGTAAATATTAGTAGGAATCAATTTATTTTCGTGTGGTATTAGTTGATTATAATAATGAGCGAGGGTAATTAACTTAACCGTTCAGTTCATCACGCTTAAGTCAACATTGAAACTACAAACTAATACACACTAATTTGACCTAATATCAATAATAGAGTGCTATTTTAATAAAATGACACGTAAATAAAATTTGTAAATAAAGAACTTCTACTACGTTACTTCGCGACAATGCAATCAACAAGACGACGACGACGACGACGTTGTGGCGCAGCGGTAGCGAACCTGCCTTAAAACGCCACAGGTCGCGGGTCCGATTCCCGCTCGGAGCATGTTTGTATTGACCATCCAAGCATATTTTCCGGTCTGGGTGTATTTGTCCTTGTCCTTGTATATGTTTCCGGACCTCCGACACAGGATATCACTATCCTAATGGGGCCGTTGAGTGTGTAGCGTTTATTTAGTTATTTATTTATTTTAACAACAAATAATCCCAAATTCAATTTATTCAAGTTATTTGGTAAGACCTATATTTTTATTACTTGATCCAAATGTTACCAGCTCCTGAGTGTGTTTACAAATTTAATAGCTTCTCGTGGCGCGGACTATAGTAAAGTTAATGTGTTTTTCTGTAATATTAGTAATGCTTTTTTATGTAATAACTAAAACCCCTATTTCCTCTCTCAATAAGCACCTAGCTTGTGCTAGAAATGGGTACGAAAATATCCCAAGGGGGTAGGATCGAGCCCGCAACTCTGGCGTTAACGGAGCGGAGTCGACCCTTCAAACGTTGAGCTATTGAGGCGTCCAAAAGTCGTTTGCTTGTTCGTCTGCTCTTATTAATATTCTTTCCTCTAATTTAAGTAACAGGCTGATAAATCGCGGCATCTAAGCAAATGGTAAGACGTGTTAATATACGATGTCTTCCTTCACCGTAAAGGCTGACGACGAAATAAAAATCAAAAACAAAAAACCTGTGAGTACATATTTTTTTTAATTTCAAAAAATTATATTATGTAAATGTAATTTTTATATATATGTAATTTGTTTAAAATGAAGTTTTAAATGACTTAAGACTGCTATGTGAGCATCTGAAAAGATGTTCTGACCATGCACTACCGCATTAAATAAGCGACGTAGAATGAGAGCGGCTTTAGTGACTGTCGCTTTAAAGAAATTACAGTAAAAGGCGACATAAATAAATGCGTCATTAAAAATACGTGCATGAAATGATCTTTAGGCAAAGATACTATATAATTATGACTTCTATTTTGATATACATAAGGAACATTATTGTTCAATGACAAAATAGTTTTTAGAGCAACTTTAAACTTAATTTAATAGCAAGAAACACTATAATGATAAAAGCCTACTTAAAAACCCGTAAGTTATTATGAATATTGAAACCGAGTGATTGAGACATTAAAATTCGCTAGTATAGTGTGTAGTAAGTATAGTATTATTTTAAGTTTTGTAACATTACAACTTCTTCTTATCGAGTGGTTAGTGGCCAACCTAGTGTTAGAGCTGTTCAGATCGCTCGTACAGGTCTCTGATTTGTCTTCCGAAGCACGCTTAGTTAAATACCACTATGCGATCACCCATCGAGTGACTGACCACGCCCAATGTTGCTTAGCCCCACGATAGCTTACTGATCAGTGAGTGCATTATGATTTTTCAGCTTGCTTCCATATCCAAGTACTGAACAGTTCCCGATCCTTAAAACCGTAAATATAAGTAAAGATATTAACAAAATTAAATTGTAAAATATATAGGACTGAAATCAATACAATATTGGTTTCAGAGACAATTTAAAAAGGCATTAATATTTGGATATTTGCCAAGCACTCCGTACCAATTCAAAACTTTAATCTCAATAAATTAGGAGGAGATAATAACAATTTTTCAGTCAAGGAAAAAAGTATCAAAGAAATCGGTACACGTAGCGTCCAGCGATAGCTGAAAAGTTGAGTAGGTTTTATCGCAAAGTTGAGCCTTTTGTTTCAGAATCCAGTAGGCAACGAGGGCTAATTGTTGGCATTGCTCCAAATATCAAACTTCAGACAGACATGGTACCAGTTTTATAACATATTTGTTACAAGTATAGTTATAGTTAGTTAGGAGGGAAGGAGTGAAATGGGAAAGTTACCATTCAAGTGCGTTGTGGACCACGCACAGTTGAAAGTAAAGGGTTCCGCAGCTTGGTTATGAAGAATTTTAAGGGCTTTAAAAATAATAACGAATTAAAATCGACCGCAAAAAGAAGTTGGTAATTTCGTAGTAAATATTAAAAATAATATGAAAAACAAAGATAGGGGAACAGCTCTATATATCTCTAAAATGTGTAGACCAAATGTGGTTGAAATTTCATTTGATGCCCTACAAGCTCAAATTTTATTTTACAAAAGACAGACGGACAGACGGACAGACGGACAGACGGACAGACGGACAGACGGACAGACGGACAGACGGACAGACGGACAGACGGACAGACGGACAGACGGACAGACGGACAGACGGACAGACGGACAGACGGACAGACGGACAGACGGACAGACGGACAGACGGACAGACGGACAGACGGACAGACGGACAGACGGACAGACGGACAGACGGACAGACGGACAGACGGACAGACGGACAGACGGACAGACGGACAGACGGACAGACGGACAGACGGACAGACGGACAGACGGACAGACGGACAGACGGACAGACGGACAGACGGACAGACGGACAGACGGACAGACGGACAGACGGACAGACGGACAGACGGACAGACGGACAGACGGACAGACGGACAGACGGACAGACGGACAGACGGACGGACAGATGGACAGATGGACAGACGGACGGACGGACATGACGAAACTATAAGGGTTCCGTTTTTGCCATTTGGCTACGGAGCCGCATCGCTCTACTACAGTTTAACAATCGTCTGTTTTTGTCAATGAAGGATAATCTGATTTAATAAGAAAATATATAATTTGTACTGTAACATAAAAACTTACAAGGTATCGATGTTTAAGGAATCGTCTACAGGACAAAATTTATGTGCTTATAACACTTGAGATCTAGAGGGGTAGAACTTTTTTCTTTTGGAGAAATTAATGTCTGTATTCACACTTAAGTTCCAATAAAAAAGGTATTCTTAATAAATTGGTCTTGCTATGTTGAATACTGTTTTCGTATCTAAAAGCAATAGCCAGTTTTTTTTATTCACCTGGGGCACGGATGGCTCTACTTCACCTGATGGTTTCTTCTTCTTATCGAATGGTTCCACTAATCTATTGTCAGAGTTGTTCCTGTCGCCCGTGTAGGCCACTGACTAGGCTTTTTGACTATTATCAAATTGATAACTGCTGGGACCGACTTTTTGCGTGCCCTTGGAAGCACGGCAGTGCTCTGTTGAAAATACCACCCATCCAGTGGCAGACTGCGCCTAAGTTGCTTAACTCACCGATCGTTCTAAGTAGTGACCGCATCCAGCTATGAGCGCTTCAAGCTGTAATTGGAAGTAGAATCCGAAAGCGAAGGCATCTAATAGCATTGCAGAAGGCGAACTGCACTAGCCCCCCCTACTCTGCCTCCCCGCAACCAGCAACTGGTTATACGCTGGCTGACCTCAAAACGCGGCTAACTAAAAGCCACTTCACTTTCATCAAAAGTAAATCACAACAGTTTTAGTTAAACTCAATCTATCTTCAATTAAAACTACTATTGCCATGCTAATGATCTTTCAAGCTTTTGCGGCGGCTCTGCTCCCGTTGATAAGCCTACGGTAAGCTAACCTTTATCCGGGATAAGAAGTATCCTATATCAATCCAGGTAATAAGCTGTTTGAAAAAAAAATTCATCCATATCCTTTTCATAGTTATATCCATATAGGAATAATGTGCTTGTGTAAAGCATGATTTTCCTCTCGTGGTCTTTGGGGAAATAACAGTTGAATTGAAAACGCCCTGTTAAACGATCAGCTTACTTTATTTTTATCTTCAAAAAGGTTTTGTTATTTTTACATGTTCGCATGGAACTCTTTCAAAGGTAATGTTATGTTTTGTTTATTTAGTATCCACATATTATATATTATAATTTAATGGATAAAGTGTAATGTGTGTTGTTATTTCGTGTACTCATATTATTACGTAATTATCTTTGTCTTTTCAATTAGTTTAAAACTACTAGAAAACTCAAATCAATTTGTATGGGGTGTATCATTCTGATGCTAAGTATCTTTAACAAAGACTTGAGCAGAAACTTATTGATTATTTCTTCTCGTTGCATGTCAACAATCGGCCTCATTTCGTTACAAAATAAATACATTAAACTGAGCGTGACACTGAAAAATTGAGGCCTTTGACCTTTGCAACGCTTGACTAGTAAGTAATCAGTAAGGTTGACCAGTAATCACACAGAAAAAAGCAATCTATCCTTTCTATTAAAAAGTAATAAGAAATGATTTACTAAAGCACAAATTCAAATAGCACATTATTTAAGAACATGCAGTATTCTAATTGTAAACCGAATTCGTTTCTTTGATTAATAACAGCCTTTTTTGTAACTCGAGAACGTTACAGACTAGACTTCCCTTTATAAAAAAAAAATAAAAAGACCGCTTAGGAACGAAACTTAAACGCAACTTCTCACCTACGCTTTGCTCCAGCCTAGCCAGTAACATTTCATCCGAACATTTTCTCTTTGAATACAAAATGTAGAAATATAAACTCTATTGCCAAATTCAAAAGATTTATTTTGCTTTAAGTGTTACATCTGAAAATTTTGAATGACGTTTCCCGTATCTACAGTGAATTTGGCATGCCGTTTGTAGCACTGTAAAAGTTCTGACATTCTATTGCACTCAGAGAACACGAGAGGTGATGGATTGTATTAGTTTCCAGATTAACTAGTCAAAAGATTGATAGGTACATGGTGTTAAGGCTTTTATCGAAATATTTTATTTTTGCTGTGTTGAAGAACTTTGAGATTTGAGTCTCGACAAGTGTTGAAATGTTGAAAGAATGGTGAAAGATTAGGTAGACAATATTAAGAACAACAACTGAGTATGATCTGGTGAATGGTTGCATCATAAGATTGTTCTCTTCTCTGTAAAATAATTCAAGAGAGACCTATCATTATTATATACTTATTCAGAAAGCCTCATCAATAAATATTATGTAAATACGATACTCTATACTATCACAGTAAGAGAGATCTAGAACTGCTCATATTGGTGGTAGACTTTTTATTACAAGAGGCTGGCTAGCTACTGTAACTGTAGCACTGCATTGTACTGCACTGTACTGTACTGTACTGTACTGTACTGTACTGTGCTGTACTGTACTGTACTGTACTGTACTGTACTGTACTGTACTGTACTGTACTGTACTGTGCTGTGCTGTGCTGTACTGTACTGTACTGTGTTGTACTGTACTGTACTGTACTGTACTGTACTGTACTGTACTGTACTGTACTGTACTGTACTGTACTGTAATGTACTGTACTGTACTGTATTGTACTGTACTGTACTGTGCTGTGCTGTGCTGTGCTTCACAAATATTAATTGTGATTACGCGCAAAATGTAACAAGAAACATCATTACAAATAGAAATAATCAGCTTCAGTTATATAAAACTCTGTGACTTTGTAACATATAAGACGAGACATTAAAGAAATTAAAATAAAATTAAGCTTGAATACCATAAGTTCTACGAGAATCCTAAACCATCCGTAAGTAAGAACATTTTCACAGCTAAACGTTCACTTAAGTCACGTGCTGCGTTAATTTTACTAACCGCTGAGAACAGCTTTTCTGAGATTACTTATGTAATATATAAATATCTTTCTTTTAACCGGACCTTTCGTGTGTTTGTTAATGTTGTGGGGTTTAGGCAGCGAACCTCAATGGTTGTAGTTTAAATTCCCGCCCATGGCAGATGATTGTATTGATCTTTCAAATATCTATTTCGGTCTTAGCGTTTGTCCTTGTGTTACTGCTCACCGTGACTCGGAGAGCAAGTTAAGGTGTCGGTCTTAATTGTTATCACATAACCTCTAAAAATAATTGTAAACTTACTTAATAAGTAGTTTGCTCATATCAAATAATTTATTGTATATGATGTGTATAATAAATCGCATATAAACATGTAACCTGTGAAATTCAGATCAGAGAAATAAGTAGACCCTGGAATATTACCGAAAAAAATTCTAGTAAGAAGAAAAAACTTGATGTGACTCTACGTTCATTACTCTTTTTTTGTTTGTGAGGGAGGAAATCTGCTAATAATATTACAGCAATGTACTTAGATAATAGTTGTGTACTGACGTCTACATGAGACGTAACATCAACCAATACCCGTTACAGAAAAGACTCCCCCCCACATATATCACAATTCTTTACAAATATTCGCATCAATTACGTTGAATCAAAATACAATACAAAATTAAAAATTGCAATGGAAACAATTAATAAAATATTCTTTAAAATCGTCCGTCACTAGCATGGCTGGCTGTAATCAAAAATGCAAATCGAAAGTTAAAATTATACTTTATTTGCAAGTGCGCTTTTTCGCCGACGAATTTTTAAAATCCTATTTCTTGCCTTTTTCAGAAATCCGCCGAACATTTTTAATCGTATTCTCTTTATAGCCGCAAAATGTTTTTAATTTATAACATCATGAAATCGAAATAATTGACAATTATGTGAAATCGCATTTAATAAGATAGTGCCTAAATGACCGAGCTTTATTAATATTTTTTTTGGGTCTACCGTGTTTTTGGAAATTATAATTATTTAGATACGAATAACATGATTGCAACGATGTTGGCAACGCGTTAGTGGCGCCTACTAATGGTGCTGCAAGCGCTCATAGGCTACGGCGACCACTTACCATCATGTGTTGTGGGGCGGGGCGTATGTTTGTTGCCAACTTGTTACATAAAATAATATACATAATAATGACATAGGAATAATATTTTACAAAGCCATCAACTGAAGTAGCTTTAGTTTAGCTTACTTGTTTACTTGCTGAGTTAATAAAAGAGTTATTACACTCCAATAGATGTCAGAGAGGGTTATATTTTCTCAAACTGAAGTTTTAATTACTTGAAAACTGTGATAAAACGACATTTTCTAAAAATGAATCCTAGCTAGATCGATTTATCGCCCACAAAAATCCCTGCATACTAAACGTCATGAAAATTGTTAAAGCTGTTACCGAGATCCCAATTATGTATGTATATAAAAAAATTGCTCGTTTAAATGTATTAGATTAGGTTTCACGCCTTCATGCGTATGGAACAAGAAGAATATACCCTTTGATTCCTACCATTTTTACTCAATTTCTCAGTCCATTTTTACTTCACTGAGAAATGTATATACGCACACCACTGCACGCGCAATGATGATAAGAATGGCAGAAAGGAAGGAAACACAAGGACTGGGATATTGGGCCTCCAAAGCTCTCAGTTCTCTATCGAATGAAACGCAACAGTACCTACTTTTTCGATTTCCTGTGGGGGTAGTTCTTCCTGGTCAATCCCATTTGAGCTGGGAGGAGTATGACTCTACTACTTCTCAAATATGACAAAGTAATGATCGTTAAATAACTGGAAATACTCTTGATATACGTTTATTATAAATGATTTAAACGAAGTTCTTATAATTATAATTCCAACTGTAACGCAAAATGAACGAGAAGTTTTAATGATGATTTATACGAGGATTCGAGAGGGAGAAAAATATTTAATCTGTAAAGATCAAGTGAAATAATTAACATCCTTTCCGTTAATTGAGGTGTATAAAGACCTCTGGGAAGGGTAGATTAAAAACGAAATCTTAGTGAAAGCAAGACTAATGAAAATCATTAAGCGTTCTTGTGATTTTGAAATATTTTTGAAAAATAAAAACTAAATATTCTTACAGAATTATAAATGATGGACAAAGTGACGAGATAGCTAAAGCCCAAAAATTAAAAAAACATTTTTGGTCATATCGTCTATCTATCTAGGTTGTGTTTAGGTCAAAAAGTTTTCCTGAAGTGGCCGATCATAATCTGTTTATTTAGTATATAGTTTACTAGCAGTACCCGCGGCTCCAACCGTATTAAAATGGTTTTTTAATAACCCCATGGGAACCCAACATTTTTCCGGGATAAAAACAGTCCTATGTATTAATTTTATTTTTCTAATTTTTCTACGTATTTTTCTAAGAACATAAGTCTAAAACAAAAGTCTAAACCATCCATAAGTTACAAATTGTAATTTAAAATAAGCTATCATTGAAATTTATTTCCAAAACTATAAATGTATAGAAACTGTGACATAAATTGTCCACTTGAAATTTTATATGTCAGAGTAACACGTACGCCGTAAATTTACTGAACTTTGACCGGTAGCGTTAGTAAAAAAAACGAGCGTAAAATAAAGTAATATACATTTAGCGGTCCGCTCGAATTGTAATTTGTGACTCTACGCAGATTTACGAGCTAAAATGAAAGTTTGAATATATATTTTTCGTTTTATTTTTCTATTAGCATATTTTTATGAGACAAAGTTGGTAAGCAAGAATACGACCCACAGTAGGTAGGCGATTGCCTACCTATTTATTGTCATGATTGTCTATGAGAGTTTGCAACACATTTGTACGTGTCACTCACCCGTTGCCAACCTCGAGACATTGATTCTCCTTTGCCCAGTTATTTCACTAGCTATACTATAATTCCAAGCGAAACACATTATACTGCTTTACGGTAGAATATCTGAAAATGCGGTAATACCTACTTATGCGGGGCCCCGTTATAAAGGACCGACCTTCTTCAGTCTTAAAATTATAACGTAGGATTTTTTCGTTTTTTGATTGCTCAATCGTTTCATTATCCTTAGAATAGAAGTAATAATATAATAAATAAATATTAGGTCTCGGCACAAAGACGGTCTTCGGAAAAGAAATGTGTTTTTCGCTCTTAAAACTTATAGGGTTACAACGGTTTCTTGTAAAGCAATGATCGCTATTTAATTTTAGCGACTAAACATGTTGACAAACATTGCCTTTTGCCCCGAATAAAAAGGTTCTAATAAATTTAACTTCGGGTATTTTATAATACAAGCTACTTGTAAAAGCTTCGAACGGTTAGAACAATCTTTTTTATTTTCAGATGTTTTCTTATGGTGTAGAAATAATCGTTTAATCTGAAATACTAGAAAACTTGAGGTTTTGTTTTTCTATGATTCTAGCCAATTTTAGTAGGATTTTAATAGAAAATATGACACTTGATGCAATTCAGTCGTTAACGCCAGAGTTGAGGGTTCGATCCTGACCTCCTTAGGCTATTGTCGTACCCATTTCTAGTCCAAGCTTCGAGCTCATTTGGAGCAATAGAAATATTTGCAATGCCTTGAAAAAGCATTGCTACTATTCTAATTTAAAAAAAAAATTGCTACTATTCTAATAAAAAAATTTAAAAATCTGCACAACTGAAAGACAACAATAAAAAATTAAAATGACTAAATCATCCATGAAACAAAAATATGATTTGTAGTTATTGAAAGTCGATATTTCCAAATTTGTTATAATAGCTGCTAAGAATAATTCAACATACACAAAAGAGTACTAAGGGTAACTTGACAATACAAAAATCAAACCTAACTCACTCCTGCAGAATAAACGCGAAATTACGCGCGCACCAAAAATTGTAATATTATGAATACTTTAAAGTATTTTAATGTCTCAAGCACTCAGACAGTTTCAATATACATAATAACCCACGCGTTAAAAGCTTTACTTTTATTATTAAAACCATTATTGTAAGTAAAATCGTTTTAAAAAAACTATTTCTTAGCAAATTTCTCTGTGTTGTGTTTCTCTTATACGTTACACACAGATATAAGAGGTCATACCTAAGTATATAAATTTAACTCTCGCACTATAAAGTTTGAAACATGTACATTTATTTTTAATAATAATAATAAAACTATTTATTGATACATAAAAGGTACAAGCTTCTTATTAATTTTACTCTGACTTTCTAGACATAAAAATATGTAAAATCTGCTTAGCAGCTTGTGTTAAGGAAAAGTCAGCCTTAGTTACTACAAAAAATACACAGAAGTGAATGTTATACACTTTGGAGTTTTAGCTAATAATTATATAAAACTAGACAAGGAGAAATAACGTGGACATATTAATAGATTGTCCATATAAGAAAGACATACATGATCGTTTTGTGTGTGTGAGAGAGGGAGTGAGTAAATGTTTCTGTGTGTTTGACTTACCTCAAAACATAGACCTTTAAATTATATTTTTGAATAATTTTAATAGCTTAATATAAGTCATAAATATAAATAAATAAATAAACGCTATACACTCCACGGAAACACATACAAGGACAAGGACAAACACCCAACAATTATTTCCTCGAAATCGAACCCACGACCCGTAGCTCAGGTCACTACCGCTGCGCCATATCGTCGTCAGTAAAATAAAAATAAAAACCTATTAATACGTTAGTAAGACATAATTTACCTAAATGCCGTTACGGGCACTTTGATCACAACAGTTGTAAACTTGGGTATCGCGGAAGCCTTTTAAAGCTATAGTGGTACAAAGTTAGACAGTTAGCGCTTCCAGAATGTGCTTGCACGGAAATTGAATCTTCGAACTTACTAAATGTACTCTTTAGCGGCAAACTTCTAAAGTATAACTAATGGACCTATGTTTTGGTTTGGTTGAATCTAGATCCTATTATGTGATAAAGGTAAGAGTATAAACATTTTTTACGTTATCTTTGTATAGGTAAAAGATGATAGCAATGTTAATTTATCGATATTTGATGATGATGTTGGTGATGAATGTGATCTTTTAGTAATAGCAGAGCCATGCTTCTACCAGCACAAATATGCTTCGACCAGGGAAGTTCTACACTCTCACAGAAAATCGGCGTAAAGTAACAGAATACTGTTGCGCTTTGTGCGATGTGCGATAACTGTCTCCACAGTCCTCTCCATAACTATACCAAAATTCATCATAATCGGATCAGAGGTGCAGGCGTGAAAGCCTCAAAAACAAAGAAACTTATTTTTTACTGAAAGCCTCAATAGCTCAACGTAAGGACCGACTCTGCTCCGTTAGCGCCTGAGTTGTGGCTTCGATCCTGATCTTCTTGGAGTATTGTCGTACCCACTGCTAGTGCAAGCTACGAACTTATTTGGAGGGGCAATAAGGATATTAGTAATGGCTTGAAAAAACATTGCTAATATTCTTTAAAAAAACTCTTTCGCATTATTTATTTATTTATTTATTTTTTTTTTTTTTTATTTATTGGTTTGCTAGCGATTTTTACATTTTAAGTACATGCAAATATAAGGTTAATTTTAATTTAACATTAATATTAATATTAGTAGGATAGGATTTAAATGTACTTCAACGCTCCCAACCAATCTGTTATTACTCACGTAAAGGATCAAAAGGTTCTTAATACATATGAATTTATTATAAATTGAACGATAAGCTTCTCAAAGGTTTTCAGCGGCATATTTTATTCGCCAACATACAACCTGTATTAAAGGTTTTGGAAGATAGGCTGTTTATTCGTCACAGTCGAGTAAACTTTGGGGTAAATGTTTTGTAATTATTCATTGATACTTTTACGAAAAATAATACTGTTTAAATGTAAATCCAAGATTTGCATATTTACAATTCAATACTAACTATATTTACAAATTATTACAACATTAAAAATCTTGTCCACGGGGGATATAGATAAGAATGGTGGCTGCAACTTCTCCTCACAATCCGGATTTTTTGAGTGAAAACTGAATCAGTCTTCCTATTACCTGTGGAGGCAATGAGTCAGGATGTAATATCTTATAGAAATTGTTAAGGACTAACTGTTTGCGACGTTGTGGTGCAGCGGTAGCGAACCTGCCTTAAACGCCACAGGTCGCGGGTTCGATTCCCGCTCGGAGCATAATATGTTTGTATTGACCATGTAAGCATATTTTCCGGTCTGGGTGTATTTGTCCTTGTCATTGTGTATGTTTCCGGACCCCGACAAAGGATATCAATATCCTAATGGGAGCCGTTGAGTGTGTAGCGTTTATTATTATTATTATTTCACTTATGCGATCACTATGAATTGGAAACAAAAACTAAACGCTTGAGAAAGAAGATCATATTTTTTTCCTTAAAGGTCGGCAACGCACTATGCCTTACCATGTATGCCTTCTGGTGTTGCAGATGTTCGTGGGCGGTGTTGATCGCTTAACATCAGGTGAGCCTCCTGCCTGTTTACCCGCTCTCACATAAAAAATTACTCTCAAAACACGAAACTACAATCGCGTAATATAAATTACAAAAAAAACTACAAACTCAACCATTACTAATAGCAATTAGAAATTATGGTATTCGAGTAGCGATTAATAAATCAGTTATTTGAAATACAGTCCGCTTTTCAATTATATTCATCCGACATATCACATAGGGTATCAACAATAGCAATACCCTGTCGGGGTCCGGAAACCTACACAATGACAAGCACAAATACAATCAAACCGGAACACATGACTGTATCAATAGTAACACTTTATTACTGCACTCTTCCCGGCGTCGGTATGTGACGACCCCATCACCCGCTGTTGGGGTAACCTCTGTCACAGCAGAGATAATTTCACCAGTGCAATCACTCACACTGGGTGTAGGTCTTTTGTTGCAAGAGGCCGGCTAGTTAGGTACCACCGCAGTGTCAAATATTGTGCCACCAAATAGTAGTGCTTAGGCATTACTGTGTTCCGGTTTCAAGGGCACTGTGTGCTAGTGTAATTACTGGGCAGAGGAGATTTAAGAACTACTGTCTCGAGGTTGGCAACGCGTGAGGGGCACCCACTAATGGTGCTGCGCGCGCTCATAGGCTGCTGTGGCCGCTTGCCATCGGGTGGACCGTATGCTTGTTTGCCAACATGTAACATAAAAAAGAAATAACAGCACCACAATGTTCGTCAAAATGTGCAGAAATAAATACCTAATTTTAAATGAGAACGTTATTCTTTTTGTATCTGGTTCAAAACATTATCTATGTTATCATAAAAGAAAACGTTTGCCAATAGTATTAGCGTCTTTATTGTAGTTTGTAACACGTTGAAACAACCGACTTTAGGTATCGTCTCACGTTTAGAATCGCAATAAAAGAAAACTGTTCGGGAGCGAAACGTAAACGCGAGTTTCTGCGTTTGCTTTGCTCCGGCCTAGCCCGTTGGAGCTCTTCAAAACATTTACTATTGAGTGTAATACATAGAAATAGATGTTCTAACTTTGTACGTTTAAGGTTCAAATTTTATTTTTGATAAACTAGTTCAAATGTATGAATATTGAATGGCGTTATTCGTATCTACAGTGAATTTCGCATGCCGTTTGTATCGCAAAAGTCCGGAGGTCCTATTGTGCTTACAGTGCACCAGAGGTAAAAGCCTGCATTCTCTTTCAGTTAAGCTAGTCAAATATGAAATTAATATGTAAAATGGAGTAATGCAATAATTTTTTTACCCATTTATGGACTTCAATTCATATGCTCAAATGCTCTGTAAAAGGTACTCGTAAGCGTTTGAGAGAATTTTTAGCTGCAGTTGTATAGCCGTCAAATTTATTACTACAAGCGTATTATAAGTTTAAATGTATGCCTAAAATATGACGTCTTTGTGGCGCAGCGGTAGCGAACCTGCCTTAAGCGCCACAGGTCGCGGGTTCGATTCCCGCTCGGAGCATAATATGTTTGTATTGACCATGCAAGCATATTTTCCGGTCTGGGTGTATTTGTCCTTGTCATTATGAATATTGCCGGACCCCCGACACAGGATATTACTATCCTAATGGGGGCCGTTGAGTGTGCAGCGTTTATTTATTATTATTATTATTATGTTTTTCAAATGAAAAAAATGTGACCACGGTTTATAATGATGTGTGTGATCAAATAAAAAGGTAGAGTATTAAAGACAAAATGGCGAAATATAAAATATAAATTGCCGTTTTTATGCTGTTTGTTCGAACTAATAAAAACATTTAACATTATACCAGAGGAGCCAGTGGATATCTTGCCTGAAAGAAGCCAGATAACGGAGCCATCGAGGAACTCCCTCCACCACAACAAAAAAATCTCGTAAAAAAATTAGCCTAACCGTTTATAAGGACTTTTGTGACCTCCAGACCTATATAAATAATGAAGGTTTTTTCCCACATTTTGTTAGAGAGAAGTTAAAGAAAAGTACACCTTTTTTAAGCCTTCTATGCAATGAACGCTATTAACATCTAAGCTAATACAATAATGAGGATAAACGAATATATAGTTACTTTTAAGTATTTTACAAATAAACGTGTATTTTGAAAATATACACAAAACTGTTCTCTTGTTTTTGGATTTGGCTGAACAGCTGACAGAATCTGGTTTTCGCACAAACAATTCGAAGCGTGAAAAAATACGCTACCGAGTCTATTTTGTATCAAAACATAAATATTACGTCAGTTTGTTTGAATAGAACTTTATAGTTTTTTACATTTATTGAGGTAAACTGAAAACTATGGATGTATGGACAGGGACATTTACGAGATGCGATGCGATTTTTAAATAAAAAGACTATTCTACGAGCTTTAAGGGCTGAATTTATTTGGCATCTCTTGGTCTGGGTCCTTGCGAGTCTCACCTTCTTTTAGAGAGATCGCTTAGGTGTCTGTCCCAGTTATAACCACGTAGCTGTTAACTCTTATCATTTACTTATATCTAATGAGTTTGGTTTACCCATAAAAAGTTGTAAAGATCAGATGGCAATATCTCTTTGTAAATTCCAATTACCTATCATAGATGTATCAGAGTTATAAGCGAATTGCCACCAATTTGGTGTGTTGGTAGTGAGTTTGCCTTTAGCCTCGATGGTTGTGGGCTCGATTCCCGCTCAGAGCAGATGTTTGTATAGATCTTACAAATATCTGTTTTGGTCTGGGCGTTTGTCCTTATGGTTCTTCCCACCGTGCCTCGGAGAGCACGATAAACTGCCGGCTTCGGTTGTGATCACATAAAACTCATTACTAGTTTGTCCTAAGGTTGATGAGGTCAGATGACAGTCGCACTATGACAAAACTTGTAACCTTTCAAATCCATATAAGAGTAATAAGAAGACCCTGATTAAATATTATAACGACAATAATGATAGGCAAGAAGAAAAAGTAATAAACGAATCCTGTAATATACATGTGGTTACTATAGCTTTAATTTTAATTCGTTAAACCAACAAGAGATCAAAATAGCCGCTTCCATACCATTATTAACAGAACACGTCAGAAGCATAGAACCAACGTTTATTATTAAAGCACTTCTAGTTTATACACAAACTATTTATTCAGCTATATCTGGTAACGAAAGGGTTGCAAACAATTACGCGCTAAGGGTCCTCACGCACGGAATCGAGCGAGCGTGCATTTAACGGTACAATCTTAGCTTGATTTATTGGAAAAGTTTATTCCATTTACTCAGTTTTTATAGTCATTGGCAAGTATGGAGCGTGGTGTAAATAATATGAGAATAGATGTTTAACGAAAGTTGCTAAAGAAAAAATCTTTTTGTTACTAGTATGGCAAGCAAGCATTCTGAGGAATTGTTTGGGTTGACTCCGCCGGGGTAATTTCATCATCAGACATCGAGACAAAACTCTAAATACCATCCTTACCGCCTTGATGTCTGGAAATCTACAAAAGCACGATTTAGAAGACATTTTCTTTCTCGCACAACCACTCTGTGGAATCAACTTCCGCCGGCGGTCTTTCCGAAACGATACGACTTGGGAACCTTCAACAGAAGAGCGTATTCTTTCCTTAAAGGTCGGCAACGCGCCTACATGCCTTCTGGTGTTGCAGATGTTCATGGGCGGCGGTGATCGCTTAATATCAGGTGAGCCTCCTGTCCGTTTGCCTCCAATCACATAAAAAAACCTGATGATAAGCGTTTGCCGTAGCCTATGACTGCGTGCAACACCATTATAAGGTGCCATTTACGCGTTGCAAAACACGGGATATTGGTTCTAAAATCTCCTTTGCACAGTATTTTCACTATCTTAAAGTGCCCTTCAAGCCGAAACACAGTAATGTCAAAGACAATACTGCTTTGCGGTAGAACTGACACCGCGATGGCACCTATCTAGCCGGCCTCTTGCAATAAAAGACCAACAATGTGACTGATTGCGCTAGTAGAATAATCTCTACTGGAACAGACATTATCCAAACATCGGGCGATGGGGTCGTCACGTCCCGACGCCTAAAATTATTATTTTTTTTTTTTTATCTAACACCAGTCAGTCCGCCCGTGATGGTAAGCGTTAGCCGCTTATGAGCGCTTGCAACACCATTCATGTCACTGCCCTTTTGCTAAATTGCCTTTCAAACCGAAACTCAGTAATGCAAAATGTACTACCGCTTTGTAGTAGAATATCTGACACTGCAGTGGTACCTACCTAGCCAGCTTCTTGCAATAAAGGCCACCAGCAAACACGTTTCACAGTTAAAATAATGATCCGGTTCTTTTCACTCTTAATAATAGAAATGTTTTAAAAATAAAGTTTCAAATTTTTAAATAAAATAAAAAGTATTGTATAAATCCTCAAAATTTCGTCGACCCTCGTTAGGGTTTTTATGTTTAAAAATGCAATTCCGCAAGCTAAAAATATACAGATTTGCATGTCTACCTGTTATTCGACGATGAGTTTTTTAGAAATGCCTTCATAGTGAGACATTTTCATCTTTAGGAATTACTTTTTGCTACACAGAATTATTTGATAAGTATATTAATTTGGGAAGGCCGCCTCTACTATCGAGTATCGATACAAACGAACATTTATAATTTTTCCCGTCATATTCCTCATAGCATGACAATTTTATTGCAAGACTACGACTCACAACTGCTTTCCATGAAACGAATACGTAAGTATTTGGTTAAGGTTGGGAAGGGATAGAGGCTTTGGACTTCTTCCGCTCCAACTCATACACACACAATAATACTAATACTTAATTGTTTTTTTTTTTTTGGTGTCGGGGAAATAGGAAATCTACTACTAGATACCCGGCGTCTTGGGGAGGATAACCGGGTTATGTGGGGTTCCACGACAAGGTGGAAACGTCATGGGGACCCACTAAAACCTCCTCGGTGGCGTACCTCAGTGTGTTTGTCAGGTTACGGGAACTCTCGCAGAGATACTTAACTGTTACTTCAAACGAGGCGTAAAGAGGCATCTTGCGGGTAGGCTAATGCAGTTCGAGTTCTGCAACCATATTAGCCACCTTTACCTGTGAACTCCACTTCCACTTACCATCAGGTGGAGTAAAGCCCCTCGAGGTTTATATAAAAAAGATCGAAATTTTGTATAAGGGTAGTTCTGCCCCCCAGTCGAGGTGGCCCGTTCGTATTAAAAACAGCCAAGCGCTGCTGCTTCTAGAGCATCCCATTTGTAGGAAATTGACATTTCACTACAATATACAACGAGAAGGCTTGAGATATGATAACTTTTGTTTTAAAAACAATTTATCAATTAATCCACCGCCAGTATCAGGTTTCGTAATCAAAAATGCAAATCAAAAGTTAAATTCATACTTTATTTGCAAAGTCCGTCCACGATATTTTTGTATGCGTCAGTTTGTTGCCTTTTTCATTCTCTCTTGCATTTTTAAAGGTTTATCGCCACAGTTGAATTTTATTATTTTTAGCTGACTTCACAACAGAGGAGGTTATAATTTCGTCCGATTTTTTATCTTATTTATTCTTCTTGGTTCCTTTTATCGTATAGAGAATGAGAAGTGAAAATATTTCACTGAGATGTTCCTGTTTATATAGATTAGGGTATTATTTATTACCTTACCTTACCTATTTTGGATGTGATTCCCTAAATCTAAGAGACCTGGGGTCACTGCTACACGCTTTTGTGTTATTTGCTTTGTATTTTATTAAAGCGGAGAATAATTAATAATTATCAAATAAATTAAACATGATTTTGTTAAAGGCAATATACCCTTCCTAATTAAAAAAAAATTCGTATCTCATGCTGGATTCAACTTTAAATAATTGAAATTTTCCTTGATATAAGTTGAAAATGAATTAATGATTCAAACAGAAGTTCTTATATAATCCCAACGGTAACGCAGATTGGACGAGAAGTTTTAATGATGATTTATACGGGAGCTGAAGAAGGAGTATAATATTAAATCTGTAAAGATCAAGTGAAATAATTAAAATTACCTCATTGAGGGATAAAGAGCCTTTCGAAAATTTCATTTTTATTTATTTAAGTAGATTTAAGTTTCATTTAAACTCTTAGTTATAATTTAATACACAATGGCACTTACCTGCAACACGTTCTTGATAGTCTCCAAAAGTTGCCATTTCGGGTCGATGTGTCACAGAAAGTTTACATTCGAGGCCTTTTGTATAAGTACTATTTTTTAATTATTAATATTTCAGGTAATATTCTATTTCACAATATTTTTTAGTATTAAAATACTACGTATGGATAGAATGTGGATGGATGGATTTTACCGGCGTCGGGATGTGACGACCCCATCGCCCGCTGTTGGGATAACCTCTGTCACAGCAGAGATTATTCCACCAGTGCAATCACTCACACTGGTGGTAGGTCTTTTGTTGAAAGAGGCCGGCTAGGTAGGTACCACCGCAGTGTCCAATATTCTGCCGCCAAATAGTAGTGCTTAGGCACTACTGTGTTCCGGTTTGAAGGGCATTGTACGCTAGTGAAATTACTGGGCGATCGAGATTTAAGAACATCAGGTGGGCCGTATGCTTGTTTGCCAACTTCTAACATAAAAAAAAAAAAAGGTAATTTATACATAGAATTTTGCTGTGGCAGAACTTATGTATGTAACAAAAGCCTTTGTCAAAGGGTATAAATAACAACACGTCGAATAAATGGTGATACGCAGCCGTTGTTTGGTTTCATGTTTTTTTTTATTCATCAAAAATTTAAATTTTTTAGATAATATATGCAGTGTATCGTCGAACATGTTGTCGGTGTGATCTAAAAGTGGTTTGTCCCTAACTTGATGAAAAGTATGCTATGTCTCTGGTACGAGGAAGAAAAGTGCCCGACTCTCTCGCAAGATGACACTATTTAACTCATTTTACCTCCCGGTAACCTAGCAACCGTGTGTATATCCCTTGTAAAAGGGACTAGGGAAGAACTTTTTATCATAGGAAAAAAATCTTACAACAAAACTGGCACCACGGCAGAAAAGTAGGATTTGGTCACCCACTCGATGACGCAGTGGCGCTGAGGTAGCAGAGAGGTGTTAATATTGTGTATATTGATGATGTGATTACCACTGGCGAATCATAAATAAATAAGTGGCGCTGGCATTCTGCAACCATGTCATTTTATCAGTGTCTAAACTAGGGTATTTCTCAGGTTATATTATAGAAGGTAATGACAATAGTAAATGTCTCTATATGACTTAGATATACTTTATGGAACATCTTGTTACAATGTAAGTATTTGTGTTAAGGAACTTTTATTATTCTTTAAACTGAAAAACTGAAGTAAATGCTCATAAGATGGCTGAAGTACACAACGCTTTCCTTCAATTAATTTAAATTACATGATAAATTGACTAAGACGACGTTGTGGCACAGTGGTAGTGAACCTTTTTTTTTCTTTACGCTGGGAAATGCATTTACGCACACCATTACATGTAGTGTACTCTTCAAATACATTAGGCAGTAGTAGTGCGGGTCTCGGCCGCCTGTTAGTCTAGCGGCAATACCCACTAAAACTCAGCGGAACCCCCATCGCTATATTCTGACGTCATGGGGTCGTTTGCGCAAACAACAATGACGAGTGGTAGCGAACTGCCTTAAGTGACACAGGTCGCTTGTCGGGGGTTATATATGTATATCCTGTGTCGGGGATCCGGAAACATACATAAGGACAAGAACAAACACACCCACACCGAAACATATGCCTGTATACAAAATCTACTCCGAGCGGGAATCAAGCTCACAACCTGCGGCGCTTAAGACAGGTTCGCTACCGTTACGCAACAACATCGTTGAACTATATTAATATTAAAACTACCGACGCCAATTTTCTAAGAAATTTTTCTAAGTTAGTTATAGCTTTAAGCAATTTAATTCAAAGCTCGCGAAGAAGCAGTGTAAACAGCTAAATGTGAATAGCGTAGGACAAACACACAAATGGGGACGGACAAACTGTAAAGCGTTCTAAGGACGTACGGTGGCTTTAGGCAAAACATTCAATTCCTCGTAATAAAAGGGCCTAAAATCTAAAACTGTTAATGAAAACAATACCTTAACAGATGGCAATAAGTATTAAATTGGATTGTTCATTAATGTTGATAAAGATGATTGAAATTTAGCAACAGTTTCTCTCATTGTTTCAAAATCACTGCCGCCTACTTAAGTGCTTAAGTGTCCTTAAATATAAATTCAAACTTACAAGTATTTGAGGGTAAATATTGAAAGGCAAAAAAGTTGAACATGGTTTAGTTTATGTAAATAAGTGAATCAGGCTAGTAGCTATATACATATGTAGGAACGGAACACCGTTTATTATTATTATTCACGTTATATTGACCGCGAATTCGATTATATAAATAAAAAATAAACACTACACACTGAATTAGGATAATGATATCCTGTTTTGGGCATCCGGAAATACACACAAGGACAAGGGCAAACAGAGCCAGACCGGAATATATGCCTGTATGGTCAATAAAAACAACAACAAACATCTACCCCTTCAGTATTTTTATACCCCTATGGCCTTTAAATAAACTGGTAAAATTAAATGATATATAATTATGTGTAAACAATTTATACCTATTGTATTTTTTATATGGAAAGGGCAAACGGGCAGGTGGCTCACCTGATGTTAAGCGATTACCGCCGCCCATGAACATCTTCAACACAAGAAGGCATGCAGGTGTGTTGCCGCCTTTTGGGATACAGCTGCAACTGGAACGACCAGTCACTTCACGAGTTATTCACTAACCTAAATAGTAGCCAATTAGGCGGGCCTTTTAAGCTCTACCACTGGCATATACATGTCTTAGAATTTCTTCCACGAATTGTAGGCTTTCTCACGATGTTTTCTTTCAACACTGAATTTAATTTGAAACATAGATTTAGCACTTGAAAACTCTGAGGTGGTTTGAGAAGAGCCCGAATTTGAAGCCGTAACCTTCGGTTTAACTCTACGTTTTTCCAATGACTGAGCCATCTCGGCTTTTTTATGACAAAAGATTAAATTACTAGCTGTGGCCGCGGCTCCACTCGAGCTATTTAGTTTTTGGTCCCACGGGAACCCAACATTTTTCCGAGATAAAAAGTATCCTATATGTTAATCCAGGCAATAAGCTAAGGGTGTACCGAAATTTCATCGAAATCTGTCGAGTGGTTTTTGCGTGAAAGAGTAACAAACATCCATCCATCCATCCAAACATTTACATTTATAATATTAGTTAGAGCATGAATTTTACATACTAGGAATTGAAGAGGAAATTCTAAACTGTTACAGTGAAGCAACTTATAAATTGACTCGAAAAATACGTTAACCGATTAGCTACAATTCTCAAGACAAAAGCCAAGCCATTTACGTGGCACAGCGAAACCTTACCATTTAAGTTAGACAAATGTTCTCTAAAGGAAATTGAATTTATATTTTCCATTTGACTCCCTTTGTGTGAATAGCTCGAGTACATGCTGATATTGCCTCATCAGCTAACGCGAGAAACGTGTATTGTATTCTAGATAAACGTATTTTAAAGCAATACGTACTGTGGTTTCACACGCATTCTTTTTGTAAAACTACTTTTTTGATTGGATCCTTTTTGTCTTTCATAAAGTAGCGTAACTGTTGCGTTAGTGTGATGAGTTTTTTTTTTTTTTTATGTTAGAAGTTGGCAAACAAGCATACGGCCCACCTGATGGTAAGTGGCTGCCGCAGCCTATGAGCGCTTGCAGCACCATTAGTAGGTGCCATTCACGCGTTGCCAACCTCGAGATATTAGTTCTTAAATCTCGTTCGCCCAGTAATTTCACTAGCGTACAATGCCCTTCAAACCGGAACACAGTAGTGCCTAAGCACTACTATTTGGCGGCAGAATATTGGACACTGCGGTGGTACCTACCTAGCCGGCCTCTTGCAACAAAAGACCTACCACCAGTGTGACTGATTGCACTGGTGGAATAATCTCTGTTGTGACAGAGGTTATCCCAACAGCGGGCGATGGGGTCGTCACATCCCGACGCCTTTAAAGTGCGAGCCTTTAGAGTGAGAGCGCTGGAGGCCCATCCTCTCTGTTCTCTTCCTTTTCCTCTCATCCCTTGTCTCCTGTTCCTTAACGTGCATGCGATAATTCAAGTACTACATTTGTTTAAAGTTGGGGTTCACGTGGACCGTGTGCTTAGTTACCAACCTTCATTAAATAAAAATAAAAAATATATGTTTATGAAAACTTAAACAAATTAATTTTTTCTGTTTTCCTTTTGACTGACACAAGAAAAATCACTCAAATATAAAAGATAAATTAATCAATCAAAAATAACATATAAATAAATAGAAACGGCTAATTCTTGACTCATCTATATTCATTCAAAAGCGCTAAAGGTAAGTTACTTTGTTCTAACTCCCTTTGAAATCTGACAAACACTATTAAGCCAGCCAAAATTTAATCCAGGGAATGTCGCCGACTATCATTAAGCGTTAAAACCACTTATCTAGTCCCTGGGGCAACTTGAAATTAACTTTACACTGCTTTAAGTTGTGAATAACCTGAGGCACGAATGTTGGGAATAATAAACTTCAACAATAATAGTAGATGAAATATTAACCTCAATAATAACGAAATAGCATAATATCTTTCAAAAAATAATATTAACACTGCTTTTTCAAGCTATTACTGATATTCCTATTGCTTTCCAAATAACAGTGTAGCTTGTGCTTGGAGTGGGTACGACAATAGCCAGAGGGAATAAGGATCGAATCTGTAACTCGCACATTAACTTCAGCACTTCTACCGTTGAACTATTAAGTCCTATTATATCTTAATAATTTTTAAAAATATATACTTTTTATCCCGGAAAAATGTTAGGTTAGCAAAAAGCTACATTAATGTGAGCATATCTACAGGCACAGCTGGTATAAATATACCTTTGTGTAATCCATAATATGGTTGTAAAACCAACCAAGTGCGTAAAGAGTATCGCACATAAAGAGTTCCGTACCACCGAAGAATAGAAATATCAAGTTACTTGTGTGGAAACCCCTTAGTTTTCAATTTTATTTTTAATATTTGCTGTAGCGTCAATAGGAATGTATATTCTGTCAACATTTCAACTCTCTACCTTCTACGGTTCCAAACACAGATGGACGGACGCACGTACAGACAGCGGAGACTTGGTAATAGGGGATTGGCACCTTTGGGTACGGAACCCTAAAAAACATACTTCAATAAAACATGTAATTCAATAACAACTAGATTGTTAAACACACAACATAATAACAAAAAATCAACTTATCATTGTGTGCTACTTTGTTTTTGATCCAAACTTATTGGCTTTTAAAATTGTACTAGTACTTTTACTGTGTAGTACTATTACTTACATGAGAACATGGTATGTTATCATGTAAGTGAATTATGTTCTTTATGAGAATAAAGTTTCTTTGACCATAACCATAGTACTGAAGTTCAAAGTTGTAAAGGTCCTTGGGATAAAATGTTGTATATATATCTTTTATTTGGAAATATTTTTTCCGTGAAAAAGGCAGGTACTACGCAAACTGGACGCAAATAAGCAATACCATGTCAACCCACACGAATGTCATTTCGAGAAAAACGCGTTTGAAAATTTTGAACAACTTGCTTTATATGATTTTTTTATGTATTGGTCAAGTTTTTGGCAATTTCAGATTTATGTAAGTTATTTTACTTATTTTCACAAAAAATAAGTATACAAACTACATATTTCGTATATAATATAACACAAAACGTTTAACATAACACATAAACTGCATGATTAAAAAATGGCTTTTTAGAAGTTTTAAAGCTTAAAACCTTACAAATATTAAAGAAAAATGTTCTTCAGCCATTTACCAACACTTCTGCATATATAACTCAGTTTTTTCAATGTTGTGGGGTGACATGGTATTGCTTATTTGCGTCCAACTAGCAGTGGCCGCGGTTTCGCTTGTTGCCTCTCTGTTCCATGCACCGCATATCATCGCCCACCCGCACTTTCTTACTTATTGCTCCAGTTCTAAGTATCATATCGCAGTGCTACATAGCCTATAGCTGTTAGAGTGCTATCAAATGCAAAAAGAGTTTTTCAAATCCGACCAGTAGTTTCAGAGATTAGCACGTTCAATCAAACAAATATACAAACTTTGTAGCTTTATAATATTGATATATAGATTCCAATACTATATTTTGAAACAGGCAAATTTCATTTATCTTCTTTTATGTTAAATACATAAAAATATATAACAGTACCATTTATTCTTGTATTAAGATAAGTAGACAGGAACTCCGGCTTATGAAAAGGAATCATCTGATGAAAGAGAAAAACCATTATCGCGTTTGTAGTTTTTTATGGGGTACCGAGAAATGGTGCATTTTACGGGACCATTTTAAAGGCGTCGGGATGTGACGACCCCATCGCCCGCTGTTGGAATAACCTCTGTCACAACAGAGATTATTCCACCAGTGCAATCAGTCACACTGGTGGTAGGTCTTTTGTTGCAAGAGGCCGGCTAGGTAGGTACCACCGCAGTGTCCAATATTCTGCCGCCAAATAGTAGTGTTTAGGCACTACTGTGTTCCGGTTTGAAGGGCATTGTACGCTAGTGAAATTACTGGGCGAACGAGATTTAAGAACTAATATCTCGAGGTTGGCAACGCGTGAGTGGCACCTACTAATGGTGCTGCAAGCGCTCATAGGCTGCGGCAGCCACTTACCATCAGGTGGGCCGTATGCTTGTTTGCCAACTTCTAACATAAAAAAAAAAAAGACCATACGGGATCGTTGAAGTAACTTGGATACGGCATTATTCGTATTATTAACCGACTAAAAAAGGAGGAGGCTCTCAATTCATCTGTAATTTTTTTTATGTTTGTTACCTCATAGCTTTCGACTGGGTAACCGATTATTATTATTCTTTTTTTATTTGAAAGATAATTCCCATTTGGTCCAGTTCAATGGCACCCATGGGAAAACCATATAAGTGTCAAATTTGTATTAATTATTAGGTACTATCTTTCTAAACAAAAAGTATAAAATATTTTTTTAGAAAAAAGCCTTAAAAATAAAAAGAAAAAATAAATATTTTCTACAATAGAAGTGGGTGCCATATGTGACGGTATTTTTTTTGAGTTTTGAAGTCAGTGTTTTTTTATGTAACGTTGTTGAAAAAACTCGTAAAGTTACTGGTGCTCAAACGTTTTTCGAGATCAGTCAGTTGCATCATAAAGGATCGGCAATGGTCCTGCTCTCTGGTGTTGCAAATGCTCACGAGCGAGGTCAAAATAAGGTGAGCCTCCTTTCCGTTTGCCCTATCTAATGCTAAAGCAGCAAGATTCACTACAAATGAAAGCTATCATAGATAACCAGTACTTACACATCATTCCTATGTCGGTCATGTTTAAAAAATGGTGCTGAATCCCTTAAGGCGCCAGTGGGTCAAATTTATTATAAATTCATAAGCTTTTGGACCTTTTTGTTCCAATCATACACTTGACTTCGACTGTGTAATGATGGGTCAGTTGAAGTACATGTCAAAATTATACAGAATTAGCTTTTGCGAGCGGCTTCGCCCGCGGAAAACGATTTTAAAAGAAAATCAAATGAAAAGTTTGAAACTTTACAAACTTTGAACGCTATATTTATTTATATCGAATCAACAGCCAAAAAATAAGTTTCAAACTTCTAGCTCTAAAATGACAATGAAAACATGTATGAAAGATACAATTTTTAAGCAATGCCTGTCTTACCTCAAGCTTTATGTGGTACCAAATTTCATTTAAATCGGTTCAGTAGCTTTGGCGTGAAAGCGCTACAGACAGACAAAAAGACAGAGTTACTTTCGCCTTTATAATATTAGTAAGGACTAGTTGTGCTCTTAGTTTCTCTCTTATTTAAGTATTTAACTGTATTATAAGCTCTTCAATAAGATTTTGGGAAGTAATATCACTGTCAAAAGCAATACTTGTTTATAAAGTGTTGTCACTGTTGTATAAATTTATAATTTATTAAAAAAGTTAAGTCTTATGCAAGTAGAGAAGTCTTCAAAAGTCGTTGACTTCACATGTGAGTCACGGCTTAAGCGTATTTAGCGGTTTAACAGTTCCGCGTTTAGTGTAATTTTTAAACATAGCGCTTCGGTTAATCTACTTACAAAGTTCTGACTTACGTCGTGCGACGCAACAGAGTTGTAATGTGAGGTTTCATTTATAATCACTTTTAAATATATTTAATATGAGAATTTATTTTAAAGAGAAACTTGTTAAAACGATCTTAATAAAATCGAGATTTAATTGTAGAACGGAGATGACAGCTCCTATCAGTCAAAATGGCGGCAGCGTCTTTGGTCCCTTTCTTCATTAAGGTGAAGGAAAGGGAAGGGAAGAAAGGAAGAGGATATGGAACCCTATACTCTGTATATATAAATAGCATTGGCGACTTCCTCGTTTCTAATACGCACCGCTAAGGTCTGGAATACCCTCGTGACGTCTGTCTTTCTCACCATCTTCAAATCAAGAGTGAATAGACATCTTCTAGGTAAGCGTGCTGCGCCTTAGGCTGTGACAATATTTAACATCAGGTATTAACAACAGCCAAGCTAGCCTATATATATATAAAACAAATACATCTAAAACTTTCAACAAAATGTAGGCTGATTTATAACACTGTGTCATCTACATTTTGCCGACCGTCCTGCCCGACCGTCTCCGTGATGGTAAGCAGTCACCGCAACCTATGAACACTTGCGATACTTGAAGTATCATAAGTGCGTTGGCAAAAAGGAACAGGAGGAACGGGATGAAAAAGGAAGGAAACAGAGGGGATGGGAGATTGGGCCTTCGGCGCTTTCACTCATCGCACGAAAAGCAACAGTACCTACTGATACTGTTACTTAACGCCGATTTTCTGTGAGAGGGTAATTCTTCCCTGGTCGACCAGCCCTTTTGTGCTGAGAGAAGCATGGATCTACTACCGGTCTACATAAAATTAATTTATAGTTTAAATCAGTAAATATTCATATAACACAAGCAAATATCAATCAGAGGAAACTTGTTGATTATAATAATGAGCGTATGTAATTAACTCATCCGATCGGTTCATCAGCTTTCAGTCAACAATGGAGGTCGCAGGCTAATTCATACTAATTTAGATCACCTAATAATAATAACATAATATATTAATACAGTGCCACTTGATTCGGAACAATTTATATCAATACTACCTTCTGCCAGCGGTTTCACCCGCGTGAAAAACGATTTTAATACATACTTTTAACGTCTTCTATATTTACAAACTTAATATGAAATCAACAGCCTAAAAATAAGTTTCCAGGTTCTAGCTCTAAAAAGCCTCCGGGTCAGCCTCCGAGTCCCACACCTCCTGTAATATGTCCCACAGTCTCATGTAATATTATAATAATTACAATACATCCTAACGAGGAACAATACTAGTTATAACTCACAGACATAATCTTGCTCAATTTAATATCAGATAAAATTGCGTAACTTAATATTTATTATATCGAAGGAAAGATGATAAAAAACTTTAGAAATAATTTTTATTGAAATGAAATATTTTCCTTAATACATAAAAAGAATAATCATTTAGAATCTTTTTGAAACCCAGCACGTTCAAAATCAGTTTTCTGTTGCTTCGGTTTGATATACCGTAAAATCTTAGAGAATTTGATTTCATTTTAATGATTTTTTCAAGGATATCCGATTTAGTGGAGTGTCTAAAGGCATTCTACACCAACTGTGTTTAATATTTTTTGCAAATTGTTTTCCACTTTTATATAAATTTCTATATCTTTAAATGAAAGCCAGGTGCTCCCACTGATTGGTAAACGATCGGTTGGAAGCAACTTTAAGCACGATCAGTCATAAGATGGGTGATCGCATAGTGGTATTTCAACTAAGCGTCTTCGCGCTTGGGAGGACACGTAAAAAGTCGAAAAGTCAAGTCAGAGGCCTATACGGGCGACCTGAACAACTCTGAGAGTAGGTTGACCACTAACCACTCTATAAGAAGAAGATGTCTTTTAATTATTCTCTAGCTTCTGTAAAACATCTATTTTATTTTTATCGTTTTTTTGTACCATAAAACATGAGACATTTTTGAAACACATAATTATGTTAACTAAATAAAGATCAGAGTATCCTACCTATATTTTAACTAGTTACTGTCAGTTTAAATCTGATGTTCTTACTCCAGCTACAACAACTACTTTTAAAGACTTCGTTATTTGTAGGATCCTTTTATATTGGGACAAAAGTTAAGTGACCACTAAATAAAATTTATTGCCTCTAACGAAAAAATTCTAACCCTATAACTTTCAAGAGCGAAAAACACATAAATTGTTTTCCAAGCTCAATACTTTAAACGCCGACCACTAATAAGATTGTGGCAGTAAATTAGAACTTTGATTTTATTTACCAGAAAGACAGTCTAAAAATAAATAAGCCTCAATAGCTCAACGGTAGAAGGGCCGACTTCGCTCCGTTAACGAGGAAGTCGAGGGTTCGATCCTGACCCCCTTGGGCTATTTTCGTACCCACTATATATATATATATATATATATATATATATATATATATAAATATATAAATTTATTGATATATCTGTTATACACAATGCTGACTAATATTATTGTTACGGGCTGGGATTCACGGATTTGCAATAAAACACCAGATCTTATTATAGGCTCTAAATAGGACTTTAATAAGATCTTCTAGATCACAGAACAGAACTTCACAAAAAAAAGGTCACTGGTTTTCGCACTTGGTCACTTGTAACGCTGGTACTTTCTTCGTTCGTTGCTCCGAACTGAATGAATCAGTCGACGCGCCGGGCCGCTTATATAATGCGGAACACGGGTTCGAGAAAATTCCGTCCACGGAATGTTAACGGCACTTTTCGAGAACACATCTTTCTAGAGCCTACGCGTAACGAAGCAAATAGAAGATTTTGAACCTTATACCCGTGATGAGGTTCTACGTACATGATAAATGCAAAAGTGAGTTCTTAAAATCGACTTTCTATAAATCAGTTCAGTTATAATGTCAAAAATAAAATTATTACTTCGCAGATTCGAAGAGTTCGTTGCGATTCATACAAAATATTCAACACGGTTATACTTAGAAATAATTATTCGAAACTGCTCGGAATCATCCGAGAAAGGCTTTTCTCGGAAAAGAGAGTCAAAGATACTGAAAAGAATAACGAAGTGAAATAATTATGTACGTTATTAATGGATACTTTTTTCTAAGAAAATGATGGAGTAACTTACATTAACGTTGACTGCACAATATTTTCCATTTTCGCGATGAAATATGAAGCTCAAAATTCTACCAACATATTTTAAAAATAGATGTAATCCTTTTCGTATTAATAGAAACATACACAAGAAAAAGGACCCATGCTCAGACCGGAACACTTCGCTGTACGGTCATATAATATATGGTACACAAATAAATATTTACTCCGAGAGGGAATCGAACCCACGACCTGTGGCGCTAAAGGCAGGTTCACCATTTCATGAAACTGCCCTTCAACAGCATCTTATTAAAATAGATATCTTAAAAGATATCAGAGATTGAAAAAGTGGTCCCGGCTGCCGCGGTCGGCGGACGCGGGTGCTGTGTGCCTATAAAACGACATTGATGAACGCGCCTCGCCCTATGGCTAATACTATTAATACTATTGCCCCTCCAATGAAGTTGGAAGCTTGCGTTAGGAGTGGGTACGACAGTAGCCCATTTTTTTTTTTTACTTGGAGAAATGCAGTTACGCACTCGAGCGCCGGGACGGGTGCAATGGCGCAGGAGGTGTGTGGACTCGGAGCCGAGCTCCCTACCCACTAAAACTCCAAGGTCCCATCTAGCGCCATAGTGGGACGTCGCGGGGTCGCCGAAGCATACAACCGCGACGCCCCGGCGCTTGCCCCGAGGGCCCACCGGTGGCGGCAACCTACTGCCGCCATACATACATAATAATACATAAAATACGTATATACAGATATACACCACCGCAGGCCTTTCGGCCTCCACCTTGGGCGGCACCATACTGCCGCCATACATACATACTAATACATACTATACATATATAAAACACTCCACGGCGCTTTCGCGCCCCTCCGACCAGGACCGAAAGGCCCCGGCAAACCCAACCAAGGGAGCCCTGGGTCCTAGGGCTCCCCCCGAGACTAACTTTTTAATGAGGTTATTTCCTCTACGACCGACCGTCGTTATTTTTAAAGAGGTTTTCTTCCTCTACCGCCCGACCGGGGCTGAAGGCCCCGGCTAAGCACCCCTCCGGTGTCGCAGGAGCCGCTCGCTGTCCATTCTGATAAGCAGAAAAGTACCGGAGCGACCCATACGACACCACCCTCCTAGGCGCGGTCTGACGTAAAACGCCCCACGCCCGAACCGTCCGACCCTGTTAGCTTCACCGGGCAGTCGAAGGTGTCACCTGCACAATCGACTCCCGGCTACTGAGCCCCCGGCACGACAAGCCCAGGGTACCGCAGAGTTTGACCTCTGCGGTTGGGGGACGACAGTAGCCCAAGGGGATCAGGATCGAACCCTCGAGTCTCGCGTTAACGGAGCGAAATCGGCCCTTCTACCGAGGCTTCCATTGTTAGTAATATTAGTATCTACATTGCACCCGTGCGAAGCTAGGGCGAGTTGCTAATCTAAGAAATAAATAAGGCATCTTAAACAAGATAAATGATGGTTTATTTCTTTGATTCTTAAGCCATCTACTTACATTGATCCTTCGTTACATATAACGCTTCATTACTATATACATGTATTAACTAAATTTACTTGAACTCTTCTAATTAATTAAGTTTATGTTATCGCCAGTTCTCTGAAATTATGGTTTCCATCTACACTTAAATTATACTTCTCAGATATCAAGGATGTTAATTATTTCACTTAATACTTTTTCTTCTCTTGTTAATTATTCTTGTATAAATTATGATAAAAACTTCTCTTCTGATTCGGGTAACGGTTATTATTATACTTTGTTCTAATCTGTGACTGTGATTGCACTTATTTTAAAGTAAATTCCATTTAAGTTAAACTTCTTCATATAAAATTTTAAGTATATTTTCCTATCCTACCTATCTCCATAGCTTAGCCTTAACACACGCACACACACACACATATACACATACACACACACATACACACAAACACACACACACACTAAAGAAACATATAATATAGACAATGGTTTCTGGGTATTTTTATTTCGTGTTTTACTTTTATTTTGTATTATTAACGGAAGTTTTATTTTTAGTTTTCTTTCTCCTTTTGTTTTATATAATGTATTTTTCTTTTTTGATATTCTTAATATTATAGTTCTGTGTTACGCATATGTACTAATACAAATAAATGCCACATTCAATGGGAAGACGCTAGCTCCCGAAATACAGGCAACTAGTTTGGGAGCTAGGGTTCGTTTATTGTTGCTTTGTATGTGTACCCTAATAAAGATTATTATTATTATTTTATAATGGAAATTACCAGGTTGTAGAGCCATGATCCTGCCAGCAGGAATGGGCCTACTCGACCAGGATGTACTAACATCTCTTAGAAAATCGGCTAACAACACGTTCAGAGCTTGTGGTAACTGTATTGGAATGTAATTATACATTGAATTATAAAGTAAAACAAGAAAAATAATCTTTTCTTTGTGAAAATGAGGCAAACACTAGGTTGGCCTCTAGAGTTGTTCAAGCGTATAGGCCTCTGACTTGACTTATTGTCTATTATCAAGATAACAGGAACGACTTTTTTACGTACCCTCTGTCACCATACCCATTACCCATGAATTTAAAAAGGTTTTTTTATTAATAAAAGCTCGATTGTACGGATCGCTCTGTGAGTGAGTCTTTTTATTTCATTTTGACGAATTTTTAAATTCGTCAAATATGCAAAACCTTATGAAAATATATGCAGTCAGTATTCGAGCCAGTTTTCGTTGTGATCTGTAAAATTTTACCGCGACGTTTGTGATGCAGATGCAGGCAGAATGTTGCATTCCACGGGGATGATGTGAAAAAAGATTGAAAGTTGAAATTTCGAACGTTCTACATAAAGCGATAGCTTATACTTGCGCTTAAATATAGCTTTTAAGCTTTGTAGTTTTATAATAAATTTCATTCTTGTCTGATATCGCGTGGTATTAAACTAGCTTCTGCCTCCAGCTTCGCCCGCGTAAATCTTCTTTCTAACAATATTCGTGGTATTTACCCAGGGTCTGCTTATATACTTATTCTGATTTGACGAGTTTCTTCCCAAAAAGCAAACCAGTTACAACCCACCCACCAGGATAAGACTCACTTCGACTTTTTTCGGTCTGAAAAAGATATTTATAACAAATATCTCCTTTGAACGGGAATGGAACCCACAACCGTCGAGGCTCAAGGCGGGTTCACTACCAGCACGCCACAACGATCGTCACTTCGTCAAGAGGATGAAAGCTTGTATGTTGTAACAATAACTTCTATATAACATTAAATTTAGCTCATTAAAATGGTTATTCAAGCAGGCAAAACCGCGGACATAAGTTACTTACGAAATAAAAAATAGAAGAGATATTTTCTTGTTTCTCTTTTTAAATTTAATTCTATAATTATAATTTGTCAAAAGAATACTTTATAAAAACATTACATTTGGCGATCGGGTACAGAGTTAATGAACTTTCGAAAAATTTTGCCAACATAAACTTGCAAAACAGTATTGTCTTATAATTCGTTTTAGCATTTTTGATTACAAAAATTATTTGTTAAAAGTGAGAATCAAAATTTTGGGTCTTATAAAGTTCAGGCTTTTTTATAAGCATTACACTTCCAAATTTTAAGATACAGTATCTTTTAGAGCTTAAGGATGGGTTTCTTTATCGAACTTGGAAAAGGTTAAAAACTGGACGTTTTTTTTATCTTACTAAGTTGGCAAGCAAGCATACGGCCCACCTGATGGTAAGCGGTTGCCTTAGCCTACGAGTGCTTGCAACACCATTATAAGGTACCACTCAAAAACACAGTAATGTCAAAGGCACTACTGCTTTGCGGCAGAACTGACACTGCGGTGGTACCCACCTAGCTGGACTGTTGCAACATAATACCTGTATGACTGATTGGTGGAATAATCTCTGTGACAACAGCTGGCGATGGGGTCATCACGTCCCGACGCCTTGTATATTCGATGTAGTCTTAATGTACTACAAAAAATTCTTTGCCAATAAATCAAAACAGACTGTACTGTTAAGTGCACGCACGTTCGATCCCGTGCGTGAGAACTCTTAGTTTCTTGCAACCCTTTCATAACCAAATGCTACAAAATAAATCTAAATCTAAAATGTGAGTGAGCTACTTAAAAGACGTTCTTACTTAAAATATAGTCTCTTTTGCCACTATTAAAAGTGGAAATGGTTTTTACAATTATAATTGTCTATAACTAAATTTATTTAGACACCGTTGTGGCGTTGTGGGTAGCGAGTCTGCCTTAAGCCTCGACGGTTGCGGGTTCGATTCCCGCTCGGAGCAGATGTTTGTATTAATCGTACAGGCATGTTTTCCGGTCTGGTTGTGTTTGTCCTTGTCATTGTGAATGTTTCCGGACCCCGACACAGGATATAATTATCCTAATGGGGGCCGTTGAGTGTGTAGCGTTTATTTATTTATTTATTTATTTATACTTTGGACAATAAATATATTATAATAACATTGTCAATTATTGAAACTACTATTCAATAAAATATAAGATTCATCGAATATAAATTATATTGAAAAACCATTACAGAAATAAATATTTTTCTCACTTTTCAAAAGCAATTGATAACCGACACGCAATAGCTTAACATAAATATTTCTTTTGTAGAATTTATTGCTTTTGTGACACTTTTTGATTAGATAAAAGTTGACTATATGATTGATAACGACAGCCATGTCCAAATATTAATATTTCATTTTATAATTGGACTTTTGTTATAAAGTTTCAGCCGATTTGAGCTGCCTAAGACATGAAAACACGAAAACAATTTTGGAAATTGGCATTAATACTTTGACGAGTTTTAATTTATCTCCAAAGCGTATTTTTTAAATATTTTTAAGGTATTTCAATAGATATACTATAATTTATCCAATAATAATAATATTTATTTATTGCCTGCCCCATTCCATTCACAATAAATTAAAAGGTGCTACATAGCATATAAAAAATGTAATATAAAATAGAAATGTTTAACTTACTTTTAAGTATAAAAAAAACTATGAGTTCTCGTAAACATCAGCAGAATAACTTATTCATTTTTTTATTATAGCCTAAGAGTCATCGTAGCTTTGGTTCAATTTTTAAGACAGAGGTTTGAAAAGTAGTGGGCGAATAAAAAGGAAGAAATAGAGATTAGAGAGTGCCTGTGAGTTTGGGCTTTCGGCAATCACACTTATTGAACACAACGAAATAGTGAAACTGGTAGCACTTTGCCCGCTGAGCTAGCCCCTTCACTGTTGCAGAGTTACCAGGTGCAGTGCGTTCCAATCCCAACTGTAAGCAAATCCAGTTATGTCAAAAGCAGGAAAGGCTCCACATATAAAACCGCTGAACCGATGAAGACTATGACGGCAGTTATTGGCTACCTTTTGTCGGGAAAATAAAATTTGAATGGGGTGAAATAGGGAATGAAAGTTTTAGTAATAAATTGTACCAATTTGTATAGAGAAATTTGCTTTAAAAGTTTCATTAACACCCGGTTTCTCGTACTTTGATCAAATTCATGTCGACTTAACATACCAGATATAAAACGCTCATTGGTTAAAGATAATCGATGATCAACAGGCAACCAATGAGCGTTTAGTATTTACTATGTTAAGTTGACTGAGTTTGATCAACGTTCGAGAAACCGGGGGTAAGTATTGTTATTTAGGCAGGTGAAGCTGCGAGCAGAAGCTAGTAATATATAAAAAAGTACACCAAAAATGTCATAACATTAATAAAACACAATCACACGACCGGATAATAAAACTTTTATACGTTGTTTTTTCTCACAGTATATTTTTAATAAAATTTGGCTACAATAAAATCTGTATTTTTAGGAAGACCGTGAAATAATAACTTGGTAGAAATTCTGAGGGACTGATTGATATACGGAATTTATTTAAGACTTTCTTTACGCAAAGGGAAATCTGCTCAAAATATTTTCTTGAGCACGAGAACAGGGTTGTATGTTCTCTCATAAATTTTCTTACATAGGTATAATCCAGTTATAACTTCCAACAGTAACGTTTAGGCCTGGATGACGTATATCAGCATCAACCATCGTTTCGCTGGATGGTTTTGGACACACTTATGAGTATCATGTTGATTTTGAATCGTTATAAGAGAATGGTAAGCCACTGGCGACTTTTAATTAATTATTATTGACTGATTCATTACCTGTACCTTTAACCGTTAAGCTATTGAGTTTTTAGTAGTGCTATATTGACCTCTAGTTTGTGTCAATATAATATTTGACAGTTGAAAATCGTTAAATAAATCACTAGGAACATACATTATATATCTACTAAATAAGGAATTATTAGGATCATTCACAGACGGTGAACTTACGAGTATTAATTCATGCTCCATTCATGCTTAATTATCCCACTTCCCCTAAGATTTTCGCATTTATTCTATTCTGTTTTTTTTTTTAAATAATTATACTTAAGTAATAACTTTATATACTTCAATTAATTAAAAATTTGTTAATTATTTCACTTTATCTTTGCAGTTATATTTTTAACCTCTCAAATCCTCGTATAAATCATCATTAAAACTTCTCGTCCAATCTGCGTTACAGTTAAGATTATATCTGAACTTTTGTATGATCATTAATTTAAATTCATCTTAATTAAAACGAAAATTTAATATATTTCAATTGTTACATCTAAGAATTGAATTATATTAAGTTTTCATTTCAAAATGAAATTATGTTCATGTACATTATGATTACTTATTTTTTTAAAGGTCGTGGGTAGATTCCCGTTCGAAGCTGATATTTGAATCCTTTATGGTACAGGCATCTTTTCCGGTTTGGGTAAGTTTCTTTCTTTTTTTTTCTGTTACAAGTTGGCAAACAAGCATACGGCCCCACCTGATGGTAAGTGGTTGCCGTAGCCTATGAGCGCTTGCAGCACCATTAGTAGGTGCCACTCACGCGTTGCCAACCTCGAGATATTAGTTCTTAAATCTCGTTCGCCCAGTAATTTCACTAGCGTACAATGCCCTTCAAACTGAACACAGTAGTGCCTAAGCACTACTATTTGGCGGCAGAATATTGGACACTGCGGCGGTACCTACCTAGCCGGCCTCTTGCAACAAAAGACCTACTACAAGTGGAATAATCTCTGTTGTGACAGAGGTTATCCCAACAGCGGGCGGTGGGGTCGTCACATCCCGACGCCATTAAAAGTAAAATAAATAACCACTGCAAACTCAACGGCCTCCATTAGGAAAGTTATATCCTGTGTCGGGGTCCGGAAACATACACAATGACAAGGACAAACACACCCAGACCGGAAAACATGCCTATATAGTCAATACCAACACTTGCTCCTAGAGGGAATCAAACCCGCGTCCTGTAGCGCTTAAGGCAGTGAATGATTATGAATTAATAATATTATACGATCTTTGTTAGAGATAGGAAGGGTTTTGTCAAAGTGTAAAAATAACATTGTTGAGAATAAATGGGAAACATCGCCAAACCCTTTTTAGATTGATTAAATATGCAAAACTTTATGAAAAGATAATAGGCACGCCAGCGAGGCTGTACTAATCATGATCAGAGGATACTGCCAACGTTTGTGATGTAAATGCAAGTAGAATCTTATATTTTATAGGGAAGATTTAAAAAACAAGTTTAAAACAACAAAGGACATTTTTTTATCGATTTATCGATTTTTGTAATAGAGAAAAGTTTATTCTGTTTATTTTTTTTTTTTTTTATGTTAGAAGTTGGCAAACAAGCATACGGCCCACCTGATGGTAAGTGGCTGCCGCAGCCTATGAGCGCTTGCAGCACCATTAGTAGGTGCCACTCGCGCGTTGCCAACCTCGAGATATTAGTTCTTAAATCTCGTTCGCCCAGTAATTTTATAGGGAAGTTTATTATTTTATAGGGAAGATTTAAAAAATAAGTTTAAAACAACAAAAGATTTTTTTTATCGATTTATCGATTTTTGTAATAGAGAAAAGCTTATTCTTTTTTCATAATATTTATGACAAATTTTTTTTTTCAACTGTCTTTAAAATTGAAGGAGATTATCGGTTAAATGTGTTTTTGTATGCTACACGATATATATGACGTTTCGAAATAGATTTTGAAGTTATTTATTTATTAGTTAGTTTGTTGGATGCAAATAAGCAATACCATATCAACCCACAAAATTGAAAAACTGAGTTATATATGCAGAAGTGTTGGTAAATGGCTGAAGAACATGTTTCTTTAATATTTGTGGGGTTTTAAGCTTTAAAACTTCTAAAAGGCCATTTTTAATCATGCAATTTACGTATTATGTTAAACGTTTTGGGTTATATTATATACGAAATATGCAGGTTGTTTACTTATTTTTTGTAAAAATAAGTAAAATAACTAACATAAATCTGAAATTGCCAAAAACTTGACCAATACATTAAAAATCATATAAAGCAAGGTCTTCAAAAGTTTCAAACGCGTTTTTCTCGAAATGACATTCGTGTCATGGTATTGCTTATTTGCGTCCTGTTATAAATATCAGTTTCGGTCTGAGCCTTGTGGGTTTCCTCGCCGTACCGTCGCTCTCGGTTATTATCATAACATCTGATAATAATCTTTAACTTTTGGGTAATTTGCTCTTATTCAATCAGTTACTGATTCGTACTTTGGGTTGTGGAGGTCAGATGGAAATCTATCTATGTATATAAAAACTAGTGTTGAAGGCAATAAGGTTGTTTTTTCCTTATAAACTTTTTACTGGATTTCTCGAATAAAAATACGTGCTCAATTCACAAGTCTTGAAATGATATAACTAACAATTATTATTTTATTATTTTAAAGCATTTGTTTCAAGTATAACTTGGTGACGCTTCTAACAATTTTAAACCTCATACTATTAGTAATAAAGCGTATGGCACCGGCAATTTGTACTTGAAGCTCGACAAGAGAAATGGACTGTTTGTACGTATATTATAATGCGTGTAACTATATAAAGGTAAGACAAAGTATTTGGACAACTACTAACCCATCAAACTATGATAAGAGTATAAACAAACCCTAGGTAAATAACCCGGTTATTCCCGGTGAGAAGAAGAAGAATTCTACCATGGTGATTTCATAGCTATAAATTTAAAAGAACTTATAAAGAGTCAGAACATTTCGAAGTATCGTTATTCAAGTCTTGTTTTTGTCGTTTTATTAAAACATTAAGTCGTCTTAATACAATTGATAAAGAATAAGGCATCCATATATTTTCCTATTTTCCCCCTAAAGTACAATCGCGGAATAATTATTTTTGAAAAAAAAAATGTCACAAAGGAAAAACGTCACTAAAAAGTTAACGAACTTCTGGAAATTTTTTACCAACCTGAAAGCAGACTTGCAAATCAGTATAATTTTAGCTTTCGGATTTGCATTTTTGATTATGAAAATCGTAATGAAGGTCGACGAAATTTTCGGCGATTTATAAAGTAACGCTTTTTAAATATAGCCTTTTCAGTTTAGTTACGATTTTTCTGACCTATCACTGTAACTTTGAGAACTAAATCCCGAGTTCTCTCGTTGAATTCAAAAGTGATATTATATTCATTAAACAGGCACTCCCGTTTTATTTTTAGCAAACTTTCGTTTCGTTTAAAAAAAAATCGTAGGTAATGCCTTAAGGGGCTTATAGTATTTTCGATGAAATTTCAGTACTCCATCATACACAATGAAATAATTGTATTCAGTTTGTGTTCGTATTTGTTTGGTGACTACATTCTTTAAAAAAAATGGCTTCGCTGATTTCCATGATTTCAAATTGATATACATATAGAATGGAAGATGTCTAAAGGCGGTTTCCGACTACTGTTTTGACAGCGTATACGGTCCCTTCGGCAAACGCGTTTACACGAGCGCTTCTTTTGGTACTTCAAAAAGCGCGTTCAAACTGATAGCGGCAAACGTCGGTATTATATTTATAACGTTTTATATTACATACTTATAAGAGCTTATAAGCGCGTCAATACTCGTATAAAAGGCTAGCCTGGAACCGCTGTAAGTATAAACTAATTGGTTGTTTTAATTCTATCTAACTACGCTGATGCATGGTTAACTTTGATTTTCATCATGATAAAATATTCACATTATTATTTCAAAATGAATAATAATAATAATATGTCAGTTTTCTGTTAGTCTACGTACGAAAAATAAAAGATTGGCGTCTCAAAGGGAACGTGAATTAGGGATCAAAATTTCATGAATATTTTATATTAAATAGATGTTTTGAATACACGACCAACGAACTGAGAAATCGTTTCGTCTAAATTATTTTTCTTTAAAGAAAAATGTAGAAAATATTAACCAAGTATCAAATGTTACCTAACCGATATTATAAGAGAATGTGTAATTTTGTGAGTTTGGACGTGTGTAATATCCGGAATCACGATCATGAACAATACTATGTCTGTAACTGTAAATAATCGCTACACATTCTACTTTCCAGAAACATACACAAAAGCACAACCACCTGGTCTAGAAAATATGCCTTAATGGTCAATACATACATCTTCCCCGAGTTCCGATCGAATCGGTGGCCGACTCCCAAACTATCACTGCCTAGTATACTTTAAGAATACACTACGTGCAGTCCTTCTTTCGTCCTAGCATTATTCCCAGTATTTTTATTTTACCCAGGGTCTGCTTATTACTCTTATCGGGATTTGACAGGTTACTAGTTTTTACACGGTGGGATTGCCATCTAACATCCGCAACCCTAAGGGCAAACCAGTAACTCATTGGATAAGAGCAATTTACTTATCAAGAGTTAACGATTATTATCAGATGTTATGTGATAACAACCGGGACCGACAGCTTAACGTGCTCTCCGATGCACGGTGGGGAGACCCACACGGACAAACGCCCAGACCGAGACAGAAATTTTAACAAACATCTGCCCGAGCGGGAGTCGAACCTGCAACCTGCAACCTGCAACCGTGCAGTGGTGTGCGTAAATGCATTTCTTAACGAAAAAACACGATCGCTACTGCTACCGCTACCGCTGCGTCACAACCATCGTCAGGTACTTAAAATTATGATGATATTCGTTAACAGTGACGAAAAAAAACTTGAGACCATGGACGGCAAGTTCTACGAGTACGTCTAATCCTCTTGAAAATTTCGAAACAAAGAGTAGTCGGGCCGCTACTGAAATTTATAAAACTTCATATCGTAAAGAGATTTACGTGAATCCTGAATAACTCTAGCACTAATGCACGCTATATTCAAGCGATACTTAACGCAATGATCTTAATGCACTAAACGTGATAGGCTGACTTTCCGCCTGCCTCAAGCTATCGTATAACGCTATATAAGGATATATTATTCCAAGGACCTGGGGTGGGTTAACCAAGGAATGAAACGTCCCTCCATCACAAAGGGAGGATCCTCCGACTAGGCGGGTGATATTGCCTGGTGGGCCGAAGCCCAACGACTTAGGTTGGGAAGTAAAGTGTATATACATACACTTTACTAGCGTAGAAAACTCTGAGAGCGCGATTTAGGATTGCGACGATCTTGTTCGTTCAGTAAATGTCGCTACAGACTCATCAAGATATTTATTTATTTATTTATTAAGGAACTCCAACAGAAGTACATATGAAAATACAAAAAAAAAAGTTTTACACAATACTTAGATGCACCCCCAATTACTGGAGTACACAACATGCCATAAATAGTGTTGATAACTTAGTTAAAGTAAACTAACAAAATTGAACGATAAAAATTAAACAAACACAAAAAGAAAAAATAATAATTTAACTACACAAAAAAAACATAATAATAAAATAGAGAAAAAAAAAAGAAGCTTAACAAAAATAAAAACAGACAAATATTAATCAAATAAAAGGTATAGCATTTATTTTTAAATGAATCAAGACTATCAAAACCCATGTCCACTGATGGTATTGCATGTTTTTGTATTGTAAAGCAAGGAAAATATGTATGAAATTAAAATTTAAACTTTTTGTCGTCGTCCTTCATTTAGTCGTTTTTAATGTTAACCTACTTGGATGAAATTCATAAAGGCTCCAGGCTATCCTTAGCTTAATTTGATTCAAAATGAATATTGATAAAACCACAGGCGTGGTTTTAAATTCATGAAAAAATAATTTAATTTATAAGTTGATTTACCCGAAAAGTATACCCGATATAAAATTAGGCTCACAGGACCATAAAGCGAAGAATAATGCGTATGAGAGCGAGGTATTAATAATATATGGCATAGACTTGCGCCATAAATTCAGTGGACAATGCCTTAGGATCCGCAAACCCCACACGGGAGGCAGACAAAGGTGAGTGAGATAACAGATTAAAAATGTACGAGTGTAAAGCCGTGTTCACACAGACGATCCCTCATTAGTAACTGACAGGTTGTCCTTAGCACGACGTGGATCCATATCAATGGATGTTTAACCCTACCTACTATTACACCGAACCATTCTAAAAATATAACATTTTTCGTGGTTAAAATCAGTCATCCTTTAAATATATTTTTTTTCAAAGTTGTAAGACATACATTGTATTGTAGTGTAATATTTTTACTATTTGTTTAGTTATCTTTAATAACGATTAACGCTAGATAACGATAATGCGACACCTTGCAATGCAGCGGTAGCGAACCTGCCTTAAGCGACACAGGTCGTGGGTTCGATTCCCTCTCGGAGAAGATGTTTGTATTGACCATACAGCCACGTTTTTGTGCTTGTCTTTGTGTATGTTTCCAGACCCTCGACACAGGATATCACTATCCTAATGAGGGCCGTTGAGTGTGTAGCGTTTATATATTTATTTAATATTTGTAAATAATTGAATCCCATTAAATTTTTCATCTTCAATTTCAACCCCTTCAAACACTTGCAATAAAAAGTAACCTATGTTCTTTTCTAAGATCTAATCTACAACCATTCCCAAGTATACTATTATAAGAAAGTTTTAAAATTAATTGAGAAAAAATAATTATAAGAGCTCATTAAATTCATTGAAGAATCAACAAAATTATCTAACTTGGATAATTCAGAATGAATTCTGAGTGGATTTCGTGGTAAAATAACAAATTATTTCTATTAAAATTCATTATTCATTGTAACTTAGTTTGAAACAAAAGCGGTATTTATTATTATGTTGTGACGAGAGACAGTGAACAAAGGTTGGTTCGGCGACTATCGACTTTGAATTTGTTAATTTTAATATTTAAAAAGCTATTTCATGTTTAAAAGATCACTTTAATGGTTTCCATTACAAGCTAGAATTCACTGAAAGAGGCATTCTAGATGTAACACACTATAATACTACACTATCTGCCATAAAAGAGTGTTTTTTCACAGTCATCGCACACCTTTACGGGGTTCATTTCTCTTGATTTTCGTTAGTGGGTACGACAAGAGCCCAGACTCTCGCGTTAACGGAGCGAAGTCGGCCCTTCTACCGATAAAGTAACCTTTGTATTACTACAAAGGTTAATCAATCCTATAAAATCCAACTAAGACTATTAAAATTTTGTATGTAACTAAGATGACAAGCAATCATTCCCTCCGACCTCCGATGCTTACCCCCTGGTAGGGTATCTCAGGGTAAGCATCGGATCGGTCATAGTCATAGTAAGATCGGTTGTCATAGTCTATGAACGCTTGTAACGCTATATATTTGGAGGTGTCATTCACCCATCGCCAACCTCGAGATATTAGTTCTTAAATCTCTTTTGCCCGGTAATTTCACAAACTACAGTGTACCTCAAACCTAGCTTTTTACCTAGTCAGCCTCTTGCATTCAAATGACTAACACTAGTGATTGATGAGCGATATTTTGTTGCGCCAGTATTATAAAATAATAATCATTAGTCAAGTGCGTTGTGGACCACGCACAGTTGAAACTAAAGGGTTCCGTAGCTTAATGATCAAGGACTTTAATAATTATAATAACGAATTAAAAGTGCAAAATAAGTTTTAAGCCTCAATAGCTCAACGGTAGAAGGGCCGACATCATTCCGTTAACGCGAGAGTCGAGGGTTCGATCCTGACCCCTTGGGCTATTGTCGTACCCACTCCTAGCGCAAGCTTCGAGCTTATTTGGAGGGGCAATAGGAATATTAGTAATGCCTTGTAAAAACCATTGCTAATATTCTTTTAAAAATTAAAAAAAAGTTAATTTTTAATTTTTTCAAAGGTAATTTTATAGTAATTATTAAAAGTAATATGAAAAACAAAGTTATGGGAACAACCTATGTTGTTGTCTACGGAACCTTAAAAAGAATTATTGCAAAAACAAAAAAAACCATAACGGTGTAATACGCTGTCGATGAGCTTAAGCCCTCCGAGCACCGAGATAATTTGATTACGTATGCATTAAGTGCATTTCCATTCCCCTGTGGAACGTAGATCTGAGATCTCTTTCAAAACGGACCACATTACTTTACGAATGCTTCAACCGCATATAACTTAGTCTCAACATATACAAATTTAGTTTTACTTATATGAACTTTTTAAATTTTGGCTTTTAATGGTAATTTGCGAAATTTTCTTATTAGTTGCCGGACTGTCTTACAAAAACGTTACCAATCAACTGTTTAAGTAATGTATGTTATACCAAAACCTATCGCTTCCACCTCGAGAAAAGCAATACAAATTCCGAAAAATATATGTAGCCATAAATAAATAAATAAACGCTACACACTCAACGGCCCCCATTAGGATAGTGATATCCTGTGTCGGGGTCCGGAAACATTCACAATGACAAGGAAAAATACACCCAGACCGGAAAATATGCTTGCATGGTCAATACAAACATATTATGCTCCGAGCGGGAATCGAACCCGCGACCTGTGGCGTTTAAGGCAGGTTCGCTACCGCTGCGCCACAACGTCGTCAATACATGCGCCATAACATTTGTAGTCCAATTATTAATTTACTTTTGCAAAATTTTCAATGCCATCATAGCATTAAACGAAGTCGCTTTCCGCGTTTTTCTATATACCCATCCGCTTACTTCTTCTTATCTACGGAATGGATATTGATACGGTTTTCACCAACAGTTCTATAAATTTTCAAGGTTTATATATATGTTGGCGCATGGCGAAGTGTCGAGCGACTCAAACCACAAGCATGGTTGTATCAGCATTATTTTAAATCAAACTAAGCCAAGGATAGCCCTGAGACTATAAAGTCTTAAAATCCTTATCGAACTACTTATTAATGTGACACTTCTTTACAATGACAGCTAGTCAAATATTGTCATTCAAATCCAACGTATTAAATATAAAAAATTAAAAAAAGTTAATTTTTTTAATTTTTTTCAAAGGTAATTTTATAGTAATTATTAAAAGTAATATGAAAAACAAAGTTATGGGAACAACCTATGTTGTTGTCTACGGAACCTTAAAAAGAATTATTGCAAAAACAAAAAAAACCATAACGGTGTAATACGCTGTCGATGAGCTTAAGCCCTCCGAGCACCGAGATAATTTGATTACGTATGCATTAAGTGCATTTCCATTCCCCTGTGGAACGGAACGTAGATCTGAGATCTCTTTCAAAACGGACCACATTACTTTACGAATGCTTCAACCGCATATAACTTAGTCTCAACATATACAAATTTAGTTTTACTTATATGAACTTTTTAAATTTTGGCTTTTAATGGTAATTTGCGAAATTTTCTTATTAGTTGCCGGACTGTCTTACAAAAACGTTACCAATCAACTGTTTAAGTAATGTATGTTATACCAAAACCTATCGCTTCCACCTCGAGAAAAGCAATACAAATTCCGAAAAATATATGTAGCCATAAATAAATAAATAAACGCTACACACTCAACGGCCCCCATTAGGATAGTGATATCCTGTGTCGGGGTCCGGAAACATTCACAATGACAAGGAAAAATACACCCAGACCGGAAAATATGCTTGCATGGTCAATACAAACATATTATGCTCCGAGCGGGAATCGAACCCGCGACCTGTGGCGTTTAAGGCAGGTTCGCTACCGCTGCGCCACAACGTCGTCAATACATGCGCCATAACATTTGTAGTCCAATTATTAATTTACTTTTGCAAAATTTTCAATGCCATCATAGCATTAAACGAAGTCGCTTTCCGCGTTTTTCTATATACCCATCCGCTTACTTCTTCTTATCTACGGAATGGATATTGATACGGTTTTCACCAACAGTTCTATAAATTTTCAAGGTTTATATATATGTTGGCGCATGGCGAAGTGTCGAGCGACTCAAACCACAAGCATGGTTGTATCAGCATTATTTTAAATCAAACTAAGCCAAGGATAGCCCTGAGACTATAAAGTCTTAAAATCCTTATCGAACTACTTATTAATGTGACACTTCTTTACAATGACAGCTAGTCAAATATTGTCATTCAAATCCAACGTATTAAATAGGTTCTATAGTTGTTTTTTTTTTTTTTTTTTTTTTATGTAAGAGGGGGCAAACGGGCAGGAGGCTCACCTGATGTTAAGTGATCACCGCCGCCCATGAACATCTGCAACACCAGAAGGCATGCAGGCGCGTTGCCGACCTTTAAGGAAAGAATAGGCTCTACTCTTGAAGGTTCCCAAGTCGTATCGGTGTAGTCACTCGACACTAAATTTCGCCATATATAATAATACCCAATAATAAAAGCTAAAAAAAAAATTTAAACATTTTAATTCATATTACCAGTCGTTTAAGAACTAGTTATGGCTGTATTTATAGCACTCGCTCGTAACCCCTGATACAGTAATTTCATATTTTATTTTATTTTATTATTATTATTACAAACAATGAAACAACCGATAGAAATCTTTACCTTTATATCAAAACGGTTACTGGGTTGCTCATAAAAGTTATATCTTTGTGTAACAACTTCTAATCTTTAATGTATATTGGAGTAATAGACTAGCACGATAAAGAAGGTGGTGATAATTGTCATAGTATCTAGTTAAATGTTATAATTATAATTATAATGTTTTATTTAAAACATAATTTTTACGGTAGGAGAGCCATCCTTCTCTCAGCACAAAAAGGCCGGTACGACCGGGGAAGTACTACCCTCTCACAGAAAATCGGCGTAAAGTAACAGTATCGGTAGGTACTGTTGTGTTTCGTGCGATGAGTGAGAGTGCCGGAGGCCCAATCTCCCACCCCCTACGTTCCCTTCCTTTTTCCCCTTCTCATCCTCTTCCCTCTCTCCTGTTTCTTGGGTTGGCAACGCGCTTATAATATTTCAAGTATTGCAAGCGTTCATAGGTTGCGGTGACTGCTCACCATCAGGCGGACCGTATGCTTGTTTGCCAACGGTCATAATAATAAAAATAATAAAAATATAAAAAAATAGAATTCAAAACATTACTTACAAAAAAAGAAAAAAAAGAAATTAGTTCTTAAATCTCGTCCGCCCTGTAATTTCACTAGCGTACAGTGCCCTTCAAACCGGAACACAGTAGTGCCTAAGCACTACTATTTGGCGTCAGAATATTTGACACTGCGGTGGTACCTACCTAGCCGGCCTCTTGCAACAAAAGACCTACCACCAGTGTGACTGATTGCACTGGTGGAATAATCTCTGCTGTGACAGAGGTTATCCAACAGCGGGCGATGGGGTCGTCACATCCCGACGCCGGTAAATTATCTATTAGGTATTTATCTGTTCTTTAGTGATAAGAAGTGGTATCAAGCGCCCGAGACTTCATCGTTTTTTGTGTCGATGTAACAGCGACCGAACTTCATAGGATCGACTACTAAATAAATCTGATTGCCTGACAACATCATCAAAATCACACACACTTACATAAATACACATAGTTTTTTATATAAATGTGCATACTGATAAGTAGAAGACAATATAAGCATGCGATCCGCCTGATGGTGAGCAGTCACAGCAACTTGTGAATACGCGCGTTACTTGGGTTACTTTTAAGGGATGGGAGAGAAGAAACCAGAAAGCAAATAATAATGGAGCAGATGCATCACTGCTTGAAACGCAACGGTATCCACTGTTACCTTACGCCGATTTTCTATAGGAGGATAATACTTCCCCGTTCTAACCGGCTCATTTGTGCTGGGAGATTAAAAGCTTTTCTATATGCACAAAACCTACATCTGCTTTAATATTATTAAACAGATAAAATTTTAAAAACGTATATCGTATTTGATAAATATTCTCCGCTTACAAAGAAGAACGCCCGCCTTCCCCGCCATTATGGTAGGTAAGCATGCAACGATATCATTTTAGTTTTCGGATCGCTTATTTTAAAATATACTACGAAATTTTATCGCGTACCTTTTACTTTAGAAAATTGTATAAATTTTCCTTATTCTCTGACGAAATTATGTAAGGTATTTACATCGAAATTTCTTTCACTTCAGGCATTTTGTTGTTTATTTTTAATATTTACTTTTAAAAATCATTTATATACGCTAGTGAAATTACTGGGCGAACGAGATTTAAGAACTAATATCTCGAGGTTGGCAACGCGCGAGTGGCGCCTACTAGTGGTGCTGCGAGCGCTCATGGGCTGCGGCAGCCACTTACCATCAGGTGGGCCGTATGCTTGTTTGCCAACTTCTAACATAAAAAAAAAAAAATAAATAAAAGATTATCAAGCATTGTTTTTTCTGTCCGATGCTGTTCGAAAATTCTTATTTAGGCAATTAAAATAAACTGAGCAGCGGCCCTTCAGATAACATGCATTAATGTTGAAGGAGCACCAGGTATTCATTGAAATATTGTTTGTCTGACTTCTTCACATGCATATAATAAAAAGATGTATGTTGTTCGTTTATCCAGTTTATGGAGTTTCTTTTTTTTTTGTAGATCTATTTAGTCTTAAGTTTTTTAGTAAACTAATATTCTTCGATTGAAATGGCAATTAAAAAAAATTAGTACATACAGATGGACGGCAAAGTAGATGAAATAAATTCGTAAGATCTCGTTTGGGTATGGAACTTATGGAAATATAATAAATATTAATAAAATAAAATAATAAACGCTACACACTCAACGGCTCCGATTAGGTTATTTATATCCTGTGTCGGAGGTCCGGAAACATCCACATGGACAAGGAAGGACATACTGTGTACCTGGTACTGTGTACCTCGAGAGATTCTTATACACACCCAGAACGGAAAACATGCCTGTGTGGTTAATACAGATGCGATCTGTGGCGCTTAAGGCAGGTTCGCTACCGCTGCGCCATAACGTCGTCAATAAAATATGAAATATATTATTATTTTTAATATATTTTTCTGGAACAAATAAACACATTGGCTTCAAAATTCAACAAAAATACATAAACAAAAAATAATATATAATATAAATCGCCTACCTTAAAAGTTGTTTCCGTGTTCATTAAATTGTACAAAGTTATCTTAAACGATAGCGTGACGCGAGCTATTCTTGCTGTAATGATACTTAAAGTTGTCATGCATTTTTATTTCTCGGTTAATGGCATAAATAAAAATACCTCGAATTTCATGTTTCATTCCACATGAGAGCCGTTTGGAAACAATAAAATGTTTGCGTTGAGTACTCTATTGCATATTTATCTGAGAAACATTTTATTGTTGTAATTACCTTACCTTACCTTACCTTACCTTAGAACGGAAAACGTATGTTAGGGTTCCGTAGCCAAATGGCAAAACCTTATAATTTCGTCATGTCCGTCCGGCAAAAACAAAAAAACATTACTTAAGATACACCAAGATTACTTAGAGTTTGACGCCTAAATTAGGATTTCTCCCTATTGTACCAAACGTTGGCTAGCCTCATAAGAAAGAGCTAATTATGCGCGACACTGTATCCACATTGCGAAGGGCATAAATAGTTGATTCAGTTAGGGTTTCTTTTAAGCTATTGCATAGCTTTTATCGCGGGCTTTGAGCGCGGCGACCGAATCAAGAAATTCCGTAACGAAAATAAAACCTTACACCCCCCACTCCGCCTACCATGTAGCTCGGCCTAGCGTTCTATTAACGTGTATGTATATGGTAGGACTGTACGAATCGCACGGATCGAGACGAGCTGATCAGAAATACGTGTTCTTTAATTTATTAATTTTAAAATATTATTAATGTTATTATTATATTATAATGTTATATTATTATGTTATTTTTATATAGTATTATAATTATTATTTAACCTTTATTATTTTATTTATTATAAGTGATTATTCAAAAATTGCTTATTATTAATAATAATAATTAATATAAAAGAATACTATGCAATAGCTTTAACGTGGCAGTTCCCGAGTGCCACAGTTGGTTTTTTGTAATACAAAACAAACGCTTTCTATATTTTCATGTTGTTAATCATCTAGGACAAAACACACGCTCAGCAAGAAACACGTTGTACGGCGCACACTCATATCAAAGCTTTAAATCTCAGTTAATTCCATCTTGCGAGTTTGAATTCTATTCTTACGCCATTGTACTTCTATGAAAGATCTCGAAAGCGTATATCAATGCGATTCAAGTAAATCACAAGACCGATAAAACCGTTGTTTGCATACGAAGATTGTTTACATCCATTGCGAAGGTATCGTCTGTATTGAAAGATGTTGTATTTTTAAGAGACTATATGAAATATAGCGTTGAGCTGTTGATAGGTTCACAATATGTCTCTTTATACTTTTACATACTTCTTCTTTGTGTGCTTCGTTGATAAAGGTCGTGCTTGACCTAAAGAGTCTTCACTCATATATATCGTCGTATAGCTTCCTTGAAATTCAGGAACGTAGTAGTAGCGCCATGCACCTCCCAACACAAATGGGGCGTCTCGACCGGGGTAGCACAATCCTCTCACAGAAAATCAGCGTAATGGCCTATACGGGCAACCTGAACAATTCTGACACTAGGTTGGCCACTAACCACTCGATAAGAAAAAGAAGAATCGTAAAGTTACAGTATGAGTAGGTATCCTATCCTTCTATCCCTCGGGTTGGCAGCTCGCATGTGATACTTCAAGTATCGCGTGGGTTCATAGGTTGCGTTGACTGCTTCCAATCAGGAAAACGGTACTATGCTTGTTTGCAAACCGTCATAAAAACCAATTAATTACATATTTATTTAAAAGTTACTACAGTCTAGATTATTTTCCATTCGCATTTTCCATCTCAAATAAAATAAGATTGTTCTCAAATATAACAAAGAATTGAATAGAAATTGTGCTTGCTTTTCGAATTTGCATCCGATCTTCGTCTCGGAACACAATACCTCACTTTCTCGGTCCCCGTATGACGATTGTCTATCTTTGCATCTGGTGGTTCTTGAGAAGCTGGTTTTAGATATTCCTACAGTACTATCAGAATTACAATGATTCTTTTTAAATACTGTTTGAGTTTATTGATTATGTGATATTAGAATACAATTTTATTTGTGAGGGATGCTATGCGTTTTGTTTTTTTTATTTGAAGTTATTTCATGCTGTCGTTTCCAAGCCGAATCTAAGCAAATCGATTTATAGCAATACTTTATTTTCTTGAAGTGGTAGTGAAACTGCCTTTAACGAAGATTGGGAGGTGCCTTTTAATTTGCCTGAAAGAATTTAGTATTAACCTTTATTATAAACCTTTTACGCAAAAAAAGTGTAAAATAAACCAACATAATAATTACATTGTATTCTATATCTTTTAAACTGCTTATATTATTAATTATAATATTATTAATTTTATAATAGAAATACAAATAAACTTTTTATTCCTAGCTTGCAGCTCCGTGAGGCAATTCTTTTATGGTAATTATTATACCTTGCGTATTCGTATTTTTAACAAAATTCTAGAATATTTACTGGAACTGCCAATAAACAAGTTTAAATTCACATAAAAAATTATATTTTTATTAAATTATTATTATGTTTTAGTATATTACTTAGTAGAGGAATATTTTTCTGAATCAGATTTCAAATTTTTAAATATTTATAACACAATTGTAAACCAATCTCAATTTGAAAAGAGTAACTATGGAGTATCTTGCCGGTTCTTCGCGATAGAATCAGCTTTCTCAACTGGAAAATAATTTTGATTTTGATTTTAAATAATAAAGTCAAAGTATAAACTTTCCACGACAAAACATACTTCAAGGTGTAATTCCTTGTTAGAGTCGAAACTTTCCTAACACAGAACGTATAATTATCGGAGTAAGAATTGTGTTAAATATCAAATCACTTTCCATTTTATTGTAACCTAGCATCTGCTCGCGGCTTCACCTGCGTGTATTACTATTCTTGAAGTGGCTGCTTAATGCAATACAGAAATAATAAGTTCTGTTTTTTCAATCGAAAAGCCTAATGTCTAATTTATCTCTGTACAAAATTTCATCAAAATTGGAGTAGTAATTTAGGCGTAAAAGACAGACAGATTTATTTTCAAATTTGTAATATTAAAAGTAGGAATTAAACACATCAAATATTTATTGATTTATTATGTATCTAGTTTAAACCAACAATCCAAATTTCTACCTAAGCTTCGAACAAAGCAAACAATCAGCGGTTCAGAATACATGATTGTATTGTGAGTTATTTGTAGATAAAGCATTACAAACTCCATCCGGATTCGCTCAACTAACAATTGTTTTTGAGAGATTCACCCAAACTACGTCTAGATATATTTGGATATGTGGATACCTAAGCTCCGTCCACACATACGAATTAGTTTAAATTAGCCTCCTAAGTTTAATTTGTTAAGAGTTTCTAAACCGGCTAAAAAAGGCAAATATTGTAAGTCTTTTTTGTATACAAAAACCGTGAGTCACAATTAAATAATTTAAAAATAGAATAATTTTGACATCTACCGGTATTAATGGTTCAGCTTTTGTTGCATAGAGTATGCTGACAGGGGCAAAATTTATATTGTTTTTGTGTACGTATGAGAAGAAGTTGGGAAATTGTTTGCTTAAAGCAGGAATAATTTATAAGCTATACATATTTATTTTGATCTATTTTTGTGTGTTTTAAACTTCCAAAAGACACAAATATCTGGGGTACCTTCTGCCCGGGGCTTCAGCTGCAATGAGGGATATTTAGATCATTATAAATCGTTATACATAGAAATAAATAGTTTTGCACAAACTATTACAGCCATTCAAGTTATGTTTTCATGAAAAAGTAGCCTAAGTAACCATCTCCACAGTCCCACCTACAAAATTCATCATAATCGGTTCAAGGATTTAGGCGTAAAATACATAAACGAACAAACACATTTTCGGATTTATAATATTATCTGGGATGTCATCTCTCTTGGGAACACACCTTTAGTTAGTAAACAGGTTGACTAAAATAGAGGCTTTCAGTTCAAAACTTTGAATACAAAAATATATTTCCACATCTATAAAATTGGATAATAAATGCTCTCAACTAAATATTCAATAGTTTGAATATATCAAATACACGAAAAAAATTTGTCTACTTCAGTTTCTCGCTTGAAATAAATTTAATCAAACAGAGCAATCCGAACAATTTGTTTTATTTAATTTAGAATTGGAAATGATGGTCGTGTATATTGAAATATGTTTCAGCTGCGTTTTTGTAACAGAACAATTCAATCTTGATAGACAATGAAATATTATTTGTATTATAATAAATGAAGGTTGGTTTTTGGTGTTTTATATTGTTTATTTTATTTCATGACGGTTGGCAAATTAGCATACGGTCCGCCTGATGGTAAACAGTCACCGCAACCTATGAACGCGCTTGATACTCGAAGTATCCCATGCGCGTTGTCGTCACACGGAATAGAAGGGAAGGTATGAGAAGAGAAAAAAGGATGGGAACAGAGAGGGTGAGAGAATACGTTGCGCTCTCACTCATCGCACGAAACTGTTACTTTACGCAGATTTTCTGGGAGAGGATAAATTCTGTGATCCCAGGTATAGCCAGCCCATTTATTCTAGGAGGAACATGGCTCTACTACTTAATAATCACAGAATATTATTGAATTGAAGCCTCAGAGTCTTCCCACCGTGCCTCGGAGAGCACGTTAAGCTGTGGATCTCAATAATAACATGACATCTTTTCTTTGATTGTTTGCTCTTATCTCTTGTTTTGCACTTAGGTCGAAGGGTTGCGGAGGTCAGATGGTAATCGCTTTGTATAAAAACTAGTAACCTGCCAAATCCGGATAAGGGTAATAAGCAGACATTTAAAAAGCTTTGAACTAATTCTCATTTTAAAACTGTTTATTTTTTATTCACATTTAAGCAGCTTTTAACCAACTTACGACCGTTAGGCGAGCGTTGCGGATTAGATCGAGGCCCTTGGCACATTATCGTATCTACTCTTAGCGCAAGCTATGCAAATATTTTGAGGGGCAATAGGAGTTTTAGTAATTACTCGAAAAAAGCTTTGCTAATATATATAATTTTTGTAAATTTTTTTCTATAGAACTAATTAGGTTCCGTAGCCAAATGGCAAAAACGGAACCCTTATAGTGTCGTCATGTCCGTGTGTCCGTCCGTATGTCACAGTCATTTTACTAGGAGACTATTGGCTCTATCTATACGAAATTTACTAAATAGGCGTATTTTATGAACCGCTAGAGGGTTTTGTCATGAGGAAGACTATGACATCCAGAACATGACTGATACTAATAGCAAATCAGATCTTTATATTTGTAGAATACAATTTTCAAAAGAGGCTGTGTATAAAGAACTAGTTTCTTTGGATGTATCCAAAGGCTCGGGCATTGATAATATTTCTCCTCTCTTTCTCAGATCAACCGCTCATACCATATGTCAACCATTACAGTATATATTTAATTCCTGCTTACTAGAAGGTACTTTCCCAAAAGTCTGGAAGTCAGCACGTATTGTCCCGATATTTAAGGGAGGTGATAAATCTGAAGTAGTTAATTATCGCCCTATCTCCATCTTACCCGCTCTGTCGAAGCTCTTTGAAAGATTGGTACATAATAGTATATATCCATCTATCCATAACATCATCATACCGCAACAACATGGTTTCATGAAACGCAGATCTACTAATACTAATTTACTGGTTTATACAACTTATCTTTTTGAAAGTATGGACAATAATAAGCAAACAGATTGTGTATACACTGACTTTCAAAAAGCTTTCGATAGAGTGGATCATAAATTACTTTTAGACAAGCTCGCGTTTAACGGTATACGAGGCAATTTGTGGCGGTGGTTCAAGTCTTATATTATGAACCGCACTCAAAAGGTCGTATTGAACGGTTACGAATCTGAATTTGTGCCTATAAGCTCCGGGCGTGCCCAAGGCTCAATTTTGGGCCCACTTTTTATTTCTAATATTTATAAATGACATTTCTGACTGTTTTAAATTCTGTAATTTCCTACTCTACGCTGACGACCTTAAAATATATCACACCATCGAGAATTATAACGACTCAGTAAATTTTCAATGCGACCTCGATCGTTTTTCAGCCTACTGCGCTAATAATAAACTAAGTTTAAGCCTTCATAAATGTAAGGCAATTACTTTTACAAAAAAGATACATATAATTAAATTTAATTATACAATGTGTAATGTGCATTTAGATACTGTCCAGTCAATAAAAGATCTTGGTGTCACTTTGGACTATAAGTTACATCTAGATATACACATAGACAAAATAATAAGTACTGCTTTTAAAATGTATGGATTCGTTATGAGATCCACCAAAAACTTTAAGCGACCATCCACCATTCTTTACCTCTACAATTCTTTGGTAAGATCACAGTTAGAATATTCAGTATCCATCTGGGATCCATTATACAATAAATACAAGGTTAAAATGGAATCCGTTCAGAATAGGTTTTTGCGTGTCATGCATTATAAATGTCATCATAACTATCTTTCTTCCAAACAGCTATTAAAAAAATATAACATTCTAACGCTTGAAAATCGACGTAAATTACTAGGATCAATGTTGTTATATGATATATGCCATAATAGATATGACTGTATTCCTCTAGTTAATAAGATCGCCTATAGAATACCCAGTAGGACACACTGTCGTAAACCCTGTCAGCCATTTGCAACTACCCGTTGCCGCACTAATGCAGGCAAACGTTCCCCACTGTATCGCCTTGTTCAGTGTTTTAATAATAATTTCTACTCAGTAGATATTGCGACATTGCGTCCTAGTCAATTTAAAGCTAAGATTATAAAACTCTTGGAGGAGTCATAAGACTCTGAATTTGAATTATGCTTATTATTAAGAGCTTTGAATTATATACATTCTATTCACTTATTATTTTACTAATCTTTTTTAAATTTATTTTTTGTTGTTTTTGTACACTGTTTTTCCTATATCCATTGTTTCTTTAATTTTTAAGTCAAACCTATATCGCTAAATTTAAAAAGTTAAATGATAAAAGGTAATGTCACCCGCTTGTATGCGAAAACTTAAAATAATCTGTGGTAAACGGTGTTGGTGACATAATTAGGCATTTGTTTAGTTATACTACTTTTTTTTTTTTTTTTTATGTAAGAGGGGCAAACGGGCAGGAGGCTCACCTGATGTTAAGTGATCACCGCCGCCCATGAACATCTGCAACACCAGAAGGCATGCAGGCGCGTTGCCGACCTTTAAGGAAAGAATAGGCTCTTCTCTTGAAGGTTCCCAAGTCGTATCGGTTCGGAAAGACCGCCGGCGGAAGTTGATTCCACAGAGTGGTTGTGCGAGAAAATGTCTTCTAAATCGCGCTGTTGTGGATTTCCAGACATCGAGGTGGTATGGATGGAACTACTATATACTACTATATATATATCTGTTATGTTACTGTTTGTTTATCCAAATAAATTAAAAAAAAAAAAAAAAAAAAAAAGTCTAAAATATATAAAAATTAAGGGTAGCAGTCCATACATGTAACTGGAGATTGAAAAAAGAAATTTCAACGTTTGGCAACGTGTGCGATATCTTTGGATAGGTCCTTCAAAATGATAACGAGGCTTAATTTTGACATTTTTCATTAACTCAGTAATTGTTGAGATATGAGCTCCTAAAGTCATAAAAGTCATGTCCCCTCTAACTTTTAAACTATGGGATTTTAAATTCTAGCAAAATTTGAGGTTATAGAACATCAAATGAAATTTCAACCACATTTGGTTTGAAGAGGATAGGTCTAAAAATTTTAGAGATATATAAGTTATTCCCATAACTTTGTTTTTCATATTACTTTTAATAATTACTATGAAATTACCAACCTATCTTTGCGGTCGGTTTTAATTTGTTATTATTTTAAATTCCTTAAGATTCTTCATAGCCAAGCTGCGGAACCCTTTACTTTCGACTGTGCGTGGTCCACAACGTACTTGACTGATATTTTTTTTCTAAATTATTTTTCTATAATGTATTCGACCTTCTTTTCTTTAAGACATTCTGAAAGCCTTATTTGTGACAAATAAAATAAATCATATTAGGTACATTGTTAGACATTTTATTTTCTTGAGAGGAAATAAAACGATCAAAAGTAATTCAATTGTTTATTCTTCAGTACATTCAAAGCATTGTCAAGTGCCTTTAGCCTACCCTTAAAATAATATATACATTATCGTAACAGACAAAAATGTTTATTTGAGTCTAGACATTGCTTTTGTAAATAATAAATGTTATTATTGAGTTATGGTTAATGTTTTATAAGAAATTGATTATAAGAAATGACAAGGCCATGCTATAAATATCAGTGGTACAGTTCTTAGCCGTGCTTGAATAATATTTTCTGTTATAGATGCTTTGGAAATTAAGGTAAAATTATATAGGTTGTATATTCAAAGGTACGCAAGATGGCTTATTGGAAAAAAAGTTTGTCTTTAAAATTTTTCGGCTCGACGGCTCCCTTTAGGATTGTAATATCCTGTCCAGATGTGTTTGTGTGTTTGTCCATTGTCCAGAAAAACACAGAAACATAAACATCTAGACCAGAATGCAGCCTGTCTGTCTGTGCCTGAAATAGCTGTCTCACGAGGTAATTGAATCCACGACCTTAAGTGCTTATGGTTGGATGACTCAATTTTATTTTAGCTGGATTTTTACATCATAACAGAGAGTATTATTTCAAATAACTTTATATTAAATATCTAATACTAGCGTAAAAACCTCGGTGTGGTAACACCCTACACAGTCAAACATCCGTCTCTGACAAAAATATAATTTTATCATTTTTTTCTACAAAATTGTCTTTAGAATTAGTTTCCTATCTATTCATTTCGACATGAGAAATTTTAAATATGTTTTCTTTCAAATTTATTTCTCGAGAACTTTAAAATTTCTTATCTCGAAAATGTAACTTAACTAGAATTTAACTTCGCGATATTGTCGGCGTATTTTACATCTAACTCACTGGGAACCCCCAAAACTATGTTCAGATCACTTGCAAGCACACTTTTTCACTTGAAAAGAAAATTCTAGTAAAGCGTTTGTAATTTAAAATGTCTTCACCAGTATATGCTCCGTGAGTGGTGCTGCAATGTTTGGTATCACATCATTACTTTCAACAGTTTTTTGTTTTCTGTGCATTGTACACTTTTTTTGTTTCAGTCCTGTTTCAGATTTGTTATGCGTCGTCTTAATTTGTGTTGATATTGATAAGTTTCGTTTTTTTACAGCGCATGTTTTAAGATTACAGCTACTACTATCAACTTTAGCACTCTTTTCAGTCGTCTCGTCCCGTTCATCACTTTTAATTTCGTCACCCTTAACTTTTTCTTCTACTTTTGGTGTAGTATCTTCTTTTTTATCACTGGCTTTGACTGCTAGTTGTGAGTGGTCGAAGCACGTTGTTGATTTCTGGACATAAAAATTACTCATGTTAATTTTGAAACTATATTAACTTGCTAAAGTCAAAGCTGAATCGAAAAGTATCTTTAATAAAGTTAAAATTAAAACTTCAGCTTGACTTAAACAAATGTATCAATTTTTAAACAACAAACATTTTATTTTATTTGCAATCTAAAATGTTTTTATAGTTTTCTAAGATGCTCATTTAATTAATTTATCAGTAAATATTTGTTGTTCTCGAAAGTTCTGGTTGCTTACGGTCGGGTTGACAGCCTTAGAATATACGAGTGCGCGTCCTTCCAACTCAAGGCGTAGGCGCCAGTCGCGCAGATACGTGTGTGCTGCCGCCGCGCTCGGCCATCCGCGGCGCCAAGTGTGCCATCTAACAGGAATTATAAATTAAGATAATTTGGATACCATTGTGATACGATTCTTTGCATCCTAAGTTATCGGTCTCATGTCTCGCGATATCATTATTATACATAAAACTAGCTGTACCCGCGGCTTCACTCCCGTGGTCTATTTACATGCATGTATATTTATTGTTGCGTCAAAGAAACAAACGAACAATTATTTCGCTTTATTATTATTTGCTGATCCATTAACTCACTTTATCGCATCGCCCGCCCGCACTTTCTTTCTTATATCTCGGATTCTATATATCGTATTGTGATATTACATAGTCTATACCCTTCCTCAAGACATGAACTATCAAATCCAAACAAAATCTTGAAAGCTTTATAATTGGTATTAGATTATCAAAGTTCTTGTAGCTTTCGTTTTGTTACTCTAACCAAGTGGAGAATTGATGGAATTGATGCTGAACAATATGTCTCATTGCTCAAATAAAAACAAATGATTTTACTAACAATACACAAAACATAACGTTATTTTATTGAATTTCATAGCAGGTAAATATAAAATTTGATATATTAATGTTAATAGATAAAATCATAATTATATATCACGACCACGAGAAACCACAAATTTATATCCGTTAATATGATTTTGATCGTACCACGCATTGTACAATTTAAATAACATAACCAATAAATTCTATAAAATAATGTATCAAAATAAGACGGTGATTAATATTAACAAATTGATGTTAAGAAAAATCAGCACTATATTCGAAAATAGTTAAGTCAAGTCAAATGAAATGACAATGACATGGGCTGTTATAACCTTAACAAGTTAAATTTATTTTTGAAAGAATATTAATTTATAAAGTTATTTTTTAAAAAATATTGCAAAAGAAACATCCATAAATATCAATTTACACAAAGAAAGTCTGTCAAGAAAACTTAGCATAGAATTTCAAATAATAGGAATCAAATACCAGCCATCAAAATAACGACCAGACCTTTATTAAAAAAGAGATATAGAATGCTACAAAGATTTTCAAATGTCATAAAATAAAGATATCTTTTACCTGGTTAGCAGTTGTAGTGTCCTGGACTTTTGACCCAAACTCCGATACATAAGTGCTGTTGATCGGAAAGAGATCAAATCTCCTCTGACCGGCTTATCCACGTTCCGATTCCGGAAACTGAGTCTTGTTGCTTCTAAGAAGTACTTTGCTGCGGCTCCCGGTAAACCTGTAAAAATTTATAGTAAGGAATTGTCTGTTTCCATAATTGTTAGATCTTCTTTAGGGTTCCGTAGACAAATTGCACACAACGGGAAACGTATTATTCGTTCTGTCCGTCCGTATTTCACAGTCGTTTTACTCAGAGACTATAACTTAGTTAGAATTTAGGAAATAAGTGTATTCTATAAACTGCAACACAATTTTGTAGTGAAATAATAAAATATATTAAAACTAAGAGTAGCAGTCCATACTGAGGGTTCAAAAAAATTATCTTATTGCAACGTGTGAGGATCTTAGGTTTTTAAAAATAATATGGAACTTAGATTTTGAATTTTTTGTTTAAGTTTTTAAGATTTAACGGGAACGTTTGTTTTATGTAATATGTAATAATTTAGTATTACCATTATAAATTTTAGTTCGCGATTTCTTTTTAATATTGTCATATTATTTATTTTTATCTTTTTCTTTTTAGTTATTTTTACAAATTTATTTCGTGAAGAGTTATACTTTCCAAATGAAATATACACTGAAATAACAAAGACAGATTGAAGCTTTTAGTGTAATAAGTAACACTTTTGCCGTCGATACAAACAATATTAAATATATTGCTTGTATTACTGAATAAAATATTAACATTGTTATGAATTATTGAATTAAGTTAAATGGTACAGCTTTGTTACTTAAGAAAAAAATGGATAAAGAAATTAATTGCTCGACCTACAAAATAATCCTCACACAACGTTGATACGTTAGGTAGCAGTATTCGTACTACTGCATGATTAACATTTTTGTCGCCTTCCTTTTCTCTCCACATTCTATTAAGAACCCTAATCGGTGCTACTTAACTTTTAATTGACAGATAATTTGTTGAAATCAGCCAAGTCACGCAATCAAGTCATTTAAAAATAAGGCTATAGATATAAAATATACTTGATAAACGTTATCCCTCAGTCAGTCAGATAAAATCATAAAGATGGATGGTTGGATGGATGGACGGATGGATGGATGGGTGGAGGATGAACCTTACCTTTCGTTCGTAACCAGTTCCCATACAATACGTAATGTTCCCAGTTATTTGGCTCCAGCTCTAATAGTCTTGTCAAAATCTTTGGTTTCTCAGTTTCCGGTTTCAATGATAGAAGTTCCACGTGTGCTTGAACGAACCGTGGCTGTAACACTATGCAACGTTCCAGCATTTTGATTGCTTGAATGATGCGACCACTTTTTCTGAGAAAAATAGTTCAAAATACATCTTTGTTCAATATTCAAAGATGGTGGAAAAACTTGAGGTTCCTTAGCTCAAGGTACAAAAGGAACTCAATCTCTCAATCTTCCAATCTCCCACCCCCTCTGGTCCCTTTCTTTTTTCCCTTCTCATCTCGTCCCTCCCGTTCCTTGGGTTGGCAACGCACTTGTGATACTTCAAGTATCGCAAGCGTTCATAGGTTGCGGTGACTGCTTACCATCAGGCGGACCGTATGCTTGTTTGACCACCGTCATGAAATAATAAAATAAAACTCATCGATTGTATGTTCTTTCTAACTCTAAAAAATAATTTAAAAAAATATGTTGCGTAGTAATATTTTATTCCATTTTAGTTTAGCGAACGCAAATATAACCGTAGTTTCTAGTGTCCTTAAGAAAAACTGTGGAATACAAATTTAAATTTGCCGCATACAAATATGATATTAAATAAAAATAAATATTTCATTACAAACAATACGCTTGGTTTCAAATTTAGATGTTTTTGATAAAAATGTGAATTGAATCTTCATTGAATTTGACATTGTTGGAACTTGACTTTTAAATTAGAAGCAATTCATTTAGATATTGGATAAGCTGGACTTTTAAAGAACCGAGCTGACCCCTTGAGCTATTATCGTACCCACTTCTAGCACAAGCTACGAGCTTTTTTGGAAGAGCAATAGGAGTGTCTTTAATGACTTAAAAAGCATAGCTAATATTCTTGATAAAAAGTTAAATTTACAGCGCGGTGATTGTTTTTAGAAATGTAGAATGTGACTATCAATAATATTTTTGAGTTATGAATATATACCATTTTTATAGTTTTAATGAGTTTCATTACTTCGGTTTCATCACTGCGTTGTAGTGACTGCATTGTAATGTAGGTATTGCCTATTTCTACCGCATTGTATATGTCGCATACCAGAAGTGAGGTTATTTAAAAAAATATGCAGAACCGCTGAACCTATGTAGGTCATCAGTTCTGCTATGCTTTTAAGCACAATCTGGGGGCACGGCAGTGCCCCCGCCAAGTCGAGCAAAAAAGCGGCACTGCCGTACTATCCTTTTCTCGAAGCACTTCAGGCCATTTTCGACGCTCTATAACTTCGTTGTGGATAAAGCTATAAGCCTGAATTTTCAGTAACCGAGCAGGCATTGTATAGACACGGTATATTTCAAATTTCATTCAATTTGAACCAGTAGTTTTAGAATTATAACTAGTCAAATTTCTTAATTTTGTCACTCACTGACTGACCGATCATCAAAACTCTAAGGCACTTCTAACAGACATGGAAGCTTCAAGTTTAGAATATAATTAGTGTTTAGTGTATAAGTAAAGGAAAAATTAAAATATTTTGTAATTTCGCTCCAGTTTACTAGATACACCAACTGCATAAATAACTTTGTAATCGCCTATAAATGTATAGGATTACAAAGTTACATTTGCAGTCAGATACGTACTTATATATAATTTCAACCTCCTATAACTTCGTTGTGGCTAAAATTAAAAGCCTGAATTTTCAGTAACCAAACAGGCATTGTATAAACACGATATATTTCAAATTTCATGCAATTTGAAAGTGTAGTTTAAGAATAATAACTAGTCAAAAATTTCTTAATTTTGTTACTCATTGGATGACCGTCATCAAAACTCTAAGGCACTTCTAGAAGACATGGAAGCTTCAAATTTAGAATATAATTAGTGTTTAGTGTATAAGTAAAGGAAAAATTAAAATATTTTGTAATTTTGGTCTAGTTTACTAGGTACACCAACTGCATAAATAACTTTGTAATCCCATATAAATGTATAGGATTACAAAGTTACATTTGCAGTCAGATACGTATATATATAATTTTCAACCTCCTATAACTTCGTTGTGGCTAAAATTAAAGCCTGAATTTTCAGTAACCAAACAGGCATTGTATAAACACGATATATTTCAAATTTCATGCAATTTGAAAGTGTAGTTTAAGAATAATAACTAGTCAAAAATTTCTTAATTTTGTTACTCATTGGATGACCGTCATCAAAACTCTAAGGCACTTCTAGAAGACATGGAAGCTTCAAATTTAGAATATAATTAGTGTTTAGTGTATAAGTAAAGGAAAAATTAAAATATTTTGTAATTTCGCTCCAGTTCACTAGATACACCAACTGCATAAATAACTTTGTAATCGCCTATAAATGTATAGGATTACAAAGTTACATTTGCAGTCAGATACGTACTTACATAATTTTCAACCTCTTATAACTTCGTTGTTGCTAAAACTAAAAGCCTGAATTTTCAGTAACTAATTAGGCATTGTATAAACACGGTGTATATCAAATTTCATTAAATTTGAAAAAGTAATTTAAGAATTATAACTAGTCAAAAACTTCTTAATTTTGTTATGCATTGGCTGACCGTCATCAAAACTCTAAGGCACTTCTAGGAGACATGGAAGCTTCAGATTTAGAATATAATTAGTGTTTAGTGTATAAGTAAAGGAAAAATTAAAATATTTTGTAATTTTGGTCTAGTTTACTAGGTACATCAACTGCATAAATAACTTTGTAATCCCATATAAATGTATAGGATTACAAAGTTACGTTAGCAGTTACATTTGCAGTTAGATAGGTATTTAAATAATTTGCGACCCCTATAACTTCGTTGTGGATAAAACTGAAAGTCTAAATTTTCAGTAACTAAACAGCCATTGTATAAACACGGTATGTTTCAAATTCCATTCAATTCGAATAAGCAGTTTAAGAATTATAACTAGTCAAAATTTCATAATTTTGTTACTCACTGGCTGACCGTCATCAAAACTCTAAGGCACTTCTAGCAGACATGGAAGCTTCTAATTTAGAGTATAATTAGTGTTTAGTGTATAAATCAAGGAAAAACTAAAATATTTTATAATTTCGGTCCAGTTTTTTAGATACACCAACTGCATAAATAACTTTGTAATCCTATATAAATGTATAAAATTACAAAGTTACATTTACAGATAATCAATCAGTGTACCTGTATAGTATACACATAATATAATGAAATAATAGGTGTATGTGGGTACCTAGATAATATACGATTACATTCAAGAAGTGGGTAGAAAAAATAGGACTTTCTACAAAAGATAGGAGATCCCATAAAAACATAAAATGTAAAAAAATTGCCAGTCTCCTCAAAGCAGTTCTTCTACTACAAAAAGTGGTGAGATCTCATGTATAACTACGCCTGAAACTTGTCAGTTTTACGAATCTAAAAGTATTTGTGTGAGTAGAATAAGTTGCCGTACAACTGGCAAGTTTCAGGCGTAGTTATACATGAGATCTCACCACTTTTTGTAGTAGAAGAACTGCTTTATGAGACTAATAATTTTTACATTTTATGTTTTTATGGGATAATAATATTTCAAAATTTCTTCGATTTTTAAACAATTTTTTCGAAAATACAATTAAAGGCTGCCAGTGACATGATCAAATAATTCGTATTCGCGCCGACATATATAATTTATATTAAAATAAATTATAATAAATTTAAAATATATGTACATATACGAATAACTACTGTTTTAATATGGTTTCGTATTGCGGTTGAATAATATTCGTTTTCAAAGAGAAATACTTAATGAGTAAAATAAAATGTAAAATAAAATTTCACATCCACACAATGACATATTAAAAATATTTTAATCAGTTATTGTTAATAGAACTGCTAGTTATTATAATAATTATACTGCAAGTGCAGACATGTTAATACCACGCTTGTTTATACAGAAGTGGGACTGCTACACAAAGAGCTTATCTCCCGTTAAGAAGATTTACATCCAACACGCTGGGCTACTGATATATCTTAGTATGTAAGGAAGTACTCATGACAATTTTCATAAGGGCGGTTTCACACCAGCGTTTAATACAAGAGTATAAGATGATTTTTCGAAGCATGTATAAGTGCGTATAGGCGCGCCTTTTACTACGCGCGCAATTATTGCGGGCGTTGACGCGCTTGTAAGCTAGCTTATAATTTCCTGAACGTTCACGTTGGTATAAGCCAGTGGACGCGCGTTCGGCTTTTTGAAAAGCGAAATAACGATCTTGGAAGCTTACATATATGTCGAAATTACCCTATATGCTACAAAAACGTAGTCTAAATCCGCCCTAAATAAAAACAAATTCGAAACACAAATTGATTTATTTTAATTATTGTAGCATGTGTCGCTGTGGCATACCGCAATGTGGCATGTTATTGCTCCGGCGTAAACGAAGCCTCGGAAACGCAGACACAAAATAAATAGCTTTTTCATGTAGCATTTGATATATGCGACATTATAATAGATAGGCAGTTACTCGTATATCAATTATGAATTCACTATTAATAATTTAAAATATATAATATAGTATATTATAAAAGTTATTTTTCTAAACTATATTTGTAATGCTAGGCTTAAATGCCAACTTGGTTAGATACCATTGTAGAAGGTGAAGATCACGTCGGGCGTCATCACTGTGAAGGCGCGACGTGAGAAACGTATCCAACACGACGGGAGGATCCTCCGACCAGGCGGGTGATATTGCCTGGCGGACCGAAGCCCTGGGCTGAAGCCCAACGACTTACGTTGGAAAGTTGTATATATATCTCAAGAGCGTAGGAAACTTTGATAGCGCGATTTAGGATCGTGACGTTCGTTGATCGTCCATATCGTTGCGTAGTATGCCCTGTAGGTGTCGTTGTAGCTTGATGCGACATTGTGACAATCTTGTCTTTCTATTGCGTTACATCATGTTGAGTGTAGATGTCGTTACACCATCTTACCTTGATGAAAAACTCTTGAAGTGACTACTCGTCAGCCAGCGTATAACACAGCGTATAGTTGCATTTTGCAGGTAGGCAGCGCGAGAATTGCTAGTTCATTTTGACTGATGCAACGGTATTAGCCGCTTTCGCTTTTGGACTCTACTTCCACTAACCATCAGGTGGAGAAGAGACGAGACATTTGTACCCCAGGCTAGTTTTAAACAACCTACTTTCCTATCCTACTTTAATATAATAAGTGTGAAAGATTGTATGTTTAGATGTTTAGACGTTTACTCAATCACGCAAAAACACTAAGCGGTTTATCCTGGAAATATTTTTGGCCCCTGTGGAATTATCAAAAACCATGCCACAGGACGTATTCAATTGAAATTCAGTATATGGTCCGTTGTAGTAGGTATTTAGTGTAGGTACAGCGGACGAAGTCGCGGGAAGATGCTAGTTAAAAAATTAAGCCAACGGACGAATCGGTTACATAATTAAAAAATAACTTACTTGTACAGCTTTCCGAGGTTGTAGTGCGCGTTCACATGGTACCTGTTGTGCTTTATTGCTTGAAGGAAGTGCTGTTCAGCGCTGTCAGCACTTACGAGAGTACCGATGTTATTATGGGCACTGGCGTATGTTGGCCATAACCTTGATATGGATAAGAAATTTAGATCATTAAGTCCAAAAGAAAATGTCATCTTAACCGTCTTCAAAAGGGAGACGGATATAATTTATTTTACATAGGAGGAAAAAGACTATAAGTAAATAAATAAACGTTGCACACTCAACGGCCCCCATTAGGTTAGTAATATCCTGTGCCGAGGGTCCGGAAACATTCACAATGATAAGGACAAATACATCCAGACCGGAAAATACATACATAATTGCTTCCATGGTCAATACAAACATATTATGCTCCGAGCGGGAATCGAACCCGCGACCTGTGGCGTTTAAGGCAGGTTCGCTACCGTTGCGCCACAACGTCGTCAGTTTAAACTATAAAACATAAGTACACAAAAATAATTCACATAGGTACAATGATTGGAGACTTGTTTTATATCATCCTCACTCAGATCATCCTAAATTCATATGAAACCCCTTCATTAAACCCTAAGAAATGAAAAATATAAAACTGATAAATTGATAGTCCCTTGTTTTTTTAAGTCTATTAATAATGTAGACAAAATGTAATAGCCCTAAAGTCAGTACATATATAAAATAAACCGTATAAGGATTTTATTAAAGTCGAAAGTCCATTAAAACACGAATTATACTTATGAGAATTACCCACTGTTTTCCTTTGCTGTACTTAAAACTGTTCATGGTTACTAGAACAACATTCACAGAACAAACATGAGACAATCCAACTTATAAGCTAAGATACAACATTAGGAAACTAGTTCGCAATAACACGACAGCTGAACTAACACCTATACTCGAGTTACTGGAAGCGGTTCGTACCTCAAAGCTTCTTTGTAATGTTTGATAGCGTTGTCTTGTTGTTCCGTCTCACGGAGAAAGTTCCCGAAATTGTAGTGCAGTTTGGCGTTTTGAGGTAAACTCACTAAATCCGCTCTGAAACAAAAGACATTTGGGTGGTTCAATGGATATGCCTTCTTTGAGTTACGGCTACTTGAGCGATGTCACGGGTGTTTTGAATTTTCTTAAGGTTATACATATTCTGAAGAGATCTTTTCAAATTTAGAATTTATACAAGAAACAACAAAGCTTTAGCGTTTATTAAAATGATTATGCAAAATTCTTGCATAAAATATCTCTTTTGTATGAAAGTATTCAAAGAAAGATTTTGTACTATTCTTTTTAAAGAATATTGAAAAAAAAAATCAATAATAATACTCATACTACCCCTGCAAATAAGCTTGTAGTTAGCACTAGGAGTGAACACGACAATAGCCCAAGGGTATCAGGATCGAACCCGCAACTGTCTCGTTAGCGGAGCAGAGTCGGCCCTTTCTTCCATAAGATTAGTAACACTCATATTAAAATACAATAGTAAAATGTTGCAAGCATTTAAACGCTAAAGAACCCTTTAAGCCCTAACCCTTTATAAAATAAAGGTCCACGAGAATTGCGAGGTCACCAGTAAATGCAGTACCATTTTTTAATAAGTACATAATAGGATCTATAATGTAGCACGCATTGAGCCTCAATAGCAATTAATATCAACGGTAGAATGGCCGGCACCGTCAACGCGAGAGTTCAATCCTGACCCCTTGGGCTATTGTCGTACCCACTCCTAGTACAAGCTCCGAGCTATATAAAGGAATATCAGTAAAGTCTTTATTTTTCAATGCAATATTCTAAAAAAATATATTTAAAATGGTATCTCCTTTTCTCTTAATGTCAGAAATTCTAATATAAATATAATTAGCAATAATTGGCTTCATAAAATGTAAGCAAGGTTTTATAAGGGTTTGAAATAAAGAAAAATTATAAATAATTAATGAGATATTACTCCCGATCGTATTCCCAAGTCTCGGAATACAAGCCAATTATTTTTATGAACATCTTAATACAATATTCCAATTATTAGGAACTGGGTTTTTTAAATCATTATAAAAATATAGGAGTACCGTCTTCCTTAGCCTACGGACACTTTTAGCATGAATGGGACAGCTCGTCAGAGGGTGGAGGTGGAGGGTCTTTCTAATGGTATATGAACATCAAGTTTTTGTATTGCGTTTTGTTTGATGAGAGTCCAAACTCTCCAAATCCCGTTTTTTTCCTATGAGTTACAGCACTCTTATAACTCTTCCAGTGTTTACAGCATCTTTGAAATACCATGACCACTTACCATCAGGTAGTTTATTTAATAACAAGTTCTTCATTTTTGTATTAGTATTTTCATTGAATACATACAAAAGTAGAGGATTCTATTTATTTTTACTTGGTATTTCTTTTTTTAGCTTATCTTCATTAATTATTTTATCTTACAATATTGAAAAATATCATTGGAATTAATGATATTGTAATTTTTATATGGCTTTTTGTCCTGAATAATAAACCCTAACAAAATGGAAGGCTCAATCTCTCCCCCCCTCTGTTCCCTTTCTTTATCCCTTCTTATCCCTTTCCTTCTTTCCCTTGGTTTGGCAGCGCATATGTGATGTGCACTGCTGATACTTGAAGTAATACAAAGTTAACACTTCAAGTATCACAAGCGTTCATAGATTGTGATGAGTGCTTACCATCAGGAGGACCGTATGCTTAATCGATTAAAACAATCATGACATTTAAAAACTGAGAAGGATATGGAAGTACGTAAATCTCTTCATTCACTGAGAATATTTCCTGGCGTATTGGTCTAATCTCACAATTACAGTTTCAAAACAACTATCAGAGCTAGCTTTTTAAATGGGTCATTCGCACTCTGGAACAATTTGCGACTAAACGTCGAAGGAAATGGACGCGGGGATTAAGCCGGTAGCCGGCACTTGACTCGACCGCGACTACGTAATAGCCGGATTGGGACGTTTATGGCCTAGAAAGTTGACTTAGGTTGACTTTGAATGAAAACAGAGGCTGTTCTGTTATTTTAATGAATTGAGATAATTCTAAACCATTTTTTGTTTAGGAGGAAATGATTAAAGTTTTCAGGAACGAGATGGTCAGTAAATAGTACACAAAAAGACATTCCCGATGACGCCCATATCCGTGGTTCGACCTCGTTGTTAGTCACACGCTACCATTATTCGATTTTATTTTGCAAGCTTGTGACTAACTTCGTTTCGTTACGCTAATGTTGAGTTAACGAAGAAGCACCAGCAAACCTTTGGACATTTCGTCTGTATGAAACGGCCTGTCCTTATTATATATGTAGTAAGTCTATGTATATAGTCAGTGTCAAGATTTTACCAAAGCTGAAATCGAACCAAGTGCTTAAGGCAGACTCCCTACAACTGCGTCAATATGCCCTTAATCGTCAACCTAAGATTAAAGCGTAAAACTCAGTAACTTTTATTTGATCACAAAAGATACTCTACAATCATTTATATTATTTTCGAAGACTCTCTGAATAAATAATGATATTTACAAACAGCGTAAAAGTGCCTTATTAATATTCAAAAGCGACGTCCGAAGTAATCAGATAGAAATGAAATTGTCGTTACAAAACATCTAGAGAATATTTTTTTTCTTCACTGTAAGTATAAGAAATATTTTTCTTGAATTTATTACAATTACTCCTGGAATTATATTTTGATTTAATAAAGGCTCAATAAAAGCCGAACAGTTCTTTTTATGTAATAAATATATTCATATTTATTATGTTTTCAGAAATGTAAAAGTTGAACAGAAAGTTAAACTTAAAATAATATTTGAAATGAAAAAAAATACCTTTTCTCTTCGTCTTAGTAATATTTTTACTAATATTTTAAGTAATCCAGATTGTATACGTTATACGGTTTTGCGAATGATCACTTAACTTACAAAAGATTGTAGTATGTTAATATAAAATAGATCAGTTTTTAAATTTAGGGTACAAGAAAAAGAGGAGATGGACCTCAAATGGCCAATACCACGCATTACAACACAACACTATAAATAGACAAGATCGTCACAATAATAAGCTATTGATGTTATAGCCACATCTACATGGTATACGCAACGATATTACGTTTTAAGATCGTTTATTTTCCCATAAGAATTAAACAATTCACTTACATGAGAAACAATAATATAACTTAATATAACGTGTAATAATTGGGTACATTGAACACTTGCAAACAACCTTTTGCACTAATTTAAAACTAACTATACAAAATCTAAAAAATGTGGGTAAGTTCAAAATATGACAATAGAATTTATGCAGAATAAGCATTACTGGATGTGTCTATATTAAAAATATTTTACGTGCATCATGTGATCATAATAATATAATAGTTTGAAAACTTTGTAAGCTAAGTCATGACAGTATATTATATTCATGCTACATAGTATTTTGATATTGAGGAACATGATCGTCGCAATGTAGAATCGCGCTATTGTTACGCGAATCGCGAATACGTTGCAAACTCTGTTCAACGTTAATTACTATATATACAACTTCCCAACGTAAGTCTTTGGGTTGCGGCCCGCCAGGCAATATCACCGGCCTGGTCACTTGTGTTGGAGAGATTATACGTCATGCGTCGTACCTTCACACTCACAGTATCTATGGTCAAAACAAACATGCGTCCTAATCAAATCCACGAACATCTTTAGGTAGACGACCAGCTTTTGAAAGTTTTTTTTACTTATAAATTTTGGTTGAAATTGTAAATAAGCAATTACCTTTAAAATATACTTTTCCATATAACAATTTCTTCATATATCATGTCTTGTCATAATTATGAAACGAAAGTTGAGTCTTTGCTATTAAGACTTGATTAGGTCAGATAATCTTACCTCAATAAAGTTGCACGATCCCTCCAATCAGCATTCCTCCTATGTGTCCTGGCAACTCCACTAGCTGCCAAGACTGCTAGTCCCACAATCAGAAAGATTTTGGACCCCGGCTTTGAGTACCACATTAATTGTACTCCATATGCAGTTATGATAACACTTCCAACACTAAAAAGAATATTTAATTGGTAATTCGATTTTACATAAATATTAAATACCTATTATTTTAGCAATTTTGATATTTTTTTGTGCTACACAGAGTATTCTAGTGACGAATTCATTAAGAGCCTATATTCTTTAAACTACACAAGCATAGTAACAACATAACAACAAGCTAACATTTGTTTTTAGAAATGTGTATTGCTGTAAGCTCTACTGGCCTTGACGCCCGCAAGATGGGACCTAGTACTCAGACCCTGCCGTGAAAAAGGGATATCCCTTATGGGGATGCCTGATGCCTAGGATACCTCCTACAATGTCACAAGCATAACAACCAAGATCGGAACAAATGTCATTACTGTGCATCGTTTTTTAACGTACTTATAGAACTTAGTTACAATTTTAGATCTTTGTCGAAAAAGAAGAAATACAAATTGGACGCAAATAAGCAATACCATGTCAACCAACAAAATTGAAAAAACTGAGTTATATATGCAGAAGTGTTGGTAAATGGCTGAAGAACATTTTTCTTTAATATTTGAAGGTTTTTAAGCTTTAAAACTTCTAAAAAAGCCATTTTTAATCAATTTATGTGTAATGTTAAACGTTTTGGGTTATATTATAAACGAAATATGCAGTTTGTATACTTATTTTTGTGAAAATAAGTAAAATAACTTACATAAATCTGAAATTGCAAAAAACTTGACCAATAATTAAAAAAGAGTTCATTTAAAGCAAGTTATTCAAAATGTTCCATTGCGTTTTGACATTCGTGTGGGTTGACATGGTATTGCTATTTTCGTCAAATTATGCCTCTATAATTAAAGTGATTTTAATTTCAAAATTTACCTCGGTATATACAAAACTCGTTCAGCGATGACAAAGCCAACAGTTACGAGTAAATTGCTGGCTGGCACGAAGGGCACCACCAATAGTAACAAGCCAATTACAGCTGGCGTGTGTCTCTGGACCTAATCCAAAAAACAACTATTAGAGCCTATTTAGTTTTATTGTCAAAAAAATAAGGCTGCTCTTCGAATAAAGCTGTGTGAGGATAGGGATGGATGTTTTCGTTTTTGTTACAAGTTGGCAGGCATACAGCCCACCTGATGGTAAGTGGTTTCCGTAGCGTATGAGTGCGCTCAACACCATTAGTAGGTGCCACTCACGCATTGCCAACCTCGAGATATTGGTTCTTGAATCTCCTTTGCAATTAAGTAATGCTTAACCTATGCACTAGTGCTTGGTGGTAGAATATTTGACACTGCAGTGGTACCTACCTAGCCGGCCTCTTGCAAGAAAAGACCTACCAGACGTGTGACTGATCGCACTGGTGAAATAATCTCTGCTGTGACAGAGATTATCCCAACAGCGGGGGATGGGGTCGTCACGTCCCGACGCCGGTAAGATTTGTTTAGAGCCAATAGAATCATTTACCAAGCCTCGCTCTGCCGAGGCGTTTCTATTGGAGCTAGGCTGAGCGAGGATAGATAAATGAAGAATGATTCTATTCGTTATTTCAAACGTATCCTTCACTACGCATCATCGCACATTTCTGGGAATGCATCCTTATAGTTTTCACTGTGACTCGTTTACATGCTATAAAAACATTGATATAAAATACCGTCCCTGATTCTGTTTCTGTGTCTGTTTGTCGTTTGTTTAGTGATTCCTTGACTGAATGTAAAAAGATTGATGTTTAACAAACACATTTGGATATCTCATTGATTTAGGGATATATAATTGGTTTGGAGGATTGGAGCTTGATAATGCCTAAAGATGGACAGCATGTCTAACTTTTATATTTAAGTCACAAAAAGGTGGCTTATTACAAAATGCTAGTTACTAATAAGTTAGTAATCCGTATAACAATATAAGGGTAATTTTAATTATAGCCTTATTTTTAATAAATAATAAGACGATTACTATTTATAACAAAATCAAAGAGATCACAGGTAAATGACGTAGCTATATTAATATAGACAATAATATAAAGACATATTTCACTCAAAAATTATTTTCGTATTGGCTGGGTTAATATTTGAACGATTAAAAAATACCAATTCCGATTCGTTTGATAATATATTTATTCAAAAGCGATATATCTTTTACGAATATTACATTACGTAAAATATTATTAAATTAAGAATATATAGTTACGTCATATATAATTTAGTAATTCCATTAAAAGACTTTTTATATTATAAAGAAAAACCTTTTAAAATTTAAAAGTTCTAAGATATAATAATAATAATAAATTCTACACACCCAACGGCCTGTTAGGATAGGGATATTCTGAATCGAGAGACCGGAAATACACACAAAGACAAGGACAAACACACCCAGAACAGAACACATGCCCGTATGGTCAAAACAAATATCTGCTCCGAGCGATAATTGAACCGGCGACCTGTGGCGCTTAAGGCAGGTTCACTACCGTTGCCACACAACGTCGTCATATTAAGACAGTATTAGAATTTTAAAAAAAAAAGTAAAATTCTACTTTATTATCTACCGTACCTCCAAGTCAACAACACATCTGTAGCACAAGAGCAGCAAAGCGCCAAACGCAGCGCAGGTGATGAAATTCCTCGGATCCCAACCGCTGGTTATGAGAGGAACGGAACCCATCTGCCAGTCGTGGCTGAGAGTCCAGGGACAGAGAAGTAGCCACCAGTTAAACGCGGCCAGATAGCAGAACGTCATTAACCTAAAACAATCAATATTATAAGATATTATAAGGTTATTATCAATAACATCTGATAATAATCGTTAACTCTTGATAAGTAAATTGCTCTTATCCAATGAGTTACTGGTTCGCCCATCGGGTTGCGGAGGTCAGATGGCAATCGCTCCGTGTAAAAACTAGTAACCTGTCAAATCCGGATAAGAGTAATAAGCAGACCCTGGGTACATAAAATACCGGGAATAATGCTAGGATGAAGAATCAATATTATAAGATTGTTAAAAACAAAATTGAAATTAACTGTCCCTTTAATATGGTAAATAATTACTCGATACGTACGTAATTATAAAATTAAAAGTTTTTATTTTAAAAAAATACGATTATAAATAATTTCCAAATTATTATGTTGGTGATAATTGTGATCCAAAGGCATATTTTTTTGTTTCATACAATTATATCCTGAATAATAAATGCAAACGTTTGTTTCTTTGTTACACGTCAGGAATAATCAACAGCGCAACATAGCCTTCTAACATAAACATTTTGCAACATTATGCCTGAGTAGAGAAGCTGCGCTTATAATACCTAAGCTGCAGATGAAAGCTGCGGTGAGGTGCTAGATAGAATACATTTTAATTCTTTATTATAATATACATCTTTCATTGCCAACTTCGAGAGAGTGGTTCTCAAATCTCATTTGCCCAGTAATTTCACCAGCTACAGTTACCTTCAAAACAAAACAAAGTAATGCAAAATACACCGCTGCTTTGCGCTAGAATATCTAACACTGCGGTACCTACCTAGCCGGCCTCTTCCAATGAAAGGCCTACCACCACTAAACCTAAATTTCTTGCTATAAAGCCATGCAGTTTTTTTTATTCTCAGATATTCTTTTATGTCCAATGTTTGAAATAATAACGTATTAATGATTTGAAAATTCGTATCCAAAGTCATTGGCGGTCGAGTTAAAGTTTATCCAACGACTCACAATAGAAAACAAATTAGAACCAAGTTAGAAGTTGGCAACAATACAATGGAACGTAAATTAATGCCAAGCGAACCGGGGTGAAGTTTACAATGCCGTATAAATTATGAAGTCCTTCGGTTTAGAATATTAGAAGAACTTTGAAAAGTTTTCACTGCTAATTTTATTTATTCTTGGAGTTATTTTATTTGAATTATTTATGTGATTAACTAATTACATTTTAAAAGACAGGATGATAACAGATAAAAAAAACAGTCTTCTTCTTATCGAGTGGTTAGTGGCCAACCTCGTGTTAGAGTGGTTCAGGTCGCACGTATAGGCCTCTGACTTGACTTATCGACTGTAATCAAATTGATAGCAGCCGGGAGGGACTTTTATGTGCCCTCCGAAGCACGGAGACGATCAGTTGAAATACCACTATGCGATCACCCATCTAGTGATCACCCATCTAGTGATAGACCGCGCCTAAAGTAGCTTTACCCACCGATCGTTTACCGATCAGTGAGCGCACCTGGCTACGAGCGTCTCAAAAGAAAACGGTTAACTTATAATTTAAAACCACTTAGCATATAGCGCATTTAAGTACTTGTTTTATTGTTCGAAAACGGCTATTATTTAAATAGCGCACTATATGATTATATTATTTTCGGCGTCGGGATGTGACGACACCATCGCCCGCTGTTGGGATAACCTCTGTCACAGCAGAGATTATCCCACCAGTGCAATAAGTCACACTGGTGGTAGGTCTTTTGTTGCAAGAGGCCACCGGCTAGGTAGGTACCACCGCAGTGTCAAATATTCTGCCACCAAATAGTAGTGGTTAGGCATTACTGTGTTCCGGTTTGAAGGGCACTGTAAGCTAGTGAAGTTACTGGGCAGAGGAGATTTAAAAAAATAAATATAATAAATTAATATCTCGAGGTTGGCAACGCGTGAGTGGCACCTACTAATGGTGCTGCAAGCGCTCATAGGCTACGGTGACCCCTAACCATCGGGTGGGCCGTATGATTGTTTGTCAACTTGTAACATAAAAAAAATATGAGCTTTATTTTCACAGACAATGGCCCAATCTCTCACCCCTCTACTCCCTTCCTTCTTTCCTTCTTATCCCTTCCTTCGTGTTCCTTGGATTAGCAACGCGCATGTTATACTTATCGTATCGCAAGCGGTCATTGGTTACGACTGCTTACCATCACGCGGACCATATGCTTGTTTGCCAACCGTGATGTAAAAAAATTATATTTTTATTTTAACCACAAATCAATGAACTTCAAAAATCAACTACTTATTAATTGGTAATTTAGTCATTCGTTTGCCAAATACAGCAATTTCACCACTCGAAAACTCACCGCAAGTGAAAGGTACAGTTTTGTGGAAGTTATAGCTTTCGATTCTGCTCGTAGATCATAAGGTTGCGTGTTTAAAGCCCATCGCGGCCACCAATTATGTTACGATTAAATCAAACAGTGTATGCTTATGTATACAACGATTCATTATATCTATACGTATATACAGATAAATAAAATTTAAGTGTCTTTTCACTAAATGCATATCAAAGTATATACGGTACTTACATTAAAAAATCTCAAATTTTTGTCTGTGTGTCTGTTTGTTCCGGCTAATCTGTGAAACGGCTGGGCTGATTTTAACGGGGCTTTCACTGACACATAGCTAATGTTACTAAGAGTAACTTAGAATTTATTTTTATTTTATATCTACATAGTTTACTATCGCAGTTTAATATGCTATTTATCAAAATAATTGTATAAATCTAAGTTTAAAATACGTCTAGAGATTGATGGGACCCAAGTTTTTTATACATGAAATTAATGTTTGACAGGTAAGAAAATTTTCTATGGGAAAATAATATTGTTGTTTTTACTAGTTTCCATTAAATTTTAATTCCATTAAGTTAGAAAATTTAGTCTTCCCTGGATTTCCACAAATTACCCAAATCGGTTCAACCGTTCTCGAGTTTTAATGCGACTAACGTACGGCAATAAATTTTATTTATAAAGATAGAATTATTTCGCTTAATTATTAAAAATGAGGATGACATATTAATTAATATAAATATACCTCTACAGTTTTTAATATAAAATGTATATCACAAAATGATAAGTTTCAAAATTAAAAAATTGTTACGAAAACCAATTTTATATAGTAGCATTTCACAGATTAAAATCTGGATGAGATTTTTGATGACCCCTCAACAAGTTTGAGTACGCTACAGTACGTCGAAGAATTAATTGCTAAAAATTTAATTTCCATATTTCGTAGTAAATTTTAAATTAATGCTTGTTAGCATAATTATATAATAATTTGAAAACTAAATGAAAAAATAATTTTGTATGAATTATATCTTTTGACAGGAAATAAATAATAAATAAATAAACGCTACACACTCAACGGCCCCCATTAGGATAATTATATCCTGTGTCGGGGTCCGGAAACATTCACAATGACAAGGACAAACACAACCAGACCGGAAAACATGCCTGTACGATTAATACAAACATCTGCTCCGAGCGGGAATCGAACCCGCAACCGTCGAGGCTTAAGGCAGACTCGCTACCCACAACGCCACAACGGTGTCAAATACGGTGGAAAATAAATTAAAAAGTTAGGTTTTTTAATTTTTTTTTTACTGTACAATAATACTATATGTAATATAAAACTGTACAGTGTATTATCAAGGCATTACTAATATTCATATTGTCCCTCCAAATAAGCTCGTAGCCTGCGCTAGGAGTGGGTACGACAATAGCCCAAGGCGATCAGGATCGAACCCACAACTCTCGCGTTAACGGAGTGAAGTCTTCCCTTCTATCGTTGAGCTGTTGAGGCTCGCTTGGAAACTACTTCGTCTTGTAGCCAACTTAACTAACGAGATGGTTCCGTGAATGAAACTTATCGTTATATTCAAAGTTTAATGATATATTGGCATGATGGATTTTGTTATAAACAAAATATTGGTTAATATTAATAGAATTATTTTTTCGCATCGCAGAATTCTTTTTTTTTATGTCATGATGGTTGACAAACAAGCATACGGTCCCCCTGATGGTAAGCAGTCACCGCAACCTATGAACGCTTACGATACTTGAAGAATCGTTGCCAACCCAAGGAATAGGAGGGTCGGGATGAGAAGGGAGAAAAAGGAAGGGAACAGAGGGAGTGGGAGATTGGGCCTCCGGCGCTCTCACTCATCGCACGAAACGAAACAGTACCTAATGATACTGTTATTTAACGCCGATTTTCTGTGAGAGGGTAGTACTTCCCCGGTCAAGCCGGCCCTTTTATGCTGAGAGAAGCATGGTTCTACTACCGTAATCGTTGTTTTCATTATACAGATAAATAATTAATAGTACTTTACGTACGTAGGGAGAAAATAGGACATTCTTACTCGCAAATTATTGTGAAAATGTGGTGGTGTAGTGGTAATGTCCTACTTTTCTCCCGTGGTGTATATAATTTTTTTTTCCAACGATGAAAAGTTTGCTTTTAGTCCCTTGTACGAGGGATGAACATATGGTTGCTGGGCTACCGGGAGTGTAAGTTAATTAGTGTCATCTGTGAATCGGGCACTTTTCTTCGACTAAAGGCGAACTTTTCATCAAGGTAGGGAAAAAAACTATACATTATATTAACCATTAATATTACCATATAAGTTATGATGTACTTAGTAAATACTATAGATAGGACCTTCCATAGAGACAATATGGCAAAAGACTCGCTGGTGGTGTTTGGTAGATTTAACAGAAACGCAACGAAAAGTTAGTGACAAGCTTATAACACAATCGAATAAGCAAGCGTGTGACTAACTTAAACTAATTGAATAATTATGAAAGAGCACCAACACATTCTGGTCATTTTTTTCTGTATAGAAGGGTCGGCGGTCTTTCCGAACCGATACGACTTGGGAACTTTCAAGAGAAGAGCGTGTTCTTTCCTTAAAGGTCGGCAACGCGCCTGCATGCCTTCTGGTGTTGCAGATGTTCATGGGCGGCGGTGATCGCTTAACATCAGGTGAGCCTTCTGCCCGTTTGCCCCTCTTACATAAAAAAATAATTTATAGTAAGTCAAAGCTATGTGGAGATTTTCACGGATAAAAATTCGTCTATAAACTCACTCACTCACCACAAGATCTCTGAAACTATACGCCCGAGTGACTTGGTATAATGGCTATTTGGGAAGTAGACACTCAATATGAACGGATTTTACGATAGCCGAAAAAAATATTATTTAATAAAATTTGAATAAAATAAAAATAAAATTAAGACTTTACCTAACAAAGAAACTTGGATGAAACGCAGCTGGATTGTCCTGAGGTGAGAAAGTTGGCCAAGTTCCCTGAAGCAGCGCCAGACGTAGACACACCAGTAACGCTAAAGACACGAGCACTTTAGTTGTCCTGACTGACAGCCCCGTACACTTCTTCTCAATCTTTAGTGTACATAATGATCTAGAACAAATAATAAAAGATCAAGAAATCGTCAACATTATCGTAGTAGAAGAGCCATGCTCTTCCTAGCAGAAACGTACTTGCCTCTCACAGAAAATGGAAGTAAAATAACAGTATCAGTAGTGTTTGCATTTTGTGCGATGGGTGAGAGAGCCGGAGACCCAATCACACCCCCTCTCGCCTCCTTCTTATCCCTTCTCTTCTATCCCTTGAGTTGGCAACGCGCATGTGATACTTCAAGTATCGTAAGCGTTCTTAGGTTGCGGTTACTGTTTACCACGTTGCGGACTGTATGCCTGTTTGCCAACTGCCATGACCTCATAAAAAACGTTACATCATAGCTTTACCTTAAGGGCTTAATCTAAAATACAATAATTTATGAAAATAATAATGAATTTTCTCTTACAAGAAATTAAATCTAGAATTGATTAAAATTTGAATATTAATATAATTGATGTTGAATTCTTTCAAAGTATTTTAGCTGCACCTTCTTCAGATGCAGCTAAAATGCTTTACAAGTTTAAATTTAAGTAAGTTGATTAGTTATAGTTTTTAGTGTGATTTGTATTTAATTAAGTCTAACTATTTATGTGAATGAGAGAACGATGGGACTGACATTCTCACATTAGGGTTAAAAGTCCCTAAATTAATAAATAAAAAAAAAACAAATTAAATAAAATTGTTATTTCGAGGAATTAGAGTCAGTCTCAGTACTAATATATATTTTTTTTAAATGCATAGACATTGCGCTTGACTTGTGGATATCGGAGAAAGAAGATAGAAATCTTCAAAATAACAAAACTATTGTTAAAACATAAAGTATATAGAAGCGTTTTAATATTATGATTTTATTGAAGATTATAAATAATTTTCTAAACGAACAAATTATAATGAAATATTTTACTTAAATAGATAATTATGTTGATGAATAATTTTAACCTAATTTACATATCGTATTCATAAATAAAACAATATATACTAATGGAGGTAAACTATTTACGTTTTAAAACAGAAATGACACATATTTCACGATTTAAATGATATACGTTCTGTTTCAGTATACAAAGGTTTGTAATATTCCCGGGATTTATAATAATCTAACTAGTCTGCAGACCTTGTTATTTTAAAAATGTTTTATATAGCGAGACTGGTTATAACTCACAATAACTTTTGTATAAAATTGTATGTATTTAAATAAGGTAATGTTTGAGGTTCTACAAACACAAACGTAAGGAAAATCACCCAGATAGAAACAAATGCCTGTCATACGCTTGGGGGATGAATGCTTCTAATATTAGCTTCCGTAAAAACGGTCATTTACTCGGAGACTATTGGCTCTATCTATACGAAATTGTAGGTGTATTCTATGAACCGATACAGCTTGTAGTGAAATTTGTTTTTCGTATTACTTTCAATAATTTCTATAAAATTACCAATTTATTTTGCGATCGATTTTAATACCTTATTATTATTGAAATACTTAAGGCTCTTCGTCATCGAACTGCAGGAGGCTTTACTGTGCGTGGTCCACAACGCACTTGACTGATAATTACTATAAATGTGAAAGTTTTGGATGTTTTCATACTTGGTAGAGAATATCACGCAAAAACGACTGAACAGGATTTGGATGAAATTTAGCTAAGAGACAGCTTATTTATCTTTATCAACATAGAATATAATTGTATATTTCATCCCGGACCCGGCCCGGTTTCTATTCGGTTTATGGGACCACATCGAAAGTCATCGCAGAAGAAGTCACGGGCAGATGCTAGTTGAATACAAATCATATTCAGGATCTATAGCTAAAGCTGGATACAGGCTACATATACATATATATTTACGTCCAAGTGCAGAGAAAACTTCTGACCCCTTCTTAAGATGTTTTTAAGCACATTTTTTTCGCGTAGGACTGGGTTGTAGAATTATTAAAGTATATATGTAGAAGGAATTGAGAAAGTTAATATAATGTTATAAAAACATTATATTAATTAAATAAAATATTGATGTAAACTACATTTAAACTGCCAATGTCAAACACATGTCTATCATTGGCTTTGTCAATATTTTAAATACTCTATCATCAAATAATATATCATACACTTCTTATTCTAAAAAGGGTAAGCTCTTGACCATTATCGAAGGCATAGATGAGGTATTTTTTTTATGTTACAAGTTAGCAAACAAGCATACGGCCCACCTGATGGTAAATGGTTACCGTAGCCTATAAGCACTTGCAGCACCATTAGTAGGTACTACTCACGCGTTGCTAACCTCGAGATATTAGTTCTTAAATCACCTCTGTCCAGTAATTTCACTAGCGTACTGTGCCCTACTGCGAACAAAAGACCTACCACCAGTCTATGGTCGAGTGAGCTTACTCATAAGAAGCATGTGTCCTCGCACCTTGAAGAGGTTCAGGTTATATGCGTTCGGAAATACAGACGCCGAAAGAGCATTCCACTTTCTGCCGTGCGCATCATGAACGAAGATGGAAAGTGCATATTTCTCATATTTGGTATATTGACCATATATGGGTGGTAACCCGCAGTGCGCCTGGTATCCCGGTAGTAAAACGGATGCACTTATATGTACGTGCACAAAGTCGCAGCGCGATAGATCAATGGGTTGCTATTATATGTTACTAGCGGCCTGCTCCGGCTTCGCACGGGTATAAAATATATAGCCTATGTCATTCAGTGAAAAAATGATTAAAATCGATCCAGTAGTTTTAATGTATTCATTACTGCCCGTGGCCCGCACGCGTTAAATGTAATTATTTACGACATCACATTAGAAACCTCAAAAATTAATTTTTTTCTCCACTATTTAATTGATGTTATTATACATATAAACAGTCCTCTTCAATCACTCTATCTATTAAAAAAAAAAACCGCATCAAAATCCGTTGCCTAGTTTTAAAGATCTAAGCATACATAGGGACAGAGAAAGCGACTTTGTTTTATACTATGTAGTGATATGATATGCATATGAGATATATTTATTTTATCTAAATAAAATAAGTAATTGAGTCCGAAATTTTCAAAAGATACCATTTTTAAGCAGAACACGTTTCTAATTAATACTCGCGCATATCACGCATGATGGAGCCTTGCTCTCAAATAATTTACACACGCCCAGTAATTCTTCGATAGCGTGTTTTAATTAAAAGTCATTAATCAGTAACATGAACGAATCGTACGTGTTACATAAGCGTTACTCAATTACCAGTAGCTGTGCCTCCAATAAATTATTATAGACTTAATGAGACAATTTCATCTCAGGCTCGCTCGTTTTGTAATTTAGTGTCACAGTATCAATGTTGAAGAAATTTTATTACATTTAAATTTGATAGCAATTACGCGTCACTTAGAGGGCGAAAATGAAATTTTGTGAATGTAATTATTTTATTTTAGCTGACTTCGATGTATGCGTATGTATCTTATTATGGGTTTTTAGTTCTACCGGCCTTAAAGGACGCGATGTATTTTTTTTTAAATTTTAGCAATGCTTTTTAAGGCATTACTATTATTGCTATTGCCCCTCCAAATAAGGTCAAAGCTTGCGCTAGGAGTGGGTACGACAATAGCCCAAGGAGGTCAGGTAACCCGCAACTCTCGCATTAACGGAGTGGAGTCGGCCCTTCTACCGTTGAGCTATTAAGGCTTTATTCTATTATTGAATAATTTTCAATTTTTTATTGACAAAACAAAACATCATTATTATAGCTATGTTATTTAATTTTAAATCATTTATTTTCATTTTCAAGTATCGCTCTTTAAAATATTACTTATTATAATTAATATTCAATTTTATTTTATAATCACAATATTTTATATGAAATTTCACTATCAATAAATACCAATAAATAGCTCCATAATTAACATTCAACAGTAATTATACTGAAGGTAAATGGATCTTTTGTTCGTTGCAATTGCAATAATTATACTCTGGTAACCAAAAAATCTATAATTATTTTTATAATTATGATATCCATACTGATAAATTAAAATTCCATGACTAGCTAACTAACACAAACCTTATACACGATCCGAATTTATCCTAAATTGTGAATGAAACAATAATTTATTTACAACCATTTATTATTGGTAATATTATATTATTGGTAATATTATATTATTGGTAATATTATATTATTAGTAATATTATAACATATAAATATATTATATTATTGGTTATTTTTTAACATTAATATATTTTTACATTTACATCCTTTCATTCTAGCATTCTTGCCATCAATCCCGGTAAACATGTTCTTACAGTTTTAATTATTTGAAAATAAAGATAACATTTAATTGTGAATAAAACTAATATAAGTCATATAGGATAGTTTAAAATCAAGCTAAAACTTAAACAATTCTAGCGAATAATAATAAAAATCCAACCTCCAATCCAACGTTATTTTTAAGCCCGTGTACGAATATACCTCAGACATTGCCATACGTTGAGATTTTTAAACCCATAATATACTTTTTACATTTATGTACTACCCTTAATTTTTATATATTTTTGGATTTCACAAAAAAATTGTGTAGCGGTTCATAGAATAAAACTATTTACTAAACTTCGTATGGATAGAGGCAATAGACCCTGTAGTCATTATCTTTCTAGCATAAATCCCGGTTGCGTTCCAAGCGTTCGCTTTAAAAGCGGACATGACGAAATTATAAGGGTTCCGTTTTTACCATTTGGCTACGGAACCCTAAAAAGAAATTAATGGCAGCCGGCGTGTATACAATACAGTAAAATTCTTACCTCTTTACAAGCGGCCAACATCGATAGAAATCTATAGCTAGATTGAGCAGTAATATTGTAACTCCAGTCTCCTTCGCCAGCATACTGAGGGCTCCAAGAACGACGCTCAGCCACACACACTTCTTATTACTGGTAGGTCTAGAGAAATTAGGAAATAGATACGAATTATATTTATTTATTAAAATACGAAATAGAGTGATGAATATAAATAAATAAATAAACGTTGCACACTCAACGGCCCCCATTAGGATAGTAATATCCTGTGTCGGGGTCCGGAAACAATCACAATGATAAGAACAAATACACCCAGATCGGAAAATATGCTTGCATGGTCAATACAAACATATTATGCTCCGAGCGGGAATCGAACCCGCGACCTGTGGCGTTTAAGGCAGGTTCGCTACCGCTGCGCCACAACGTCGTCAATATATATGCATAAAGGTTACACACTCAATGGCTCTATTAGGATAGTTGTATCCTGGGGTCTGGAAACATTTACAATGATACAAGCGGGCCCGGCAGACGTTGTCCTGCCCCGAAAAAAAATCTGGGACCAGAAAGCAGTGACTGGTGAAAATTATTGAATTACTAATATCGCTATTAAAAAATGGGCGTTGATAGTAGAAGGGTGAAAATTTAGGGTTATATGTATTTTTTAATACCACAGTATAAAAAAATTTTGTCCAAAAAATTAATAATTAAAATGTGGGGCTGACCACCCTTATCACTTAGGGGTATAAAAAATAGATGCTGACCGATTCTCATACCTACCCGGTATGCACACAAAATTTCATCAAAATCGGTCAAACCGTTTCGGAGGAGTATGGGAACGAACATTGTGACACGAGAATTTTATATATTAGATGACAAACACACCGAGGCCGGGAAACATGCCTGTATGGTCAATACAAACATCTGCTCCAAGCGCAAATCGAGCACGATTAAGAATAATTAAAATTAAAAATGTTATGCCAAAAATTCAATTATATCTAAGCTTAGCATACCATGATAATAATCGTGAACTCTTGATATTTAATTGGCTCTTAGCTAATTATGTATTTGGTTACTGGTTCGCCCTTTGAGTATCGGAGGTCAGGGTAAAAACTGGCAAATGGCAACCGCTCTGTGTAAAAACGAGTAACCCACCAAATCGGGATAAGAATTTAACTAGACTTTTGGTAGAGACGTATAAAGTATATACTACAGTTTACCACTTAATAATATTATTAATGTAATAATAAAAATAGACAAAACCGCAAAATATTATTTAAAATAAAATTAAATATGCTAGGTTAATAATAACTTATTGAATATTTGAACACTTGAACGTATCGGATAAGCCTTAATGACTCGGAACAGTACGTTTCACTCAGCCGAGTACCGCCTATCACCGTTTTGTAAATGACCGACAAATTACAGGTTGCGGTTACCGAGCAGGAAGTACGTTATACTTTACCGATGTTGAAGAATGAAGCTGATTGAGCGAGAAATAATACACTAATTCCAAAATTGACTAGCTTGACTTGGATTTATTTTGAAACGGTATTAAAAGAAGGAGGTTTTTTATGCTTGTTTCCGTGGTGGTTTCATATAGCTTTTTTATGGTTTGCTGGCTCACGTGTAGGGAACACGTGATTAACCTTCCTATAATGTGGGCTCCTTCAAACGAGACGTGAAGACGCATCTTGCGGGTAGGCAGGGCGAGTGGCTAACGCCTTTCGCAACTGTAGTAGCCACCTTTGCATTTGGACGTTACTGCCACTTACCATCACGTGGAGTAGAGTCATCTACCCTGCTTTTCAAATAAAAAAAATAGCATTAACTTTTTGGATGACGGTGTGGCGCAGCGGTAGCGAACGAGCTTTAAGCCTAAGCGCCACAGATCGCGGGTTAGATTTCCTCTCGCAGTAGATGTTTGTTTTAGCCATACAGACATGCTTTACGATTTAGGTGTTTTGTCCTTGTCCTGGTGTAAGTTTTGGACCCCGTCACAGGATATCACAATCTTAACGGCCTATCCTAAAGGCCCCTAGTGTGTCTAGAGTTTGTTTATTTATATTTATTTAATTAATAATAAATTTTATCACCATTTCAATTTTCCCCGGACTGTCACAATTATTTTAACCAACACCAATTCATTTTTATAAATATATAGATTATAAATGTATATTACATTATCTAAAATTTAAACGGCTAAAACGCACGTTCAATTGATTCCGATACTAGTTTCGGAGCTTTCGGAGATCTTTCACTAGGGTGAGTGTGCTACGTTCGCGCCGCGACCACGAACGTGATTTATTTTATTAAGTTAAATAATGTCTCACGATAGTTTTAATAATTTAAGATCTAAAGTCACAATTAGTCTTCAAAAACAATATAACATACACCCATTGATCCTTACAACAACGTACATCTATAAAATAAAAAACCTATATAACCCGTCAATAGTTAAGCAAGAATATAATCCGAGTGTTCTCGTATTCCACTCAAAGGATCATGTAAAACTCCGTCTACACATTTTACCGCTATTAAAATGGGGCTGTCTCCGCTGTAAGCGTTTCGGAACAGATGCCGTCAGAAAATCCATTCTGCATTTATAAATCATACAAGATTGTTTTATCATACTATTTAAGTGCTCTAGATATTGACATTTAAAAGTTTCATCGGAATATTTTAATTTTGTGAGAGAATATTCTGAAATCTATCAATGTTTCCTGCCAATTTAATTTCCTGTCTTTTTCGTCCTAGCATCATTCCCTGTATTTACCCAGGATCTGCTTGGAGTCTTATCCCAATTTGACGGGTTACTATTTTCACACAGAGCGATTGCCATCTGCATCCGAAACCAAAAATAACAAATAACTTATTGGATAATATGTTATGATAACAACCGGGACCGACAGTCAATATGTCGAATAAAAATTAAAAACGTAAGAATGTTTTTATTGCAAAGCGCTGTAGGGTTCTCTTTATAAAAAACTGTTGCTTGATTGGCAAATGAAGGCTTGTGAATACAACTCAAACACATAAAAAGATCATAATATATTAAATGTATTTATGAACGGAAACAGCACTACACACAAGGCAAATTAATCAAATATGTACCTTATTTAATGGAGTTGTAATATTTGTCACAAAGCTTTATCTGGGTTAACTAAAATTACAACAATAAAATATTTTTTGAGAAGACTTCTATCTACCTACCTACCTAACTTTTCTCTTTATTTCTTATGGAAGGTTTGTTAACAAATTGAACATGCCACCCTCATTGTTGCATAATATGCATACTTAAATTCGACGCTTAAAACATTTTACTATTCTATACAAACATCTTGCTTCTGAAGAGTATGGAAGTGCAAGAATTGAGCTATATACACCTATATCCATAGGGTTTACATTGTATAAAATAGTAAATAGCCTTTTATTAGATACGAGACGAACACATTCCGCCAAAATGTGATGGACACCTTTTATAATTTCGCACAGTTATGTTACCACTTACGTAAGTCCACAAATGGACACCACATATACGGATCTTGAGATGTACTATACCATTATAATACTGGCTCTTTTAAAGTTTGCCGACCCCAGCCCAAATGCATTAATATTCTTACCTATGGTAAACTAACAAGGATGATAGAAAAAATATGCACGCCAGCACATCCGCTCTGCCCACTACGCCGGCTACCTGTGAAAAATGAAAAAACCCATTATATTTTTATCGACATCGTTATGACTAACATACGATCCATGTTCATGAAATTTAAATAGAATATTGCATGGAATAAGAAAACGATTTAGAAAAAACAATCATTCTACAACATCACGAAATTTCTACGTTGAATTGTCGAATATAATCCATATTTGTCTTAGTTAAGAAGTACCTATCAAGGTACTGTGTATAAAGTAATGCCTGTTGGAAGTTACCATACGTTATGATCATAGTAACATCAGTGACATTATTAAAATGCGACTTAAAAGGTCAGGATGCTCAAACGCACAAATTCTCCAAAGTAACATAACCTATACAATAAAGTGTGAGAATTGGAGGCTCTAACTATCTTGATCTCTTCATATTTATCATCACTAAAAGCCACACCTAAGCGTCTTAAAAATCACTCATATTTTAATAAGTATTACATATATTAGAAAATAATGTCACAAGCATAAAGTTAGCATAAACACAATACATAATACAATATTAAAAAAGAAATACAATTGGTAAGCATATCTTACAGACACTTTAGTCTATAATACGAAAGTAGGTAGCTTTAATTAACCGTAAAATATGTAAAGTAACATACCGCTTCAGTGTGAACAGGATGTACCGCAAACAGTAACGCAGCGAGCGCAGCAAATGGCCGCTGTAGACGCGCTATTGTGACACAAGCGCGTGCCACGAGCGCACAGCACGCAGCGTGTAACGACACATTACACGCGTGCCACCACCAAGGCCTCAAACCCGCCAGAGCATAGTTTAACCTGTAACAAAGATATAATATATGAAAATTAGTATAGTTGTGATGAGTTCTTTCTAGTAGTTATTGCATACCAGCATAGCATAGGGCGCTTACTGGTCGGTAAGCCAGTGGGTTAAGTAACTTTAGGGGCAGTCAGTCTCCGTGCTGCGGAAGGCATGCAAAAATCGGTACCGGGTTTTATCAATTTCATAATAGTGGAAAAGTTGAGTCAAAAGCCTATACGGGCAGTTTGAACAATTCTGACACTAGTTTGGCCACTAATTACTCGATAAGAATAAAAACCAACAGAGGTTTTTGAATTAATAAAGCCATGACCCTCACTAATAGTCAGGCTTGACCGATCCCTACCGATCGAAGTACAACTCTCTCACAGAAAATCGGCGTAAAGTATCAACTTTACGTTTCGTGCGATGACTAAGAGCGGCGGAGGACCTTCCCTATAATCCCTTGGGTTGGTAACACACATGTGATACCTCAAATATCGCAATCGTTTACAGGTTGCGCTGACTGCTTATCATCAGGCAGACCATCCATCATAAAATAAAAAAGGAGACAAAACAAAGGCCAGAATCCGAATTTCATTAGCAATCAGGCTCTTAGACAGGGTCTTTACCACTGTGTCACATTGGTTCTCAGAACATTAAGTACGGGAAACTAAATCATTCTCACTAAATACACAGCTGTAACAATGGAACTTGAACTATCACTCAATTATATTTACATGATAAATACGAACTTGTACAAGCAAAGTTTAATGCTTCTGCTGAAGGACCTTTTATAATATTTCACAGCATACACAAACTAAAGCACTACAGTTTACTAACGTTAAGTTCGTCTTGTTTGCGAAGTACTCGTCGCATTGTTAAAGTTTACACAGGCTGGAAGGGCTTGGATAATTATTTTGAAGCTTACGAGCCTCCATTCTAACAGTTATTCGGTTGTTTGCTTTATTATTATCGCAGAAATAAAAATGATAATAACAGTTACTATAAAAACTATAAACAAAAACAGACTGTCTGAATATTAAAGATATTTTTACCGATGTCAAAAAAATTTTTTATGTTTCATTGTTGTGATATAATTTCAGATTGGACCCACATAGATTTCATAAAATTGGTTCTGAAGTTTTTAAGACAACAGGAAAAAGTACAGCGAACCGACCTACAAGAATATCGATCGCAATAAATGCACAGTGAAATTACTGCACCTTGTAGAAATAGCATAGTAGTACTTTCCCCAGTATTCTTCTTCCTAAGATTTATCCTGGTATTTTGCCTAGGGTCTGTTATCCAGATTTCACAGTTTACTAGTTTTTACACAGAGCGATTGCCATCTGACCCCCGCAACCCTAAGGATGAACCAGTAACTCATTGGATATGAGCAAATTACCTATCAAGAATTAACGATTATTATCAGATGTTACGATAACAACCGGGGCGGACAGCTTAACGTGCTCTCCGAGGTACGGTGGGGAGACAAGGACAAAAGCCCAGACCGAGGCAGATATAAAATAAAATACAAATATCCGCCCGAAGCGGGAGTCCAACGACTCACCGGTCGTCAGTACCGTACCGTCAGTTTCTTCATCCTAGCATTATTCCCGGTATTTTATGTACCCAGAGTCTGCTTATTACTCTTATCCGGATTTGACAGGTTACTAGTTTTTACACGGAGCGATTGCCACCTGACCTCCGCAACCCTAAGGCCGAACCAGTAACTCATTGGATAAGAGCAATTTACTTATCAAGAGTGAACGATTATTATCAGATGTTATTGATAATAACCGGGACCGACAGCTTAACGTGCTCTCCGAGGCACGGTGGGGAGACCCACATGGACAAACGCCCAGACCGAGACAGAAATTTTAACAAACATCTGCCCGAGCGGGAATCGAACCCGCAACCGTCGAGACTAAAGGCAGACTCGCTACCCACAACGGTACAACGGTGTTAAGTACCGTACCGTCAGTATTCGCCAATATTCGCGCTGAAAATGTCAATACTACACTAATAATTTAAGATTAAAAATATATCGGTGATAAAAATTAACCGTCAGTGATACAAACCATGTAATTATTCAAAGTCAATAGTAGCCACCGTTATTGAAATCGCTCACGACATGCCTCTGTATGATAATTACGATGATAGAGGTAATTTGAATTCTTCGTCGTAAACATTAGTGACACGAAATGTCAGCGTGCTTATGATTTTTACATTATTAAACACAGGCAGTTAAAAAGGAATATAATTATGCGAATATAACAATATAGCCGTATGAAATAATGTATAGCCGTAGCCGAATGCGCTCACTGATAAGCGATGGATGGGTTAAACAACTTTAGGCGTGGTCGGTCACTAGATGGGTTATCGCCTACTGGTATTTCAAATGAGCATCGCCGTGTTTCGGACGGTATGTAAAATGTAGGTTTCGGCTGTTATCAATTTGACAACAGTCGAAAAGTCAAGTCAGGTCGCCCGTATGGCCTGTACGTGAACCTGACCAAGTCTGGCACTGGGTTACCAATGCACAGTGGTAACTAACTAGGCCACCATTTAAGCCTTATCACCACCAAAATTGGTATTTATCGGCGTCGGGATGTGACGACCCCATCGCCCACTGTTGGGATAACCTCTGTCACAGCAGAGATTATTCCACCAGTGTAATCAGTCAAACTGGTGGTAGGTCTTTTGTTGCAAGAGGCCGGCTAGGTAGGTACCACCGCAGTGTCCAATATTCTGCCGCCAAATAGTAGTGCTTAGGCATTACTGTGTTCCGGTTTGAAGGGCACTGTAGATTTAAGAACTAATATCTCGAGGTTGGCAACGCGTGAGTGACGCCTACTAATGGTGCTGCAAGCACTCATAGGCTACGGCAACCACTTACCATCAGGTGGGCCGTATGCTTGTTTGCCAACTTGTAACATAAAAAAATCCACGACAAACTCTAACTGAAGAGAAAGTCAGTGAGATACTAGCTAAAATGTGCATAGTTTTATTTTTTTTTAGTTATGTTTGTCGGCTTTTAATGCTTGTATTTTGAGGTTTCAAAATGGATTTAAATTGTATGTCTTCTAAGAAAAATATGTTTCGTGTTCTTAATTTACTTTTGTAATAGCTAATTCCGACGTTTGATTTCAAATCATATTAAACAAAATAAAATTAGATTTTTATGGTCTAAATAGTGATGCATGTATCATGGCAGTATTCTTGAGTATTTTTAATATTTATATTATTATAATGTTTAAATAATTAGCAGGTTCAGCGATTTGGAAGAGACGTGTAATGTCGTAGATGTATATCAACTAAGCGCTTCCATACTTTACCGAGTACTTAAAAAAGTCAGCCCTAGCTGTTATCAACTTGATAATTGTTATTGATCTGTATGGGTGACCTAATCAGTCTACCTGTTATTATATAAAATCATTATAACTATTACTGTTTTACTTATAAGCTTTGTATTGGAAAAATCTATGCCAAAATATGTTTCTGAGAAAATCGTAAATATAAAACATAATTCTTCTAAAGTACGAAGACACATCAATATCCTTTTGTTATAAATAGAAATTTCCACTCTTCATTTTATGTCTATCATAAAATTTTACAGCCAGAAAGGATCCTTAAAATACGACACCTTTTCAATACATTGCGAATAAAGTCTTTCATACCCTCGATATGACACCAAAAGATATTAGCTCAGAAACAAGCCATCAAATTCACTAGAAAATAAGATAAAAGAGTTGTACCCCATCGATATCTAGGTGAGGGCTATTAAAAAGCAATCAAGCGGACGATAGAGGAACTGTCGACTTCGGATTTACCTATGCATGTTCTATTATACACGGAGCTTCACTAGCCAACTATCGATATTGAGTATTTTTAAATTGGGTACCATTTATGTTGGTAGTTAACGTATAACTATTTTGGATCTATGTTAACTACCAAAAAGTTAGTAGTTTGAAACTTTAAATTTAGGAATAAATATTCATTTTTAATTTCCCATATAAACAACTTTTTAAAAAGCTTAGTTCAATTTAAAAGTATGAGAAATTAATATAATAATTTCGAAGCCTCAATAGCTCAACGGTTAAAGTACCGACTCTACTGCGTTAACGCGAAAGTTGCGGGCTCGATCCTGTCCCTCTTGGTCTAATGTCGTACCCACTCATAGCGTAAGCTCGAGCTTATTTTAAGGGGCAACAGAAGTATTAGTAATGACTTGAAAAAGCATTGCATTAAAAATTATAAAAAATAATTTTATTTGCTTTTATAACTCTATTTATTTGAACTATTGTTTTTGTATTTATTATATAAAAGATTCTCAATCTCGGAAACTGTTCCAACAATTTTCGTGAAATTTAGCAAACGGAGGGTTTCGGGGGCGATAAATCGATCTAACTAGGATTCATTTTTAAATCCCGGTTCGGGTCCAGATAAATATTATTTTCCAAAAACACAATTTACCAAAAAAAAATCTCGACCAAAGTTCAGCTCAGCTCGGTTACCAGGTACTGTATAATGTATATGTATGTATGTATGTACCTTCACTGAAATGCAATGCGTGTAACCAAAGGCTATTCCGTTACCGGTTGTCAGCGCAAAAGTAATACCACGAACACGCAAGCACGAATTGACTTTAAAAACCTACTTGATTTTTATTAAATATTTCTGCATTTGTGGAATTACTAGCTTTTGCACACGACTTTGCCCGTTTAAATGACGATTTTTGTTAGGCCTTTCACACAATATAGAAATAATTAGCTCTCCAAAAAAACTGTTATCAGCAACATTACACTACAAAAAACTAACTTATAACCGTTTCCTTGGCCCCCTATTATTTGAACGTTCGCGGAGTAGGCGTAAAGGCGTCACAAAAGTCAAATAAACAGGCCGTAAATGGTATTTATAATATTAAAGTTAGAATATGCACCGTAACATGGAAAGTTAAGCCCAATAAAAAACGTATTTATTTCATTAGACAAGTGTAAGTTCTCCGTCCCTTTTGTCCTTTCTCTTCTACTTCTCAGCTTAGTCAGGAAACTAGCGGATAGTTCCACCTGATCGGCTCCTGTTGCTCATTCACTTCCACGACGTTAAGGGGTTGCGATATCACTACCGGTCTTAATCGAAAAGGTATCTGAATAATCGACGCTTGAAAACTCCTAAATTTTAGAAAAAGCCTCGCGTGATAATTACTACTAACATTGAGCTATTACAAATACTTTAGACGCTTTTTTGTTACAATTGCTATAAAAAATAACTCTAGATCGTTTCTAATGAAATCCTTTTATAGTTAGACGTAATAAGCAGAGTCTGGCATTTTGAAATTGCTAGGATGTTTTAAAGTGCATTAATAGGATCTATTGTGAGGCATTATGATATGAGATCGTAAATTCTTCATTGGAAGCTATTCATTGATCGATATAGCGGTAAATACCTTAATAGGTCTCTTTTATACGGATCGCTCTATCTTTACTATCGCATTGATAACTTAAAGAATATTGGTAATATTCTTTGAGAAGTTAGTGATATAATACTACAAGAGTGGGATAAATTATTTACTGTTACAGAGATCCTGTGATAGACCTGTGATTTTGTAGTTCTGTTAGGTAACCTTGAAGATCTCATTAAAGTGTCACTTAGAGCCATCAGGCGTTTTAATCGAAATTTTCAAAACCAAATTTTTAAATTTTCAGTCTTACTTCAAAGAAAATTACAGTTATTTCTTTATAGTTTTGGGACTGATAAAAAAGCTTTAACGTTTTTATTAAGTTAAAGCTTTCGCCTAATTTTAAAAAATAATTCTTACTTCAAAAAAAGAAAAACGAAAGAGGATTTATTTCGTGTTTTATAATTGTATTAGTTCTCTATGATTCGGAGTTCAAAAATCATACAATTAACGCTGCACACTCAACGGCCCCCATTAGGATAGTAATATCCTGTGTCGGGGTCCGGAAACGTTCACAATGACAAGGACAAATACACCCAGACCGGAAAATATGCTTGCATGGTCAATACAAACATATTATGCTCCAAGCGGCAATCGAACTGTGGCGTTTAAAGCAGGTTCGCTACCGCTGCGCCACAACGTCGTCAATTAGAAGATTATCTTAGATCTTTATTTCAACAAATTCGTACCGCTTTCATTTCGTGATGTCTATACGAATAAAAATCAGCAATAAGACTTTTATTGTTCATGAAATACAATAAAAGACTAAAATTAAAATTCATTTTCGATTTATGTTGATCAGTGAACTGCACGTAATGAAGGCAGCCCACCCACAACCGTTGTCAGTACAGAAATATTAATACCACGATCAAGCGAAAGCGATTAAACTTTTGAAGCTAAGCGTTCATTACGGCGGCTGTGGTTAGATCACAATTTACAACTTACGTATAATATTGTCAACAAACCTTTAAAGAATTATCTCGTTTCGGTTGTAGGTTATGAATAAGCAAAGTTTTAAGTGTTAATAAGGACTTATTATCGATATTTTAACCGTATATCCGTTAAAAGCGTAGACTCTGATAGTTATGCCTATGGATACTTACAAAAGGTTTAGAAATGACAAAGGAAAATATAAGGTGGCGTTGGTATCGAACGAAACCCAACAGTACACATACTGCTACTTGAAGTTTAAATTTTGATTTTACATAAATATGGATGAACTCAGTTAAACTGTGCATCTGTGTTGAATCCTAAGGAGGACTACAATCGGCATGGTCGCGACTGTTGTGTGCACTTGCATAGGAAGCGTTGGTGGGCATTTCCTCCCCTCCGGACAGATCTCCGCTAGCCACGAGTGGAGTACAAAGCTTGGCAGGTCGCACTGTCTCGTTCTGCGAGAGACCACGTAATCTGTCATTTTTTTCAAGAAGGTTTTCCTCCCCAGAAAGTCTGGTTTCAGGCAGAGTCAGGCCTTATACAGTTTCTTTGAGTTATCGACGCTAAAAAACTACGTCTTCTTGAGTTATTAACCTGATTGTTAAATTGTTCTCTAGCAGAAAATTTTTCCGAAAGTTAACTCGATTAAAACTTCATAAAAGTCAAAACTGAAATAACTTAGTTACCATTCGGCGTTCAAGTAACGGGGTTTATAAAGTCAAGCGAAATGGCTAATTTATGCCAACTATTCTCAAACTAAGTCATGCGTTCACTCAGCAATAAAACAGTCTAAAAGCCACCGCTAAATATAGTAACGAAAACTTTATCCGCTAGGTTTGACAATTTGGGATTTCTTTTAGTTGAATTTTTATAAATAGAAAACATTGGTCCGCTTCTACTAGCATTTGTCCGTGATTTCGTCGAGGTTAAGTTTAGACTTATGTTATGTGAAATCTTATTCTTATTTTGAAATGACATTTCTTATCGCAGTTTGATGGAGAGGAGCAAAGAGTGTTAACAGAGGGTGGCAAATAGTGGCAAGGTGTGGAAAATGGAATGAAATAATGGTGAAAAATAATGATGAGCAATAAAATGCAGTTCCTTCAACTTCTTTCCTACAGGAACTCCGGCGACACGTTTAATTTTTTTTTGTCTCTTTATTCTCTTCTGTACCCTTGAGAACATGTGTTAAAAAAATGCATAAAGATAGGATTAAATAAATAAGGCCTGAAATCGTGATAAATGAAATAACTCGGCTTCGTATTTGATTTATTCTATATTTTTATTGCAAAGGATTGTTTTTATTTAAACTCAAGTAACAGTACAGGTTTTCCTTTACAGGAAACAATTGAAAAGGTTTTTCGATGAAAACCTTTTAACAGCCAATATAGAGGAACAAAAATCTAAAAATAAAACTCTGCACTGCGTGGTCACGCCAATTTCAAGCACCATCCATACTCGGTTGTCATCACTGATTGCTTTTTCAATTAAATTTCTGCGTTTCAACAGCGCTACGAACGCGTAGCATAATGTAATTTTCGTAAGATAAAAATACATTCTCTGTTTTATAAAAAAAAATAACACTTTTAAAGAATGGGCGAGTATTTAAAATATGTTAGAATTTTTTTTCACTTCTTTCTTACCATTTTTGCATATTATTATTGCATTTCAAGAGAATCGGGATCAGATATAATATGTATTGATGTTATCAACATCTATTACTGTCTACAAACAAGTTTAGTCTACCTGTCTGTTTGTTCCTAATCTCTTAAACGGCTGGACCGATTTTGACGCGATGTTTTACAGGGCAGATGGGTGATATTATATGGACTAACTTAGACTTACTTTTATTTTAGAAAAATAATTAGGGTTCCATGCAATAAAGAAAAATTGTACACCAAGCGAGCAGAGTCACGGGCTCAGGTAGTAAATTTATAAAAAAGATTATAAGATATCATTTGTAGTTACTTTGACATTTAAGAAAACCCAGTTATTTACATTGTAAATCAACTCTTAACAACCCAACACAAATAACATTCGTATGACCCTTTGAACTCACCGGCAGAGTTCAAAAGTAACCGTTTACAATACCATGTCTTCTGACATAACATTTGCAAATCAAACACACGCTTCACACACAGACGTATAGAAATAAAATAAACACAATTTAAATTTGCATACATTGTGTCAACATCGATCGATCAAAGCACAGCGTTTGGTTGTAAAAAAACAGTATTATAATATTTACTAGCTACCCGCCCTGCCCGGCCTGCAAGCAGCCCGCGGTTTCACTCACTTTTTTTTTTTTTTTTTATGTTAGAAGTTGGCAAACAAGCATACGGCCCACCTGATGGTAAGTGGCTGCCGCAGCCTATGAGCGCTTGCAGCACCATTAGTAGGTGCCACTCGCGCGTTGCCAACCTCGAGATATTAGTTCTTAAATCTCGTTCGCGCAGTAATTTCACTAGCGTACAATGCCCTTCAAACCGGAACACAGTAGTGCCTAAGCACTACTATTTGGCGGCAGAATATTGGACACTGCGGTGGTACCTACCTAGCCGGCCTCTTGCAACAAAAGACCTACCACCAGTGTGACTGATTGCACTGGTGCAATAATCTCTGTTGTGACAGAGGTTATCCCAACAGCGGGGATGGGGTCGTCACATCCCGACGCCTATAAAACTTGGTCTCCTTAGTTATTGTCCTCTCGCTTTAATAATTATTAGGTTCCTGTTTCTTACTTATTGCTCGGTTTCTACACAATAGATGTATCGTGATTGATAAATAAATAAATGCTACACTCAACAGCCCTCAATAGGATGGTTATATCCTGTGTCGAAAGTCTGGAAACATACACAATGACAAGGACAAACACACTCAGGAAAACATGCCTGTATGGTCAATACAAACAGCTGCTCCGAGCGGGAATCGACCCAGCGACCTGTGGTGTTTAAGGCAGGTTCACTACCGCTGCGCCACAAGGTCGTCACTGACATTGCCTATAGCCTTTATCAAAAAATGTACTATCGAATGCAAAAGATTTTTGAATCCGACCAGTAGTTCCCGAGGTTAGCGCGTTCAACCAAATAAACAAACTCTTCAGGTTTATAATATTTGTACAGATTTGAATTATGTTTTCTTTGGAATTAAATTTATAGTTAGACTGGAAAATCTTTCCCATATTGACAATTCGTCTAACTTTTTGGTGAACTTTCTTCACAGCGGCTTGTAACAGAAGTTGACTGGTAGGAAATCTTCAGATGAGGAGAAAGCGATTCAGAAATAAATACGTTACTTTTTATGAAACGTATTTAAAACTATTTAAAAAAATACTAATTATTCAATATATTTCTTTGCATAGAAGTGACAAATTTATTATATATTCTATAATTTTATTACATATAATATATAATTAATTAATTTGAAGCCTCAATAGCTCAACGGTATAAGGGCCGACTTCGCTCCGTTAACGCGAGAGTCGAGGGTTCGATCCTCATACCCTTGGGCTATTGTCGTACCCACTCCTAGCGCAAGCTTCGAGCTTATTTGGAGGGCAATAGGAATATTAGTAATGCCTTGAAAAAGCATTGCTAATATTGTTTAAAAAAATTGAATAATTTTGCCACACTGGTGAAAGGTCTTTTGTTGCAAAAGTCCAGCTAGGTAGGTAACACCGCAGTATCAAATATTCTACCGCAAAGCAGTATTACCTTCGGCATTACTGTGTTCCGGGCACTGTTTCAAGAAAAAATAAATTAAAAAAATTAAAATTACTGGGCCATGAAATTTAAGAACCAGTACTTCGAAGTTGACAACGCGTGAGTGGTGTTGCGCGCTCTCATAGGCTACGGCAATCAGGTGGGCCGTATGCTTGCTTGCCAACTTACTAACATAAAAAATATTATAAGAATTAGAAGTAGCACGAAAAGCATAAGGCGTTATCGTGCTCCGGCCACCCACAAAATGATTTTTATTATTGCATCCACAAAATTTTTAACCTATACCAGACGTTTGAGGTCAGGTCGGTTATTTTTTATTATGAAACAGTACATCGAACCCATTAGCATCGGCCTATCGGGCGACAATGACTATGTACTTCATGTTGACATTTTTGATTAATGGAGCTCCCGCAAATAGCGCCAGTATAGACAGATAAAAACACACCTTGTCTTTTCAATGGATCATTATGTTATTTTTTTGTCAGCTTACAATCTTTTTTTTAAAGAAACTGTTTTAGCCACGCTGAACGATTTTTAATAAAAATATTTTTTATGTGAGAGGGGCAAACGGTCAGGAGGCTCACCTGATGTTAAGCGATCACCGGCGCCCATGAACATCTGCAACACCAGAAGGCATGCAGGCGCGTTGCCGACCTTTAAGGAAAGATACGCTCTTCTCTTGAAGGTTCCCAAGTCGTATCGGTTTGGAAAGACCACCAGCGGTAGTTGATTCCACAAAGTGGTTGTACGAGGAAGAAAATGTCTTCTAAATCGAAATATAATAATAAAAAGATAAATTTTCTGCCTCGCACACCTCTGTGGAACCAACTTCCGCCGGCGGTCTTTCCAAACGGATACGACCTGGGAACCTTCAAGAGCCTATTCTTTTCATAAAGGTTCGCAGCACACCTGCATGCCCTCTGGTGTTGCAGATGTTCATGGACGGCGGTGATATGCCTTTTTTCAAGTGTTACGTCAGACTGACGACCTGAATTTCAATTTACAAATTATGAAATTGTAATTATTCATAATATTATGATTACGTTGTGGCAGGTTCGCTACCGCTGTGGCACAACGTCGTCATCTATCTATTTCCAGTTTAACCTCGAGGCTCTTGAACTATTGGTTAAAATCAATATCCTTATTTGAGTTGTTGAACAGCTGTAAGGTTCAGTAATAAAACTTTCATCAAGGCTATAGAGAAATTACCACAGTTATAAATGTTAACGTTACATCGTTTAGCTATAATTACGAATATGATAGTTAATATCATATCATAATTACATGTTATGAAAAGTTTTTAACTAACATGACTAAATAAATAGTCTATACTAAAAATTATATATGAAAAAAATTGTATTTTTAATGATTATTTTTCATGACGGTTGGGTAAATAAGCATAGGGTCTGCCCGACGGCAAACAGTCACCGTAACCTATGAACACTTGCAATACTGGAAGTATCACATGCGCGTTACCAACCCAAGGGATAGGGATTCCAATTACAAGGTATAATCGGAAGGGTACAGAGGAGATGGCAGGTAGGGCTCCGGCGCTCTCACTCATCGCACGAAACGCAACGGTACCTACTGATACTGTTACTTTATGCCGATTTTCTGTGAGAGGATAATACTTTCCCGGTCGAGCCGGTCCATTTGTACTGGGAAAAGAAAATTTACTGAAAAGTTTTGTTTACAATTCTTATACGAGTCCTCAAGTCCAAACGAGTTCCTGGGCGGCGGTGATCGCTCAAAGTCCGGTAAGCCTCGTGCCCCATAAAAAAATTGTTATATATTCGTTATTTTATCAGCAACAAACATACACATTCTGTATAAATTTCAACTCTATAACTTTTGCGCTTCATGAGATAAATCCCGATGACAGACGCACAGCAGAAGCTTAGTAATAGAGTTCCATTGCCACCTTATGCGTACGGAATCATAAATAGTAAAATAATAAATAAATAAACGCTACACTATCAACGGCCCCCATTAGGATAGTGATGGAACACATGCATGTATCCGAGTGGGCATGGAACCCCTGACCTGTGGCACGTGAAATAATATAGGGTAAGAAAGTACTTTATGTTTGATGTGTCATAGATGACGCCCTTATGTCAATCTAAACACCGGTATTTACCGACAAAACAATTTTTCCCTACAAGTGTAACCAGTGGAGCGCGAATGTGTTGGAAAACATTGCGGCGCCGCGTGACAAATGATCCGTACAGCTACAACTGACAGTGGCTGGCTTGGTAACATCATGCATAATTCTATCCCTTATGTTCGGCTAGGCCAGGCTGAGTGGTGGAGCGTAATTGATATGGCAGTACAGTTGATGGATTATTTTTTTCAGCTGATTAAAAATATCAGAAGATGTGTTGATTATTTTTTTGTTTCTTCTTTAGGGAGCGCTCCAAATGATTCCTCTCGATAGCCACCTTGAGGGCTTGTATGTATAGCTTTTAAGAGTTATATAGTTTTTTTTCTATAAAGAATGTTAGCAATGCTTTTTCAAATAATTACTAGCACTCCTATTGCCCCTCTAAATAATACGCTGCTCCAATGCTGATTGGCGGCCATATATGTCTCAGAATTTTTGACATACCAGTTTTTGAAACGAAAGAAGAAGACGAATTTGACTACTTAAGTACTAGAAAACTTAGAGGTGTCTTCCCCAAAAATTTGAGACCGGAAACTTCTGTTAAGGTTTACTTTTTGTATCAAATGCGTTTTTTCAACCTCGCCTATTCTTGGGACGGTATAACTCAATTGAACATTGTATATTTTCAATCAGATTACTGAAAGATCCGTATTCGAAATGATCGAATTTATATTCAGATAGAGTGATTTATTTCAAAAGGTTGGAAGAATTTTGTTAATTTAATGCTTCAATCAGAACTGAATGGATCCTTTTATAGAACACAACGTCTCTGTGTCTGTGACTCTGTCCGTATTCGTTTACAAACCAAAAACCTAATTTTAAATTTTATATATATTTTTGTAGCATGGATATAACGCATACGCATGTTCGCTGAAGCAAGAGTAGATGACTTCTTTACTATAGTGTGCAAGCGATCTACTTCCATGTTAGTTCAATGGCAGAATTAACAGCATTATGAAGATTGTGACCGATACAATAGTTGCCCCTTTCATTAGGCACTGTGCGGATGTGCACGTGTATGGAGGTGTGCATAGGTGCAATTGACATAAATAGTTTTTATTGTATTTAAGAACATTAGAATAGGTTTTTATGATTATTAATTATTTGAATAGATTATTATGGATCTTGGTCTGATTTAAAATATAAAAACTACGTCTGATCTTAGGTATATTAGGCCAAGTTCAGTAATTATTTTGTTAATAATCTCCGTTACAGCAGAGATTATTTTACCAGTACAATCAGTCCCCTCACCTCAGTACCGCACCGTAGGTACCACCGCATTGTCAAATATTCTACCGCAAAGCAGTAGTGTCTTTGCCATTACTGTGTTTCGGTTTGAAGGGCACTGTAGACGTGTAGCAGTAGTGACATTACTTGGCAAAGGAGGTTTAAGAACTAATATCTCGAGGTTGGCAACGCGTGAGTGACACCTACAAATGGTGTTGCAAGGGCTCATAGGTTACGGCAACTGCTTGACATCAGGTAGGCTGTATGCTAGCTTGCCAACTTCGTAACATAAAAAAGCTATTGTGCATACAAATACCGCTGAAACCAATGTGGATATAACGAAAAGTGCAAGCTCATTAATGGGATTCTTTTATATAAATTCCAAACGCTTTAATAACTGCGGGTCCTTCGCATTTTTTTTTCCACGGGTTATTCAGATCGGAACAAAAAGCCTCATCCGGGACTTAAGCCATTGTCTCAACATGATGTAAAAAGGCCTCGAAATTAAGGCGTCGGTTACGCCCGCCTCGGCCTCGGGCAAGAAGAAAATATTTCAACATCTGACCGTCCTCGCTGCTGACAGGGTCGCCCACAAAGAACAGACGCCCTTATTATTCACTGTGCTACACATATGCATATATATTTTAGAATGTTATTTTTTATGTTTGTATTTGTAATTAAAAATCTATATAAAAAGTAACTTGCTACAAAAGCAAAATCTGTTCTGATGATGAGTCAAGTAGAACCCCTACTTATTAGGGTTCCGTAGCCAAATGGCTAAAACGGAACCCTTATAGTTTCGTCATGTCCGTCTGTCCGTCCGTCCGTCTGTCCGTCCGTATGTCACAGTCATTTTACTCGGAGACCATTGACTCTATCTATACGAAATTTACTAGTTAGGTGTATTTCATGAACCGCACAAGGATTTTGTAATAAAATCTTAATATATATATGAATTAAGGGTAGCAGTCCATACATGTAACTGACGATTGAAAAAAAAATTCAACGTATGGCAACGTGTGAGATATCTTTGGATAGGTCTTTCAAAATGATAAGGAGGTTTGATTTTGAGTTTTTCATTAAGCCAGTAGTTGTTGAGATATTAGCTCTTAAAGTCGTAAAAATTGTGTCCCCCTCTAACTTTTGAACTATGGGATTTAAAATTCTGGAAAAATTTGAGCTTGTAGAATACCACATGAACTTTCATCCACATTTAGTTTGAAGAAGATAGGTCTACAAATTTAAGAGATATATAAGTTTTTCCTATAACTTTGTTTTTCATATTACTTTTAATAATTACTATGAAATTACCAACTTATTTTTGCGGTCGGTTTTAATTCGTTATTATTTTTAAAACCGTTACGATTCTTCATAACCTTACCATCACCCATTTACGCCTGTTCTCTCGATTTATCCAAGGCATTTGACCTGGTTAATTACGATATCTTATGGCAGAAATTAAAACTTACTGGCATGCCTGAAGAGATCAACATGATTTTTAAGTTTTGGTATAAAAATCAGGTTACTGTTGTGCGATGGTCAGAGAGCTACTCAAGGTCTTGAAGGTTGGAATGTGGGGTGAGGCAGGGTGGCCTGACCTCACCCAAGTTGTTTAATCTGTATGTGAATGCCCTAATACAGAATTACAGACGCTCAGTAGCACTCGTGTCGTATGTCATATTGACGGAGTCTGTCTTAATAACATTAGTTACGCAAACGACATGGTTCTGCTGCGTGCATCTGTCTGTGGGCTAGCAAAACTGCTAAGTCTTTGTGAGAACTATTTCAAACATCATGGCTTAGTCTATAACTGTAAGAAAATCGATTCCATCTATTGTACCTGCTATCAAGTTACACGGGGTTCCACTAAAGAGAGTTGAATGCTTTAAATATCTTGGCCATGTAGTATTCCATGACTTGAAAGAAAATGCAGATATTGAGAGAGAACGCAGGGCTTTGTCTGTTAGGGCAAATATAATTGTTCGCAGGATTGCTCGTTCCTCAATACCAGTCAAAGTAACGCTTTTCAGAGCTTACTGCACCACATCTTACCCTAGCAGCCTGTGGGCAGACTATACTCGGAAACAGTACAACGCCCTGCGTGTACAATATAACAATGCTTTCAGGATGCTAATGGGTATGCCTCGTTTTTGTAGTGCATCGGGGATGTTTGCCGAGGCGTATGTGGACTGTTTTTATACCATTATGCGAAAGCGGTGCACATCGTTGTTGCGCAGGATTCTTTCCAGCTCAAGTGGCGTCCTGAGAGCATTTGTTAATAGAAGTTGTTTGTATGTGAACCACTGCTAACGGATTCACGTGCTGACAAATTAATCCTATCTTAGGTTAAATAAGTTTTAGAAATTACTAACAAATAGGCGTAAGATACTTGTATTACTAGCAACATATGATCCATTGTTGGTCGAAATAAAGTTATTATTATATGTATTATTATATAACCATGCTGCGGAACCCTTTAGATTCAACTGTGCGTAGTCCACAACGCACTTGACTGGTAATTTTTTTATTAACATGTTTTAATTTTACAATTGAAATGGTTCTTATGATACTAAATTTATTAAATATTATCTAGCAATAAGAAGTACACATAAATCACTAAAAAACCTAAAGTAATTTTTGAGATTTATCGAAAACCACTTCCTTCGAAAAATTTATCTTTATAGTAGCTAAAACCTTTGTACAAATAATGGATGACTGAGGGATACCTCGACAATATAAAATTATTAGAGACAATACTATAAGGTAAACTATTTTCGATTTATTAAAACGAAATCTTCAATTTATAAAAGACTACATAACACGGTCATAATATAAAATACTTGTTCTAGCTTAATAGAACAAAACATCTTTCTACAGAAAACATGAATACAAAAACTGTCCCCGAGATAACGTCTGTTGTCGCAGTTAAAGGCCTTTTTAAAGCTTTATCCGAGCACTCGGCCACCGATAAGTTAATTTCCTTTAACCAGAACTAGCCTCGGGGCGTTATGAAGTCGTTCCTACGACCGTACTGAAATTAAAACTGCACGAACAATTACACGCTATAGGAAAATGTCTAGAAATAAAAAATAGACTTTTTGTAATGCAAATAAGATATTTTTAAAGACAAAAGTTAGACTGAATAGTTCGTACAAAAAGTAAGAGGGATGCTTTTTGTTTAAAAACTTACATTACGTATATTACATAACTTACATATTAGGTTTTTTCATTTTTAGGGTTCCGTAGCCAAATGGAAAAAACGGAACCCTTATAGTTTTGTCATGACCGTCTGTCCGTCCGCCCGTATGTCACAGTCATTTTACTCGGAGACCATTGGCTCTATTTTTACGAAATTTACAAAATAGATGTATTCTATGAATCGCACAACGATTTTGTATTAAAATCGTAAAATATATAATAATTAAGGGTAGCAGTCCATTACATGTAACTGAGTGTTGAAAAAAAAATTTCAACGTATGCTTACGTGTGTGATATCTTTGGATAGGTATTTTAAAATGATAAGGAGGTTTGATTTTGACTTTTTTCATTTAGTCAGTAGTTGTTGAGGTATTAGCTCCTAAAGTCATAAAAATTGTGCCCCCCCCTCTAACTTTTGACCTATGAGATTTAAAATTCTGGAAAAATTTGAAGTTGTAGGACATCAAATGAAATTTCGATCACATTTGGTTTGAAGAAGATAGGTCTTCAAATTTTAGATATATATGAGCTGTTCCCATATCTTTGTTTTTCATATTACTTTTAATAATTACTATGAAATTACCAACTTATTTTTGCGTTCGATTTTAATTCGTTATTATTTTTAAAGGCCTTAAGATTCTTCACAACCAAGCTGCGGAACCCTTTAGTTTCAACTGTGCGTGGTCCACAACGCACTTGACTGGTAATTATTTATTGTTTGATTTGATTCTTTTATACCAGGATGGTGGCAAACAAGCTTACGGCCCGCCTGATGGTAAGCGGTCACCGTAACCGTTTGCCGACCCCTTAAAAACCTTTTCAACCTTTCCTTGAAGAACCCTATACTGTAGCTTGCGCTAGGAGTAGGTATGTGAATAGCCCAGGTGGATCATGATCGAACCCGCAGCTCTCGCGTTAACGGAGCGGAGTTGGCACTTCGATCTTCTATTGAGGCTTGGATTGGATTGGCTTGGAAATTACTTGGCTGCAAAATAAATCTTTATCCAATTAATAATAATTGCTGGGCGTACTTAACCTGTCTTTACATATTAAATCTCAATTTAACAAAAGGCTAGATATGTATGAAGTTATTTCAACATTTCAATCGCTTTCTATACGCTAATATTCCACCGTGTTATGTTCGAAGTAATAGCATCTCCCTGCATATGCATTATGCATGACACGATGCGTGTTCCTGAGAGGGCTGACGTGTAATAATGACTTTCGATGCTTCTTTGGACCTTATTTATAACCAGTAAGTATATTGAGATTCAGCCCATTTTTATAGAGCTAATTTACATTACTAACGCTGTTACTTAAAGAGACAATGCTAGACGTTTTTTTATTTCATTTATCTAAAATTCCTTATAGCGTTAATGGTCTTAATTTTGCTGTTTCTATTCAAACAAAGGTCAGAGGTTTCATTAATTAAAAACATTTAAATTATATTAATATTCCCTTACAATTTTATCGCTAACGCTAAAATATGTTTTATATGTATTTGAGTTTTCTCAATGAATACGAAGTATAATATGCAGCTCTTCCAGTACAAAATATCTTGTGACGGTCTAACGATATCCTACGTTTGCATCCTTACATAAAAAAGCGGTTGCCGTAGCATATGAGCGCTTGCAACACCATTTATAGGCGTCACTATACCGATACCGTCATAACCACGAGACATTGGTTCTTAAATCTCTTTTGCCCAGTAATTTCACTAGCTCCAGGTTCTTTCAAACCGAAACACAGTAATACAAAACACATTACAGCTTTGCGGTAGAATATCTGACACTGGTTGAACCTAGCCGGCCTCTTTTGTTATGGTAGTTTGGAAGTGACGACATCGTTTCGACAAATAAAAACATAAGATAAAAAACCTGAAAGCATCATCGTTTAAGAATCGTTACGTCATCATTCATACGAAGGTCGTAAACGAGCACGCATGTTCGAATCCGCGTCACGGATATAAAACTTGCTGTTATAAACTGCGACCATTTACGTTGGAAAGACTACATCCGTCATGAAGTCTTCACCAACTTTTCATCCAGCCCTTATCGGGAACGTGTAACTCGCATTGAGCTCACGTAAGCGAAGATAAATCTTACTGACAGCTTAAGGTGAATTGTGTGATAGCCACTACAGAATTTGAATTAGCTGTACCTGAGAGTTGATAGTTCCATTTTTGATAGCAGATTTTATAATCGGTTGTCTTTTTTTCAAATGTTTTATGATTGAAGTAAATCCTACTAATATTATAAATGTGAAGAAAACCTATGAGAATGGATGGATGTTTGTTACTCTACAAAAACTAGTGGACTGATTCGGATAATAGTTATTCCGGAAAAATGTTAGGTTCCCATGAAACTACGCAGATAGGTTCATATATCAGAGTCGGTTAAAATCAAATTACAAAAAGATTAGGTTGCCAATTGATATTATTGTTTTTGTGTCTGTTCCACGATATCTTCAGCTTTTATGATTTTATTGTTCGTTGACTAGGGTGCGCTAAAGCGGTGGTTAGATATAATTTTCAGGGGGATTTGGGGTCAGATCAGTCAATGGCTGCATAAGTAAAAAAAAATGAGATCTATTAAAACAGCTCCGTTATTTTATACAAAACTATGCAGCCAAGAACTTCTGCAAATATTAGTATTTATGTTTGTATGACAGTAGCTTAACGGTAGAGGGCCGACTCCGTTGACGCGAGAGTTGCGGGTTCGATGATAACTAAACTAACGGGGTAGCTAAGGAGCTAAGCTTTGGGCTTATTTGCAAGGGCAAAAGTATTAGTTATGAGTGGAAAAAGAATTACTAATATTGATAATATTCTTATTGCTATTAATAAACATTAATTTAATTTACCAAATTAAAGGTCAATTATCGTTGTCTGAAATTATTTTCTAAATATTGATAAAAATATATCAACTTGTTCTTTGAAACTTTGGTTGGTTATTCTCAATTAATTCATAAACAAGCTTTTGATGCTCAAAATAACGCACTGTCAATATACCGGGATAAAATCGTATTTTCCCGATCACAACACAACGGAGCAAAGGATTGCGCGATTTCTAACCAATCACAAAGGATTCCGGCAAATTTCCCCCACGTTATACGCGTGACACGTAGAGAGGTTCGTTAAAACAGGCTGTGGAAAACAAGAATTGAATTTGGCTTGTACCACAGAACAAGAAAATATTCTGTGTGTCCAATTTATGTACGTGTCCAGTACACATTCATAATATTGTGCAAAATGCATTAGTTGAACATGCTTTTCCCAGTAAAAATGAGCCGGCTCGAATGGAGAAGTACTATCTATCTATCTCACAAAAATAGGCGTAAAGTAACAGTACTGTTGCGTTTCGTGCGCCAGAGGACTGATATCCCACCCCTCTATTTCCTTCCTTTTTCCCCTCTTATCCCTTTCTTCTTGTTCGTTGAGTTGGCAACTGGCATGTAATACTTCAGGTATAGCAAGCGTTCATAGGTTGCAGTGACTGCTTACCGTCAGGCGGACTGTATGCTTGTTTGCCAACCATCATAAAAAATACAAAAATAAATTTTATACACAAACATAGTGAAATAATAGTATAAAGAAGAGATATGTAACACGTAAGCTGAGTACATCTTACGTGAGAACCCATCAATTGTAATAGCTTACAGCCTTCCCCTTCGTTAGAACAGTGACAACTTGAGAATTTCGTTAAAGCAGGCTTTGGTTGAACAAAATTGAATTTCGTCTGCATTCTACTTCATCGTGTCCAGTTGTCGAAACTTTTTCCATTGCATCCATTGAAGTTGAGCATAAAAAATACATTTTCGGCAATTAATGTACTCATACTTGAGGGAAATTTAAATTCGCAAGGTAATTAGTGGGTTCGCGTTTTAATATTTTTATTTCACTTTTAGAAGTTGCCAGATTAATTATAATAGAAGTTTAAAGTAGGTCAATTGAAACTGTTATTCGTTTTATTTTTGTTTTTTTTTTTTTAAGAATGTTAGCAATGCCTTTTTCAAGGTATTACTATTGCCCCTCCAAATAACCTCGAAGCCTACGCTAAGACAAGGTTGTTAGGAGCGAACCCGCGACTCTAACGTAAACGGAGCGGAGTCGATTCTTCTAGCGTTGAGCTAAAGCTAAACTACGAATAGGATTTAAATTTCAAAAATGAAAAAGAACGCTTCAAATATCTCTCACGGATTTCTTTAATCCGTAAACTGCTATACAAATTTTTTGTATTACAATGGTCGTAAGCTCATTCTATCCCATTGTTTGATTTATACTGACAATATTCAGCATGCCAGTTTTGAATAGAGAAATAGCTTGAAAAGAGCCGAAAAAGACTGACTTTAATATATCATTTTGACTCGTTAGGCGACGTCAGCTGTTGAACGAATGAAATGAAAAGCGAATGAATGGTTTGCTAGAGGAATGAACTTCACTCTTTTCTATTTTAAACGTCTATAAAATTTAGGTTCTGGTGTAATAGTATCCTAGCCTCTCCTTCCTCGGCAGAGGCTAGGCAATTATATAAAATAGTTAATTTTGGCATAAATTCCAGGACTGTATTAATAGTAACTTAATTATAAGTATTGTTATATTACGGGAGTGGCATGTTCAAATTGAACAAACTCCTCTTTTTCTCAAATAAAGATATAAAAAAAAAAAAATTTAGGTTCAATTAATTCTTCTGATTACTCATTAAAATATTGTGCATCTTTATCAAATCTGTTTAGTAATAATAATTATCACCCCTTGAAATATATTATTACAATGACTTTTTCCTAGACTCTTATAGTGTTGAAATAAATTACATAGTAATTGCTTTGCGCTGTTGTTACTGTATAAACGTTTTATATCTGTTGCTTTATATTTATTTCTAATGTAAATGCAACGGTAGCGAAACTACCCTAAGCGCCAAAGGTTGGGGTTTGATTCGCGCAAATGTTTATATTGATCTAAGGCGTGTGTTCCATGTATCTTTGTGCTTGTCATTGTGTGTGTTTCCGTACCCTCGACATGGGATATTACTATCCTTATGGGGGCCTTTCAGTGTAGCGTCAATTTGAATAATTGCTTCAGTCATTACCTCTTTTTTCTAAACAGCATTTAATTTTGAAATTCCATATTAATTTAGTAAGAGTTTAACATACGGCAAAATGTCTTCGATCATTTTCATTTATTAATGAAAATATAATCCTGGTATTCAATACGCGAAACATGTTTCGCAGATAAACCGTTTGCAAAATTCCAATAATTGCGAACGGGGTAAAATAGCGTCATGATTGCGAAAATGCCGCAAATACAACGCCGAGCGACAAATGCTCAGGTGGCGGTCGTAATAACTGTAAATCAAAATAAAAAAAATACGTACATCGTTTTTTGATCTTTTTGATACATGACATGAAAATCTTTTTTAATGTATGTATAAGGAAAATATCTGACTGTCAAAATAATAAGCGACAAGTCTAAGCCCTTGGATTGAGAAAGCTGTTTTTCACAGGTTGCTTTTAAAAGGTAAACGAGTACTAAGAATGGCAACCCTTAAAGGGTTGAAAAATGGCTTGAAAGCTTATATGAAAGTCAGTCATTATTGAATAGTAGCATGAAACTTTGTTTTAGGGCGAACAATTAAAGATAAAGAAAGACGTGTTTTAACATTTTCTAAAGTTTTTATTAAAATCCATAATTTTTTTCTATATAATTATTCCCTGACTGGCATGAACAGCGTTATAGGAAAGGGCTAATACCGAAACCCGTGTGGATAGGGCAGCCCTTAGGGGCTCTGCTGAAAGGGTACCCACAATGCCACAATAAGGCTTTGGAAGACATCGGAAATAGGGAAGCGCTCCAAAGGATTCAAGCCGATAACCAGCTTGAAGGCTTTTATGTATAAGTTATAAGAGTTACACCGTTTTTTTCTTCTTCTTCGTCCTAGCATTATTTCCGGTATCCTATTTACCTTTATATAAGGGTCTGCTTATTACTCTTATCCGGATTTGACAGGTTACTACTTTTTACAAGGAGCGATTTCCATCTGACCTCCGCAACCCTAAGGGCGAACCAGTAACTCATTGCATAAGAGCAATTTACTTATCAAGAGTTAACGATTATTATCAGATGCTATGTGATAACAACCGGGCTTAGCCAATAGCTTAACGTGCTCTCCGAGGCACAAAGAGTTACACCGTTTTTATTAAAGAATACTAGCAATGCTTTTTCAAGGCATTACTAATATTCATATTGCCCCTCCAAATAAGTTCGAAGCTTGCGCTAGGAGTGAGTACGACAACAGCAATAGTCCGGATCGAACCCTTCGATGGAGTCAACTCTTATACCGTTGAGCTATTAAGGCTTTGCTTATGACATCACCACTATCCAACTCACACAATATCACCTAGATAATGCCTCGCTCAAACAAGAACTGAATAATAATGAGTTATTTTAAATAAATTATACAAAAAAATGAAGTTATCTGTCAATTATTATGTCCATGAATACATAAATCAACGAAGATAATCAACTTTTCATATTGTATACAAAGTGAACACATTTTAATTGATACTAGGACGACAGCGAAAAATCGTACGAACCAAGTAATAAGTGGGCAACGGCATTTGATTATGCTCAAGTAAAATTATACATCACTACGTAGTATAAAACAAGAGTCGCTTTCTCTGTCCCTATATCCCTATGTATGCTTAAATCTTTAAAACTACGCAACGGATTTTGATGCGGTTTTTTCAAATAGATAGAGTGATTGAAGAGGAAGGTTTATATGTATTATAACATCCATTAAATAGTGGAAAAATAATGTTATATTTGAGGTTTCTAATGTAATGTCGTAAATAATTACATTTTTCCGCTTATATAGCAACAAACGCAGGCTGAACTCTAAGAGATGTATCAAAATAATGTACTAAGTATTATACACATTGAAAACTCCGCGATGGTATATATCTATTTCTTTGTTTTACTCCAAATTTAACACGTGCGGGCCACTGGAAGTAATGAATAAATCAAAAGTAGTGGATCGATTTTAATCATTTTTTCAGTGAATGATATAGGTTATATATTTTATATATATTTTATTTCCAAGCCGGTGCAGACCGCTAGTTATTGATAAAAAAAATAGCCTTAACAATAATTTTGCTATCCGCAAGAGCGGAGCCGAGGGTGCAAGTGGTATTTAATAGGGGTCAAATTCTTTGAGTCGGTTTAAAAAGATGTTGTTACGCTATAATTTTTATTCTTAAAATGAAGTTCCTTATCATGGGTTGGTGGATGAGAGCGAGACCTCTGGTACTTTCCTGGTCAGGCGGATGAGTAAGAAACCCTCTTTAAAAATAACGACGTCCTGGTCGGTGGAACAGGAAGACAACCTGTCTAAAAATCACGCCGGTCGTAGAGAGAAATAACCTCATTAAAAGTCTCGGTTGACGGGGCTCTAGGACTCCTTGGGTTGACGATCAGCGCCGGGGCGTCTCGGTTGAATGCGCAAGCGATCCTGTTGCGTCCCACTATGGCAAAGCGCTTTCTTGGGTTTTAATCAGAGTTAGACGGCAAACAAATCTTTGATAGAAATGCCTCGTGATTTTTGGTTTGGTTCTCAATAGCAGCTCATCAGTAATATCAACAATAAATCTAGGACATTTCGAGCGTAACTATGCTACAAATTGAACCTCTAAAATCACATCAAACTACATGCCATTAAAGCTAACACAGCCGACGACTGCTCATTACTGTGACTCCAACCATCCATGAAATATTTGAGGTATCATTTGAGCGGGATTTAGTCGTAAACTAAACTGCAGTAATGTCCATTGTTGGGGCCGTCCTGTCGCGGGTTCAGTACAATTTTGCGGTCCATTTGCGGCCGCCGCTCGGTATTTCGCCGAGCGGTCAGAATTTGTAAGCTTTGGAAGTAGTTTGGGTTATATTTTAGTTATTTTGAGGACGTTTTACCTTTATAAATTATCATTATTATACATACATAATAAGCTATTCATTGTAAAAACCCTTTTAAGATAATGATGTATTAGTTCGAATATAATAATAATATAATAATATTAATATAATAATACATAGTTTTATTATTCCTTTTGTGTCGAAGGTTTGTCTTGAAAATATTGCTATGATGTGTAAAACTACTTTAACATGTATAATTTGTAGCAGTATACGTACTGTTACAATTGAATTATTAGTGTTAGCGGTAATGACCTAAACTTCTTACGTCTTCCAATCTCTTGATGGGTTACCCAATAAGATCTCTAGTGTTGCAAGTATACATGGGCACTAGTATCTATTACCTTTGCTGGCATTTCTATAAGAAATAAATTGATTTCATTATTTTACAAAGAAATAAAATAACAAAAATATCAACAACCAAATCCTATATACGATTCTCATGTTCTTTATCAAGTCCTATTTTACTCCAAGCACATCTTATTTTTACGAAAGCATTAAACCGGGACAAGCAAGACCTGAACATATGAGTGGAGTACCACATAAAATTGCTAACGTAGTTTCTCGACCATTAAACGTCAGGAGTTGAGGCATAGCCTGCATGTCAACCTAGATTCAACGTACATTCCACTCGGATCGTGCCAAAAAACGGCCATACCGCTTCCCGAATAGATTTCCTTCGAAGCCGATTTAAATTTTTAATCTCTTTGGTGCTTCTATAAATTTTTTTAGTATAAAATGTAATTTACTTTTGGTAGTAATTTTCTGTGTATAAGTATTCTTATCTATAAACTATGCAAGAAAATTAAATATTGTTTTAAAGTTTTTACTAAAACCTAAAAGTGTTGTACTGTTGATTTTCTTGACTTGATGAAGCCTCAATTTTGATTGATTTGCGTCTTAGTTCATGAAAGTTTTAAAACAATAGAAATACTATCATGCCCGGTCACATTTCTTTTATTTCATGACGGTTGACAAACAAGTATACGGCCCGCCTGATGGTGATGATGGTGATGAACCTATGAACGCTTGCAATTTACGATTTGCGATATTTAAAGGTTAGATTGAACCCATTTAACCACCTTTAAATATTGATCTTACTGTCAGATTAAAGTAATATGCTTAAGTTTTTTTTATTTCATGACGGTTACCAAACAAGCGTATGGTCCGCCTGATGGTAAGCAGTCACCGTAACCTATGAATGCTTGCGATCCTTGAAGTATCACATGCGCGTTGCAAACTCAAGGAACAGAAAGGAAGGTATAAAAAGGGGAAAAAGAAGGGAACGGAGGGGCGGGAAATTAAGCCTCCAACACTCTCACTCATAGTACAAAACGCAACAGTACTCTGTTAGTTTTTGTCGATTTTCTGTGGGTGGGTAGTGTGACTGAACCTACCTTACATTATATATCTAATATAGATATATATTTAAATAAATAATGATTAAAATGCACGAAAATAAATAGCATAAAACTACGAAATTGGCACGTGTATCGTCTAGCCGTCAGGACCCTTGTTACGTTGCACATAGTCACGTGGTCGGCAAACGACTTTTAGGTTAAGCAACTTTGGGTGCGGTCAGTAAATGGATGAGTGACCGTCCATAAATAGGTTCATATTATAGAAAATACATTGTTCTAGAGATTTCAATAAAGTGTATTGTTGAGATCGTCACAGTAGTATGTTAATATACCCTCTATTACTATGTATTAAGCCCGCCGTATTTATTTATACGTATTTGATTATATATTTTTTTTTATTAATTTATTTTATTTATTTATCTATATATATATATATAATAAAGTATTATTATTATTATTACTTCTTCGGCCGAGCCGGCCCATTTGTGCTGAGAGATAGATGGCTCTACTTCTACGCTCACATATTTATTTCTTATTTTAATGTTACTGTCAGGTTACATTTGATATACCTTACCTTGATCCAATATTAATATTTAGTTGAATGCAATACAAAGGTATTATTCAAATATTTCCAATTCTGATGATAATCTCCAAAGATAAATCCTATGCCAATGAAATGCAAACCAATACAGACAGAACGTGAATTATTTCATTATGCTAATACCAATACAATTTCAACAAGTTGTGACTAAACCTACCTTACATTATATATCTAATATAGAAATAACATATATTTAAATAAGGAATAATTAATTGCACGAAAATAAATAGCATAAAACTACGAAATTGGCACGTGTATCGTCTAGCGGTCAAGACCCTTGTTACGTTGTGATCGCAATAACCCGTGTTCTTTTAGAACATCAGAGGCAACAGGTTCAATTCGACAATGGAAAACAATAATATCTTATTTATTATATAGTTTAATTATATTAGTGTAATATGATTATCAAAATAAAAATATTTGTATAAGCCAGTAAAGGCAAAATGGTGAGATAATAAATATATCCCTATACTTTCAACACCTCTTACGAGTAGCTGAAAGTAGTCCGCTCCTCCAATTCTTATATACTTAAACTCTATAGTAAAAATATAAAGAAGAGGGGAGATCGTTGGCCCCGCACACGCCACCGACTGTGGGCTCCAACCATAGCTACGAGCCCTCCCGGGTAAGGGATAGGCTATTTATAGTGCGCCTGCGACACACAATTTGATTAATTATATTTATAGTAATTTCGTTATTAAGACATCAGTCTAATCTTTATTTATTTCATATTGTTCTTATTTTCAAGCATAGAAAGGGATCAAGCCCTGATATTTTGTAATAGTATCAATCAAGACCGAAGTCACATAATATTTTATATTCATTTTTGTATGAGAAGGCTAAACGCCATAATAATTGAGGGACAAGCCCTGGTCATTATATATAAGGGAATAAATCCCTGGTTCAGATATGTATTCGAACATTAAACCGCCAGGCGGCATTCCGTAAGCACAATGCTATAATCGTCAACCTCACCTTAGTGAAGTAAAATTCATCAATAATAATAAATAATATCATTTATAACGTATATTTGTCATACCACTATATGTGGTTAATATAGAGTTTATATTTATCATAAACTTCACCTTTGTTAAGGTATTTTCATCAATAATGTTATTTATAGCGTATATTTCTTTTATTACTATATATGTGTAATATAGTATTTATAATAACCTCACCGTAGTGTAGGCAAATTCATTAATAATTATATTTATAAGTATATTTCTTTTATCACTATATATGGGTCATATAGTATTGATAATATTCAATTCTTTATAATATCACAACCGCAATTCCTTAAAACTAAGTCCTACCTAACCCTACCTAATTGTTATTTAAATTATCGCATTGTCTTATAATTAATATTCGTGGGCTTATATCGTATTCGTAATCGCATTGTCTTACAACTAATATTCTTTGATTTATGTCGTTTTCTTATTATAGTTTTATATCATAAAAGCCATAGCAATTGCTTACGCAAAGTACCCTTTGGCTCAATACTCAAACATACATCCGAATCCAGTTCATTATTTAAGACGTGATAAACACGCATGATAAGAGTTAAGCAGGCCACACTGTCTAATACTAGTTAGCTATCTCGAAGTGAGAAGCAACCAGTTGCCCTAATAGTATGACATGCTACAATGTCAATTATAAAAATCCCTATTGCTAAGCTAAGGGGGCGTCTCTAATAAGAAGACGAGTCATTTTGCTACAAACGATATATAACATTCCAGCGCCTCAGCAACAAACCGAACTACATCACGGCATCGACCTAAGTCGCACCACCGCAGCAGTTCTAATCTGTATCACTGGGGCCGCTTCAGCAATGGACCTGAGGAAACTACTGCATCGATATAAATCGCACCACAGAGTCAACCCCATGTCAACATCACATCAGCAAAGTCAAAGGACCTCACTCGAGGACACTATAGACATGACCAAAATCATATCGGAGCCTCATACTTAAGCATCGGGTCAACTAAGATTAGAAATCCTCGGGCCTCGCTTAAGGACACTATAGACATGACTCAGGCCACATCAGAGCCTCAAACTCAAGTATCGGGTCAACTAAAACTCGCCAAAACATTATACACGTATAAAGCTGAAATATAATTATTTATTAGTTATGACACATAAATTCTTCCCAACGCATTCTTTTAAATCTTCATTGAATTCGCTTCTTCTTAGGTTTCAAATAATCCATTAGATTCTGAAACATAAACAATATCTGCGCCGAAGCATTACTTTCACTATTATATTCACAATTACAATATCACATAATATTACAGACTTACAGATTCTTAATATATATCAAACATATATACATTCATAATTGACGGACCCACAAACCGTCATTAAATATTTAATTTATAATAATAAATTATATTAAAAATATTTCAATGATATAAATTTGCCTTTAACATGTATAGATCATATTATTCATATTAGATCTCTTTGCCAGTAATCATAGACGGACCACCATACCGTCATTATTTATTAATTATTGTATATATCTTTAATATATACTTTATATATATTCTTTGCCATGCATCACCAATCACCATTAATAATATGTATAAAAACCATATACGAAGATCGGAAACCTTAACTAGCATTCTAGCAGCATGGCCGCCCGAACGCACCGCCTTGGTAAACCGTCCACATATACGCGGGGGTAGAGACGTCAGACGGGCACTCACAAAGCATACGCTCGGAGACACCTTCGCCGACACCACACCCCTTATATATGTGAAACAGCTGCAATGACATTCGGCACCTGACTCCGTGATTTTCCATACATTTTCCTTTTTCTATGGAAATTTTCATACAAAATTTTATAAATTTTTGATTTTGTAAAAATATTATTTTCGGGGTATGTCCATACTTAGTATTACGTTGCACATAGTCACGTGGTCGGCAAACGACTTTTAGGTTAAGCAACTTTGGGTGCGGTCAGTAAATGGATGGGTGACCGTCCATAAATAGGTTCATATTATAGAAAATACATTGTTTTAGAGATTTAAATAAAGTGTAATGTTGAGATCGTCACATTCAACCCCATAAATTCTATGAAGCTTGTCGGAATAGAATTTACAAATTAGGAAAACCAATCTTAAAGATAATTAAAACTATTTATCAAGATTATAAAAGCACGAAGTCAAACAGATCAATTTAATTCATTACCAGTACAAATATCTACCACCATATTCCTTAGTATTGAATCTTACATTTAATTACAACCCCCAGATTAATCAACCCCAAAACTACAAAACTCAAAACTCCCAACAACTCCCCCGATATAATAACTGGTAGAGTTAACAACCCCAGACGTCATAATTCCAATAATCTTAAACAATTCATTACTACGCATCATCATTTTCACTGCCACATTGAACCCGTATATTTCTTCAAACTCTTTCCATTTCACGGACAGCAAATTGTAGGCTTTTGCCTACTATTATAAATTATATACTTAGCCGTATTGACAATCATTGTTGCAGACTCCAAATAGCAACTATCTATTTGAAGTTAATCACAATAAAGATCATTTACAGTGATAGAAATGCCTTAATTGAGCAATTTTAGCAAAATGTAAAAATATATTTCATTTAATATTATAGAAACAGCACAATCCTGGTCACTACGGCACCAAATTGTGACTAAACCTACCTTACATTATATATCTAATATAGAAATAACATATATTTAAATAAGGAATAATTAATTGCACGAAAATAAATAGCATAAAACTACGAAATTGGCACGTGTATCGTCTAGCGGTCAAGACCCTTGTTACGTTGTGATCGCAATAACCCGTGTTCTTTTAGAACATCAGAGGCAACAGGTTCAATTCGACAATGGAAAACAATAATATCTTATTTATTATATAGTTTAATTATATTAGTGTAATATGATTATCAAAATAAAAATATTTGTATAAGCCAGTAAAGGCAAAATGGTGAGATAATAAATATATCCCTATACTTTCAACACCTCTTACGAGTAGCTGAAAGTAGTCCGCTCCTCCAATTCTTATATACTTAAACTCTATAGTAAAAATATAAAGAAGAGGGGAGATCGTTGGCCCCGCACACGCCACCGACTGTGGGCTCCAACCATAGCTACGAGCCCTCCCGGGTAAGGGATAGGCTATTTATAGTGCGCCTGCGACACACAATTTGATTAATTATATTTATAGTAATTTCGTTATTAAGACATCAGTCTAATCTTTATTTATTTCATATTGTTCTTATTTTCAAGCATAGAAAGGGATCAAGCCCTGATATTTTGTAATAGTATCAATCAAGACCGAAGTCACATAATATTTTATATTCATTTTTGTATGAGAAGGCTAAACGCCATAATAATTGAGGGACAAGCCCTGGTCATTATATATAAGGGAATAAATCCCTGGTTCAGATATGTATTCGAACATTAAACCGCCAGGCGGCATTCCGTAAGCACAATGCTATAATCGTCAACCTCACCTTAGTGAAGTAAAATTCATCAATAATAATAAATAATATCATTTATAACGTATATTTGTCATACCACTATATGTGGTTAATATAGAGTTTATATTTATCATAAACTTCACCTTTGTTAAGGTATTTTCATCAATAATGTTATTTATAGCGTATATTTCTTTTATTACTATATATGTGTAATATAGTATTTATAATAACCTCACCGTAGTGTAGGCAAATTCATTAATAATTATATTTATAAGTATATTTCTTTTATCACTATATATGGGTCATATAGTATTGATAATATTCAATTCTTTATAATATCACAACCGCAATTCCTTAAAACTAAGTCCTACCTAACCCTACCTAATTGTTATTTAAATTATCGCATTGTCTTATAATTAATATTCGTGGGCTTATATCGTATTCGTAATCGCATTGTCTTACAACTAATATTCTTTGATTTATGTCGTTTTCTTATTATAGTTTTATATCATAAAAGCCATAGCAATTGCTTACGCAAAGTACCCTTTGGCTCAATACTCAAACATACATCCGAATCCAGTTCATTATTTAAGACGTGATAAACACGCATGATAAGAGTTAAGCAGGCCACACTGTCTAATACTAGTTAGCTATCTCGAAGTGAGAAGCAACCAGTTGCCCTAATAGTATGACATGCTACAATGTCAATTATAAAAATCCCTATTGCTAAGCTAAGGGGGCGTCTCTAATAAGAAGACGAGTCATTTTGCTACAAACGATATATAACATTCCAGCGCCTCAGCAACAAACCGAACTACATCACGGCATCGACCTAAGTCGCACCACCGCAGCAGTTCTAATCTGTATCACTGGGGCCGCTTCAGCAATGGACCTGAGGAAACTACTGCATCGATATAAATCGCACCACAGAGTCAACCCCATGTCAACATCACATCAGCAAAGTCAAAGGACCTCACTCGAGGACACTATAGACATGACCAAAATCATATCGGAGCCTCATACTTAAGCATCGGGTCAACTAAGATTAGAAATCCTCGGGCCTCGCTTAAGGACACTATAGACATGACTCAGGCCACATCAGAGCCTCAAACTCAAGTATCGGGTCAACTAAAACTCGCCAAAACATTATACACGTATAAAGCTGAAATATAATTATTTATTAGTTATGACACATAAATTCTTCCCAACGCATTCTTTTAAATCTTCATTGAATTCGCTTCTTCTTAGGTTTCAAATAATCCATTAGATTCTGAAACATAAACAATATCTGCGCCGAAGCATTACTTTCACTATTATATTCACAATTACAATATCACATAATATTACAGACTTACAGATTCTTAATATATATCAAACATATATACATTCATAATTGACGGACCCACAAACCGTCATTAAATATTTAATTTATAATAATAAATTATATTAAAAATATTTCAATGATATAAATTTGCCTTTAACATGTATAGATCATATTATTCATATTAGATCTCTTTGCCAGTAATCATAGACGGACCACCATACCGTCATTATTTATTAATTATTGTATATATCTTTAATATATACTTTATATATATTCTTTGCCATGCATCACCAATCACCATTAATAATATGTATAAAAACCATATACGAAGATCGGAAACCTTAACTAGCATTCTAGCAGCATGGCCGCCCGAACGCACCGCCTTGGTAAACCGTCCACATATACGCGGGGGTAGAGACGTCAGACGGGCACTCACAAAGCATACGCTCGGAGACACCTTCGCCGACACCACACCCCTATATATGTGAAACAGCTGCAATGACATTCGGCACCTGACTCCGTGATTTTCCATACATTTTCCTTTTTCTATGGAAATTTTCATACAAAATTTTATAAATTTTTGATTTTGTAAAAATATTATTTTCGGGGTATGTCCATACTTAGTATTACGTTGCACATAGTCACGTGGTCGGCAAACGACTTTTAGGTTAAGCAACTTTGGGTGCGGTCAGTAAATGGATGGGTGACCGTCCATAAATAGGTTCATATTATAGAAAATACATTGTTTTAGAGATTTAAATAAAGTGTAATGTTGAGATCGTCACAAAGTGCTGAGTAATTTTATTGGATTATCAAGAAAATACGAAAGTGGTATTTTTGTACTAATACATACTCTGACTGACTTGCATGCATTTGATGAGTTGACATGTCATGTTGGTTCATTCTGCGAGAGTTCCCGTCGATGTGGTTTTAGTGAGTCACCATGACGTTACCATCTTATCATGGAACCCCACATAACCCGGTTCTCCTCCCCAGGAAGCCGGGTATCTGGTAGCAGATTTCCTCCCCGTTACCAAAAAAAGTGACACAGTGACTGTCAGGTCTCGTTGGTTCCTTCTGCGAGAGTTTCAGTAACCTGATAAACGCACTGAGGCCGGCCACCGAGGAGGTTTTAGTGAGCCCCATGATGTTAACACTTTGCCATGGAACCCCACATAACCCAGTCCTCTTCCTCGGGAAGCCGGGTATTTGGTAGCAGATTTCCTCCCCGTTACCAAAAAAAAAAGTGACACAGTGACTGTCAGGTCTCGTTGGTTCCTTCTGCGAGAGTTTCAGTAACCTGATAAACGCACTGAGGCCGGCCACCGAGGAGGTTTTAGTGAGCCCCATGATGCTAACACTTTGCCATGGAACCCCACATAACCCAGTCCTCTTCCTCGGGAAGCCGGGTATCTGGTAGCAGTTTTCCTCCCCGTCACCAAAAAAAAATATGAACTTAGAGTGTGGTAGGAGAACAGGACATTGAAGATAAGGCATGCACCAACCACCATGATAGAGCCTTACTTGTAGCCCCAAGCTAGTACGCAGTTACGCATGTATGTCAAAACGTGGCAAGGTTACAGGAACTTATTTCAATGAAGTATGAGCCCTCTTGTTTAGGACAAACGTCGTGCCGTTGGGATCGATAAAGATTGGAAAAACGCACTCACAATCCCTCTGACCAGACGGGTGATATTGCCTGGTGGACCGAAGCGCAACGACTTACGTCGGGAATTTGTACACATAGTTTACGAGCGTAGAGACGTGACGACCCCATGTTGGGATAATCTCTGTCACAGCAGAGATTATTCCACCAGTGCAATCAGTCACTGGTGGTAGGTCTTTTGTTGCAAGAGGCCGGCTAGGTAGGTACCACCGCAGTGTCAAATATTCTGCCGCCAAATAGTAGTACTTAGACATTACTCTGTTCCGGTTTGAAGGGCACTGTAGGCTAGTGAAATTACTGGGCAGAGGAGATTTAAGACCTAATATCTCGATGTTGACAACGCGTGAGTGGCACCTACTAAAGGTGCTGCAAGTGCTCATAGGCTACGGCGACCACTTACCATCAAGTGGGCCGTATGCTTGTTTGCCAACTTGTAATATAAAAAAAAAGAAATTTATGATAGTGCGAGATTGTGACTATCTTTATCTTTCTATCGCGTGTAGATGTCGCTACAGAGATTATAATAATTAAAAAAATATATTCACAAGTCTCCCTGTTTTAGTTATAGATAGGACATGCTTGATTGTCTGACTTCTTACATTACCTTCATACTGAATAATTGAATATTTTAAAGAGAGCAGAGTTTCTTCTTAGCTTGGTGTGTAACCACCTCATGACAACCGTGGATTAAGTAAATTTATTACGGTGGTAAGAAAAAAAATATATATATTGCATTGTATTTTTACTGCTAGTGCTATTCTTAAATTTCAGCTTGCTATTATGAAAATAAATTCCTCGAATGAGAAATGCTTCGGTAATCCTTAAGAACTCTTGATCTTTTTGTAGTGCAAAACTGAAATAAGAATTTATTGTTTTATTTATGTAAAGTTTAACGGTGGAAGAAATTTATTATAAACATTTAGTGGTATCAAACCAATTCCAGATATAAAGCCTTGTTTTAAACATAACATTAACCTCGACCACAAAATATGTTCAAGCAGTGAAACATTACTACATACGCCCATAAAATTAATTTATACGACTTAAAAGCAGCACAAATTTTATAATATTTACCGCAATGCAACATAAAAATCTTACTTGCCAAATGGTTTGAGATTCACAGAGTACGGTGCCTTCGCCTCGTCCTTTACACATTTACTCGTACGAGCAAGTGTCAATAATAAACCCATTACAGCGCTACTTTGTATCAAAAATTCTTGACACGACCACACTTAGTAGAGCGTCAAATAACTCCAGTAGGTGTTCTGGCACTCAGGCAACTTCCTACCTGATTTATAATTCCCCACGTTACTGCAATCCTCTTAAATATGTATGTATTCTGGGCGTCTGTTTGACAAAGTGCTAAGGCAATTTAGAAACGAAACATAATTGTGAGAATCTCGGAAATGAATTTTGTCCTAAAATGCAACGAGTTATAAACTTTGTTGTTTCGTTAAAGTGAGGTATTCAGATTTATCTACTGTATTCACTACATAGTATAAAACAAAGTCGCTTTCTCTGTCACTATGTATGCTTAAATCTTTAACATCCATTAAATAGTATAAAAAAAACTGTTATTTTTGAGGTTTCCAATGAGATGTTGTAAATAATTACATTTAACGCGTGCGGGCAGTAATGAATAAATCAAAAGTACTGGATCGATTTTAATCATTTTTTCTGTGAATGACATAGGCTATATATTTTATATCCGTGCGAAGCCGGAGAGGGCCGCTAGTTATAAATAAAAGAAAAAGACTTGACGGACATATTAACGCCCAGCCTAAACGTTTGGAACTAGAAAGCTGTTTTTTTATAAGTGTTGTTATTATAACTAGGATTTTTATGAATATTTTTTAGGATTATATTAGAAAATTTTGAAAATTTTTGCGAACAATTTTTGTGATAATATATATATTATGAAATAAAATAATTATTTTTATTGAGTATTATATTTTTCTGAATAAGCAGCTATCGTCGGTGAAAAGGGTGAGCGATCCGAAGTCGAGTCGAGTCGATCCGAGTCCTAGAAAGTACCTAATATTTTCGCTTTGTGACGATCTCAACATTACACTTTATTTAAATCTCTAAAACAATGTATTTTCTATAATATGAACCTATTTTTGGACGGTCACCCATCCATTTACTGACCGCACCTAACGTTGCTTAACCTAAAAATTGTTTGCCGACCACGTGACTATGTGCAACGTAATACTAAGTATGGACATACCCCGAAAACAATATTTTTACAAAATCAAAAATTTATAAAATTTTGTATGAAAATTTCCATAGAAAAAGTAAAATGTATGGAAAATCACGGAGTCAGGTGCCGAATGTCATTGCAGCTGTTTCACATATATAAGGGGTGTGGTGTCGGCGAAGGTGTCTCCGAGCGTATGCTTGGTGAGTGCCCGTCTGACGTCTCTACCCCCGCGTATATGTGGACGGTTTACCAAGGCGGTGCGTTCGGGCGGCCATGCTGCTAGAATGCTAGTTGAGGTTTCCGATCTTCGTATATGGTTTTTATACATATTATTAATGGTGATTGGTGATGCATGGCAAAGAATATATATATTAAATATATATACAATAATTAATAAATAATGACGGTATGGTGGTCCGTCTATGATTACTGGCAAAGAGATCTAATATGAATAATATGATCTATACATGTTAAAGGCAAATTTATATCGTTGAAATATATTGAATATAATTTATTATTATAAATTAAATATTTTACGACGGTTTGTGGGTCCGTCAATTATGAATGTATATATGTTTGATATATATTAAGAAACGAAGTTTACTCCGTTTCTTTAATATTATGTAATATTGTAATTGTGAATATAATAGCGAAAGTAATGCTTCGGCGCAAATATTGTTTATGTTTCAGAATCTAATGGATTATTTGAAACCTAAGAAGAAGCGAATTCAATGAAGATTTAAAAGTATGCGTTGGGAAGAATTTATGCGTCATAACTAATAAATAATTATATTTCAGCTGTATACGTGTATAATGTTTTGGCGAGTTTTAGTTGACCCGATACTTGAGTTTGAGGCTCTGATGTGACCTGAGTCATGTCTATAGTGTCCTTAAGCGAGGCCCGAGGATTTTTAATCTTAGTTGACCCGATGCTTAAGTATGTGGCTCCGACATGATTTTGGTTATGTCTATAGTGTCCTCGAGTGAGGTCCTTTGACTTTGCTGATGTGATGCTGACATGAGGTTGACTCTGTGGTGCGATTTATATCGATGCAGTAGTTTCCTCAGGTCCATTGCTGAAGCGGCCTTAGTGATACAGATTAGAATTGCTGCGGTGGTGCGACTTAGGTCGATGCCGTGATGTAATTCGGTTTGTTGCTGAGGCGCTGGAATATTATACATCGTTTGTAGCAAAATGACTCGTCTTCTTATTAGAGACGCCCTCTTAGCTTAGCAATAGGGATTTTTATAATCGACATTGTAGCATGTCATACTATTAGGGCAACTGGTTGCTTCTCACTTCGAGATTGCTAACTAGTATTAGACAGTGTGGCCTGCTTAACTCTTATCATGCGTGTTTATCACGTCTTAAATAATGAACTGGATTCGGATGTATGTTTGAGTATTGAGCCAAAGGGTACCTTGCGTGAGCAAGTGCTATGGTTTTAATGATGCAAAACTATAATAAGAAAACGACATAAATCAAAGAATATTAGTTGTAAGACAATGCGATTACGAATACGATATAAGCCCACGAATATTAATTGTAAGACAATGCGATTATTTAAATACCAATTAGGTAGGGTTACGTAGGACTTAGTTTTAAGGAATTGCGGTTGTGATATTATAAAGAATTGAATATTATCAATACTATATGACCCATATATAGTGATAAAAGAAATATACTTATAAATATAATTATTAATGAATTTGCCTACACTACGGTGAGGTTATTATAAATACTATATTACACATATATAGTGATAAAAGAATTATACGCTATAAATAGCATTATTGATGAAAATACCTTAACAAAGGTGAAGTTTATGATAAATATAAACTCTATATTAACCACATATAGTGGTATGACAAATATACGTTATAAATGATATTATTTATTATTATTGATGAATTTTACTTCACTAAGGTGAGGTTGACGATTATAGCATTGTGCTTACGGAATGCCGCCTGGCGGTTTAATGTTCGAATACATATCTGAACCAGGGATTTATTCCCTTATATATAATGACCAGGGCTTGTCCTCGTTTATTATGGCGTTTAGCCTTCTCATACAAAAATGAATATAAAATATTATGTGACTTCGGTCTTAATTGGTACTATTATAAAATATCAGGGTTTGATCCCTTTCTATGCTTGAAAATAACAATAATATAAAAGAATAAATCTTGCGTCCCGATAACGAAATCACTATAAATATAAATTACCAGGACTATGTCCTTTCACGTTATAACAATCAAATTGTGTGTCGCAGGCGCACTATAAATAGCCTATCCTTTACCCGGGAGGGCTCGCATCTATGGTTGGAGCCCACAGTCGGTGGCGTGTGCGGGGCCATCGATCTCCCCTCTTCTTTATATTTTTACTATAGAGTTTAAGTATATAAGAATTGGAGGAGCGGACTACTTTCAGCTACTCGTAAGAGGTGTTGAAAGTATAGGGATATATTTATTATCTCACCATTTAGCCTTTACGGGCTTATATAAATATTTTTACTATGATAATCATAATACACTAATATAATTAAACTATATAATAAATAAGATATTATTGTTTTCCATTGTCAGATTGAACCTGTTGCCTCTGATGCTCTAAAAGAACACGGTTATTACGATCACAACGTAACAAGGGTCCTGGCCGCTTAGACGATACACGTGCCAATTTCGTAGTTTTATGCTATTTATTTTCGTGCATTTAATTATTATTTACTTAAATATATCTTATTATTTATTTATTGCTATAAAGTAAGGTAGGTTTAGTCACAGCTTACCTTAATTATGCTATTGGAATGCACGTACATCCTAAAATTATTTATAAGTTTTAAATTTAACTGATTTATATAAAAGAATGTCATAGAATATTCTAATAATAACGCTATCAAAAAAAAAAAGAACCGTTCATTTTAATTTTATAAAACAATATTTATTAAAAAACGAGTTCACTTGAAAGTATGAATAAACTTCGCTGCTTAATGCTTGTCATAGCGGAAAAGTTTTGAATTTCAGTGAAGTCCGAAACTAAGTAGCCCTCAACTTTAATACTCAAACTATCCTCGACTCTCGATCCTCAGCAAAAACAACAGTGAACTGCTGAACCGGGAAATTGTACTCGACATTGTCTATTAAACTCTGCGGTAGGATACCGTGAAGGGTAGTATAGTAACATAATTTATAGGGAGCTATTGGGTATATAGTTGAATACCCTAGTACACAATAAAAAAAACGAAAATTTAGTTATCAGCGTAAAGTGATTTAAAACGAAATTCTCAATGTAAATATAGTCGAAACACAGCCATCAAGCGTAAATAACTGTCATAAATAACCAAGAAAATATAATATACGAAAGATTGGTGCCAATATTTTAAAACTTATTTTGTTGATTCCCAAAGTTACGTCGTTTCTAAAGGTGCGATATATCGATAACCGATGTACTAGTAACTTTGTGTTGTGTTTCGACCGATAAGTGTAAGTGTATTGTTGTGTTTTATTCGAAACTCTGCATCTACTTAGCTTCCTTTCATCTCTTCCTTTTCCCTCCCCTCTTTCCTCCCTTCCTCCTCTTTCCTCACTTCTTCCTCTTGGGTATGTCTTTTCAAAGATAACCGTATGTGATTTTGTAGAAAAAAGACAAAAGGTCTTTACTGCTATAATAATTTGTTTAATAATTTGTTGTTGATACTTATTGCTAGTACATTACATAAAATTTTTAGTTATAAAATTATGATAATATAAAACGATAAGAGGTCTTATTCCTACTTACATTTCAATAAATAAAACACTCCAAAATTGGTGTCTGTGTTTTGTCTATGGGGATTATATTTTAGCCTCGTACCAAAAGGAGGGTAGTAATAAGTTTGAAGTTTGTGTCTGTGTATCTGTAGACACACACATAGATAATGTGTCTGTCTGCTTTACAAACAGAACAAATTTTGATTTAGTCTTTTTATTTATGATAGAAAAAAAACTTTCCAGCTGTCGGCCCGTTTATATCCTTTCCTCACTTGATTTTTAATCACAAGTGTCACTTGTATAATTATGGCATTTTTATAGTTTAAAAAATCCGATCAATGCGAGTCAGACTCAAGACGACGGAAAGTACTACATAGGTTTTCGACCTGAAACCTATAGGCTACTTCTGGTTGACCAGAAGTGGACCTGGCACTTCTACGAGATAACTGAAGGGAAATTTTCAAAAATAAAAAGTTGAAAAATTATTTATGGTATTTACAAGTTTTCACGAATGTCTAAATTTGCCCATAACTTCTTGTGGCGTTGACTCAGGAATTTGATTTTTATACACCAAATAGGGACTATAGACCTCAGTATCTGGTATAAATTTCAACATAGCAGGTCCACCCGTTCCTGAGAAAATCAGTGGTGACACACGAACAGACAGACGGACCGTTCCTCTTTTTACCTTTTGAGGTATGGAACCCTAAAAATATAACAAAGAATGCAAGTGTTCTGTACTTGTAGAAGACCACTAACTTCACTAACGAGTTTAATCGAAGTCCGGTCGCATTCTGCAATGCAAGAGTGGATCGTAATCGAAATTCCGTTTTTTTTTTTTTTTTATTCGAATTCTTTCAATATGTGGAATTGATTGAACTGCAACAGCTCGATTGAGGTATCGTTATATTACTTGCTTTGTTCGAACAGGCTTTTTACATTTTAACATTCTATCGTTTATGGTATGTATTAATTGTTTTGATAGTGAGCTGCGTTACAATTTAATTAATTATCTATCTAATGTCTTTAAACGAGAAATTCTTGTATATATGTTACATACATATATACAAGAATTTCTCGCTGGGTACTTCAGGGGCGATAAATCGATCTAGCTAGGATTAATTTTTAGAAAACCGGCGTCGGGATGTGACGACCCCATCGCCCGCTGTTGGGATAACCTCTGTCACAGCAGAGATTATTCTACCAGTGCAATCAGTCATATTGGTGGTAGGTCTTTTGTTGCAAGAGGCCAGCTAGGTAGGTACCACCGCAGTGTCAAATATTCTGCCGCCAAATAGTAGTGCCTAGGCATTACTATGTTCCGGTTTGAAGGGCACTGTACGCTAGTGAAATTACTGGGCGGACGAGATTTGAGAACTAATATCTCGAGGTTGGCAACGCGTTAGTGGCACCTACTGGTGCTGCAAGCGCTCATAGGCTACGGCAACCACTTACCATCAGGTGGGCCGTATGCTTGTTTGCCAACTTCTAAAATTAAAAAAATGTCTTTTATCCGTGGACTCAAGAAATGAAAACTCCGGTTCGAGAATATATAACTCTTGCATCACATCTATTGACGAGCGATAATACTATTATTGCTTTAACGACCCAGCAAGTACACTAGTAAGCTAAACTCAAGATATTTCAGAAGATGTTGTTATAAAATATTATTCATATATCGTAATTATTTAATTCGTATCTAAATAATTATAATTTTCAAAAAACAAGATTGACCAAAAAACCGAGCAAAGCAGTTAGTTATTTTTGGAATAGTGGTTATGAACTATTGAAAATTAGAAAATGATTATATTTTTTTTAATTTCATGTCGGTTATATTACATAAAATTAAAGTAAACAGAATATAGACTGTTTACATTAAAACTGCCCCTTCATTTTAATAAGTAATTACGATGCGATAGTTACGGGTCTAATTAAAATTAATTTCTCTTATTTCAATTTCTTCTCTATAATACGATAGGTCCACTATGTATTATACTATATACTAATATGATTACATAAGGACTATTTATTGTGCTTGTAAAACAGTAAAATGCAATTTAGATATTGTAATATTTCGTAGCAACTCATACATTCGGCTTCTACACAGTCGCTACATTGCTACGTTGCTACGCCAGATTTGACAGCAGCTACACAGATTACAAGTCTTCTTCTCAAATAGTTAAACTAAAGTGAACCATAAACATAAATCAATAAGATTAAAGTTTGCATGAGATTAGAGATTACATCTGAGGAGGACGTGTAGTGACGTCATGCCAAGGAAGATGACATGCAAATGTAAACCTTTACAAGTAAGATTTATGGTTGAATATTAAATCAAAGTATGTCTGCTTTGCGTTAAGAATATATACTTGAGTATAAAACCATTTGTATGTAATTATAATATTATTTAAATTTATTGATGTTAATTACAAGATCTACGAAGGGAAAGACCAATTTGCGTAAGCAGTATTTTGTTAAATCCCAAAGAGTTTTCGAAAATTTAATTTTAATACTTTCTGCCTTGGCTTGGGCTTCTCTCCAACTTGCCCCGAGCAAAATTTGTTTTCCGCGTATGTAGGTATATTCCCCATTAATTAATAATTATTGGACTTTACTGCCATTACGACGTTGTGGCGCAGTGGTAGCGAACCTGCCTTAAACGCCACAGGTCGCGGGTTCGTTTCCCGCTCGGAGCATATATGTTTGTATTAACAATGCAAGCATATTTTGATATAGGTGTATTTGTCCTTGTCCTTGTATGTGTTTCCGGACCCCCGACACAGGATAGCACTATTTAGGATAGTTGGGGGTTGTTGAGTGTGCAGCGTTTTTTTTTTTTTATAATTATTATTATTATTTACCATCAGGTGCAGTAGTAGCCATACTTCTTCCAAAACTTTCTTTTATACTTTTAATACTTTATTGAAATATATTGTTTTAAAATATTGCATTGTATTTTTTTGTTATAAGCACTAGACTTGATTTTGTTTCAGGAAATTCTTAAGGTTAATGTTTATAAATCATGTAAGTGCTAGTCGCCTTAGCGTTTTCAACGATTGCGAAAAATGTCTTGGGACGTTCCAAGTTAAAATGGAGTTAGTGACATGAATGTAATTGGCATCTTGACATACTAAATAAATGCATTCTTTTTGTTTCATCCTTTAGGTGGCAAATAAACAATTGGCCTTCCAGTTGTAAAGCAGCCTTTAATTACCAATGTTCAATAACAGGTATCATAGAGCGTTGTCACATTGCGTTAAAATTAGTATCTCGTCAGTATAAGGCACACGATGGGACAATGCTATCACTCTCAGCTCTCCCCGAGATAGGCTCAATTGAACAATGTGCCTGAGTGGCCCGGAGATCCCGGAGCCTCTCGCACGCTCCAGTCTCTGTGGTCGGCCTCCGAGGAGCTTTTAGTGCGCGGCCATGTGGTCGGAAATGGAACCACTCTTCCCCGAGAGGTCAGGTATCTGGATGGATATTTCCTCCCCGTCAAAAAAGGAGAAAGAGGGGGAAAAGTAGTAGATTGTTTAGAGCTTCCGCTATTCTGCTTCAGGGTATAATTCCCCTGGCGAGCTGTATATATTTTAAAATATTATGATAAATAACTTAATTTATTATTCATAAAAACTTTTTCATCTATAGGTTATTTCAATATTCAAGTAATCCCTTGTTAATCATTATGATTCTAACAGAATTTTGTCAATGAATAATTTATCGCTTTAACAATAATTTGATTTAATTAATCTCAGCAAATTTATAAGCTTATTAAGTAGATAAATTATTTACATACAGAATTAGTAATCAGTAGACGATTAGATCTTTATTGATGTAGTAGAGCTTCGCTATTTTTAACATAAAGCGAACTGCTCGGCCAGAAAGAAACTTCTCCCCTCCATTTTAGTTAACGGGGAAGAAAACTGCTACCCGGATTCTTGGGGAGTTGAACCGGATTATGTGGGGTCCTACGATCACCGCATAGGCTTCCAAGCCCCAAGCCAGCAAGTGGGTCGAGACCTCTGGTTGTCAAGCGTAGTAGGGCTTTTCCACCGGGGCGTCATAGTTGCTTGCGCAAGCAACCCCATGACATCCTACAATGGCAGTGACGGTTCCGCTGAGTTCAATGGGTGTTACCTGGGCTTCACGATAAGAGCCACGCAACCCAGTGAAACCTCTTTGGTGGCCAGCCTCTGTAACGGTCCGCTTCAGCTACGGAATATCTCGCAGAACGAGCTAGCAAGTAACCTGTAATGAGTTATGCTGCGCTTGGGCCTGGCAGATCTCCGTCTCCAGCGCTCCCACGTGGACTCAAGTCCCTCTGTCTATTTCTAACTTTTTTACCCTACTCTCAGCCCCTGCGTGCTTACTTATAATACTACAGGTCAGGTTAGGTACAAGCGTCTTAAGCGACTGTGGTGATTTCAAAAAAACTAAATATTGTAAATTTACTAAACATTTTCTGTAACATACATATAAGGTATTTCAAATATTTTAATGTATACATAATATGTAATCTTTCATTTCAATATATCCACGTAAAAGGAACCTTTATAATGAATATAAAAATATTTTTGGTCAAATGAAATGAAAACATATTGCTATATTTATTCGTTTCTGATAGCGTTAATAATGTCCCCTGCAGCCAAAATGGTTACACAATAGCTGAGCGTGGAGTTGTGCTGATAAGAAAAATAAATATTTTATTTCCATAGTTCAAAAAACTTTTAAATAAAAATGAATAAAAATTTTTTTCCATTGTTTTATATTCTACATTAGTGTATATTTTTTTCACACTGTATACAATACAATAGATATTAAGAAGCAAGAAGATATGTTAAAAGAAGGCTTTCAAATTTCAGTATACTCAAGTGCAACCCTTCCCTTTTATAGCCACAACCGGTACTTAACATTTTAATAGCCTGTATTATAATCACAATTTACACACAAAACAATTGTCCAAAATCCACACACCTTGGCTACAGATCATGCCAAAGAAACATACATCCACTAGAATAAACAACCTCTTTATTGGACTGTTGGATAAAAGTGTAGGGTTCAAAATATTTCAATAATTTCAAAAAGAAGAACTCTATTTATTCTTATTCTATTTTTAAAGTGATACTTTTATTATACCACTAAAGTCTGATGATGTCTGGAAATCCACAACAGCGCGATTTAGAAGACATTTTCTTCCTCGCACAACCACTCTGTGGAATCAACTTCCGCCGGCGGTCTTTCCGAACCGATACGACTTGGGAACCTTCAAGAGAAGAGCCTATTCTTTCCTTAAAGGTCGGCAACGCGCCTGCATGCCTTCTGGTGTTGCGGATGTTCATGGGCGGCGGTGATCACTTAACATCAGGTGAGCCTCCTGCCCGTTTGCCCCCTCTTACATAAAAAAAAAAAAAAAAAAAAAAAAAAAAAAAAAAAAAAAAAAAAACCTAAATTTTTTGGTTTGTCAGATTTTAGCCGGCCGCGGAGACTTCATTTATTTTAATTTTTCTTTTTAATATTTTATGTATGTATCTTTGTTTGCACGTTTGTTCGCATGCACGTTTTCGCTTCTTTTTTTTTTCATTTATTTAATTTTGTCTTTAAATGAAACTTTTATTACATCGTAATTTTTTTGATTATCTATAGCATATCGGATAACAGCCGGCAGCGGAATTTTCATTTATTTTAATTTTTATTTTACTTTTTTACTATTTTATATATGAAGAGAGAGTGGGGGCTAAACTTTCTAAACTTATCGAAACAAACGTCACAGCATTACTCACATCGATTTTCCTTGAGGACACTGTTAATGCCTAAAATAGGAAGTCACCGGTAACCGTAACATTTTTGACATAATGTTCATAATTAAATAAGCTATTAATTTGCCAACGGCAGTACAAGCTAAATGGTTTGATCATTGTTGTCTGTTTTAAATACCTTTACATGAATATTGGTGAATGATAAATAAGTGCAATTAAGGAAGATCCTTTACAATTCTCTGGCCGCAAGCAATACATTAACGATCATTAATAAACATTCATTTATAATGTAACGACGCGGCCTATAAATAAATTATGCTTTACATTTTATTGCAACGAGTGACTAATTAATTTGAACCCTACTTTATAAGCAATAAGCCTTTTAATACCTTGACAAACAAAACCTTTGTTGGTAGACCAGTTTACCAACTTATGCCATTTATTATGTGACCTCCGGGCAATGGACGGTGAATAAATATTCGGGACCTTTCTCGACGCCTTTTAGAAGACTCAATGGTTTCGTTTATCGAAGTAGGGGGCAGAATAATCGGTTTTAAAGTCGAGAATCAGCATTGACGACGTTGTGACGCAGCGGTAGTGAAGCTGCCTAAATCGCCACAGGTCGCAGTTTCGATTCCCGCTCGGACCAGATGTTTGTATTGATCACACAGGCATGTATTCCGGTTTGGGTGTGTTTGTCCTTGTGGTTGTGTATGTGTCCGGACCCCCGACACATGGTATAAGTATCCTAATAGGGGTCGTTGAATGTGTTACATTTATTTATTTATAACTATAAATTAAAAATACGGGTGAAATGATATAATCCCAATGGTCAGTCAATGAAAAATATTAATGACGAGATAGCCCAATGGATCGAAAACGTAGACTTTAACCGAAGGTCGCGTGTTCAAATCCACACCTCTGACTTTTCAAGTGCTTAATTTGTATTTCAATTTTATTTCGTGGAAAACTCGTGCAGCCAACATAACCCGTTATCGTAGCCCGTGAGCGGTGGCAACACCATTCATTTGTGTCGCTCACGCGTTGCCAACTTCGAGATATTGGTTCTTAAATCTAGTTACATTGATCTTTCAACCGAAGCAGAGTAATGCAAAACACTCCAACCTGACCTTCCTATTTTTTTTTTTTTTTTTGATGTTAGAAGTTGGCAAACAAGCATACGGCCCACCTGATGGTAAGTGGCTGCCGCAGCCTATGAGCGCTTGCAGCACCATTAGTAGGTGCCACTCACGCGTTGCCAACCTCGAGATATTAGTTCTTAAATCTCGTTCGCCCAGTAATTTCACTAGCGTACAATGCCCTTCAAACCGGAACACAGTAGTGCCTAAACACTACTATTTGGCGGCAGAATATTGGACACTGCAGTGGTACCTACCTAGCCGGCCTCTTGCAACAAAAGACCACCAGTGTGACTGATTGCACTGGTGGAATAATCTCTGTTGTGACAGAGGTTATCCCAACAGCGGGCGATGGGGTCGTCACATCCCGACGCCTTTAAACTAGCTGACCTCTTGCAATAAAAGGTTAGAATTAAAACATGAAAAATTGTTGGTACTGATGAGTATAAAAAGCTGTTAATGTAGAAAATGTTTAGAAAATAAATGAAAGCCTGATATTAATGAAAAAATTAAGCAAATGGAAAGATAAATGGAGGGTCTGACAGGAACCTACAGTGAAACACGGTTTTTTTTGTTTTGTTCGTTCTTACACGAAAAGCTTCTTAATCAATCAAAAAACTGGGGTAGAGATTAAAAGAGCCTTTTAAAAAAGGTTTCTATCAATTCAATGAGTTACTGACCACCTGACGGTTTTTTAACCGACTTAAAAAAGATGGATTGCTTTTTTGTGATTTTATTCTTTACGAAAATTCTTTTTTTAATATTTTTAACCCCACTAATATAATAAATGTGAAAGTTTGGATGGATGGATGGATGAGTGTTAGTTATTCTTTCACCCAAAAACTATTGAACGGATCTGGATGAAGTTTGGCACCAGATATAGATTATAGTATGGAATAGCACATTACTTTTTATTACGGAAAAATGTATGGTTCACTTGGGATTATCAAAAAAGTACTGCAGTTATGATTTGATTATGCCTATTATATATATATATATATATATATATATATTTCCATCTCCGATGACGTCCTTAGTCGTAGTTCTGCTTCGCAGGAGGCACCCTAAGGACGGAATCAAATTTGAGGCCCCGTGAGGGCTGAACCTTTATCACGGCTGAGTCTGTACTCGTCCACCCGCCTTAACAGTTTAGGATGAAATTTTCCATACAGATAATTTAATATCTGAATAGAAAATATTCAACGAATTTTTTTTAAAAATTTTCGATTCCCGTGAGACTGTCAAAAAACATGGTACAGGATGTATTCATTTGAAATTCAGTTTAAATGTGTCTAATTGAACTTTATTTAATTCCAAATGATTCAATTCTCTCTGGAGTCAATTCTAAGGTATCTGCGGACAGAGGTGCGGACAGATGCTAGTATTATTATAGAAAGTCACTTCACAGCTAGCGAAAAGATTCAACGATTTGTTCTTACATATCATACTATCAATAATAGCTATTTGTAAGACGGGTAGCTTAGATTAAATCGTCTTACATACATTTGAAAATATAGCAACATTGTGAAGAATTGAAGCAAGTTTAGCTATAATTTAGTGTCGCGTGTTTTTCGTCAGTTATGAGCCGTGAATTATAACCAAAAAATATACTATTTCATAAAATCAAATACACCGATTTTTTTAATGAATTCAAGATTTAAAGGCGTCGGGATGCAACGACCACGTCGCCCGCTGTTGGGATAGTTTCTGTCACAGCAGAGATTACTCTACCAGTGCAATGAGTCACACTGGTGGTAGGTATTTTTGCGAGAGGCCGGTTAGGTTGGTGCCACCGAAGTGTCAAATATTCTATCCTAAAGCAGTAGTGTCTTTGGCATTACTGTATTCCAGTAAGAGTCAGTAAAATTCTGGGCAAAGAAGATTTAGGAACAGATATCTCATGTTTAGCAACGCGTGAGTGTCACCTACTAATGGTATTGCAAGCGCTAATAGGCTACGGCAACCGCTTACCATCAGATGGGCCGTATGCCTGCTTGCTAACTTAGTAACATAAAAAAAGATAATGAACAGTTTGTTAATTTAAAAGATTTCTCTCTCTTGAGAAATTTTAACGATAGGAAAAATCGACGGTTATTAAGATGTCTAATCTATAGTTTTAAAATCTTCTGTGTGAACGTAAGATTTTTATGAAATTTGGTACAGAGATAGACTAAACCTTGTGAAAGGACATGGGCTACTTTTTTTTTTTTTACATAAAAAAGCTTGAAGGGTTTGAAATATGGGATGTAAGATTGTGTACATGTATATGACTCCCACTAAATCATTGTATAATTGAACAGTTATAATAAACGCGTCAACAAGTAAAGTGGTCTCCTCATTGAGCATCGTAAAGGTGAAATGTTATGAGGGACATATTATATAGAGATAATTATCTCTATAAAATATTAGTCGAGATTGATGATTGATTGTAGAAGCTAGTACCTTATAAAAATGTATTTAATTTATAACATTAATATAAATTCTTATAATATCAAAATGATTAAGTTCATGAGCTCTTATTTGAAAGCGTATTGTGTGCGTGTCCCAAATCGACTGGTACGGGCGGCACTTTTGTGCAGAATGATAAACTAGAATGTCTATAGGAATATATTTGGTTATAGCGTGGGACATTGCCACATTGCTGAGTTTTATTTACGACCCGCTTGTCTGTGATTCCGACAATCGCATTTGATAAATGACCTTTTAGCCATTCTATAGCATATTAAACATTAAATGTATCCTGTTTTTGAAATTTATGAGCCAATATGTTTATATTTCGAATTAAATTTCGTACAGTTATTTTACAGACGACAAAAGGAAAACTGTTCGAAAAATAAGCATAATTGAATGATTACCGATATAAAAATGTGGGGTTTAGCTTTTTTACATTTTATATTTTATAATATAAAATTATATTTTTTTTTTTTTTTTTTTAATCTAATAAACAAAAAAGGCTTTAGTCGCTTAGCGACTATGTCAGCCCCATAATTCTACACATAACTTAATCATTGCCTTCTTAATTTCAATAAATTTAGGAATATATAATACATCGTAATTGCTAATTTTGATGTAGGATAAGATAAAATAATATTACATTGTCCAAGACTATTTAAATTAATTCCAAAATGTAATTCAAAGGCCCTACGTTCTGCCCCGACCCGAGCACACTCCACTAATGCGTGGTACACATCCTCTCTGACATTACATTGTGTACAATTTGGTGACTGAACGATCTTCATCATAAATCCGAACGCATTTAGTGGAATGTGCCCAGACCGTAGTCTAAAACTAGTAACCAGCAGTTGTCGACTTAATTGTACGTGAGCAAACCATGGTATTTTAGGAGGCTCCGTTTGGATGGTCCTGTACCAAATACCTTTTTCTACAGACCTTCTATCAAAATACTCTTTCCAAATTTCAAAACAATTATTTTTAACATCTTTTAAAAGGTTTGTAAAAAAAGGTACCTGGTTCACAGATATACCTTCTTCGATGCCCATTCTCGCGAAAAAATCAGCAACTTCATTTCCTATCAAATTTACATGTGATGGGACCCACTGAAATTTAATCGTTTTGCCACATTCTTGTAGTTTTAAGAATAAAGCTAAAATAATATAAGCTACAGGCAAGCCTCGGTTTCCCGAGGTGCACCGAGCTAAGTGTTGTAGAGCACTTTTAGAATCACTTAAAACGACGTATTGATTGCTTTCACATGAAGCTATGTATGACAGACATTCAGATATTGCAAATAATTCTGCTTCCATTATTGATAATTTACAATTTAACTGAAATCTTGCTGCCGTTTTAGTTTGTGGATCATAAAATGATGCTCCAATTCCGCTAGAATCTTTGGACCCATCCGTGTAGATTTGATAGAAATCAGTATATTTGTCTTGAATTGTAAGGATAGTATTTTCCAACAATTTAACAGAACTATAATTCCTTTTAGGCCCTAATACATCAAAAATATTAAGATTTAAATGAGATTTAATATTTATGTTCGTAATCCATGTTGACAAAGAAAACATTTCCAAAATTGGTGAACAATGTACATTTTTATCCAATAATTCTTCATATACAATAGAAAGCAAAGGTTTCTTTTTATTTCGCCAGTAAGTGGAGCTCTTGCATATAGATGCTAATTTTGAAATAATTACAATGGAATCGCCATTAAGCACTGATTTTGATTTTAAAATAAATTTATAAGCCAGGTATTTTCTTCTAATAAATAGCGGGGGTAAACATAACTCTGATTCCATTGTATGTATAGGACTACTTTTAATGAAACTCCCTATCACTCGCATTGCCTGATTTTGAACTTTATCAAGTTTTTCAATGTTACTTTTGGCACTGTTGTCAAAAAGAAAACTTGCATAATCTAATCTACTCCGTATAATAGAGATGTACAGATATCTTAAATGTATTGGGTGAATACCCCAAGATGACCCTGCTAATATATTAAATAAATTTAGGAATTTCTTTGTTTTAGTACAAATTTCATTAATCTGTTTGACCCATCTTAATGATCTGTCAACCCATACCCCTAAATATTTGACTGTTTGTACGTTTTCTAGACAGACTCCTTCAATTATAACGTTAGCTTGTTGGGGTAGTCTACGCCTGGAAAATACACATAATTTACTTTTATTTGGTGATACTTCAAGTCCTAAATTATTTAACATTCTTGTCAAACAGTTTAATGCATTTTGCAATGATGTAGTCATGAATCTTAAACTTTGGCCTGATACATATAAAATAAAGTCATCAGCATACTGAGAAATAAAAACCCCTTCGATGTTCTTACAAATGTCGCTAGTTACAATATTAAAAAGAATTGGAGACATCGGATCACCCTGAGCCAGCCCCTTACAAGTCCATCTAGTAATTGAGCTATTACTTTCTGCTTCATTGACAGTTAAATGTCTCTCCTTCAGATATTCCCATATATACCTACATATAGAAGATCCAACCCCCATATCATCCAACTTCCGAGTAACTTGTATAATGTCAACATTATTATAAGCATTATTTACATCTATTAAGCATCCTAATGTTTCTTGTTTATTTGCGAATCCTATTTGAATTTGAGAAACTAATCTTACTAAATTGTCTAAACATGACTGTGTTCTGCGGAAACCTACTGTTTTATTAGAGAATAAATTTTTACTTTCAAAATGCCATTCGATGCGCTTTGTTATAATATTATGCAATAATTTACAAAAACAAGAAATTAGTGAAATCGGTCTTAAGGAGGTACTGTTTATTTCGCGACCCGGCTTTGGTATGGGCACCACCTTAACGTTTCGCCACTGTAACGGTACTCTTGCCTCAAAAAGAATTTTGTTATAAAGGTCGATTATTAACTGCTTATTAGGAAAATGATATATCATAGAATATGAAATAGAGTCTATACCTGGTGCAGTATCTTTAATTTTTAAAATGTTATTCAGTTCTTGAATGGAAATAGGGGCCTCTAAATGCACATTATACGAATGAAACAGAGGAGATTTAGGTAAAACATAGTCAGGTGTTAGTTGCTTTAGAAAAATACGAGCTTTATCCCAGTCTAAATTAGGTTTAATATTTTTGTAACCTTTGAGCCATCGCATTTTCTCCCACATCTCTCTACTAGATACTACTTGCGAAATGTTGTCGCAGAATTCTTGGAAAGATTTAGCAAGAGCTTTTCGAATGAGTCTTTGGGCCGTAGATACTTTTTGTTTATAAATTATGAAATTGTTAGGTGTAGGATTTCTTCGAAGCAGCGCTAAAGCTCGGCGTCGCTCTGCAACAGCTTTCGATAGTTCTGTTGACCAATAAGGTTTTGCTTTAAATTTAGATGTGGGGTTTTGGCATATCTTAATAACTGGTATTGATTCATCAGCCGCTAAATTAATAAGGTCCACCATGTTTGAATATGTGTTTAAAACATCGCCCGTGTCATTAAAATTATTAAGTTTTTCATTTAAAATGTTTTTAAATTTTTCCCAGTTGGCTTGTTTATAGTTACGTTTTTTTAGAAAATTATCTTTTATTACAACGTCTGTACACATACAAATCATTAAATGGTCACTGCCTAAGCTTTCGTTTAAAACATTCCAACTAAAACTGAGTGCAATATCTGGTGTTGTAAATGTTATATCCGGGGAACTATTCTGTAAATTATTTAATACATATTTAATTCTGGTTGGATCTCCATTATTAAGAGAAACATAATTATAAGTGGTGGCAGCATCATATATTTGTAAACCCCTACTATTAGACTTAGACGACCAATTTGTGTGGTGCCCATTAAAATCTCCACATATTACCGTTTTATTTGGCCATTTAGAAAATAAAATTTTCCAGTCTTCACTGGTTGTGCAAACATTAGGTGGACAATATATCGCAATTATATTATCTAAAAAACCACAGTTAAATATTTTAATATGTAATGCTTCTATATTTTGATTCGGTAAACTAAAATTATTTAGCTGCGCTCTAATAGATTTATGAATGATAACCGCAATACCCCCGTATGAGTCATCGCGGTCTAACCTAAATATATTATATAAATTAATTTTTAAACTACTGCCTGGCTGAAGCCAAGTTTCTGAAATAATACAAATATGAATTTTTCCTTGCAATAAAATATTTTCTAAAGCACGTACTTTTGGTTTTAAACTTTGAGCGTTCCATTGTAGTAATTTCAATTTTATAATTTTATTCTGAGAATCCATTACTAAATTTACTTATAAACTCTAATATACTATTCATATACGGCCAATCAGACATGTTATCTATTATAACGAGAATTATCCATTCAATAAAACATTTAATAGATTGTTGAAATTTTTCGCTTAAACTGATGTTTCTCATAAATATGATTTCTTTTAACCGAGATATTAGTTCGCTAAAGTGCACTTCGCGTTTGTTGTTCCCATCTTCGTTCGCCTTATCAGTTGATCGTTGTGCAACACGGTCGGGCTGGATATATCTGTCTTGCTCTGGTTCATTCATTTTACTACGCGGGGATTCAGATGTTTGCTTATTATGATTTTTAACATTTTGCGGTGATCTAGTTCGCTTAGGGGTAAACAATTGTGAGAATGTTGGTAAAATTGGTGTATATTTATGTGTCTGTAATTCTTCACACTCTAAATTTATAAAACTGTTTGAGATACTGATATTACTTTTTTCTTCATTTTGTTTAATATTTTGTCTTGTTTCTGTACATGAGTTTGGGCGCACATATAAATTACAGGCACTACGGTAGGTACAGTTGAACTCTCCCATTAATTCCCTCAATCTTTTTTCCCTCAGATAGATAGGACATGTTTTATCCAATGCCATATGATCACCGTTACAGTTCGCACACTTATATTCTGTAACTTCACAATTTTCATGAGAACCAGCACACTTAGGGCAAACAATTACTCGAGAAATACATCTGGCCTTAGTATGACCGAATTTCCAGCACCTTGAGCACTGTGTTGCGGGGAAAATGTATGGTTCTACTTTAATGCGCAAATTATCTATATATACAAAAGCTGGCAACGAGGAACATTTAAAATCAATACGAGCCACTTCACTTGGTACCCATTTTCCGTCTTCGTCTCTCCGTTTTAATCTTTTCAAAGATATGATCTGGATGTTATTGGGGCACCTAATTACACTTAAGGCTTCACTTTCAGCTAGCTCAAGATCCACATTCCGTATAATGCCATGGGAAATATTAACTTCCATTTCTCTGTAAACTCTCCAACCTCTCTTTTCGAATTCCGAACAATTAACAATCTTGTTGGCATAGTCTTCATCGGAAACTTCTAATCTTAATCTATATGGATTGGTGTATTTGATTCTTATTATGTCAATAAAATTGAGATTTGTAAATAACTTCGCGATAGCAAACTGTTTTGGCAACTTTTCTTTGCTCGAAATAATAACTTCTACCTTAATTTGTCTCTGTTTCTTTATTTTCTTTTCTACTTTAGTCCACCCAACATCGTCTTCTACTTCTTCTTCTTCTTCTCTGGATCGTTTAATTCGTTTTTCTGTAGTTGTTTTCTCTTCTTCTTTGTTAAAGTCTTGATTATTCATTTCCTCCATTTTAGCATACTCATACGTTTTGTTATTATAGTCCATTGAAATTTCGTGAGAACCAACGACGTACTTCTTCATCCTCACTCAAGTCACTCTTGGCTACAATATTCACCTTCCCTTCACACAACTCCGGATCCGGATCCATATCTTAAAATCAAAGCGACGACCTGCATAGCAGGCGCGCGTAAAAGGCACCGCTTATCTGCGATTATTACTATCAACAAATCGTCGCGACGCGTGTTACTTACACGAGTACCGTGACAAGACTGATAAAATTATATGCTTCTTATAGCTAGCATTATTTCGGGTATTTACCAAGGGTCTATTTTTACTCTTATCCTTTTTGACAGGCTACTAGTTTTGACACAGAGCAATTGCCATCTGACCTCCTCAACCCTGAGGGCGAACCAGTAACTTATTAGATAAAAGCAAATTACCTATCTAGAGTTATATGATAACAACCAGGACGGACAGCTTAAAGTGCTCTCCGAGGCAAAGTGTGGAGATACAAGGACAAACGCCCAGACCGAAACAGATGGTTGAAGATGAATACAAACAAAGGCTAGAGCAGCCTCGTTACCAACATGTCACAACGGCTGTCCCATTTATTTAAATGGTAAAATTAATTTTTCCCCGACAGGACATATCTCTATAACAGTTTTATTACATCTACGGTTAATGGCGACATTTCCACGTGCCCCCATTTTATTTATGTAACCGAATAATGTCGCTTATAAATTATACGCAGGAAAACAACATTTCGACAAAACAGTGAATAAATTACCATTGTATTTATTACAGAATTAGTTGTTTCGATATATATTTTTCACTTGCTACGAATTAACTGAACCGAAGGGAATTTTAATCTGTTGAACGATGTATTTCGATTCGTTTAAGCTTGTTTTTACATAGAGAAATTATTGAGCCTTGACGGAGAAATGTTGGTAAAAAAGTGGTTGAAAGATTTGCACCTGCGCTCACGGCGAGAGAGTGGAATGCTCTTCCGGCGTCTGTATTCCCGAACGCATACAACCTGAACCTATTCAAGGAGCGAGTACACGCGAGTATGAGTAAGCTTGCTCCTCGGTAGGTTCCCGTTTGTTTCTAAGTCTGATAGATTCACAGATCCTGATAGATCACAGATTTGTACTATTAATTTCCTGCGATTTCAATATGAACGAAAAGCATCCTAACTAAGTATTCCTAATTACGTTTTGCCAACCAAACTTTTTTTTTTTTTAAGTAAGAGGGGGCAAACGGGCAGGAGGCTTACCTGATATTAAGCAATCACCGCCGCCCATGAACATCTGCAACACCAGAAGGCATGCCGGCGCGTTGCCGACCTTTAAGGAAAGAATACGCTCTTCTCTTGAAGGTTCCCAAGTCGTATCGGTTCGGGAAGACCGCCGGCGGAAGTTGATTCCACAGAGTGGTTGTGCGAGGAAAAAAATGTCTTCTAAATCGCGCTGTTGTGGATTTCCAGACATCGAGGTGGTATGGATGGAATTTAGAGTTTTGTCGCGATGTCCGATGGTGAAATTCAGCCGGCGGGATCAATCCAAACAATTCCTCAGAACTGCTAAGCTAATTCGGATTGATGCAGTTTGGGCCTTATTTAAGGGCTCAAGATATTTGAGGCTTATTGCAATCAACTAAAAATTATGAAGAGAAAGCCATGGGTGAAATATATACGACATTTAAATCCTTAATTAATATATTTTGTGAAACTGACGAATTCGTAACAAAAAAACAAAACCGACTTATTCATATCGTTTAATTCAGTCGCAATATTTACATATAACATTGTAATTAAACCATTCTATCAACATGTTATAATGTGCTGTGTAAATTTGCTACACTAAATAGTCTTCTAACAAAATACTGAGCCATTATCGCCCGGTGGCTTCATGTCGCATTATGCCGTCCACGGCTGTATTATACGACGCTGAAGCTCAGTCATTAGAGTTGTTAACAAGCATGCCATCATTACTACATTCTGTACTTTGTGTAATGTTTATTTATCAAGCTGGATTATAGCTTATTATATAGATATAGCCTGCATTTCGTTCTGCATTATTAATATTAAGTCTAAATAACGTCTGATTGAATTATTTTTAAAATTGTTGTCATATAAACTCAATAAAAGAGCGTTCAACTGCGTTAAATTTGGCTCCTCTAGCTTTCTATATGTTTTCATAAAACTTTAACCCCCATTCGCCTCTTCAGGGGTAAAATTTTAAAATAATAGAGCAAGGCTACCCCCAGCACAAATTGGCCGACTTTACCGGGAAAGTGTTACCCTCTTACAGAAAATTATCTTAAAGTTACAGTATCAGATGAGTGAGAGCGTGAAGGCCCGATCTCCCACCCCCACTGTGCCCTCCATTTTTCTTTTCATCCTATCTGTCTATATATTTTTGCCTACGTATTTTTATCCCTGTGGCGGTCAAAGCACATGTGATAATTCAAATATTGCAAGAGTTCATAAGTTGCAGCGACTTCTTACCATAAATACCACACCATAAATCTTACCATAAATGTTGTTAGTATATTATTATTTTTAATTAATCTAACTTATCTAACTAGTCTAACTAATATTATAAATGTAAAAGTTTGAATGGATGAATGGATGGTTGGATGTTTATTAAGGACTTGGATGAAATTTGATACACACATAGCTTATTACTTGGATCAACATATAGGATTTTTTTATCCCAGAAAAATATTGGATTTCCGTGGGATCATCAAAAAATTACATTACACGAGCGGAGCCGCGTGCAAAGCTAGTGGATAATATGTTATACACTATGAATAATTTAATAAGAATATACGATCAAAGTTAATATTCAGTAAGCACGATGATTTGTACTAATATTCGTCGCACCAAAATTCAGAATCATGTTTGAACATAGACTGTAATAAGACTAATTAACCGAAACACTAATTAAAGGTTCAGGTTGGTAACGCTTTATAGAAATAATATTTCTGCGACAGTCACAGAATGGCGCGAGCCTGAGCGAGGTAAACGTAAGCATGACAAACTCAGATCCTTTAAGAGGCAGGTGTATGGCATGAGGTTAAGCGATTTCTTAAAATCATTTTATTTATCCATTGTGGCGCACTGGTAGTGAACCTGATTTGAATCTCGAAGATCGCAAGTTCGATTGTCGCTGGGAGCTAGCTTTGCTATAAATATGACTTTCGGTCTGGGCACATGTCCTTGTGGGTCTAACCACCGTGCCTTGGAGAGCACGTTAAACTGTCGGTCCTGATTGTCATCATAAAATCTGATAATAATCATTACCTAAATCTTAACCAATTAGTTACTTAGGTTTGTGGAGGTCAGAATATGGCAATCGCTGTGTGTAAAACCTGGTAACCTGCCAAGTCTGTATACGAAGAATAAGCAGACCCTGGTTAAATACCGGGAATATTGCTAGGAAGAAGAAGATGTATCGTTAAGTAAGCTTTTGACGGCAACTTCACTCCTGTGATTAATAATGGTTAATTAGGTAAATGGTCAAATTTGTTTGGTCAAAGTTACCAAAACTTATTTCTTACTAATTAGTACTCAATATTCTTTCCGAATATCTGGTCTATATATACCAGAATTGATCAAATTGGTTGTTGTTTTTGTATCTAAAATTGTAAAACTGCTATACCAAAAAACATTGATGACCGTTTTCTTGTGACATTTAAGACTTAGGCATGATTAGCAAAAACCTTTTTGAGATCGATAAATACAAAAGACAAATGGAATTCTTAGTAATTTGTTTAGCAATTAAAACTTTTAAAACCATAAACTTAAGACGAAAAAACAAAGTACCTATTTTAATCTTTAAGGTTTGATTCCGGTTCGGGGCAGATATCTATATTGAACATAAATGTTTGTGTTCCAGTGTGGGTGTGTTTCCAGACCCCGACACAGAATATTACTATCTTATTGGAGGCCGTTGAGTTTGTAGCATTTATTTATTTATTATTCTTCTCTCCTTATTTCGCGAAAATATACTTCTTTTTATTTGAATTTCAAGCAAACTATAGTAATAAAATAGTTTCCTCAGTTAAACTTGGACCGCACGATATTAAATAAAAAAGTTCGCGTGAGCCTCAACATTAATTTACTGCGTGAAAAGAGCCGAGACCGCGTAGACCCGAAGAGTTCAGAAGGTTCACCTTTGACTGATAGTAATGGATACGCTTAGAACGAGAATTATGGTCGCGCCTCAATACCTTTTACATTACTTTGAAGGTCGTACGCGGTTTTAATACGAAGTCTTACAAGGTTTTTATACCCTGCATTAGCTGTTCCGTCACGTTTTCTTCTAGGTACTATATTATATAATAAATCTGTGCCTGACTGTCTATGTCTCAGTTATAAAAACAACGTGAAATATTTTATTCTATCTTATTTCTGATATTTACTCAATATTCGACTTTGTATACACACTTATTATGCACATTCAGCCCTTTAGGGAGCTGCCAGAGTCACTCAAGCTTGGCAATAATTAGTTAGAATAATGTTATTGAATTCCTGAGCTTGTTTCATCGGTTCTTCTCGTTCCTTATTCCAAATAACATATTTGCAATAGAAACATGGAGAGTTAGTGCTAAGATTTTTTTTAAAAGACCCTACATCCCTTTGCCTGCACAGTGACAGGAGGACCGGTTAAATTTTTACGGATTTTAGATTGCGGTTGGAATTCTTGCCACCACTCTCTGTTAACGTTATTTGTACAATATTTGTAATTATTTCTATATAAAGTTGGTTTTGAATTATAAATGTGTTGTGATTTCAGTTGTAGATAAAAAAAAGTGTTTAAATTATGTACAAAAATATGACAATATATTCCATTTAAGAAGAATAATGAAGTTATTACGACCTGGCCGTACTCTATAGAAATATAAAATACTTGTTAAGTTATAAGCGCGCTACCTTTTTATGCAGCGGGACGTGACGACCGTATCGCCCGCTGTTGGGATTATCTCTGTCACAGCAGAGATTATTCCACTAGTGCAATCAGTCACACTGGTGATAGGTCTTTTGTTGCAAGAGGGCGACTAGGTAGGTACCATCGCATTGCCATATATTCTACCGCCAAGCAGTAGCTTCTCAGGCATTATTGTGTTCCGGTTTGAAGGACACTGGAGGCTAATGAAATTACTGGGCACAGGAGATGAGAATCAACATTTCGAGGTTGGCAACGCGTGAGTGATACCTACAAATGGTGTTGCAATCGCTCATAGGCTACGGCAACCACTGACCATCAAGTAGGACGTATGCATACTTGCCAACTTGTAACATAAAAAAAAACTCGGTGTTAGTCAGTGGTTGTCTAACGTTGAGCTCAATTTGATAGTTATAACTGAACGTCCTTTTGTAACAACAAAAATTTCCGAATAGCTTTCTGACACACGTCTGTGATGAATCCGTTTTATATGGAAATGTATTCTACTTTAATTTCCTGTTCTGGAGCCCATTTAATACTTTTTCTGTCAATATAACGTGTATATTTCTACGTATATATATATATATATACGTGTCGGCGTGTATGTTTTGGAGGATTGTGGTTTTTTTATGTTGCAAGTTGGCAAGCAGGCATACAATTCTCCTGATGGTAAGCGATTGTCGTAACCTTTTTTTTTATGTAAGAGGGGGCAAACGGGCAGGAGGGTCACCTGATGTTAAGCGATCACCGCCGCCCATGAACATCTGCAACACCAGAAGGCATGCAGGCGCGTTGCCGACCTAACCTAACCTGTGAGCGCTTGATACACCATATTTTGTAGGTGTCACACAAAGGATATTTAAAAAACAATATCTTCAGGTTGGCAACGCGTGAGTGACATCTATAAATTAATTAAGTTGCAAGCGCTCATAAGGTACGATAACTGATTACCATCACGAGGGTATGCTTGCTTGCTTGCCACTTTAGTAACTTATGTTTACTTTACATTATTCTATTTTATAAAATCAATAATAGAACTTTAAAAATATTAACGCAATAAAACAAATTACGTAGTTTTAGTAAAGTACTATTTGAGAATTTCAAGAATCAGTCATCAGTTTAATAAAGAATATTTTAAAAAATCCAAGACCTATTTAGAAATTAGCCAACTAATTATAGATACAAATAATAATCTAATAACGGAATCCTCAATAAGCGTTCTTCGTAACATGAATACGCTTGGAATGTTAGTGTAACCTCAAAGGCACTTGGCAGGTTCGTCGGCTGTTTCTCCGACGAATAACTCAAAACAATGCAATCTTGAGCTTGGCACGTTACGACTATTACCATACCAATGTTCTAGGGCTGTGACACGATAGCAGATTTCCCTTCATATTTCTGAATATTATGAAATTGTTAGTAAATTTGTGAATATACTAACTTAGAACATTTCTTCCTATAAATGGTCTATAAAGTGTATCAAAGATAACACAAAAAATATATACTTTTTTTCTCTTATCGAGTGGTTAATGGCCGATCCAGTGTCAGAGTTGTTGAGGTCTCCCGTAATAGACCTCTGACTAGACCGCGCCTAAAGTTGCTCACCACCGATCGCTTACTGATCAGTAAGCGCATCCGGCTACGGGCGTCTTATATATACTTAAATAGTACTTTATATTTTATCTCGCAATAAAGATGCGAGCTATGATACATTACTACATACATTCTTTCCTTAAAGGTCGGCAACGCACTTACATGCCCTCTGGTGTTGCAGATGTTTATGGCCGGCGGTGATCGCTTAAAATCAAGTGAGCCTGCTGCCCGTTTGTCCCCTCTTACACAAACAAAACAAAATGGAGGTTTTTTGTTTCTGTACATTGTTCTTTCAGTGAATGCAAGCATTTTTTATTTATAAGCATTTTTTTAAATTAAAAAATTCTATGAATAATAAAAACTCTTAAACCGTACAAAAACCAATCGTAACATTTTAACACTTAACTAATATACACTTACAAACCTGTAAATCTTACAACCCCTTCTCACTGTACCAAAAGGAAACATCCCGTGGTATACGAAAACAGTTGACGCTTATCTCCGCACTAGACACATTAAAATAATTCTGCGACAGCAAATTGGACTTCCCGTCTCACGCACGAGGCGCCTTGCATTTGGTACAACGCCAAGTTTGCGACGTACCAAGCGAATATTATTAAATTAATGCCTCACTTGTATGGCGCATACTGCCCACCATTAACATTATTTACGGCTGACGTTAACCTTGACCTTGATGTTAGCATAAATTTTCATATTTTGTTACGTTATACCAGGTATGCTTTTACATGGCAATGAACGTAAAGCCTTTCATTTTGATGTTTGTAATGATCATTAATTGTTTCGTTCTAAGTATTGTCCTTGTGAGGTATTTTTTACCAGGTTTAGTATATAACTGATAGGGCTTTCACTGGACGAGGCTGGCTAGCAAGGTATGCCCGCAGTAGTACTGTGCTTAAAGCTCTAGCCAGTTAAGTTTGCTTAGTAAGCAAAGGAAAAATAACCGATATCTCGAGATTGGCAACGCGTGAGTGACACCTATAAAATATGTATTGCGTTGCAAGTGCTCGTAGGTATGACAGTTGCTTACTATCAGGTGGGCAGTATGCGTTATTTTCAACTTAGTCGCATAAAACTGATAAAATATTTTTGATATCTCAAATGTAAAGGTCCAGCCTGGTCGGTTTGCAGGAAGTGGTCAGTTTAACCAGCGTTTGTTTGTTGTAATCACATCATCGATATTTGCTACATGAGAGGAAATAGTTAATGGTTTCGCTATTTTTTTTGTTTGTGTCCGTAACTTTCTTCAACACATTTTTAAAAAGGTACAGTTATGATATATGATATTCATACATGTTCTAGACAACCTGACAAGAGTCGAACATACGAAGTTTTGCCAACCCTGTTTATATCAGACATGATTGAACAAAAACGAATCACATACATATATGTGAACAATATTGTACCTGTTTACAATATTGCACACAAATAACAATACACATACATACATGTATAATGTATTATGTAAAAGCAAGTTCATATGAAATATAAATAAACATAACATACCATAATACACCCGCTTTGGATGGAAAATATGCTAATACAATAACACAAGCCTTTGAAAAGGGTTAACTTTTTAAAATTCTGAGGATATAGTCTCATTGACACCAGCTCCCTTTATACCCTTTTCTTATATTTTATTATACGGCAATTCCTCTAGTGCTTTAGCACCGCGGCAGCGGTAGCAAACCTGCATTAAATACCGCAGGTAGCGGGTTCGATGGATTCCCGCTCAGCGCAGAAGTTTATATTGACCATACAATCATGTGTTCTGATTTGGGTGTTTTGTCCTTGTCCTTGTGTATGTTTCCGGACCTCCGACATAGGATATAACTTTGCTAATATAGACGTTGAGTGTGTAACGTTTAGTTAAAACTAAAATTTAAGCAATAAAAAAACGAAATACCATTAATAAACCGTTCTCATTACTCGTTGTTATTAAAAATTTAAAACATTTATTTGACAATTACGGAAAATTTATATTGAAAAGAAATGCGTCATAAAATCATTACATGCAGTGCAATAAATCATAAAACACTTGTCTATCATTACGCTCGATTCAATAAATCATCTGTGCCACAACATCGCATGGCTATTTGTGTTCCTATCATGCCTGATTGCAAACATTGTATGCCTGTTCAAAAAACAAAAACGTTTTATACGGGTAACAAAGCCATGCTCCTCTGAGCGCATAGGGGCGGTTCGACTGGGGAAGTACTCTACCGTGATGAGTGAGAGCGCCGGAGGCCCAATCTCCCACACCCTCGGTTCCCTTCCTTTTTTCCCTACTCATCCCTTTCCCTCTTTCCCTTGTGTTGGCAACGCGCTTGTGATACTTCAAGTATCGCAAGCGCTCATAGTTAGCGGTAACTTCTTACCATCAGGCAGACCGTATGCTTGTTTGCCAACAGTCATCATATAAAAAAAGTTAAAGTTATGTTCCTATCTAAGATTGGTGGTGGAAGAAACGAGGAAGACTGAAAAAGACGAAAGAGATAAAATGGGTAAAAGTTTGTGCCCCCAGTGACCTCACTCATTGAAGCAAGCGCAACAATACATATAGTGCTATTTTGACGATAATATTCAGTCAGTGAAACAAATTTTTCGAGCCCGCCTTATCACGATTAATCAGTGAGTACAACTTTCTCGAGCCAACCTATTCACAATTAACATTGTTTCAATATCAAATCTTCGGACCCAATCAATTAGTCGGTAGATCGCATTTTTGGATTGATAAGCGAATATAAGAAAGAGGTATTGATGTCCTTTCTCGTATATTTAGATCGCAAATCCAATCTGAGACCGGGAGAAATGGTTAAAGACTGCTTATTGAAACCCGCTGCCAATTAGCAAGGCTCTACTCCGCTTTGCTCCCGTTAAAGCTACAAATCTATACCAATATTATAGATTTGAAGAGTTTGTTTTGTGGAACGCGCTGACCTCTGAAACTATTGATCGAATTTGAAAAATTCTTTTTTGCTTTTGATAGCACATTTCTTGAGGCAGGCTCTATAACATCACGATAAAATACTTAGAAGCCGAGCAATAAAAAAATTCGGACGGGCGGGCGATAAGATGAGGTTAGTTGGTGAAACAGGACGGTCTCACTAGTTTGTGTAATATATTAAAAAAGTGGTAGGTCTTTTGTTGCAAGAGGCCGGCTAGGTAGGTACCACCGCAGTGTCAAATATTCTGTTGCCAAATAGTAGTGCTTAGGCACTACTGTGTTCCGGTTTGAAGGGCACTGTACGCTAGTGAAATTACTGGGCGGACGAGATTTAAGAACTAATATCTCGAGGTTGGCAACGCGTGAGTGGCACCTACTAATGGTGCTGCAAGCGCTCATAGGCTACGGCAACCACTTACCATCAGGTGGGCTGTATGCTTGTTTGCCAACTTCTAACATAAAAAAAAACTCAATCTGCCGTAATAGTTGCAGATATATTCATGAGGTAGTGAAAATTTACCTGAACGTAACCTGGTTTTCACGTAATGTATTTCTGCGGGAAGCTTGACCGATATTTTCTTCGGTAATGAGAGCGAGCGTTAACGCTAAGGATACTTGTCATTATTTTAATGAAACTCAGTAACGAAACTAAACCGAATGCGGGGAGATTTTTTCATATACTTTAAAAGATAACATTGACACTACTCGAGTGTAAGGTTTTTACTTTGATATACATATGGGATAATTTAAATAGGACCGCGAATCCGTCTTCCGTATTTACCCATTCGCACCACACTTTCGACTCCCCGCTCTCATTCACTCATTCTTTCTAATTACAACTAACCGACCGCTGTGGCGTGTTCGTTGCGACCCTTTTTGCGCTAGGTCTCGACGATCGCAGGTTCGCATTCCGCTCGCGGCAAATATTTATACCTTACAATTAATATTAGCACTATTACCTATATTTTCCCAGCGTCTACTTATAGTGTTATCCTGATTTGAGGAGCTACTAGTTTTTACACAGAGCGATAGTCATCTGACCTCTGCAAGCCTTAGGGCGAACCAGTAACTCACATGATAAGAGTAAATTTCCTATCACCGATTAACGATTATTATCAGATGTTATGACAACAACCGGGATAGACAGCTTAATGTGCTCTCCGAGGCACGAAGGGGAGGCCCAAGAACAAACGCCCAGACCGAAAGACATATTTATAACAAACATCTGCTCCAAGCGGGAATCGAACACGCGACTATAGAGGCTGAAAGCAGGCTCGCTACCGACACGCCATAACGATCGTCAATAAGACAAATAATAGTTAAAAATATTTTTTTAAATTGTGTGTTGTGGGGAACCCCGTCAGGAATTATCGCAGTACCAGTAAGCCGCATTAAGGAACTTCGTTCCAAAAACTACTGTGTTTATTTGAATCATAACAATAAATATTTATCGTTGTAATAACAACATAATTAACATCCTAAGTCGAATAAATAATTATGAATATTTTAATAGATTAACAGTTTAACATCGGCCGTTAGCGACAACAAACTTTGTACGCTCATTAAATTTATACAAAGTCTTCGACCTAACAATAGCGCCTATCAATATTCCAGGAATTAAGGGTAAGTTGTTTGAATGAAATTATAATTTATTTATCAACTATTAAGTGCAAAATTATTCTAAATATTTGTGTCAATCCTGGTTAATTTTATACATATTCTAAATGAAATCTTTAATTAAAGATTCTTTTAAAACTTAATTACCCAGGACAAATAAATAAATAAATAAACGCTACACACTCAACGGCCCCCATTAGGATAATTATATCCTGTGTCGGGGGTCCCGAAACATTCACAATGACAAGGACAAACACAACCAGACCGGAAAACATGCCTGTACGATTAATACAAACATCTGCTCCGAGCGGGAATCGAACCCGCAACCGTCGAGGCTTAAGGCAGACTCGCTACCCACAACGCCACAACGGTGTCAAAATAGACCAGCTGGAACAGGTGAGTAAGAACCTCTCACAGAAAATTGGCGTAAAGTAACAGTATCAGTAAGTACTGTTGCGTATCGTGCGATGAGTGGAAGCGCCGGAGGCCCAATCTCCCACCCCTTGTGTTACCTTCCTTTTTTCGCTTCTCATTGGCATCGCGCATGATATACTTCAAGTATCGCGCGCGGTCATAGGTTGCAGTGGCTAATTACCACCACGCGGACCGTATGCTTGTTTGCCAATCTTCATGAAATAAAATATTAGTTTAAACAATGTCCACTTATAAAGTAGTGTAATCATTTATCATAATGACAATTTAATAATATAAAATATTTTGTTATAAAAAATGTCCCAATAAAACTCCAAAAAAATGATCAAAATCATCACTGATACAAAACACCACGGTAGTTAAAAAAGTATATTCATTATTACTGTTTACTCCAAGTATATTCATTATTACTGTGCAAATAAGTATGGTCCTAATTATGTAATGTATAAAGGATATAAAAACGACAATAGCTCGCAGACATTCCCTATTATGTACTTAATTATTATTCGGGAGCTGATTCCGTACCATGTGGTACCATTTAGTGATAATATTTAACGTGGATATAAAGTATTTGGAAATGACTTTCAACTTTTACAAGCGTTCAGAGAATCGATACAAAAGGAGTCATAATAAATTGTTCAAATTTCTACGTATTCTTTATAAATAATGTAATTTAATAAATAAAACTAGTAAAACTTTGAACAACAATATTTAATTTTCTATGTAATATTATAGAAATTCTCTTAAGTAATATAAGTCTTTTTTTTCCATGACAATACGGTAACATAATAATTACGGTAAGCTAATCAATTAATATAAAAGTATGAAATTTTTGTAATATTTAAGTCATCTGTCAACCTTTTCATCACTTCTCAAGAATTACCGATTATCAGCTGCTGTTTTCTGATAATAACCCGGACTGATAGTTTAGAATGTTCTCACGGGCATCGAAGCTAAATCAGAATTGTCACCAAACAGTCCTATCTGTAATAAACACGTAGCTAACTTATATTCATGTACGAGTTCACTAACTAGTATGCTTTACAATTAATTAACTGTAACGATCATTAAACTTCGATGCAATCACAACTTGCAAACAGCTCGTTAGTTATATAACTGTTTTAACCGCTAAAGTGTTTTAAAATGCATTACCTATAAGAACTTTCGCGTCCACGCGGTAATGTAGCGTTGACTAATTAGCTAGGTAACTGGCGAGCGAGTCTAGTAATTAATTAGCTACAGTGATCGCTCATTTTCGATGCAATCACAATATGTAATTATTTGTGGACGGTAATTTAACAGCATAACGTGTGTCATAAAAGTGCATTAGTGTTTTAATTAGCTGGTCATTGCAAGCTATTGGTTCAGAAATAAAATTGTAAATTCGGCGTCGGGAAGTGACGACCCCATCGCCCGCTGTTGGGATAACCTCTGTCACAGCAGAGATTATTCCACCAGTGCAATCAGTCACACTGGTGGTAGGTCTTTTGTTGTAAGAGGCCGGCTAGGTAAGTACCACCGCAGTGTCAAATATTCTGCCGCCAAATAGTAGTGCTTAGGCTCTACTGTGTTCCGGTTTGAAGGGCACTGTACGCTCGTGAAATTACTGGGCGGACGAGATTTAAGAACTAATATCTCGAGGTTGGCAACTCGTGAGTAGCACCTACTAATGGTGCTGCAAGCGCTCATAGGCTACGGCAACCACTTACCATCAGGTGGGCCGTATGCTTGTTTGCCAACTTCTAACATAAAAAAAAAAAAAGAACTATTTACTATTTTAGCGGTTAGACCTAAAGTGCATTCTAAAACATTTTTAATATAAATTGGATTTTATTTATTGAAGTAGAATTTCTAATATGACTAAAAGTTTGTTCGTCGTTGTTCTTAGTCTTTTCTTGTAATATTTTATATCTTTGTTCTGTCTTGCCGAAAATTTGGAACAATACGAAATCTAATTGCAATTTAGCATGCTATCGTCGCCTGCCAGATTACGTAAAATGTCTAATAAAATATTTCGAATATACTGAACCTTGTAAAATCTGAATATATAACTTAAATTTTGCATAACATTTTCCTTTACAATTCAGAGCACATAGGATTACATTACAAGTAGTATTATAGTAGTAATAGTATATTCAAAACAACGCTTATTTAGAAGACATTTTCTTCCTCGCACAACCACTCTGTGGAATCAACTTCCGCCGGCGGCTTTCCGAACCGATGCGAGATGGGAACCTTCAAGGGTAGAGCCTATTCTTTTCTTAAAGGTCGGCAACGCACCTGCATGCACCACCTCCACCTCCGCACGCACCTCCCTTAACATCAAGTGAGCCTTCTGACCGTTTACCCACTCTTACATAAAAATAAATAAAAAAATACCAAGTCTTAACCATTAACCATCTATGACAGAATGAGTGTAAAAAGTTTGGTCTGAAATTGGTATGAAAAAATTTACGAGAATAATTCTATTGTCACAAAAAATAACTAAAACGTAATATATTCTTGGATACGAAAAATAGGTAAACATAAATTTTAGTCTAAACCTGTAGCTTAGACCTTCTTTATAATTATAAGCAATATTTATTACTACGTTGGAAACAAGAGCTTAGGTACTAGAAAGCTCCTATTTTATTTTAATTAAAAGTAAGTATTCTGAAGCGAGGTGAATGTTTCTTTTTTATAACTATACGTAGTCCAGAATCCAAGGGCCATTTGTAAAACAAATATATTAACAACATTCATCTTTATCAACAAATATATTAACAACATAACGAGAATGCTCATCATATTATAGTGTAATGCGAACGAAATAACGTATTTATTGACCCCGTTTAGTATAGTTCTCTTTAATGTAGGCTGGTGTAATAGTTCTAGCCTTTTTTCCTCGGAGGAAGAGGAGGGAGGAGGGGGAGGGGGGAGGAGGAGGAAAGTACATAACCGTATTAATAGTAAGTTAAATAATAAGTATTGTTATCTTACGGGGGTGGCATTTTCAAATTGAACAAACTCCTTCTTTTTTCTCAAATAAAGAAAGAAAAATAAACAAAATCCACTGTTAGTAATAAATAATAAATAAATAAATAAATAAACGCTACACACTCAACGGCCCCCATTAGGATAGTGATATCCTGTGTCGGGGGTCCGGAAACATTCACAATGACAAGGACAAATACACCCAGACCGGAAAATATGCTTGCATGGTCAATACAAACATATTATGCCCCGAGCGGGAATCGAACCCGCGACCTGTGGCGTTTAAGGCAGGTTCGCTACCGCTACGCCACAACGTCGTCAGTAATGAATCTTATGATCATCATATTGACATATATTATCACTGTTACCACAGCTACCACAATCAAGAAAGTTTGATTCAATCAATTGTAATAAAGAAAAGCCGAGACGACCCAGTGGATAGAAAACTTTAATCGAAGGTGACGGGTTCAAATCCGGTCGAGCACCTCTGAGTTAAGTGCTTAATTTGTGTTTCGAATTCATCTCGTGCTTAGCGGTGAAGGAAAACATCGTGCGGAAACCTACATGTTTTTTGTTCTACATGCTATATGTTCAAATTCTGAGACATGTACTCGTATAGCCCCCAATCAAGCGTTGCGCTTTTTTTAATTTACTAAAATAATTTTCATACTGTTATATAATAACAATATTAATAATAACTTTTATTGTTAACAATATTAATAATAACTTTTATTGCTAACAATATTAATAATAACTTTTATTGTATTTTAAAAAATTCTGTACAGCCTCCACCTGCTTTCGTCCTCTATATTAATACACATTAAATCATACTTTTAAATTTTTAAAAAGCAGTTGAGCAGCGTGGTGGACTAAGCACTAAATCTTTCTCCTTAACAGGAGAGGAGGCAATTTCCCAGCACTGGGAAATTAACAGGCTGTTACTTTTTTAGTCAATTGTAACTTTGGGCCCTAGTTCCTTAACTATCGCTCTTTGCGTTATAAGAGATTCAACAGAATTTCACCCATCCTTGACGTATCAAATGACAGTTTCTATGACACGTTTATATCTAATACTTCAAATAGTATGGCACTTACATTAGAGAGACGTTGCGGTACGCCTTATGTGAATTTTATTGCCACCCCTGGGAAGCTGCCGTAAGGTTCATTGACTTTATGGCCGTAATCAAATATAAGCGTTCGCTACTTGACTTTTGTGTTGAAAGTTTGTTAAAATGAAGCCCTTAATATTTTATTATACGAGTATATTAATATCATTTTCGTCCTTGTCATCTTAGCTATGTAATGTGTCATGTAGAAATAATCTTCTAGTCATGACGATTGGATAATCATACGGTGCGGTACGCAGATGGTAAGCAGGCAACCTATGAACGCTCGTAATACTGGAAGTATCACGCGCGTTGCTAACCCGCAAGGGATAGGAGTGATGAAACAAAAGGGAACAGGGAGGTTGTTAGATTGAGTTTCTGGTACTCTCACCATCGCACCAAACGCAACAGTACTATTATTGTTGTTCTACGCTGATTTTCTGTAAAAGGGAGCAGCATGGCTCTACTACTAGTAAATTCATTCTAACATTTACTTTACTTAATCGTTTCATATGTAAGTATTTTTCTAGTAAACTACAAGAATTTCTACAAGTTTTTTTGTGTTTTAACACCAGATACTGGTCACGTTATGTAGCGACATCTACACACAACATGACGTAGCTCGATAGAAAGACAAGATTGTCACAATGTCGCATCAAGCTACAACAACACCTACAGGGCATACTACGCAACGATATGGACGACCACCGAACGTCACGATCCTAAATCGCGCTATCAAAGTTTCCTACCCACTTGAGGTATATATACAACTTTCCAATGTAAGTCGTTGGGCTTCGGCCCAGGGCTTCGATCCGCCAGGCAATATCACCCGCCTGGTCGGAGGATCTTCCCGTAGTGTTGGAGGGACATTCCACACGCTGTTGCCTCCACAGTGGTGACTTCCGACGTGATCCTTACCCTCCCCACGATGAGTCAAAGCTGCCACAGATTTACATTTATTAGAGGTTCGAGCTTTGTAAAAGAAACTTACATAAAAAAAACTTGTAATTTTTTACTAAGATTTATTACTATAAAACATCAAATGCGTATATTTTACAAGTTTTATAATAGCATTAAGTTATGATTGCTTATTAGTAATCAATCCACAAGGTTTTAATGTCTTATTGCTCTCAAAACTGTATAGCTCAAAAATTCATCGAAAGTCTTCAAATTAAAACCATGAAGCTAAGAGCGAGGCTAACATTTAAATGGAATGCGGCAAATTAATATGAGTTCAAGTAACAAAACCTAATCTTACCTACTAACATAATAATAACCGCCATGATAGAAAAGGTACACTTTAATAAAATATATTAATTACTATTAACAATCCATAAAACTATTGTGTCTAATAATATTAAAAATATGTACAAAAATAATGATATAAATCTATATAAACATTGTAAAAGATTTGATGAACCTTTTTAAATTAACACTTTTGAAAGAACAATACTTTAATCCAGAATATAATATTAAAGTAGACCACCCTATACATACCCGTGCGATAACAAAAAACCAGTTATGCACGGTAAAAGCCAACAACTATTACGGAAAGAGAACAAATCGGTATTTAATCCCGCGGCTCATAAACAATCCACCCTCACGCTTAAAAAATTAAATTAATAATAAAAACATAAAACAAAAATTACAAACTTACTTTATAAATTATATAAAAAAATAAAAAGTTAAAATGTACCAGCGTGGTTACTTAATATTATTTGCTATTTTTATTTATTTTTAGTCCCTTAAAAATTTTCATTAAGGTATCTATAATTTGTGTTTTATTGTTCTCTTGAGTATTCGTTTTGTTCTAATTTCCAAGTATCCGTTTTATTATATTAGTACAATCCCTAGCAGTATACTAGTATAAGTAAATGTCGATGATGTTGTTAATAGCATGCAATACAAACCTCAGTGGTTTTTTGTAATGCATTGATGTTTAATTTATTGTAAATTTTTCTTTTGTAACTGTGAATGATGAAATAAAAAAAAATCAAAGTTTAATTTGTGCCTCAAATTTATCTTGTGCTCAGTAGGGTGTTAATGCCCTCCTGGTTAGCTACCACTATGAAGAACGTACCTTCATCTTAAAGGTCGGCAACGCACCTGCATGCGCTCTGGTGTCGCAGATGTTCATAGACGGCAGTCTTTCACTTAACATCAGGTTAATTTTACCACCTCTAACATAAAACAACCTAACATTACAAATTCAAAGATTACAAAATACCACTAACACTGGAATACAAAATTCACGTACTAGTGACATAAATGTGCATTCTTGCCGAATTTTACGAGTGAAGCCATAAAATTTATATCCTCAACATTAATATGTACAACCCAATAACCTTCTTATGTCTCTTATATAGAAATAATGTAAGATTCTTGACGTGTACTCTTGTAATAAAATCCGGTAAACTAAACCGTACGGATGCCGGACGTAACAGAAAGGCACAGCTATCCAGTGCTTTAGTTTTCGTTGTTTTAAACACAAGAGGTAGCGATTTTATAAGAAATATTAAAAATATATAAATATTATTTTGATTTTTGGTCTGGTTTACTTTTAGAAACATAAGACGTCTTAAAAAGAAGTGTGCCAAGTGTAAATTTTGTGTTTAAAAGACATCAACACATGGTGAGTGTTAGTTGCCTAAGAATTCAGACTAACTGGAAATTTTTCCAACAAAACCACTTTGTTAATAAACATCTATCAATAAATCAAGCATCTAGTAGTAGAGCCACGCTACTACCGGCATACATAGAGCAGCTCGACCGGGGAAGTACTACCCTCTCAAAGAAAATCAACGTGAAGTAACCGTATCAGTAGGTACCTACTGTTGCGTTTCCTGCGACGAGTGACTGCACCGGAAGCCCCATTTCTGACCCCTCCGTTGCCTTCCTTTTTTCCCTTCTCATTAGTTCCCTCCTATCCCCTATTTTGGCAAACTACTACAAACGAATTATTTGCCTTAAATGACAGGATTATAAATAAATTATTTAACTTTAACTCTCTTCGACCTGTAACTTGGACATCGTCTTAGAGCAGGACCACAAAGCACTTAGGTATATAATATTTTTATTGCAGTCCCCAAACCCGCCAGCAAAGGCAACCCACTAAATAAAATATTCTTCAGGAACGTCTGTATTATTACAGGGTTTATATTTGAGGGCACACAATACGGCCCTTTGGTTAGCTGAAATGTTTTCATTGCGGACTTGATGTTTGGATTTGTATGAAATGCCAACTCAGCAATAGAAATAAATAAGGAAATATATTTGCGCATTCTCAAAAAGCCTGTTGAATCGGTAATACAATATGAAACGAAAGGCCTTCATAAAATATAGATTGATGGAAGGTTATTGTTTGCGAAATTGTGTTTGATAGTAGAGGAATAAAGCTTAGGAATTTCAATAGAAATAATCGATAAATTATTTATTAACAATACTTATTATCTGTTTTTTTTAAATACCAATTTTGTGAAGCTATAAAACAAATTAGCATACAACCTGCCTTATCAAAAGCTGTTAGAGTGCCCATTTTTTTTTAAATAAAGCGCCTGGTTTGGAAATTTTACTAAGAGTTTGTCGGCGTCGGGATGTGACGACCCCATCGCCCGCTGTTGGGATAACCTCTGTCACAGCAGAGATTATTCCACCAGTGCAATCAGTCACACTGGTGGTAGGTCTTTTGTTGCAAAAGGCCGGCTAGGTAAGTACCACCGCAGTTTCAAATATTCTGCCGCCAAATAGTAGTGCTTAGGCATTACTGTGTTCCGGTTTGAAGTGCACTGTACGCTAGATAAATTACTGGGCAGACGAGATTTAAGAACCAATATCTCGAGGTTGGCAACGCGTGAGTGGCACCTACTAATGATGCTGCAAGCGCTCATAGGCTACGGCAACCACTTACCATCAGGTGGGCCGTATACTTGTTTGCCATTTTTAACATAAAAGAAAAAGTGAGATTAATAAAAGCGATAACAAACTTTACTATTTAAATTATTTTATGTATGTATTATCATGTGTGTATGTGTTCGTATTTTTATTCATTTATTTTTTTTATATTCTTGTTTTGCTTTTTTCACCTTGCATATTCAAAGTCAGTTAGGGTTAAACTTCAGTCTTCCATCAAAGCTGACGCACACACACTAAAAAGTATGTTTTCTGATTATGTATCGATGTTGGCCCTGAGTATGCTAAAAATTATCACAAGACTGACCTGTTTCCAAAGAATTTTAATGAAAGTAAAAAACTATTAACAATTTTCCATACCAGTTTCATTTAACTGCACATTGGTGTTTCATAAGGTTGCTTTTGCAGTGGCCGGAGCAATCAATATCTGGTAATTATCGGCTCAAAATACCAATACCTATATTTGCTATGGGCGATTGTGTACTCGGTTCACATCCATATTTTGTAGATCCGATTAATTGCCGAAACGGGGGTTTTCCGGACGAAATCAGCTATAGTACGAAACCAAAGAGCCATAGTTCAAAATGAAAACGAACTGCACGCGATTTTATTTTAATAAAATAATATTGTAAATACCAAGTCTATTTGATTTAATTTTTTTATTTTTATTTCATAACGGTTGGCAAATAAGCATACGGTCTGCTTGATGGTAAGCAAAAAAAAAAAAAAAAGCAGCCATAACCCATGAACGCTTGCGATACTTGAAATATCACAAACGCGTTGCCAACCCATGGAACAAGAGGAAAGGAATGAGAGGGGATAATAAGAAGGGAACAGAGGGGGACGGACATTGGCCCTCCGGCACTCTCACTCATCGCACAAAACGCAACAGTACCTACTGTTACATTACGCCGATTTTCTGTGAGAGGGTAGTTCTCCCCGGGCGAGCCGGCCCATTTGTGCTGCGAGAGACATGACTCTAATACCGTAAAAAAGTCTGTCTGTATACAGAACATATCAGATCCCATTAAAAACATAAAATGTAAAAAATTTTCCAAGCCTCATAAAGCACTTCTTCTACTACAAAAAGTAGTGAGATCTCATGTATAACTACGCCTGAAACTTGGCAGTTTTACGACACTAAAGTATTTGTATGAGTAGAATAAGTTGCCGTACAACTGCCAAGTTTCAGGCGTAGTTATACATGAGATCTCACTACTTTTTGTAGTAGAAGAAGTGCTTTGCGAGGCTTGGAAAATTTTTTACATTTTATGTTTTTAATGGGATCTCATATCTTTTGTAGAAAGTCCTACTTTTTCTACCCACTTCTTGAATGTAATCGTATATTATCTAGGTACCCACCTACACCTATTATTTCATTATATTATGTGTATACTATACAGGTACACTGATTGATTATCTGTAAATGTAACTTTGCAATTTTATACATTTATATAGGATTACAAAGTTATTTATGCAGTTGGTGTATCTAGAAAACTGGACCGAAATTATAAAATATTTTAGTTTTTCCTTGATTTATAAACTAAACACTAATTATACTCTAAATTTGAAGCTTCCATGTGTGCTAGAAGTGCCTTAGAGTTTTGATGACGGTCAGCCAATGCATAATAAAATTAAGAAATTTTTGACTAGTTATAATTCTTAAACTACTTTTTCAAATGTAACGAAATTTGATTTACACCGTGGTTATACAACGCCTAATTGGTTACTGAAAATTCAAGCTTTTAGTTTTAGAAACAACGAAGTTATAAGAGGTTGAAAATTATGTAAGTACGTATCTGACTGCAAATGTAACTTTGTAATCCTATACATTTATATGGGGTTACAAAGTTATTTATGCAGTTAATGTATCTAGAAAACTGGAGCGAAATTACAAAATATTTTAGTTTTTCCTTTACTTATACACTAAACAATAATTAAATTCTAAACTTGAAGCTTCCATGTCTGCTAGAAGTGCCTTAGAGTTTTGATGATCGGTCAGTCAGTGAGTGACAAAATTAAGAAATTTGACTAGTTATAATTCTAAAACTACTGGTTCAAATTGAATGAAATTTAAAATATACCGTGTCTATACAATGCCTGCTCGGTTACTGAAAATTCAGGCTTATAGCTTTATCCACAACGAAGTTATATAGCGTCGAAAATGGCCTGAAGTGCTTCGAGAAAAGGATAGTACGGCCGTGCCGCTTTTTGCTCGACTTGGCGGGGCACTGCCGTGCCCCAGATTTCTTTTGAAAAAAAATATAGGACTAGAAATAAATTACGAATTATTTTTTCTTTTTAATAAATATTAACTTAAAGTTTGTCAGTCATCTATAAAAAGTTATTGCAACTTTATTTACACGATGACAGTACGAAACAGTAAGTATTTTGCCGCTTTAAAGAAAGAACTACTAACTGGATTACCTGGTCGAAGGCTTTTTATTGCAAGAGGCCGTCTAGGTAACTACAATCGTACTGGCATTTATTCAATCGAAAAGCATTATACTGTGCTTTGTGGTTTGAAGGATATTGTAGCTAGTGAAATTACTGGGCGAAGGAGAATGGTGTTGCAAGCGCTCATGGGCTATGGCAACCGCATCAAATGAGTTTTTTTATGTTACTAAATTGGCAATGCAAACTTGCCCGATTTCCATGAAATTTGGAGCAAAGATAGTTTATTACTTGAATGCATAGAATGCTTTTTGACCTATGTGAAGTTGGCAACCGAGTATGCAATAAAAAAATTTATGTTCGCCATTCGATTGTACCACGTTTGTACCGGATTGTACCACTTTTAAAATCGTTTCTACCTCAAAGGTGTAAAAGTTATGGGGGTCCGAAATTATAGTAGAAAACGAATTTTCGATTTCAGGATTTTTGATGATGGCATCTAAAAGAGTATCGTTTGTACCTGATTGTACCACTAGCAGAAATAAAAAAAGTTAAGGAATACATTTGCCCGTTACTTATATTCATAACTTATGAAAATCGAAAAATTCGAATAAAAAATTAAAGAAAAGCGTTTCGATTTATATTATTGAGGTGTAAACGAGAGAGCTATGGGTACAAACGATACGAAGATAGTCCTATAAGGTACAAATGATAAAACCTAGGTTTTGCCTACCAAATTGATGGCTAATTTGAAAAAATTTAATTAGCCGAAAAAATGCTTTCCAAATCTTATTCCGTTGGTTTCTTTACGGTATACATAAGATATCTAAGGGTACAAACGATAGAAACTAAGACCTAAGAGGTACAAACGATAGAACCTAGATTTAGCCTAGCACATTCGTCAATGTGCTAAATTGAAAGAATTTGATTAGCTGACAAAACTGCTTAGTAAATGATATTCCGTTCGTTTTTTTACGGTATACACGATATATCTAAGGGTACAAACGATAGGAACTAAGTCCTAAGAGGTACAAACGATAGAACCTAGATTTAGCCTAGCACATTGATACCTAAATTGAAAGAATTTGATTAGCTGAAAAAACTGCTTAGTAAATGATATTCCGTTCGTTTTTACGGTATACACAAGATATCTAAGGGTACAAACGATAGGAACCAAGTCCTAAGAGGTACAAACGATAGAACCTAGATTTAGCCTAGCACATTGATACCTAAATTGAAAGAAATTGATTAGCTGAAAAAACTGCTTAGTAAATGATATTCCGTTCGTTTTTTACGGTATACACAAGATATCTAAGGGTACAAACGATAGGAACCAAGTCCTAAGAGGTACAAACGATAGAACCTAGATTTAGCCTAGCACATTGATACCTAAATTGAAAGAATTTGATTAGCTGAAAAAACTGCTTAGTAAATGATATTCCGTTCGTTTTTACGGTATACACAAGATATCTAAGGGTACAAACGATAGGAACTAAGTCCTAAGAGGTACAAACGATAGAACCTAGATTTAGCCTAGCACATTGATACCTAAATTGAAAGAATTTGATTAGCTGAAAAAACTGCTTTCCAAATCTTATTCCGTTGGTTTCTTTACGGTATACACAAGATATCTAAGGGTACAAACGATAGGAACCAAGTCCTAAGAAGTACAAACGATAGAACCTAGATTTAGCCTAGCACATTGATACCTAAATTGAAAGAATTTGATTAGCTGAAAAAACTGCTTAGTAAATGATATTCCGTTCGTTTTTACGGTATACACAAGATATCTAAGGGTACAAACGATAGGAACCAAGTCCTAAGAAGTACAAACGATAGAACCTAGATTTAGCCTAGCACATTGATACCTAAATTGAAAGAACTTGATTAGCCGAAAAAATGCTTTCCAAATCTTATTCCGTTGGTTTCTTTACGGTATACACAAGATATCTAAGGGTACAAACGATAGGAACCAAGTCCTAAGAGGTACAAACGATAGAACCTAGATTTAGCCTAGCACATTGATACCTAAATTGAAAGAACTTGATTAGCCGAAAAAATGCTTTCCAAATCTTATTCCGTTGGTTTCTTTACGGTATACACAAGATATCTAAGGGTACAAACGATAGGAACCAAGTCCTAAGAGGTACAAACGATAGAACCTAGATTTAGCCTAGCACATTGATACCTAAATTGAAAGAACTTGATTAGCCGAAAAAATGCTTTCCAAATCTTATTCCGGTGTTTTCTTTACGGTATACACAAGATATCTAAGGGTACAAACGATAGGAACCAAGTCCTAAGAGGTACAAACGATAGAACCTAGATTTAGCCTAGCACATTGATACCTAAATTGAAAGAACTTGATTAGCCGAAAAAATGCTTTCCAAATCTTATTCCGTTGGTTTCTTTACGGTATATACAAGATATCTAAGGGTACAATCGATAGGAACCAAGTCCTAAGAGGTACAAACGATAGAACCTAGATTTAGCCTAGCACATTGATACCTAAATTGAAAGAATTTGATTAGCCAAAAAAAATGCTTTCCGAATCTTATTCCTTTGGTTTCTTTACGGTATACACAAGATATCTAAGGGTACAAACGATAGGAACCAAGACCTAAGAGGTACAAACGATAGAACCTAGATTTAGCCTAGCACATTGATACCTAAATTGAAAGAATTTGATTAGCCAAAAAAAATGCTTTCCAAATCTTATTCCGTTGGTTTCTTTACGGTATACACAAGATATCTAAGGGTACAAACGATAGGAACCAAGACCTAAGAGGTACAAACGATAGAACCTAGATTTAGCCTAGCACATTGACGGCTAAATTGAAAGATTTTGATTGGCAGAAAAAACTGCTAATTTAATGTTATTGCGTTGGTTTCTTTACGTTAAATACAAGATATCTAAGGGTACAAACGATAGGAACCAAGTCCTAAGAGGTACAAACGATAGAACCTAGATTTAGCCTAGCACATTGATACCTAAATTGAAAGAACTTGATTAGCCGAAAAAATGCTTTCCAAATCTTATTCCGTTGGTTTCTTTACGGTATACACAAGATATCTAAGGGTACAAACGATAGGAACCAAGTCCTAAGAGGTACAAACGATAGAACCTAGATTTAGCCTAGCACATTGATACCTAAATTGAAAGAACTTGATTAGCCGAAAAAATGCTTTCCAAATCTTATTCCGTTGGTTTCTTTACGGTATACACAAGATATCTAAGGGTACACACGATAGGAACCAAGTCCTAAGAGGTACAAACGATAGAACCTAGATTTAGCCTAGCACATTGATACCTAAATTGAAAGAACTTGATTAGCTGAAAAAACTGCTTAGTAAATGATATTCCGTTCGTTTTTTTACGGTATACACAAGATATCTAAGGGTACAAACGATAGGAACCAAGTCCTAAGAGGTACAAACGATAGAACCTAGATTTAGCCTAGCACATTGATACCTAAATTGAAAGAACTTGATTAGCCGAAAAAATGCTTTCCAAATCTTATTCCGGTGGTTTCTTTACGGTATACACAAGATATCTAAGGGTACAAACGATAGGAACCAAGTCCTAAGAGGTACAAACGATAGAACCTAGATTTAGCCTAGCACATTGATACCTAAATTGAAAGAACTTGATTAGCCGAAAAAATGCTTTCCAAATCTTATTCCGTTGGTTTCTTTACGGTATATACAAGATATCTAAGGGTACAATCGATAGGAACCAAGTCCTAAGAGGTACAAACGATAGAACCTAGATTTAGCCTAGCACATTGATACCTAAATTGAAAGAATTTGATTAGCCAAAAAAAATGCTTTCCGAATCTTATTCCTTTGGTTTCTTTACGGTATACACAAGATATCTAAGGGTACAAACGATAGGAACCAAGACCTAAGAGGTACAAACGATAGAACCTAGATTTAGCCTAGCACATTGATACCTAAATTGAAAGAATTTGATTAGCCAAAAAAAATGCTTTCCAAATCTTATTCCGTTGGTTTCTTTACGGTATACACAAGATATCTAAGGGTACAAACGATAGGAACCAAGACCTAAGAGGTACAAACGATAGAACCTAGATTTAGCCTAGCACATTGACGGCTAAATTGAAAGATTTTGATTGGCAGAAAAAACTGCTAATTTAATGTTATTGCGTTGGTTTCTTTACGTTAAATACAAGATATCTAAGGGTACAAACGATAGGAACCAAGTCCTAAGAGGTACAAACGATAGAACCTAGATTTAGCCTAGCACATTGATACCTAAATTGAAAGAACTTGATTAGCCGAAAAAATGCTTTCCAAATCTTATTCCGTTGGTTTCTTTACGGTATACACAAGATATCTAAGGGTACAAACGATAGGAACCAAGTCCTAAGAGGTACAAACGATAGAACCTAGATTTAGCCTAGCACATTGATACCTAAATTGAAAGAACTTGATTAGCCGAAAAAATGCTTTCCAAATCTTATTCCGTTGGTTTCTTTACGGTATACACAAGATATCTAAGGGTACACACGATAGGAACCAAGTCCTAAGAGGTACAAACGATAGAACCTAGATTTAGCCTAGCACATTGATACCTAAATTGAAAGAACTTGATTAGCTGAAAAAACTGCTTAGTAAATGATATTCCGTTCGTTTTTTACGGTATACACAAGATATCTAAGGGTACAAACGATAGGAACCAAGTCCTAAGAAGTACAAACGATAGAACCTAGATTTAGCCTAGCACATTGATACCTAAATTGAAAGAACTTGATTAGCCGAAAAAATGCTTTCCAAATCTTATTCCGTTGGTTTCTTTACGGTATACACAAGATATCTAAGGGTACAAACGATAGGAACCAAGACCTAAGAGGTACAAACGATAGAACCTAGATTTAGCCTAGCACATTGATACCTAAATTGAAAGAACTTGATTAGCCGAAAAAATGCTTTCCAAATCTTATTCCGTTGGTTTCTTTACGGTATACACAAGATATCTAAGGGTACAAACGATAGGAACCAAGTCCTAAGAGGTACAAACGATAGAACCTAGATTTAGCCTAGCACATTGATACCTAAATTGAAAGAACTTGATTAGCCGAAAAAAATGCTTTCCAAATCTTATTCCGTTGGTTTCTTTACGGTATACACAAGATATCTAAGGGTACAAACGATAGGAACCAAGACCTAAGCGGTACAAACGATAGAACCTAGATTTAGCCTAGCACATTGATACCTAAATTGAAAGAATTTGATTAGCCAAAAAAAATGCTTTCCAAATCTTATTCCGTTGGTTTCTTTACGGTATACACAAGATATCTAAGGGTACAAACGATAGGAACCAAGACCTAAGAGGTACAAACGATAGAACCTAGATTTAGCCTAGCACATTGACGGCTAAATTGAAAGATTTTGATTGGCTGAAAAAACTGCTAATTTAATGTTATTGCGTTGGTTTCTTTACGTTAAATACAAGATATCTAAGGGTACAAACGATATGAACCAAATCCTAAGAGGTACAAACGATAGAACCTAGATTTAGCCTAGCACATTGATACCTAAATTGAAAGAACTTGATTAGCCGAAAAAATGCTTTCCAAATCTTATTCCGTTGGTTTCTTTACGGTATACACAAGATATCTAAGGGTACAAACGATAGGAACCAAGTCCTAAGAGGTACAAACGATAGAACCTAGATTTAGCCTAGCACATTGATACCTAAATTGAAAGATTTTGATTGGCTGAAAAAACTGCTAATTTAATGTTATTGCGTTGGTTTCTTTACGTTAAACACAAGATATCTAAAGTAACAAACGATGCGAATTTAGTCCTTAGAGGTACAAGCGAAATACCATAAATTAGCAGTTTTTTCAGCCAATCAAAATCTTTCAATTTAGCAGTCAATGTGCTAGGCTAAATCTAGGTTCTATCGTTTGTACCTCTTAGGTCTTGGTTGCTATCGTTTGTACCCTTAGATATCTTGTGTATACCGTAAAGAAACCAACGGAATAAGATTTGGAAAGCATTTTTTCGGCTAATCAAGTTCTTTCAATTTAGGTATCAATGTGCTAGGCTAAATCTAGGTTCTATCGTTTGTACTTCTTAGGACTTGGTTCCTATCGTTTGTACCCTTAGATATCTTGTGTTTAACGTAAAGAAACCAACGGAATAAGATTTGGAAAGCATTTTTTCGGCTAATCAAATTCTTTCAATTTAGGTATCAATGTGCTAGGCTAAATCTAGGTTCTATCGTTTGTACTTCTTAGGACTTGGTTCCTATCGTTTGTACCCTTAGATATCTTGTGTATACCGTAAAAAACGAACGGAATATCATTTACTAAGCAGTTTTTTCAGCTAATCAATTTCTTTCAATTTAGGTATCAATGTGCTAGGCTAAATCTAGGTTCTATCGTTTGTACCTCTTAGGACTTGGTTCCTATCGTTTGTACCCTTAGATATCTTGTGTATACCGTAAAAAACGAACGGAATATCATTTACTAAGCAGTTTTTTCAGCTAATCAAATTCTTTCAATTTAGGTATCAATGTGCTAGGCTAAATCTAGGTTCTATCGTTTATACCTCTTAGGACTTAGTTCCTATCGTTTGTACCCTTAGAAATATCGTGTATACCGTAAAAAAACGAACGGAATATCATTTACTAAGCAGTTTTGTCAGCTAATCAAATTCTTTCAATTTAGCACATTGACGAATGTGCTAGGCTAAATCTAGGTTCTATCGTTTGTACCTCTTAGGTCTTAGTTTCTATCGTTTGTACCCTTAGATATCTTGTGTATACCGTAAAGAAACCAACGGAATAAGATTTGAAAAGCATTTTTTCGGCTAATTAAATTTTTCAAATTAGCCATCAATTTGGTAGGCAAAACCTAGGTTTTATCATTTGTACCTTATAGGACTATCTTCGTATCGTTTGTACCCATAGCTCTCTCGTTTACACCTCAATAATATAAATCGAAACGCTTTTCTTTAATTTTTTATTCGAATTTTTCGATTTTCATAAGTTATGAATATAAGTAACGGTCAAATGTATTCCTTAACTTTTTTTATTTCTGCTAGTGGTACAATCAGGTACAAACGATACTCTTTTAGATGCCATCATCAAAAATCCTGAAATCGAAAATTCGTTTTCTACTATAATTTCGGACCCCATAACTTTTACACCTTTGAGGTACAAACGATTTTAAAAGTGGTACAATCCGGTACAAACGTGGTACAATCGAATGGCGAACATAAATTTTTTTATTGCATACTCGGTTGCCAACTTCACATAGGTTGCTTTTTGTCATAGAAAAATGTTAGGTTAGGTTATTGGGATTACCAAAAATAAATAAATTAAAAGCCGCAAGCACAGCTATGCGAAATATAATAATTCAAAGTGTATAAGTCCAACATTTTTTATAATTCCCAAGACAGATATCGAAGGATTGAAACAAAATAAAATTGCAGTAATAAAGTAGCAAAGATCTTTATTGTAGGACGATATAAAAACTTGAGACTTTACAAGCCACCCGAGTCCCGACATTCTTAAATTTGATGTTACAAAATTTATTTTCGTGTCTCTAATTTCTTTAATAGAATCTCGATCAAAGTAATCGATTTAATATTCAATGGGTCGTGTTATTCATCTTATGGAAGGTCAAAGGATGATAAGTCCCTTTTATAAATATTAAGTAATACTGCGCAAAATATGTCTTTTTTACTGGTGCCAGAATTTAATTTTAAGTTGTGAAACTCTTCAGATTCCTAGAGATCAAGCTCCTGCTCCTAATCCTGTATGTATACGTCTGTTTGTCTGTTCGCGATCTACTGAATGGATTTTCATGCAATTTCCACTAACAGTCATAGTGATACGAGGATAAGATTTAAGTGTATAATGTATTAAGGTCTTGTTTGCGTTGGTTGAAATATGACAATAATTGTTGAAAATGGGGGAAAAACTCCAGCAATTTTTATTTTTATAATTAATTAATATTAGAAGCTTTACTTTATAATAACAGTTCGTCTCTCAAAATTTATTTTAAAAGTTATAATATTTCGTTCTCCGCCTACATTTTAGGTGGACATGGAATGCAGACGTCGTTAATTTTAATTTCCCACTAATTAATAAATTACAATTATCTGGTGGCAAGAATGCTGTATTTCCCCGCTGAATCGCAACCCCAATTCTTTGGGCGAAAAATGAACTAGCCCTGTTGTCACCTTTGGAGGCAATGAATCGGGTGTAATATCTTTTAGAAATTGTTTTGCACTAACGATCCATGGCCCAAGGGTTTCTACTGCAAAAGGCACAAAGATGTAATTTGGAAACAAAGAACTTTTATATTTTAGTGGTACGATACCTTATATGTACATATACGCGAAATCAACACACAATTAGCCGGTTTTCAGCTATTCAATCGTCTTCTGAATATATCAAAACTATTCAAATTAATTGAAAAGGCTTATAAACTGTATCATTTATTCTAGAACAGGGATACATTCCAATCTCTAATAAATATCACCATTTGCAATATTGGAGGGTAGATTCGCCTTTTAGCTGTAAACGAATCGTGGAATGTTTGTTGTGGTGCATGCACTATATTTGGAATCGATCCAGGACTGAATAAGAACGCTTCGCGGTAACTAGTTATTTTTTACCTTTTTACACTACTGTAACGAGCGCTCGAATTTTATTGGACGTTTCCAGAAAAATATAAAGGTATAAAATAAAAATTGGGTTAAGGTTTGTATCCTGACGACCTTGATCTATAGTATGAACTTAATTTGAGTTTTAGTAATGACATAAAAAAGTCTTGCTAATATTCCTTTTAAAAAAATCTATGACAAAAAATATTTTTTTGGTTTCATTAATATTACTTTTAATAATCAAGACCCCTTTTTTTCGGAATGTTTTGCTGTTGGCCGTACTGGCCTTGACAGCGTCACCGGGCGGGACAACTGATCGGTAAACGATCGGTAGGTTAAGCAACTTTAGGCGTGGTCAGTCACTAGATGGGTGATCGCATAATGATATTTCAACCGAGCGTCTCCGTGCTTCGGAGGGCACGGAAAAAGTCGGTCCCGTTTGTTGACAACAGTCGATAAATCAAGACAGAGGCCTACGGACGACCTAAACAACTCTGACGCTTGGCCACTAACCACTCGATAAGAAGAAGACTTTGAATAATTTTTTGGACAATGAATTAAAAACAAAATTAATAAGGCTTAAAGATTATATTAACAACTATTTCTTGTCTTTTTGACAAAATAATAAGTATGCAATCTTTCTGTTTGGTGCAAAAGTAACAAAAAATCTTTCTAAAGATCCAATCAAGTCCAATTTCATCAAATTTGTTTCGTTCACTTATCCGTGAAGACAAGGAAACAGACGGATTAACAGAATTACTTTCACAGTTATATTAATATAGATTTAACGACAGAATATTCCATATACTAAAAGCCTGACATTAAGCGTAATTTGATTGGTCCCATAATAGTTCTAATAACATTTCAGCCGTCACGAACCTCAATCAAAATGATCGATTCCTAATTCGATTAACTGTCTACGCTTAAAGTTTCCTAATTACCAGCTAGAGAGTTGACACTCTTAGATTAATTGCAATATCGAGAAACATACCCCAATATTGTAGCCGAAATACCTTCATCTATATGCTATCCCTTTCTGGCGCTCAACTTATACATGGTTGTCTCTTTCTAACTTAGCCTTATAGTTTTTTCTCTTTTATCACAAAAAACCGTCTATTTCTTACTCACAGCGCTATGTCTCATTTATCTAACGTCGAGATAGGGTGGCGTGAAAGTTTTTACGGAGACCTTTCGATAGTTAATTTATATAACATGGATTATCTTAGTTAACACTGACAGTGTACCCTCGCCATGAAATTAAATTATTTTGTATTTATTCATGAATGCAATAATAAAAAATACCTAATAATAATCTACGAGATATCTTTTTTCCGCCAATTAAAGTCTTAAAACTCTAAAGATCGTAAAAACTAATTAACACATTACATGTTTAAAATTTAATATGATCTCAATGATGAATGATTAATGGTGAGTAATGATTTTCAAATTTTTGTTCATTTCACAGTGTATAGTGACGTATAGGGGACGCTCATAGCGCACCCACTGATTGGTACACGAACTTTAGGTGGCGTCACTAGATGGGTTATTGCCGCCAAATAGTAGCGCTTAGGCATTACTGTGTTCCGGTTTGAAGGACACTGTACGCTAGTGAAATTACTGGGCAGAGGAGATTTAAAAACCAATATCTCGATGTTGGCGACGTGTGAGTGGCACCTACTAATGGTGCTGCAAGCGCTCATAGGCTACGGCAACCACTTACCATCAGGTGGGCCGTATGCTTGTTTGGCAACTTGTAACATTAAAAAATATCGCATAGACATATTTCAACTGAGCGTTGCCGTGCTTCGGAGGGCACGTACAAAGTCGGTCCCGGCTGATATTAATTTGACAACAGTCGAAAAGTCAAGTCTCAGGCCACTAACCACTCGATAAGAAGAAGTATCGTGTATAGTATAATTAAATTTTAGCTGGACATATTGTTTTATTTCTATATCTATCATTCGTCGTCAGTAGTAGAAGTCGTCTAAAAAGCTTTGAAGTAATCATCCGAATCGGTCTATTCGAGAAAATAACTACATCTTAATAATTATTTTATCTTTTTATTTTCTGACACATTTCTGTGGAAGTTTTGTAATAAAAATGAAAATTAAAAACAACATTATATTCGGCTCTATGAACTTTAATACTCGCCTACTCGTTTGAGTGACTTTTTCAATTTCCGTGTTGTTTACGGGAATCCAATAAAACATTTTCTCAGCGACCGTTTCAATCAAAATTAATACACATTTTTCGGGTCCTTTATAAAATTATTTATTACGTTTAGGGAAACATCTTTGAAATCTATTTATATATACTTGAAAACAAACCTTAACACTTTTTTTACGCATATTTGGCACGTGTAGAAACGTGAGTTTTGGCATAATTAAAGTTTATATAAAAGGGCATAATTATGTTATTAATATACATAAAAATATATAAAGCAACAACGTTTTTCAGCCAACCGTACCAACCAAGGTAGTATGATTCAATGAAATAAATCCGAAGTCACCACTGGAACGTGGTCGGGTCGGGATAGTACTATCACAAAATATTACCGTAAGATTTGAGAAATACTAAAAAATACAAATACAACATAACCCCGCAGCAGCTTAGGGCTAAACACGAAACATTAACTAATAAACGCCAATCAATTTGGCATCTACAGTACGCAGACGCGGGTGCGACCCGGCACGGTGGCTCGGGTTATAAAACAGGCATGGATCATCTTAATTTGACGCGGATGTAACCGCGGGCGGAATGTAGCAATAAATTTTATATCAACTCGTTAGGTAAATACTTAGTATTTTTTCTGATATTTTATCTACCCAGGGTTTGCTTATTACTTTTATCCAGATTTGACAGGGTAGTAGTAGTTCGGAGTTAACTGTTATTATCAAATTGTATGTGCTTACAGCCGGGACCGACAGTTTAGGACAAACGACCGAAATTATTTGTAAGATCAATACAAACATCTGCCCGAGCGGGAATCGAACTCACAACTCACAACTCGCTACCAATACGCCTTATGATTACTGACGTCATCGTATCGAAAAAAACTGTTATATTGATATTCTGCCGCCCATACATCGCGTAGCAATTATAATTATTGATGACCGTTTTAGTTCAGTTGTAGCGAAATTTAAAATGTTATAGTATGGATAATGGTTTCGGTGTCCATTGTCTGTGTCCGATCTTGGTAGTTATGCTTGTGTTTTTTTGTGTATTTAGATCATAAAATACAGTATTTGACTTGTATATTTTGTTCCATTGATTTTTTTGCGTTTATATATTAGAAATTTATCATTAACTAGCGGCCCGCTCCGGCTTCGCACGGGTATAAAATATATAGCCCATGTCATTCACTGAAAAAATGATTAAAAGCGATCCAGTAGTTTTAATTTATTCATTACTGCCCGTGGCCCGCACGCGTTAAATGTAATTATATACGACATCGCATTAGAAACCTCAAAAAATATTTTTTTTCTCCACTATTTTTATACATATAAACCTTCTTCTTCAATCACTCTATCTTAATAAAAACTGCATCATAATCCGTTGCGTAGTTTTAAAGATTTAAGCATACATAGGGACAGAGAAAGCGACTTTGTTTTATACTATGTAGTGAAGAAACAAAAGATTATCGGAAACAGTACTAACATTTTGACTCCTTTTACTCTTAAACTTACACATCGCATAATACTCCTTTTCCTACGTCATTGGGTGGTCTAGTATCTAGTCGATGCCAAGGGCGAGCGAGCGCACAAAAACGCTTTTTTTATTTATTTTATCAATCAGTTTATTGGAAAATATCTTTATATCTTGATATCTAAAAACGTTCTTCACATAAGGTTTGTGTGGACATTGCACATTTCTACAAGGATTACATTGTATCTAATACTACCCAAAATTTGAACATAAGGAAAAAATTCTTAAAAATGTTTAACGTATACAAGCTTCAACCCGTATGTATTACTTTTTAAAATAATATTCAAAACTTTTACATAAGCGGACCAAAAATAGTTGTTAGTAAGGCAGCCTCCGTTATAAGTGTACAGTTTTCTGTCGTCCCAATAAGATTAAAGACCCACGGAAGACCCTACAAGTTTTTCGAGAAAGCCTACCCGTGTAATCCGATTTCGGCAACGCTGCTTGTTTTCACAATATCAACAAATTTGTATATTCACAGTGCTGTTCTTAGTTGTTATTGTCTTGTAAATCTCTAAGTTCTAAGAAGGATTTAAATCTTAGATTAATTTCTTTTTAATATTACTATGTTGGTAAGCAAGCAGGTTTTCTTAATGGGGGGATTTTTCTTTTAAAATTTTATTTGTGCAGCAGCAACAATACAAATTCTGTGAAAATTTTAACGGTCAGTAGGATACATCATACAGCCCGCTGACAGACGGACTGATGAACGGACAGCGGAGTCTTAGTAATAGGGTTCGTTTGGCACACTTTGAGTATGGAACCATAAAGGAAAATCTTTTAAATAAAAATGTGGCCAGACAAGCTCACTATAAACTCATTATCTTTAAGCCTTCCTATAACCTGTATATAGTTTCCCATTAAATTAAAATATGGCGCTATATGAAAGCGTTTAGTAATATACATTATATTGATTTTCCAATATATTATTACCGGAACATAATACCGTGTACATTGAGATGTTATCTCAATAGCGGACAATATTATAGTGTTAAGTCCTATCAATTGTATCGAGTAATTACCGAGAGCCTTTGTTTGGCGCGAACAATGGCATAAATCCGCTTTAAAATAATACCTAATGGATATATAATAATAAGGAGTTCCGAAATAAATTAATTTACATTAATTTCGACATGTTTAAGTAAATGTAATCAAAGGTTTGCTATTTCATTCAGAAATCAGAGTCAAAATCAGAGTCGAAAACGTTTTACCAGGAGCAATTACAAACATTTAAATTCTCGAAATAACGTTTTTAGAATCCCCAACTTATATGTATAAAATTCTATTTATATTATAACTAATTTATTTACCTTTTTCGTGCCGTAGCCTATGACCTATGCTTCATCATACATTTGCACATAAATGTCATTCACGAGTTGCTAACCTCGAGATATTGTTTCTTAAATCACTAGGCCTGTAATTTTACTAGCTACAGTGTTAAGCACCCTTAAAATAGACATAACTGTTCAACAATTGCTATGTACCGTATTCTGTGTTAATAACATGGTTTTTGAATAAGTGCTTTCTTCAAAAAAATAATGAAATGCATGCAAATTCACTATCCTGATTAATAAATAAAATAAATGCAAGTAACATTTTACAAACATAGTTACTTTAACAATGACACCTAGATTTTTAAAATCTATTAGACCATTTATGCTACCTACTATATTTTACATATATAATTGAGAGTGTGCCAAAAACTTAAGCTACACAGTGTGTCAAAAAATAAACATACTACATATATAAAACAATTCTTTTCCGATGCTAAAATCACTTCTTTTTTTTTAAGAATATAGCTATGCTTTTTCAGGGCATTACTAATATTCCCGTTGCCCCTCCAAATAAGCTCGAAGCTTGCGCTAGGAGTGGGTACGACAATAGCCCAATGGGGTCAGGATCGATACCTCGACTCTCGTGTTAACGGAGCGAAGTCGGCCCTTCTACCGTTGAGGTATTGAGGCTTCACTTTTATGTATATCAGAATATCATTTTTAAAAATCGTACATATTAGATTTTGTTAAACTACCACTATAACAATAATTATAATCCTATAAAATCATTTTCATTTATCTTGCAATAATCTTGTCGTTTTCGTTTCGTTTAAGCGTTATTTATTTTTTAGTTTTTCCGTTCCCTGATGTGTAGCGCGCGAGATTAAAATGACAATTCGTTAAAATTTAGTGTCCAAAAGCGCCATAAATATAAATTTCATGATGCGCAAATTCGGCACGCGATAAGAGCGATTCTTGCTTGCATGGATGTCACGCGTTATCATAATTTATTATACGTAGGTGCTCTCTTTCCGCTTTCAAGGGAAAATCGTTTTTATTTACTTATGTTTTCGTATTTTAATGGGATATTTAAATGATGGATAGCGTTTGCTGTAAGCTGTTTCAAACAAATTTTAGAACTAACATTATTGTACATGCGAGATTAATGAAATGGAAACCAACAGTTTAATGAGAAAAGTTCAAAACTCATGTATCGAACCCTAACATAAATTGGGCCATTTACAATTTTGTCACAACAATCGATAAAACTTAGAGAGATAACTTTTAAATTGATTTGTTCAGTAACTGTCCTGAAAACTTAATATATTAAACTACCACCCATCCCATTAATAGCCATAATCAGTGCTACAGACTGCTATTTTATATTTTAACTACCATATGCCCGTGACTTTGTCGGCGGTGATCATAGCATTGGCTCCAGGGGGAAATGAATCATTTGTAAGTAAATAATATTCTATAGGACACATCTGTACCGAATTACAATTGAATACGACTTTTAGCATGTTGGTTGATAATTAAAGTACTTATATTTTAATTTCTATGTGTAAAATATCTTTGTATAAAATACATTTGAAGCAAATCCGTAACGCCGTTTATGCGTGATTGAGTAACAAACATCTAACAGACTAAAAACTTTTAGGTTTATAATAATAGTACTCTATGTCATTTATACAATTTATTTACATCAATTTAGTAACAAAAAAAAACAAATCAAAGAATACCACTTTTTTAAACTATATGAGTCCGTTGAGATTACAAAGCGTATAAAATAAATAGTCATACACACAAAAACATTACATTCGTTTTGACATGGCAAATAAAAAGAAATACTAACTAGTTTTTTCAAAGATACTCAAAATATATAACATTATGTTACCAAAGTTACTCGATACGAAACAACCCGATAAACTATATACAATTTACAGAGCAGATAAAATATTTACAAGTCGTTCGAGTTATCGGCAGTTCAAAGTAAGGAACGAAGATAAACTTGTCGGTAACTCATGCGAATATACACGTGTCGCTGGAGTAGTTAACGAAACTTAGATTCTTGGGAACTGCAGATACAAATGTTGAATCTGAATCAACTTTCCGACGGTTTACCGTATCAAGCCGCAGGCTAGACCTTAGACGGAGTTAAAGTTGGAAAACTTTTATAATTTAGTGCATAACTTAGATAGATATTTATGTTATATTAAATATTTATAGCGTCTGTGAAGGAATGATTTTCTCAATTGCAGGTAGAGTTGAAATTGCTTTGAGAAATTTCTTTACTTACACTACATACATGGCAAAGTGGGACTGACTGGGGATGTAGACACTTTATGGACACTCACAACAACAGAAATATTACAAGCATATTCTAGACCTAAGGGATGAAGGTCAAAGAAAAAGAGATAGAAGGTTGAGACCAAAGGCCGGAGTTCACCGACGTCCACACAATCTTAGTAGTGTGTTGTTGACAGGGATAACACGTCTACCACCGTACATTAGTGAAAAGCTCGTGAAGTGACTGCTAGTCAGCTATCTTTCGTTGTTTATATTATTAATATATTAATAAGCCAATCTTTGAAAGATTATATTAATTACTAATTTAACTTTAATTTAATTTTTAATATAATAATTTTAAACCAATATTGCAATTTTCGACGATGAAAATTATGAAACTATTTCCGAATTGAATTAAGCACTAAATTTTGGAATGTAAACATTGTGCATCAAACGAAATAGCCGGTACAAAACACAGTTTCATATTAAACATGGTAGCGTTATAACCCAATTAGTCTAAATTAAAATTTATACAAGGTTTTATTACGAGATGAATAATATTTTCATGTTGATATATTAAGTTTTCGAGTCCGCGGCTCATGATAAATAGAGGCTCCGCGAGTAAAATTTATGGCTGACTTCTAGACGTTGAGAAAGAATGGATGGTGGATACACGACATTATGACCATTTATTTGAGGATGTACTTCTCTCTCTTTCCTTCCTCGTTTTATTAATAATGCCATCCCTGTCTCAGGATAATGCACGTCATCTATCATACCTTTACGTGTGATCAATCTTTGATCATAGTTAATTTCAATTTAGCTTTGTCTTGACATATTCTAATGTATTAATTTATATTAAGAAAACCTATATCGAGCAAATAAAGTAAGGTTTCAATTTAGATGCAATATCCTATTCACCACCTGTTGTATACATTCGACACTAATGATTTTATAATCCATACAAAAAAAAAAATAGATTAGAATTAATCTCTTGATTTATGACAAAGGAAAACGTGGTGATCCTAATCATATTTGCCTGAATGTCTTTGGAGAATTTCTGAGTGCTATTACTCTGCTATGTAAAAGAACACCTTTTAAATACCAATAAATTGGTAGAACGAGCAAGAGTTTCAAAAAACATCAAATCAACATTTAATGTTTAATAGAAAAATGACAATATGATATAAATATTAAATAAACCACTTACCTAAAAGACAACGTTGTTAGCGGCCGATAGGATTTATGACTGTTAGGATCAGCCATCGGCGTACCCCAAAAATCATTCAAGAATAACTGCTTCAAGCTATTTGTCCCTACCACATCACCGTTCGTCACTACCGCCGGTATATCATCATGCACAAAGTCACCGTTCAAACTGTTCACATAACTCAGCACTGCCGTCGATACCACCATTGTATATATAGCTAGGTCACTATTACATAATGTTTTTGGGGACCTCGGCTCTTCCCGAACTGTGGTTAATCGTCGTTTCATCTTTGGGCTAGTTCTCGAAAACCTCAGTGTTACATTTCTGCATTTACACATTTGTACCGGTATCGCTTTACCTGTAACAATGAAAAATGTGATTTAAACCATATTATAGAATAGATTAAAATTCAATAGCCCTAATATTCGATAAAATATGGTATGGACGTAGTCATGTATCCGTCGCTACTTTACAAAATATCATAGGCCGATTTCAGTAATTGATTTCACAAATGAAGAAGGCGTCGGGATGTGACGACCCCATCGCCCGCTGTTGGGATAACCTCTGTCACAACAGAGATTATTCCACCAGTGCAATCAGTCACACTGGTGGTAGGTCTTTTGTTGCTAGAGGCCGGCTAGGTAGGTACCACCGCATTGTCCAATATTCTGCCGCCAAATAGTAGTGCTTAGGCATTACTGTGTTCCGGTTTGAAGGGCACTGTACGCTAGTGAAATTACTGGGCGAACGAGATTTAAGAACTTATATCTCGAGGTTGGCAACGCGTGAGTGGCACCTACGAATGGTGCTGCAAGCGCTCATAGGCTACGGCAGCCACTTACCATCAGGTGGGCCGTATGCTTGTTTGCCAACTTCTAACATTAAAAAAAAAAAAAAATGAAGAAATGAAACAAAACTATAAAAAGTCGGGAACCCAAAATACTAATACGATAGTCTTCTCCCCTTTTCCTTCCCTTATCTTTTTGTTCGTTGGCAACGATAGACTTCCTCTTACAATAACGTGGCTTTTTATACCATTCTTAATATTCTCAAATATTCTGTTTAGGATTTGAAAAAGTATTATATATAAATGCACCTAAAATATAATTACTAGCATCTGCCCACCACTTCGTTCACGAATACCTTAGAATTGGTTACAGGGATAATTTAGAATAAGATTAATGGCACATTTGTAAATAAATAATTCAGGCCAATACGTTGTAGTACGTTTTTGAGAATCCTACATCAACCTAACATTATTCCGGGATATAAAACATCCTCTGTATCAGTCCAGATAACAAGCTACCGGTATCCAAGTTCCATCCAAACGTCGAAACATCCATACATCGAAACATCAAAACAAACGAAATTTCACATTTATTATATTCACAGGACACAAATAATTACTTTAATAAAAATCTATATATTATAACTATAGTGCATGATGCACGTTTACCAACTAATGAAACAATAATGGCAAGGCATCCATTATAAAGTATTGTCACAAATAAAACTAATTTTTAGCTACATAATTATCTGATTATCAGTTCAGTATCAGAGAATCGCAACGATAAACACGACACGTTGTATATACAACATGTGACAATAATTAACCCACCTACTATTCTGCATGTATGAAATTATAGTTTTTTTGTGACTAAGTTGGTTTGCAAGCATAATAACCAGATGGTCAGCGGTTGTCGTAACCTATGAGTATTTGCAACACCATACATTTGTAGGTGTCACTCACGCGTTGCTAATCTTGAGATATTGGTTCTAAAATCTCTATGCCCAGTAATTTCACTAGCCATTGTCCTTCAAACCGAAACACAGTTTCTTCTTAATGGTACTAACTGACACTGCGGTGGTACCTACATAGTGGACCTCTTAAAACAAAAGGCCTACAACCAGTCAATATTATTGTATACCATGATTGTGCAATAATATTGAATGTCTCCTTAAAATTAAGACGTTCAAAAACCTTGAGATGTTCAAAATTGACTTAATAATAAGATTCCGAAGAGTGTTTATTATTCATTTCAACCTCACCAATAGTAAGATTATATAGAACATTCTAAGAAGTACATAATAGGCTGTTAGCACATGATAAGCACTTCAGCGTATACATTTTAAGATTGATTGTTCATTTTCAATTTTATCTTTTTACTAAGGGTACATGACAGGCCACGATCCCTCGTACAGTGATCATTAATCTTACATGCATGATGCCCGCCTGCCGGTGAAAACCTCATGTCGAGAGTACTCCATAAAGCATCCCGTACGCCCGAAATATTAATTTTGATGTATCAACGAACTAAGTAGTACAGGAAATTGTTTTACACGAATAAATTTAAATATTTTATAGAATATACGGAAAATTTTACTGGGTTTAGGATTAGGAGGATGGCTTATTGAAGGAAGATTTTTGAAGGAATCGATTTTCATATAGGCGGCCGGTATGAAAAAATATGAAGAGTAAAATTTAGTAATGAAAAGCTTTACTAAAAGATTTTTTAAGAATATTAGCAATAAGAAGTGGGTACGACAATAGCCCAAGGGGGTCAGGATCGAACCCTCGACGGCCCGTGACTATTAAGCTATTGAGGCTTCAGATAGTTACTCAACAAATTTACATATTTACTTCGGATAGTAGTGAAGTGGTGGTTCTGTAGACATAACAGGTTGTTCTTTCTGAAAACCGTATTTATTAGTAAATATACGTAATATAAATATTGATGACAATGATGGTAAACGGTCACCGCAATTTATGAACGCGCGCGATACTTATAGTACCACACGAGGCAAAGGAGGGAAGGAATGAGAAGGTAATAGGGGATGGGAGATTAAGACGACACTCTCATTCATTCATTTTTACACTGGTGGTAGGTCTTTTGTTGCAAGAGGCCGGCTAGGTAGGTACCACCGCAGTGTCCAATATTCTGCCGCCAAATAGTAGTGCTTAGGCACTACTGTGTTCCGGTTTGAAGGGCATTGTACGCTAGTGAAATTACTGGGCGAACGAGATTTAAGAACTAATATTTCGAGGTTGGCAACGCGTGAGTGGCACCTACTAATGGTGCTGCAAGCGCTCATAGGCTACGGCATCCACTTACCATCAGGTGGGCCGTAAGCTTGTTTGCCAACTTCTAACATAAAAAAGAAAAAAAAATTCATCGCACGAAATGCAACAGTACCTACTGATACTGTTACTTTAGGCTGATTTTCTGTTTGGTTATGCCTCTCCGGTCGAGCGGGCCCATTTATTCTGGGAGGAAAATGGTTTTACTACTATTATCTTTCAATATATTTCTATCTCTTTCACCCGGCAGTTTATTGTTTGGTAAAATAGGAAAGCTATTTATTACTAAAGGTAATAATAATAAACATGATGTTCCTATATCAAAGAACGTATTTCTTATTGGTCCATAACGGTATAAATTGGAAGCCTCAATTCCACTTATTTATACGATCTGCCTACAAATTTTTCCTTTTCGGAAAAAAAATAATATATTTCGGACACGTTCGTGGCCGAAAATTCATAAGGCCGATATTACTCGGTATATTGAAAAATAGTTATTTAGATTAGACCCGCTCTGAATTGGATTAATCGGTAATATTTTATGCGCTGCGCCAACACCGCTTCGGTTTTAGCGTGAAATATTAATAGCCAGCTTTATTACAATGCATTTAATGACTAAGCATTGCAGTATTATAATTAAGTTAAAATCATCGTTCATATTTTTGCATGCATGCATATTACATACAATTAATGAATAATTATGTCCACGAAATGTAAAAGTAAAATTATGTTAGAAAGGCCAAACGGTCAGCAGGCTCACCTGATGTTAAGCGATTACCGCCGCCCATGAACACCACCAGACGGGTTGTGTAGCTGCGATGCTGACATTTTAAGATGCAACTGGTTATTAACTGACCTCAAAATGTGTCTGACGTTCACCAACATCTGGTGGTAGCTAACCAGGTGAGCATTTAAGCCCTACCAGCAATAGCAAGGCAAAACAATTACTTCTATGACAAGCACGACATAAATTTGAAATAAAAATTAAGTTAACTATCGCAAATTTTCAGGAATATATTATTTTTAATCAGTAATATAAATAAGCGATTATTCATCGCTGACATCGCCGTTCGTAGCGTAATAATCAACTTGGGTTAATTCACAGGTAGGTTTGCTTAAATTATCGTATGTAGTGTACTTTCCCGTGTTTATTAGCGTCATAAAATTAATGAACGACCCGGTTGATGGAGCTCGTTTATAATTTCATGCCGAAAATATTCGCAAATTACACATTTTCGTGTTGATGATGATGATAGTATTTGTTTGTTTTATAATTTAGTTGGGTTGTCTCGCTTTTATCGTTACCGTAATTTAAACAATTGTTTATAACGAAGTTCTTTCTTTAATTTTTTTGACGAGTTTGTGATCAGTGGTAGCGAACCTGCCTTAAGCGCCACATGTTGCGGATTCAATTCCTGCTCGGAGCAGATGTTTGTACTGACTATAAATGCACGTTTTCCGGTTCTAAGTGTGTTTGTCCTTGTCGTTGTGTATGTTTCCGGACCCCCGACACGGGACATAACTATCCTAATGGCTAAATTAAGGATGAAATATTTTCCATTATTTTTGTAGTAGTAGAGCTATCGTCCCCGCACAAATAGGACGGCTCGACCGAGAAAGTCCTACCCTCTCAAAGAAAATTGGCGCAAAGTAACAGTATCAGTAATGTTGCGTTTCAAGGGCAGGAGGCCCAATCTCCTAACCCCTCAAACTCCTTCTTTTTTGTTCCTTCTCACCCCTTCTCTCCTAACCCTTGGGCTGGGAACGTGCATGTGATAGCTCAAGTATCGAAAGCGTTCAAAGGTAGCGGTGAATGCTTACCATCAGGCGGACAAGGCGGTCAGTCGGAGTCACATCGAGATTGCGATGCAGCATCAATGCAAGCTAAATCTTCGAGCGCTGATGCTAAAAGTTGCATCTCTTCTAGAGGCTTGCATACTCATCATCATCAAATTCAAGTCATAGAGTAAATAATAAAGTTCTTCTAGGTGCAGTCATATTGAACCGACCTTAAACGCAGGTTCGGAAAATGTTTTTGTTGACAAATATATGAGTTCTGGGTCTGTGCTTGCATTTTAAATCAAATCATATAAAATTATTTCCTTTCGCGGCACGAAAATCTCTACAAGTATGAAAAACATATATAATTATTATAAAATTGAAACCTGTACTTTCCGCACCCCCAATAGAAGGCTATAACTATCCTAATTACCGTTGAGTATGTAGTGTCGTAGCGTGTGTGTCTATTTATTTATTTACTCTACAATAGCTTAGCACCTAAACTTTGAAACATCAAAAATACATCAGTCATTAGACGATACCATCTATACATCGTTGTATCGGTTGTGGTTGACACCTAAGCGTTAAGTATTAATGTTTTATCGTAAATTTATATACATATAATATGATTTTTTTTCATGCAACTAAATCATATAAAAGTACCTTAAAAAATCAATAGTCAGGCGTAGTTTAATATTCGCTGTCAACTATACTCAAACGGCGGTAGTTAGATATTAAATGTTGGTAAATTGTCAGTGCCTTTCTATAAATAGTCACGCCGCGAAGTATCTGCGCGCATTTCTAACGATTACGTCTTGGTGTGCGGACCGTCGGCTCTCGCTAGACGGTCCGACCCAACCTCTCTTGATCGTCATTATGTTGGCATTATAGTTGTATACTGCTCAGCCCATTTGTAATTGATATAATTAACAGAGTTATAATTATCTACCCTACCTATAGTTCATGTTTTCATATTAAGAGAAATACCTGTGTCCGCTTCTGATTTTTGAGAGTGACGTTCTGGCAGACTGTTAACACGACATACCTTCATGTGTCACACAATTTAAAACATTTGGTCAGACAGTTTATTCTGGCTATTTTCCGAAATTTTGTACTGATTTTGGTGGTATTTTTACCGGCAAATAGCTGATGTTTTAGAGAGTAACAAAATTTTACACAATGAAAAAAATATACAACAATTCGGTACAACACGTGAGCAAAGCCACAGGCGGAGCTAGTTAGTACATATAAAATAAAAATAAATAAATAAACGCTACACACTCAACGGCCCCCATTAGGATAATTATATCCTGTGTCGGGGGTCCGGAAACATTCACAATGACAAGGACAAACACAACCAGACCGGAAAACATGCCTGTACGATTAATACAAACATCTGCTCCGAGCGGAATCGAACCCGCAACCGTCGAGGCTTAAGGCAGACTCGCTACCCACAACGCCACAACGGTGTCATATACCATAAATACGGCCCAATTGACATATTTTGTCATTCTGTTACGCACAGAACTAGTACTAAGAGAGAACTAGGAAATGAATTTCTCTTTCGGTGTCTAGACACGTCTTTTCCGACACTTTCGTATTTTCAAAAGAAGGGTGAATAGTCATCTTCCGGGCAAACGTAATACATCTACGCTATATTTTCTTCTAAAGGTTTTTCCAAGCGTTTATCTTTTACAAAGATAGAATATTTAAATGTTTAAGTAAAAATACCTGAAGTTTTTCTACTTCATTCATTTCTTGAAAAAATTCCAGACAATTTAAAATAAATTGAGATATTCAATTTTGGAATGATGAATTTTTTATAAGTACAATCAAGAACAAACAGATCTAGATAGTTTTGTCTTAAAGTTATTCATGAAATTTCAGTTATAAAATACTTTATGAAACGAAAGAATTTTATGAAAATTTCTACAAGGAATTTTATAAATGTAAAATGCGATCACGATTGAAATAAGTTTCGCGTAGATATAATGGGTATTAAGTGAACTTCAGAAAAACATCGGCCATTGTAACAGTATCAGTAAGTACTGTTTCCTTTCGTGCAATGAGTGAGAGCGCGGGAGACCCAATCTCCCATCCCCTCTGTTCCATATTTTTTTTTATGAAGATTGGCAAACAAGCATACTGTCCGCTTGATGGTAAATAGTCACTGCAACCTATGTGATACGCATGTGATACTTAAAGTATCAAAGTATCACATGCGGGACAACCACCCAACCCAACCCATGGCATAGAAGGAAAGAGGTTGGAAGGGAAAAAGGAAGGCTGTGCCCTACTGATGGCGTAGGCGATTGGGCCTCCGGCGCTCTCATCGCACGGAACGCTACAGCACCTATTGATACTGTTACTACTATTTACCGTACCAAAAATGTATATAAAAAGGCTACCATTAACTATAGTTAATTATCTTAATAACAACAATAAACACAACAGATATATTTTTTGTATTAATAAACGCTATACACTCAAAGGCCCCCATTAGGATAGTTATATCCTGTGTTGGGGGTCCAGAAACATACACAATGACAAGGATAAACATGCCCAGACCGGAAAGTATGCCTGTATGTGTATGGTCCATACAAACATCTGCTCCAAGCGGGAATACAACCCGCGACTTGTGGCACATAAGGCAAGTCCGCTACGCTACGTCGTCAAAAGTCTCGTAAACACCAAGTATACAATCGGATTTAAGATAACGGTAAACAGCAAACGACTGAATTATTAGTTAATGGCTGTAATTTACTTCACAAACAAAAACTGCTACGTCTTAACATAAGATTGCGTGAAAAGAACTAATATTCGAGTAACAAAAAAACTTAATGAAAACGTGTTATTTCAAACTAGCCTTTGCCAGCGGCTTTTCACGCGTGTAAAACATGACGATACTCTTATACAACTTTTCGTTCCTCATTTCAACCACAAGATTTAAAAAAAACGGGGATAAACTTTATTACGAAGCATTTATTTCTATGCCTCTTTAATAATCGTTATTAACGCAGGTAAAGCCACGGGTCAAAACTAGTATACAATACAATATGTCCAAATGTCAAGTAATTTTATTTAGATCTAACTACTCACAAAAAATGTAATGTCACTACAAATAAAACTATTTCACTACTGCTTATATTTTTTCCTTTTATTGCTTGTAACAGTTCCAAAAGAAAAAAACAATTTATCCATATTTTAGACGCCTCCATTGAGCGCGTTGCTCTTTGATCTTTCAATAAGATCTCGGTCTTTTTTTTTTTTTTTGGAATGTGTATTGCTGTTGGCCCTACTGGCCTTGACAGCGTCACCGGGCGGGGGCCGAGTACTGAGACTCAGCCGTGATAAAGGGACAGCCCTCACGGGGGCTTAACTTTGGTTCCGGTTATTTTAACATCTGATAGTAACCGTTACCTCTTCGTATAGGTATTTTGCCTATTTTCCAATAAGTTACTGGTTGCGGAGGGTAGATGACAATCGCTCCGTGTAAAAACTAGTAGCCCGTTAAATCACAATAAGAGAATAAGCAGACCCTGGGTAAGAACCGGAATAATGCTAGTAAGATAAATAATCAAATTATTGTGTATGTTTTATACTTATTTTTATTATAGTATGAAAATATTAACAACTGCAATAATGTAGACATGAAAATAATGATAATGGGAGCAGCCTTAATGCCTCCTGTCACCAACAGTTGGGAATAAATGAGGTGCTGTATTTATAGTCCCTACTATTTAACAACTGAAAGATGTACTTCAACTATAAATTTCTGCCTTTTTGTTTTTTTTTTTTAATATCAAAAAGTTAAAAGACAAGGAAACGACTTTTCAATGTAGTGTATGAAAAGCGGCCGTAGTGTACTTATGTTCAATAATCATTTGTCATTATCTCCGCGAGCGGGTTTTGCTACCTAATACATAATCACCACATAGTATAAAACAAAGTCGCTTTCTCTGTCCCTGTGTATGCTTAAATCTTTAAAACTACGTAACGGATTTTGATGCGGTTTTTTAATAGATAGAGTTATTGAAGAGGAAGGTTTATATGTATAATAACATCCATTAAATAGTGGAGAAAAACACTGTTATTTTTGAGGTTTCTAATGTGATGTCGTAAATAATTACATTTAACTCGTGTGGGCCACGGGCAGTAATGAATAAATCAAAACTACTGGATCGATCGATTTAAATCATTTTTTCAGTGAATGACATAGACTATATTATATATTTTATACCCGTGCGAAGCCGGAGCGGGCCGCTAGTATACTATATTATACATACATACATGAGAAAAAAAAACAATTTTAATGAATTTGATCTATAAATGGGCCGGCTAACCTGGGAAAATCGGCGTAAGATACCAGTACCAGGAGTTACTTTTGCGTTTCGTGTGATTTCCCTTGATTTTTCCCTTCTATCCTTTGGGTTGGTTATTAAAGTTTAAGTATCTTGCTAGTTTCCTAATCCTCAAAACCCTCAAAACGGATAGTATAATTCAAAGTGTAAAAGGATATACCTTTTACACTTTGAATTATATTATTATCCTCGGCCGACGATAAGGACAGAAACAACTATGGTCTCGTGATGAGTATCCGTTTTTACAGTCGAGTCTCAATATACAGGCTGGTGATAATGTCAAGGCATGCAAGGCCATCAGTGATACACAATCAATAAAAAATATGTCATTACCGATACCCATTATATCCAAATTATTTTTTGACATCTTTTAATCCTATCTAAGTATGTTATTTCATTATTATGTCTCTGAAATAAAAACTACGCCATTTTTTAAAATCTAATCATAGCTTTTCAAAACTAATATGTCATCAAAGTATTTCAACTTTACAAAAATTCGTTCAAACAAAAGCGACACACGCTCTAATTTTATTTCTTTGTATAGATAATTTATTTATTTTAAATAAATTGTGTATCTTTTTAATGTGAAAAAGAACTAGATATAGTTAATATATTATTTATATCATATTAACTTTGAGTGTGCAACCGCGGCCTGCATGTGTGAAATCGTTACGTGTTAAATTAATTTTACCAATGGCCGCCATGCGTGTTTTTCACATTAATTTAATTTACGTTTAATTCGTTGTTTTGATAAAAACAACACATTCATATTTTTTATAAAAACATAGCTTAATATGTGTATGTGTGTGTCTCGTTGTACAAGAATATAATAGAATAGAATAAACTTTATTGTACATCACTAATATACAGTATTAGGTAGAATCACTTATTATAAGTGGACGCAAATAAGCAATACCATGTCAACCCCCACACGAATGTCATTTCGAGAAAAACGCGTTTGAAAATTTTGATCAACTTGTTTTATATGATTTTTTCAAGTTTTTGGCAATTTCAGATTTATATAAGTTATTTTAGGTATTTTCACAAAAAAGAAGTATACAAACTGCATATTTCGTATATAATATAACCCAAAACGCTTAACATAATACATAAATTGCATGATTACAAAATAGGTTTTTTGGAAGTTTCAAAGCTTAAAACCCTACAAATATTAAAGAAAAATATTCTTCAGCCATTTATCAACACTTCTGCATATATAACTCAGTTTTTTAAATTTTGTGGGTTGACATGGTATAGCTTATTTGCGTCCATGTATCAATACATGTACAGGTAGGCGGTCTTATCGCTACGTAGCGATCTCTTTCAGACAACCACGGTTTTAGGTGAAATGAGTAAGGGTAGGTGGTGATACTTTATCTGTATACAAATACATAATATTTAAAAGCGTTTACGTGACTGAATAATTCAATTTGATCAAAGGAAATTAGTTAGTATTGAAAAACAACAACTTTAAATATTTAATTCGCATGGATATAGTTAACACGATTAGTAAACTCTTACTTTTTGAAAATTATCTATCTCAGACTACCAAACATGGTCAAATGACACCAGTGAAACATACACCTTCCTTCAAACCACTCTGTGGAATCAGCTTCCACCGGCGGTCTTTCCGAACAGATACGACTTGGGAACCTTCAAGAGTAGAGCCTATTCCTTTCTTAAAGGTCGGCAACGCACCTGCATACCCTCTCGTATTGCAGATTTTCATGAGCGGTAGTGATCGCCTGACATCAGGTGAGCCTCCTGCCCCCCTGTTTACCCCCTCTGATATAAAAATACACTATTCACTCATTCAGTAAGTTATTGAGTGTTTAGCGTTTATTTGTTTTCTTATTATATTATATTGTCTTGTTGCCTATATGATTATGTTAAGTTTACGACACTAATCATCCTATAATATTATAGGATGATTAGTGTAAGTATATTTACTTAGACGAAATATACTTTCTATTTTAGTTCTACAAATAGCAAAATCTTTTTCACGCTAACGGTACCCGTCATTGTAAGTACAGACAATCGTAAAAGAAAAAAATAACTCTATCTTTAACATTGTCCACGCCACAATAGTGTCACAGGCACCCCGCTTTCAATCGAACGAATACATCTCATAAGCCGTTTCAATTACAGCTGGGACGTAAACGAAGACTTCACTGTACTTACAAAGAAAATATCCTAGTTTTATCTCACTTTTTTACCACGATGGTGGCAAACAAGCGTTTGGCCCACCTTATTGTACGTAGTCAAAGTATCGATATCACCTGAGGTATCGATATCACCTGAGGTATCCAACCTACCCATTAAGATTTAAATTTTTTTTTTTATGTAAGAGGGGGCAAACGGGCAGGTGGCTTACCTGATGTTCAGCAATCACCGCCGCCCATGAACATCTGCAACACCAGAAGGCATGCAGGCGCGTTGCCGACCTTTAAATTAAATTAAATTTTCTTTAGATAACCCCATACTGTTGCGCGTTGGGAAAACCTGAGCAGAGAGATCATTCCACAGCAAAGACGGCGCAAGAAGGTAGCAAGACGGCGGCTAGTTAGGTACAACCTTAGAGTCATATTTTCTACCGCAAAGCAGTATATTCTTTTTCGGACACTATAGCTAGTGAAATTACTGGGCAAAAGAGATTTAAGAACCAATATGTCGACGTTGGCAACACGTGAGTAACACCATGCTTGCTTGCCAAGTAATTGCCATAAACAAAAAACTGGAGGCGCTTGACGATATACGTTTTTCAACACAAAATATTATTAAACTTTCATTAGCGCTATTTCTCGTGCCTGTTGTAAAACCATGACGAAGTTTTTTATGTAACATAAATCTTATTTTTTTCATTTACGTTTCCAAAAATATTTTAATTATGAATACTCACATTTAATAGATACAAAGTGCTGTCCAACTGATAATAAGGGTTTATTAAATCAAAACCTAATATTCCGGGAGCAATTGTAACGAACTCGGAGAACACAATTTTCATACTAAATTTAACGAATAAATTATATTCAAGAGATGTTATTTGTGACGACAATTTCATTTCTATCTGATTACTTCGGACGACGCTTTTGAATATTAATGAGGCACTTTTACGATGTTTTTTGGTATATCATTATTTATTCTGAGAAGCTTTGAAAAAAAATAAATGATTGTAGAATTCTTTTTTTTTTTTTTTATGTTAGAAGTTGGCAAACAAGCATACGGCCCACCTGATGGTAAGTGGCTGCCGCAGTCTATGAGCGCTTGCAGCACCATTAGTAGGTGCCACTCACGCGTTGCCAACCTCGAGATATTAGTTCTTAAATCTCGTTCGCCCAGTAATTTCACTAGCGTACAATGCCCTTCAAACCGGAACACAGTAGTGCCTAAGCACTACTATTTGGCAACAGAATATTGGACACTGCGGTGGTACCTACCTAGCCGGCCTCTTGCAACAAAAGACCTACCACCAGTGTGACTGATTGCACTGGTGGAATAATCTCTGTTGTGACAGAGGTTATCCCAACAGCGGGCGATGGGGTCGTCACATCCCGACGCCGAAAAGAAAAATTCCTTGACGTTTTGGCGCCGCGGTAGTGAATCTGACTTAAAAGCCACAGGTTCGATTCCCGCTCGGAGCAGATGTTTGTATTGACCATACATGGATGTTTTCCGGTTGAATTTCAAGAACAGTCATGCCATCCTAATATTTTAAAGAAATAAATAAACGCTAGACACTCAACGGCCCACATTTGGATAGTGATATCCTATGTCTGGGGTCCGGAAACATACACAACGACAACGATGAACACGCCCAGACTGGAACCTTTTTGTCTGTATGGTCAATCTAACGTATAGGTACGAGCGGGAATAGAACGCGCGACATGTGGCGCTTAAGACAGGTTCGCTACCGCTACGCCACAATGTCGTCAATATAATTTCTTTTCAGATTATTAATACAACTTTACATTTGTACCGTGAAAATATTAAACATTCCCTTGAACAAAAGAAAATAACTTGAATACGACCATTCACAAAGATTGTACAATCAAATCAACTCGTTGATTGAAATAAAACAACACCCTCTGTTTTCATTCAAAGTCAACCTAAGTCAACTTTCTAGGCCATAAACGTCCCGATCCGGCTATTACGTAGTCGCGGTCGAGTCAAGTGCCGGCTACCGGCTTAATCCCCGCGTCCATTTCCTTCGACGTTTAGTCGTAAATTGTTCCAGGGTGCGAATGACCGGCTTAAAAGCCGGCTCTAATAGTTGTTTCGGAGCCATAATGGTGTGATTAGACCGTTTTCTCGCACAAAAGAAACACACCAGGAAATGTATGCAACGGGATTTATGTATATTGAATACATCTTTCCCAGTCTGTTGTATCCTTTTGTTTCGGATAATAGCGCTGTAAATGCGACTATATATAGACAAACAACTTTCAGTTCTGTTGATATTGTTAGAAGGTATAGATAGATAGATAGATACTCTTTTATTGCACATCAGACAGAAATAAACACTTAAAATATAAAAGGAAATAAAAATAAAAACATGATTGTACAATAAGGCGGTCTTATCGCTTAATAGCGATTTCTTCCAGACAACCTTTGTGTTGAAGATATTGAGCAAGGAGACTGAGAAGTGAGGCTAAAAGACAATATAATAATGTAAATATAAACGTAAATTTAATAAATTACACAATAAATATTATAATAAATAAACGTAAAGGTATATATTACTATAGAACGATTTAGAACAAAATTGTACAGTAAAAAATACATATCACTACACAGTATAAGACAAAGTCGCTTTCTCTGTCCCTATATCCCTAAGTATGCTTAAATCTTTAAAACTACACAACGGATTTTGATGCGGTTTTTAATAGATAGAGTGATTGATGAGGAAGGTTTATATGTATAATAACCTCCATTAAATAGTGGAGAAATACAGTTATTTTTGAGGTTTCTAATGTGATGTCGTAAATAATCGTGCGGGCCACGGGCAGTTATGAATAAATCAAAACTACTGAATCGATTTTAATAATTTTTCAGTGAATGACATAGGCTATATATTTTATAACCGTGCAAAGCCGGAGCGGGCCGCTAGTATTATATATATAATTAATGTAAAAAATAATTTACTACCTACCTATCACAGGAAATTGGCCTAAAGTATTTCGTGCGATGAGTGAGAGCGTCAGGGACCAAATCTCCCACCCTCTGTACTTCCTTCCTCTTTTCCCTTCTGATCCTTTCCCTCCTATCCCTCAGGTCTGCAACGCGCATGTGATACTTTAAGTATCGCTGTCATAGGTGGCAGTGACTGTTTACCACCAAGCGGACCGTATGCTTGTTTCCCAACCGTCAAGAAATAAAAAAAGTTATTGCAATTTTAATGACATGTTTAGTGAAGTATGTGTGATTTTGTTACTCTTTCACGCAAAAACTATGACCCGATTTGAAAATTTAGTACAAAGATAGTTTATTACCTGAATTCATAGGACACCTTTGTACCCGAAAATGTGGGGTTTCCGCGTAATAATCAAAAAAACTACATTAACGCGGCCAAATCAAATAACAAAAATTTGTATCTTTCAACATTTTATTAGCGTACATTAACTTTAATTCATTGTTACACATCTAAATGACAGCCAGTGCTCTTTACAACAAACACCACTTACAAAGGAAAAGTACAGAATCATCGCACGTACCCTTAGAATGACGGCGGGTTATTTAGCCCCAGTGAGTACGGCCCTAAAAGGGCCCCATTTTCACGTACAACACTTATCTCCCAGTACAAAAAAAACGGCCAAGTGCGAGTCAGACTCGCTCACGAAGGGTTCCACGTTTTTGCGCGTTTGTTGTCCCACACATCAAACGCTCGTCCTTATATTTAATTAAATTTGTTTTATTTTAATTTAATTATTTATTTTTAATGTGAATATATAAATATTCTATAAATATTTCAAGCACCTGTTGCCGTTATCAATATCAGGTATAATTGAGTAAAACAATGACGTTTGTTCTATGGGAGCCTCCTTAAATATTTATATTATTTTGTTTTTTAGTCTTTGTTGTAATAGCGACTACATAAATACGTCGTCTTTGAAAATTTCAACAGTTTAACTATGGCGGCTTATGAGATACACTCTTGTGGCAGACGAACAGACGGACGGTAGGATTATACGCTTTGGGTACGGAACCCTTACAAAACTCAACATGACTTTCATTTTCATTTCCCCTACTCAGGAAGCCATCGCGGTCGGCTGTGCCCGGGAAACGCGGGTAGAGTCATTTATCGACAACCATAAAAAGGCAATAGTTGGGTCCTTTACACCCCGTTACGGCGTAGGGTCGAGATACGGGCTTGTGGGGGATTAACTAATAAACTACACGGTGGTTGCTAAGCATTTTATCTATTATTTATTCGGCTTCCTTTACTGTATTAGTCAAATTAATTTAATTTTTGCAACGAAGTTCCTTATCGCGCGTTGTGAAAGGGGGCTAGACGGAAAAATTCTTACGAAAAGTTGTCACGACACTTTTTGCTATAGTAAGCTATTGTAAGCTGTGCGGCGTCGCATGTTTCTCTGTCCTTCTCTCTCTCTCTTATAGAAAGCAAGCCAGATATTTTCATTTCTATTTCGCATTGAACAGTGTGGTGTCGCGACGATTATTTTTGTTGAGTGTATACAGGTTTTTGTAAATTATGTATTATGTATTATAACTTAAAAAAATAAAATTTTATTACAATTCCTTCACTAATTAATCGAAAGGAACTTCGTTCCATTCGGGTGTCCCTTGACACCTCTCAAGTTTTTCTTATAAATATGTATACTGTACAGGTATTTTATATTATTACATTAGTTCTTAAATCTCTTTTTGCCCAGTAATTTCACTAGTGCCCTTCAAACACAGTAATTCCAAAGACACTACCGCTTTGCGGTAGAACATGTGATACTGCGATTTATATCTACATAGCTGGCCTCTGACAAAAAACGACCTACCAGTGCGACTGATTGCACTGTTGGAATAATCTTCATGTGACCGCGACTGTCCCAATTTTGGGCTATGAGTCATCACGTCCTGACGTCGAATTGCGACCACTTCAAATTTTATGCAAATCTGTTCAAGTGCTCAAGGAAATAAAGAATGGAATTCATCAAAGTAGAAAACCTACTGGCATTTCGGGATAAGTTTTGAAATCATTTTTGGGCTCCATGCCTTGCCAACTGAACCTTATTACCAAGCCGCTAACTAACTCACGAACTGTAATAGGTGGACTTGAAAATTTCACAGAATCTATCCGAGTCCGACGTCTTATTCAGTACAAGCTCTTATCTAGTTTTGTACTACGACTATCAATTTAAGTCCAAGAAACAAATAAAAAAGGAATTCATTAAAGATAAAAACATCCGTAAAATTCCATCTAATAATATCAGTACTTTACTTTGACACATGAGAAATCGTACCGTTTCATGAAAATATATCACAAAAAATATATTCGGTTGATTTATTCCGTCATACCTGACTGATTCATGTAATTTATATAGAATACTAGAGTGCCACTTCAGTTCTATGGCCCCGACATTTCGCTGAGCACCTTATAGTAAGTCTAGACACGTTATTTCTAGATATCAATACGACATTACATCTTAGAGTGTTCATAATTTGACTGCGTTATGGCGCAGCGGTATCGAACCTTTCTTTTTCTCGTGGGGAAATCCTCATGGATGCCTCTCTGTTACGGGGGCAATAGGAGGCTATGTCGGACTCGTACCGACTAAAACCCCATGGTATTCTGCGCGGCGCCATTTGTCGGATCTAAGGGTCCGCTTTTGCATTATTCCACGCTTCCGACAACGCAAGCCTACATTCAAGGGCACTAAATAGGTGCCAACTCGGGCTTTTATGTTTTAGATTACGGAGTCCCCCGAATACGCCACCTAAGCCTTCGTTAAGGTGGATGCATGAGACGCCTCCTCCGTCGCCTAGCTCTCCCGCTTCGAAGCGCCGGAGTAGACACTTCTCTCTCCCTCCTAGCAGCTTCCGCCTGTGACATTACTGTTTCACAGAAGAGAAATGTCTCCTCTCATGACCTCTTACAACCGAGCATAGATAGAGGTATCGAACCCGCCTCAAGCGCCACTGGTCGCGGTTTCGATTCCCGCTCGGAGCAGATGTTTGTATTGACCACACAGGCATGTTTTCCGGTCTGGGTGTGTTCGTCCTTGTCATCATGTATGTTTCCGGTCGCCGATGGATATTATTATCCTAATGGGGACCGTTGCGTGTGCAGCGTTTATAATATATATAGAGGACCGTTGTGACGTGCCGGTAATGAGCCTTTTTGCTGATAGGGAGCGAATATGCAACCAGATATCCGGCCTCATGGGGAAGAGACCCAGTTTATGTGGGGTTCCACGTCCGACCATGGCGTCATTACGTTTGCTTGTTTATCAGTTTTACAAGTATAAAATATAATGGTGTAGAAATTGAAAAGGTTTTATTCCGACAATAAATCCCTGATAGAATGTGGTCGGAGTAGAGCATTTGATAATACAATTGGTAATAGTTAAATTTAAAAAAAGAAAACAAAAATCCCATACGGATAGCCGGATACGGATAACTCTTCTTTCTCTCGCCGATGCGGATAATATAAAATATAATCAAATGAAAACTAATCACGAGAAATATGATGATCCTTACTAATATTATAAATGCGAAAGTAACTCTGTCTGTCTGTCTATCGCGCTTTCACGCCAAAACTACTGAACCGATTTAAATGATATCTGGTACACAGATAGTCTAGAGCCTGAGAAAGGACATGGGCTACTTTTTAATGCGAATAAAGGATTGAAAGGGGTCCCCCCCTTGAAAAGTTGTATTGAAGTATCGGCATTTTAGAGCTTAAAACTTACTTTTTAGGATGTTGATTCGATATAAATCAGCGGTTGAGAGTTTGTATTAAAATCGTTATTCACGCGGGCGAAGTCACTGACAAAAGCCAATAATTTATAAAAGTAATATTATCACAATAAATGAGGTAAATGAGGTATCAAAATAGGAAATGGTACTAAATATTCAAGAAAAATATTCACCTTTCTCCAGAAACGGATAAGAAATAATTTCTACGTATAATATTAACAAAAGTAAATGTGAATAATTCATATAATTTCCTTCACATCTTCGTCCAATACCGAGTTCAGTTCACACTCTGCTGATCCTCACAAAAACACTGTCGCGAAATCCCGCAAATGCGTTTTGTCCAACGATGATTTATCGCACTGGCTGGGTATCTTAATAACACTCCGGCTTCCATAAATCAGACGGGGTGGCTATTTTGAGGTCATATTTACGTATGCGATAATCGGGTGAGTTCAGTATGTTAAACATACCGAATTGGCATGACGAAGCGAGGTCTCAGTCTATTTAGGCAGCAAATTGTTTGCGTGTGATTATGTCTACTATGAATGGTGTGAATTGGATGTTATGAAATGAAAAAGTGTAGGTAACGAAAAGGCGACAACTATAAATGTATTTATCTCTTTCTTTTACTTCGTTATTCCCAATTGAATCAATAAAAAATCTATCTCTCTCTCTCTTTCTCTCTGGCTCTCATATCCTTTAACAAATTAACCAGAATACAAAGTTTGAGTTCGACCGCGTGTTAAATCATACTCTATTAAACTCTATATTTATTTAACTCTCATTTTTTATTTATTTTTTGTTTATTTTATTACATCCTTGAGTTCCAGCTAAACAGCACGTAAAACGCAATGATTTTTTTTTTCAATCCATCTATTTTTTTATTGTAAATATCACATATTAAACAAATAATACAATAATACATATTAAATAATACATTTATTCATTACTCACCAAAAATTATCGCACGACTACAAAATATAACATCGTACCAATCTTCGCTCGAGCTTGAACTTATATATTTTTTGTATTCACATTATTGACTTAGCAGGATCCCCGGTATAACACCCTTCATGTCAATATCGAATATTATTTGAGCGGACAATTTTCATAGGATTAAATTTAATCGAGTGTGGGATGATGTAATCCAAGGCTTAGGCAACGTAAATATTGTACATAGAGATATTGAACAGAGTAAATTGATTTAACTTTTACTTTGTTATACCGACCTTAGATAAAACATTCCTTTATTAAAATAGTTCGAAACGATCTATGTTAGTGCTATGGCATTATTAGATGTTAATTTGATTTAAAAGGTTACTAAAATAGATTAAATTTATATTTAACGCCGGAGGGCAAATGACTCCACTCCACCTGATAGTAAGTTGAAGTGGAGTCCACACGCGAAGGTGGCTAATATGGTTCCAGAAAGCGAACTGTACGCAAGGTACCTCTTCACGCCTCGTTTGAAGGACCCCAGGTTGGAAGATGAGGAGAACACGTGTGCCGATAAAGCATTCCATTTTTTTGAAGTGCGACAAAGAAAAGAGTTGGCAAACTTCTTTGTTCGCGATGGCATTGAAGGACACATACACCGAGACCGGAAAATATGCTTGCATGGTCAATACAAACATATTATGCTCCGAGCGTGAATCGAACCCGCGACCTGTGGCGTTTAAGGCAGTTTCGCTACCGCTGCGCCACAACTCTCACGTCGCTGTTGTAGAGGTTCGAGGGTGTTAGGATTAAATTTATTTTTCTCATTGACATTGAAGTTATCTGCTTTGTGTAATTTTTTTATGTTACTAAGTTGGCAGGCAAGAATACTGCCCATCTGATGCTAAGCGGTAGCCGTAGTCTATGAGCGTTTGCAACTCCTTGAGTAGGTGCTACTCACGCGTTCAACCTCAAGATGTTGGTTGTTACAAATTATATTTTAAATTTCTTTTAGAATGGCGTATTCTTATTTGACGACCGTGCGGCGTAGCGGTAGCAAACATGCCTTAAGCGCCACAGGTTGCGGATTCGATTCCCACTCGGAGTAGATGTTTGTATTGACTATGCAGGTATATGTTCCGGTCTGGGTGTTTCTCCTTTTCTGTGTATGTTTCCGGACCCCCGACACATGATATCACTCTCTTAATGTGGGCCGTAGGGTTTGTAGCGTTTATTTATGTATAAATTTATTTCAGGATCAGGAATATCAAAACTTTTGGCAATGAAGTCAACAACGCCACCATCATTGTCATAGTATTGAACTAGGCTCTCATTTTCACATTTATGTTTTTGAATTTATTATAGGCTAATAAACAAAACTAAAATAGCATAACTTTAAAACGAGAAAGCTATTCATGAAATTCAAAGCATCAACATTCCACGGGCCGTTCTGAAATATAAACTAACTTTGTTCAGAATGAAAATTGAAAATTATAACAGCTAAATCTCAAAATACTAAAACTAATTTCAAGCGGGCATTTTGTATCCAACTTGACCTAAATACCTAGACCTATTTAAATCAGACCCCAATCAATAAAAACTTTTCTACTTCACTTTCGTCCATTATTATGAAACTTCGATAACATGTATTTACTATTAATTTTAGACTAAATAAATTTAAAAGGATTACACAGAATGAAGTCAGTGGATATTGAGTCACTTGTAGCCCCAAGCTGATACGCGAATTAAAGAGTTCAAAGCTCATAAAGGGTGAGCCCTAACAAGGACAAACACCGTCGGGATCGCGGAAGATTACATTAAGCATTAGGCGTCCCGTGCCGAACACCGTGGGGTTGTAGTCGGTAGAAGTCCGACATAACCTCGGTTGCCAGGATTTCCCCACGAAAAAAAATGATACTGAGTAATGTTTGACTTACTGACTTTAACCAAAGCTTTTTAAGTACATTTTGATTTCACTACAACTTACATCTGAATAACTTTCAGAATAACGACAAAGTCACCGGTGTGGTGGACTGGATCTACCGAGTGACCGCCCACGCGAGGATCAAGTGGAATCCATTACCAAAGGCCTCTCCTGCGAGGTCCTAGGCTCGACCTTGGGACGTCACCGGGAAGTTGGTAGTGCTCCGGTGCCCAATTTAATAACTGTACGCGGTGTGTCTCTTAACGTCCGGAGTAAACAAGCGAGCTGATGTCGTGTCGTTTCTTTCGTTGGGACCTCGTCTTCGCTACCGTTAGGTTCTGGCAGGAAAAGCTTGGGACGCATAAGTCTTGTTGGGTTTATTTTTATGGTAAAATAAAGAATTTAAAAGCATAACAAATAAGACAAGAAAACGAAAAACGTGATTCAAAAAAATTTTTGTCTTCATAAAAATCAGTTTCCTTACAACGACTAAGGTGGACATAAAATTATCGCAAAAAACAAAGATAACACAATTCAAAACCATCATAAATTATAAAGTCTTAATCACTGATGAAGTATGCCATCAACGTGAAACAAATCAAATGCTGTGTCAATAAAGTTTTTATTATTATTATTATTATCTCGTGATCAACGTTGATCTTATGAAAAGTCAATTTACTTTACGCCGTCGCTCACCTTACTCGGTTTAACCTAAAAAACTAAAAAGTTTTGTTTTTAGTATTCTACTAATTAATAAACTCGAAATAAAATAACCTACATAATTTCTACTCTAACCATTTCTATTAAACCTATTACACACCAATAACACAATCCGGGATTCCGTCGTAAAATAACTTTACAAAATGGAGATTGAAAATTATAACGATGAAAGCCTTCAAGTCTATCATACCTATTAAATTCTCCGACCAATTTCGTTCCAAACTTGACCTAAATACCTAGACCTATTAAATGGAGTCCGTATCATAACAATTTTTTTTTTCTGTTATTATTATTTACTAGCGGCCCGCTCCGGCTTCGCACGGGTATAAAATATATAGCCTATGTCATCCACTGAAAAAATGATTTAAATCGATCCAGTAGTTTTGATTTATTCATTACTGCCCGTGGCCCGTACGCGTTAAATGCAATTATTTACGACATCACATTAGAAACCTCAAAAAAGAAATTTTTCTCCATTACTTAATGGATGTTATTATACATATAAACCTTCCTCTTCAATCACTCTATCTATTAAAAACCGCATCAAAATCCGTTGCGTAGTTTTAAAGATTTACGCATACATAGGGACAGAGAAAGCGACTTTGTTTTATACTATGTAGTGATTTGATGACGACCGGTATGGTCTGTATCGAGCCTGCCTTCAGTCTCGACGGTCGCGGTTTCGATTTCCGCTGGAGGGGTATATTTCTATTGATCTTGTAAATATCTGCCTCTATCATAATATCGGATGATAATCATTAACTTAATTGGCATATTGCTCTTATAGTTGTTATGTATAGTATAACCCGTTTGGGTTTTTGCGTCAAAGAGTAACAAAGATTCATCCATCCATCCTTCCAAACTTTCATATAAATGTAAAATTAATTATAAAGTAAAAAACTCAATTACCAAATTAAAACATTAAAAAAGTCAAGGTATTTATGAGACTTTCAGTTAAGAAATACGTTTCCTTAAGTGAAACAAAGACAAGGAAAATTACATTATAACAGCCCTTAGAAATCATTCAATCACTTACAATCGGAATCAAGTTCACGAATTTCCGATTCGACGACCTTTAAATGAACTGATTTCCTCGGGATATCGATGGATTGTTATTATACCACCTGCTATTAAAATAATCGTAACCTCCAATTTATCTGGTAAATGAATCACTTTTATACAGTAAATATTAAGTGCGAGAAATTAATCTTTTCATTTCTAATCATTTGTGATTTATATCACAAGCAAAGTATCGCAAGCGTTCATAGGTTGCAGTAACGGCTCACGATCAGGCGACCGTATGTATGTTTGCCAACGGTCATGAAATAAAAAAACCGTTTATATTGTACAGACATACACACTTTCACATTTATTCTATTAGTAGGATTTGACTACAAAAGGCATTTGACCTATACGTATTGTGACGATCTCAACATTACACTTTATTTAAATCTCTAAAACAATGTATTTTCTATAATATGAACCTATTTATGGACGGTCACCCATCCATTTACTGACCGCACCCAAAGTTGCTTAACCTAAAAGTCGTTTGCCGACCACGTGACTATGTGCAACGTAATACTAAGTATGGACATACCCCGAAAATAATATTTTTACAAAATCATAAATTTATAAAATTTTGTATGAAAATTTCCATAGAAATAGGAAAATGTATGGAAAATCACGGAGTCAGGTGCCGAATGTCATTGCAGCTGTTTCGCATATATAAGGGGTGTGGTGTCGGCGAAGGTGTCTCCGAGCGTATGCTTGGTGAGTGCCCGTCAGACGTCTCTACCCCCGCGTATATGTGGACGGTTTACCAAGGCGGTGCGTTCGGGCGGCCATGCTGCTAGAATGCTAGTTAAGGTTTCCGATCTTCGTATATGGTTTTAATACATATTATTAATGGTGATTGGTGATGCATGGCAAAGAATATATATAAAGTATATATTAAATATATATACAATAATTATTACGTCCGTCCGTCCGTCTACGATTACTAACGAAGAGATCTAATATGAATAATATGATCTATACATGTTAAAGGCAAATTTATATCATTGAAATATTTTTAATTTAATTTATTATTATAAATTAAATATTTAATGACGGTTTGTGGGTCCGTCAATTATGAATGTATATATGTTTGATATATATTAAGAAACGAAGTTTACTCCGTTTCTTTAATATTATGTAATATTGTAATTGTGAATATAATAGTGAAAGTAATGCTTCGGCGCAAATATTGTTTATGTTTCAGAATCTAATGGATTATTTGAAACCTAAGAAGAAGCGAATTCAATGAAGATTTAAAAGAATGCGTTGGGAAGAATTTATGCGTCATAACTAATAAATAATTATGTTTCAGCTGTATACGTGTATAATGTTTTGGCGAGTTGTAGTTGACCCGATACTTGAGTTTGAGGCTCTGATGTGGCCTGAGTCATGTCTATAGTGTCCTTAAGCGAGGCCCGAGGATTTCTAATCTTAGTTGACCCGATGCTTAAGTATGAGGCTCCGATATGATTTTGGTCATGTCTATAGTGTCCTCGAGTGAGGTCCTTTGACTTTGCTGATGTGATGCTGACATGAGGTTGACTCTGCGGTGCAATTTATATCGATGCAGTAGTTTCCTCAGGTCCATTGCTGAAGCGGCCTTAGTGATACAGATTAGAATTGCTGCGGTGGTGCGACTTAGGTCGATGCCGTGATGTAATTCGGTTTGTTGCTGAGGCGCTGGAATGTTATATATCGTTTGTAGCAAAATGACTCGTCTTCTTATTAGAGACGCCCCTTAGCTTAGCAATAGGGATTTTTATAATTGACATTGTAGCATGTCATACTATTAGGGCAACTGGTTGCTTCTCACTTCGAGATAGCTAACTAGTATTAGACAGTGTGGCCTGCTTAACTCTTATCATGCGTGTTTATCACGTCTTAAATAATGAACTGGATTCGGATGTATGTTTGAGTATTGAGCCAAAGGGTACCTTGCGTGAGCAAGTGCTATGGTTTTAATGATACAAAGCTATAATAGGAAAACGACATAAATCAAAGAATATTAGTTGTAAGACAATGCGATTACGAATACGATATAAACCAACGAATATTGCTTATAAGACAATGCGATAATTTAAATAACAATTAGGTAGGGTTAGGTAGGACTTAGTTTTAAGGAATTGCGGTTGTGTTATTATAAAGAATTGAATATTATCAATACTATATGACCCATATATAGTGATAAAAGAAATATACTTATAAATATAATTATTAACGAATTTGCCTACACTTCGGTGAGGTTATTATAAATACTATATTACACATATATAGTGATAAAAGAAATATACGCTATAAATAGCATTATTGATGAAAATACCTTAACAAAGGTGAAGTTTATGATAAATATAAACTCTATATTAACCACATATAGTGGTATGACAAATATACGTTATAAATGATATTATTTAATATTATTGATGAATTTTACTTCACTAAGGTGAGGTTGACGATTATAGCATTGTGCTTACGGAATGCCGCCTGGCGGTTTAATGTTCGAATACATATCTGAACCAGGGATTTATTCCCTTATATATAATGACCAGGGCTTGTCCTCAATTATTATGGCGTTTTGCCTTCTCATACAAAGATGAATAAGAAATATAATGCGACTTCGGTTTTAATCGATACTATTACTAAATATCAGGGCTTGATCCCTTTCTATGCTATGAAAATAAGAACAATATAAAAGAATAAATCTTGCGTCCCAATAACGAAATCACTATAAATATAAATTACCAGGACTATGTCCTTTTATGTTATAACAATCAAATTGTGTGTCGCAGGCGCACTATAAATAGCCTATCCCTTACCCGGGAGGGCTCGTAGCTATGGTTGGAGCCCACAGTCGGTGGCGTGTGCGGGGCCATCGATCTCCCCTCTTCTTTATATTTTTACTATAGAGTTTAAGTATATAAGAATTGGAGGAGCGGACTACTTTCAGCTACTCGTAAGAGGTGTTGAAAGTATAGGGATATATTTATTATCTCACCATTTTGCCTTTACGGGCTTATATAAATATTTTTATTATGATAATCATATAATTAAACTATATAATAAATAAGATATTATTGTTTTCCATTGTCGAATTGAACCTGTTGCCTCTGATGCTCTAAAAGAACACGGGTTATTACGATCACAACGTAACAAGGGTCTTGACCGCTGGACGATACACGTGCCAATTTCGTAGTTTTATGCTATTTATTTTCGTGCATTTTAATTAGTATTTATTTAATTATGTCTTATTTCTATATTATATATATAAAGTAAGGTAGGTTTAGTCACAGTATGCAATAATATAATAGGAATACAAAACATGATAAACAACCCAATTAGTATCCAAGACCAAAAATCTTTTCACGAAAATACGAAAAGAAGGAATTCTTCCGACACACAGTAAATAACTGTGTGTCGGTGATTCATATAATTTCCCTTACATATTTACTATTCACCAAATATCAAGCCAATAGCCAACTCAGTTCACACTCTGTTGAACCTCACAAAAACACTGTCGCGAAATCCCGCAAATGCGTTTTGTCCAACTATGATTTATCGCACTGGCTGAGTATCTTAATAACTTTACGAGTCTACTGTATCAATAAATCAAACGTTAACGGAGACTATTTGGAGATCCTATTTTCGTAATAATCGGAAAAGTTTTATGGCGTTTAAAATGCATATTTCAAATGCAATCTAAAATCTATAACTTTTTATATGACTTACTTGGCAAACAAGCATACCGTCTACATGATGGTTGAGGTGGTTATCATAGCCTATCTGCACTTGTAACAACGATTGTTTATAGATGTCACTAACGCACTGCCAACCTAGAGACATTGGTTTTTAAATCTCTTTTGCCCAGTAATTTCACTAGCTACAGTGTCCTTCAAACTGAAGCACAGTATACTATATGTAAAATACACTATCGTTTTACCGCAGGCGGTGGAAGGTACCGGTAGGTACCTAACTGGTCTTTTCCAGTATAAGTCCTACCACCACCTGCTTAGTAATAGCTCTATATTTTATTTGGTTGAGTAAACTATCGTACTTTATAATAGTGAGCAGATTCATTTTATAATACACATATAAATAAATATTATTTTCCAGTCATCAATAATTCTAAAAGAAGCAAAAATTTATTCGAAATATTTTTAACTACAATTCACATCCTCACCAATTCTATTTGTTTAATTCTAGACTAATTTAAACATAAATAATAGTAAATCTAATACTACTAATAGTAAATCCATAATAATAGAAATTTAAGGTCCTGTTTTTGCCATTTGCCCGCTGAAACCTAATATAGGTCTCATTCTTGGTGATACATCGAGCTTACAAAGACTTTGAAAACAATAATAAATACTGCACACTCAACGGCCCCAATTAAGATAGTCATAACCTGTCTCGGGGGTCCAGAAACACATACAAGGAGAAAGATAAATACACCGATACCAGCAAAAATTTTTTTGCATGGTCAATACAAACATATTATGTCACAATATCAAATTTCAAAAAAAACAAAGTAAAGTGACAAAGACATCATAAATTTCCAAGTCGTAATCACTGAAGAAATATGACATCAGATAAATCGAGTTACGCGATCAACGGCGATCTTCTGAAAAGTCAATTTGCCCCGACTCCCACCGCCCCAGTTTGACGGTTAATATAAGCCCGATAGACGCGTAATCTGAATTGCTAATGTTATTTTTCTTTAAATTACGTCGCTGTGCCTCGGATTAAGAGGCCATTATATTCAAAGATTGTTTGCTCATCGACGCCTTTTGCGTCTGGATTTCTTTTATCAGTGTGACCAATCCCGATTTTGTTTGCCTTTATTTTCATTATGAACTCTTTATTACGTCGCAATTTAATACTTTGATCGTTTACACTTTGTCAAGACAAATTTTGCCAATATTATTATTGAAATATTATCTTGCATTAATTTACACTGGCAAGAGGCCGGCTAGGTAGGTACCACTGCTGTGTCAGTTGTTCTACTATATAGCAGTATACTGTGGCTTAAAAGACACTGACACATTTTTTTATAGGTATACTACACACCGAATGTCAGTAAGTGAGTACTATACTCACACATTCACAGAGATGGCAAACAGGTAGTTTGCCGCAAAAGTTATGTACTTTGAGGTTGTAACGTTTAAAAGTGGGGAGGGAAGAGGACGAGGAATTGCAGGGGATCGGTACTACATATCACTATTCTCGAACAAATCTTATGTAATAAAATAAATTATTAAATTAAACAAAAAACCCAACTGCATTAATAATAATTCCTAAAAGCTAAAAACAAGCTCTATAATGCCTACTATAATATAAATATTACTTTAATGTTTGTAAAGGTACTGCAGACGGGGACAAGCATTGACATAAAACTTAATAATTATAATTGTCCGTAATTTAAGCATTTCCTTCTAAACTCCATCATCCATTTACAAATAGATTGATCGGCTTGTCCCCGTCTGCAGTACCTTTACAAACATTAAAGTAATATTTATATTATAGTAGGCATTATAGAGCTTGTTTTTAGCTTTTTAGGAATTATTATTAATGCAGTTGGGTTTTTTGTTTAATTTAATAATTTATTTTATTTTAAACTTTTTAGTTATATAATTAATAATTGATTAAGTATCTATATTTTTTTCATGTCAGAAGTTGGCAACCAAGCGTACGGCCCACCTGATGGTAAGCGGTTGTCGTAGCCTATGAGCGCGCGCAACACCATTAGTAAGTGCCACTCACGCGTTGCCAACCTCGAGATATTGGTTCTTGAATATTCTTTGCCCAGTAATTTCACTAGCCTACAGTGTCCCTCAAACCGGAACACAGTAATGCCTATTGGATACTGTGGTCTATACATATGTATACTATATATATAGGAGAAGATCTATATGTGCATATAAAAAGAGAAGACCTGAATTAATTATAAACGCCAAGCTTAAGCTCTTCGACCTAAAATCGATTTTTTTTGTTGGTGTTGTTTTTAAAACGTAAACTAGCACGAATAATGTATTTTTTGAAATTCAAGACGTTAAAAGTTTGCTTGGAAGTATAATTTTTGAAACTAGAAGCTTACATGCTTCTAGTTTGTTTTTTCGGGAACTATTAACATTGAAAAAGCACGTGTTTTAACAATACCTTAAATTCTACCCTGAAGGTGTAAAACTTTATACGTAAAAGAAGGTTCTTTGTTTGTCCAAATTTAACGCTAGCGAAGCCGTGGGCAGAAGCTAGCTTCTAAATAGCTACTAAACTTTACTTATAACTAGTTATAAGTAAAAGAAGGACTTTGTTTCTTTTTTTTTTTTTTTTAATCTTTATTTTTTGAAAGGGGTTTTTTCACACAGTGAATATGCCACCCCCATTTAATAATCCCCTTAATATAACCTTAACATACAACATACATACTAGCAATAATAAAAAATAAGAAAAACAATAATAAGGAATGTAGGAGGTATTGCAGACCAGATTATGAGTTCCGGTCTGCAACATCTCCCCGATAAAGAGTACGATGCATCTCGTAACACTCACACTACCCGTACATACAGTTTAATTAGCATTTTGGCCTCTTCGGACAGCGGAGATGCCAGAATGCTATTACATATACCTACATTATAACTATACAAAAATTGCATATCGTGTCGTAAAGCTTCGTTCCGAACACATTCTGTTAAGACGTGATGTATGTCTTCTACCACATCACACTCCGAACAATTAGGTGAATCTGTAATTCTCATCAAATGCTTAAACTTGTTTGTGGGAATATGTCCGGAACGAAGTCTTAGTAGTGATGTTACATTCCTTCTATTAAGATTTTGCTGATTAAACCATGGGCATCGAGAAGGTTGACATTGGATGGTTTTGTACCATATGCCTTTTGTTAGCGATCTTTCATTAAAATACTCGTGCCACAGTTGCCTACAATTTACTTTCGCTTCACCTAATATCTCACAGTGTAGTGGTAAACAATTAAACATAATACCATCGCTTATCGCTTGTCTCGCTGCTCGATCAGCCGTCTCGTTGCCCATTAAACCTACATGAGAGGGTATCCATTGGATAATCACCTCCTTATTTAATGTACGAAGCTTACAAATGGAATCTAGGATGATGTAGGCTATCGGATATCCTCGACAATTCGAGGGAAGCCGAGCCAAATGTATCAGGGCGCTTTGGGAATCAGATAAAATAATAATTTTACTACTATCCAATGAAGACGCGTACGATAATGCTTCGGATATCGCGATGAGTTCACAGTGCATTATTGACACATCCGAAGATATGTTATATTTTACGCTAATATCTATGTGTGGGTCAAAAAAAGCAGCGCCACATCCACCTTCATCCTTTGATCCATCTGTATATAGCTTATAAAATTCAAGGTATTTACTATAAACGTAATCACGGCTTATATTTTGTAATTCTATTGTGCTAACCTGTCTCTTTGCAAATTCTATGCCATCTATCTTAACTCTAATATTATTTGCCACATCATAACTACTAATCCATTTATCGAGAGAGTAAGTTTGTAAAATCGGGCTGGATTGCAAAGGGACGGTACAATATTTCCTGTGAGTCTCTATCATTAATGGCAACTTCTTCCGTGTCCAGTAGTCGTCTTGGCATAGATTGTTAAGTACCTCTAAAGACTGTATGGTGATACTGTTCTCAATTGATCTAGACTTAAGGTAAAATTTGGCAGCTAGATATTTCCTGCGAACGTATAAGGGTGGAAGGCATAGTTCACTTTCCATAATGTGAATAGGGCAGCTCTTTATGAATCCACCTACTATTCTCATAGCCTGATTTTGTACTTTATCTAGCTTGTATAACAGACTTTTTACGCTAGAGTCGTATAAAAAGCTACCATAATCTAGTCTACTTCGAATACTAGCAATATAAAGGCGCCTAAGATGTTTGGGATGAATACCCCATTTTGAACCTGCAAGAACTTTAAAAACATTTAAAAACTTACATGTTTTTTCTTGGATTTCATTTATGTGTTTGGCCCATCTCAGACTTCTATCAAGCCACATGCCCAAGTATTTGACAGTATCTACCTGTTCAATATTGCTATTATTTATTTTAAGAGTAACATTAAATCTACTTAAATTCCTAGTATAGCCTCTCGTAAACACACATACTTTCGTTTTCCTGTGAGAAATGCTTAATCCTAACTCTTCTATCATATTATTTAATTCATTTAAAGCCTCTTGGGCCACAGCAGCGGCTTCAGATATATTTTTATGACAAGTATAAATTATAAAATCGTCTGCATATTGAGATACAGATACTTGAGTCAGTTTTTTACATATGTGAATAGTGGCGACGTTGAACAACAGTGGAGATAAGGGGTCACCTTGTGCTATACCTGTTCCCGAAATTCTACTGTATTTTTTTTTACCTAACTCTATTGATAAACGACGGGAGTGTAAAAATTCCCAAAGATAGTTACATATTGAGGCCCCCACTCCAAGGTTATCCAACGTATCCAAAAGACTAATTACATTGACGTTGTTATATGCGCTATCAATATCAACAAAGCAACATATCGTAGGAAAACCTTTACTAAAACCACTTTGAATCCGTGAGACCAGCCTTGTTAGATTGTCCATGCAAGACCTTAATCTTCTAAATCCTATAGTTTCCTCGGAAAAGCATCGGTTTTTCTCAAAATACCATTCTAATCTACGTGTTATAATAGTATGAAATATCTTACATGGACAAGATAACAAGGAGATGGGTCTTACATCTGAGACTATACTGTTATTAGATCCCGGTTTCGGTACAGGAACTATTTTAATATCTTTCCATTGACTTGGTACAAAACTTGAAAATAAAAATTTGTTATATAAAGTTACTAATATATTTTTGCCCGAAACTGGTAGATTCCTAATCATAGAGTATGAAATGTCGTCAATTCCTGTTGCCGTATCTGACTGTTTAATTGTATTAGTAAGTTCTTGTACCGTGATCGGTGAAGATACATTTATATTTTCTATAAAAAACCTAGGAGCAGCCGGTGTTGCAAAATCCGGTGCCAAATTACATAGTAAAGTTTCTGCTATCTCATGAGGTACATCACTTCTACGTGTCTTATACCCCTTGAGCCACCTCATTTTAGCCCACATTTCTTTGGGACATGTCATTGCATCAATGTTGTCGCAAAAACTTTGCCAGGACTTCGACTTGCTGCCACGAATCACTTTTTGCGCGACACCAATATTATCTTGCAATATTTTTAAATTATTTGGAGTAGGGTTTCTTCTAAAAGCTGCAAGTGCTCTACGTCTTTCTGCTACAATTTTTGAAATATCTGGATTCCAATATGGCTTAGGTTTGAATTTTTTCTGATTAAGAGGATTGTTACAAATTTTTACGTATGGAATGGTTTCATCGGCTGCTTTATTTATTATATTAATGAATTCGTCATACGAGGATTGTTGATCATCTGATATTGAAAAGTCCTGAAGTTTACTCTCCACGCTTGACCTGTATTCCAACCAATCGGCTTTCTTAAAATTTCTCTTCTTCTTAAAGTTATTATTTTTAACAATACTAGTTTTAATCTTAATCATTAAATGATCGCTTCCGATGTTTTCATTTAAAACAAGCCATTCAAATTTAAGAGCTATGTCCAACGAAGACAGGGACAAATCAGGAGACGACTGTTGAACAGAATCATTAACTAGTTTGACTCTAGTGTGTGAACCGTCGTTCAAAGACACATAGCCATTCTCTAAAATCGAGTCAAATATTTGGTTGCCACGCGAGTCTGTCTTGCTCGACCAATTAGAATGATGACCATTCAGATCCCCTGCAATTAGGGTTCTGCTGCTGGTCAAAGTGAAAACTTGATCCCAGTCTCTGGAAGTAGTTGTGGCGGAAGGTGGACAGTACAAGGAAAATATATTTTGTAAATGATCACAGTTTAATATCTTAACATGAAGAATCTCAATTTGCGGATTAAGTAGTTGAACATTGCATTTTTGTGCCATAATCGAGTTATGAGTCAGCACAGCTACACCTCCATACCCATCATTACGGTCTGATCTAAATATATTGTAACCACTTACACGAAAATCACAGTCTGTATCTAACCAAGTCTCACTTATAATACCAATATGTATCTTCTCTTGATTTAGTAGGGCTTCAAACTCTGTACTCTTGGGACGAATGCTTTGTGCATTCCACTGCAACACGTTCACAGTGATGTGCATGTTGTCGTCCATAATTGTTTTATGAAGTTACAGCAAGGCTGATCAGCAATGAGTTTCATGACAAATGATAATAGTCCTTCAAAAAGTATCCCTATACAGCTTTTAATCTTGTTTTCCCACGGCATGTTTTCCTCTTCCAATAGTTTATTCTTAAGCTTTTTATATAATACCTGCCAAGAAGCTTGATCTTTATACTTTGACTCTTCCCTTCTTTGATGATTCCCTTCTTTTAAATAGTCTCCCGATACACTGCCAACTTCACTTATGTCGGAGAAACACTCAAAAATGTTCTCTTCCTTGTTTTTTGATATCTTTTCCTTTCTTCGTTTCTCTGCTTTTGCTTTCTTCTTTGACTTCTCCTCTGTTTCCTTCACACAACTAGCATACGTGCAAGCAATATTATTCTCTGGGCAGTCTTGTGGAAAATCCTGCTGTGTAGATATATCTGGGATCGGCAAGAGAGGTTGTTGTGGTATATTGTAATTTGGTATCGGCGATGGAGGCACATATGCGGTAAGGGCTTTCTTATACGAACAATTAAATTCCGCCATCAGTTCCCTAACTCGTTTTTCTTTAATAAACACTGGGCAAATCTTAGCCATTGCCATGTGTCTTCCTGTACAATTGTTACACTTAAATAGTGTCGTATCACAATTGGTATGATTTTTAGAACATTTAGGACAAATTACTTTTAGGGACGGGCACAGCTTAATGGAGTGCCCAAATCGCCAACAACGGGAACATTGTGTTACAGGAAAAGTATATGGACTTACACTAACTCTTGTGTCATAAATGTAAATATACGTGGGTAAAGAAGATCCTTTGAAACATATGCGAACAGATTCACTACGCTCCCAGTGTCCATCGTTAGTATTCTTGCGTTTTAACCTTTTTACCCCTAAAATTACCGTTTCACTACTCAGTTCTTGCATTATTTCTTCTTCTTCTAAATTGAGATCAATATCCTTTATTACGCCGTATGACTGATTGACATCTAAAGTTTTCTGGCATGTAAAACCGTTTTCATTAAACTTTTTAGACTGTAATATGGATTCGGCACTTGTTTCATCACTGAAGTGTATCAGAACCTTAAATGCATTTATATATTTAACCTTTACTACATTCTTTATATTTTCTTCTCTTAACATTTTTGCTAATCTAAACTGTTTCGGCAGTTGCTCTTTACTAGTTACGCTCACTTCAATTTTATCCTCTGAAAGTCTTATGGTATTATCATCTTTTCCTGGCTGGCCATATCTTTTGGATTTCCGCACCACTGTCGTCCAAATTTCTTCACTATTTATCTCTCGATTTCTTTTACACGGTCTTTGATTAGGCCCCACATCATGTCCATTCTCTCTATTATAAGCCTCCACAAAATTATCCATGCTCCTTGTCATCTCACTGTCACTGTATTCGGCAATCATAGTATTCTCCAACTCAATTTCATTTTGTATGGATAGATTCTCATTGCTACTCATTTTAATATAATAGCAGGTAGTTTACATTGCAACAGAGCGCACGTACGCGCAAAGCGAGCCGGTCGTACCGATAACGGGTTGATCGAACAATAGATCTACGCGTCTAGCAATAACCAGCGCCCGCGCGCGACTGAGAATTAAGTGTCTTTGTTTCTCCAAATTTAACGCGAGTGAAATCCGGGGCAGTGGCTAGTTATTAGTAGCATAACTTAGTTCTTTGCACCATGCAGGTCTAACTTGAATCTAGATTATATTTTTGATTCTATCGCACAAGCTTATAACTTATTTCGAGCTAGCATCTGCCCGCGACTTCATCCGCGTTGATTTTAGAATTGGCTCCAGAGACAAGTGAACCATTTGTAAGTTAATAATATTTCATAAGACACTATTTTAATGAATTTCAATTAAAAGGTTCTGTAGCATGTTTTAACTTAATAACTAACTTTCAAAAAGATAACTGTGTGCTAAATTTCATCCAAATTCGATCAGCAGTTTTTGCGTGAATAGACTTCATTATTTTCTTACTCTTCTCTCATACTTGGCTCACGTTGTTATCAAAATTGCAATAACTTTAGATGGAGTCAACCTATTTTTACGAATAGAAACTAAATGTTCCTCGAAAATATGGTTTATCATTTCCTTGCACACTTTTAATTTAAAAAATTGCAGTTTTGCAGCGATGCGTGTGAGGATATTGAGTGCAGAGAGCCGACAAACAGGCAGACATTTACAAAAATTATAAATATATTATATTTCATCACTTATTTTTAGTCTCGACCAACATCTGTTTTATCAAAATCTGAAATTTACAGACACTTAAAATTTATATTTTTCTTACACTACCTAGTGAAATTACATGACTTGGAATCGAACAATACTTTTATTATAATATATTATACAAGCACAATAGTGCTTATTCCTATATTTTACATTCAGTATTCAAAAGAAAGATAAACCTTTGAAGTGGAATTGGCGAACACTCGCAAGAAAAAATCAAATTTCAATCATCGATATCTCAAAAACTAAGCAATATATCGAAAAATTTTATTTTTACTTTTCGTCTTATTTTATTAAGTTCTACAAGGAAACATCATCAGATTTTAGCTCTGAGCAAACTATAATATTCCGCTTTGAATATCTTTGCTTCTGCGGAACCCATGTTAAAATAATGTAGCCTATGTCACTCTCATAACTGAGACGAATCTAATGATACCCTATAAGTCGATGTACGTCCAAGGGTTTAGCCTGTAGAGCGTCACAAAGAAATAGACATACATACATACATACATACATACATACGCTCGAAAAACATTACCCTCCGGCAGTCGGGTAAAAAGTGACCTTGTTTGCCAACCGTCAGAACATAAAACAATATATAATATATTTAACATTTATGTAATAATAATACAAACATATCAAAATTATATATAAAAACAGACTATTCATCTAAACATTCTAGGTCTCATATCGTTGAATATTTATATTTAAAAATGTTTATTATACTAATTAGCGAAGCAAGACACGATCCTGCTCAAAACGACTTTTCGTCAGCTAGACGCCTGCAGGCATCCATATTACTAGTATAACATTGGTCTTAAACAACATTGTAAAATAAGTCAAAGTTAATTAAATAAATAATAAGTAAATAAACGTTGCACACTCAACGGACCTCATTAGGATAGTAATATCCTGTGTCGGGGGCCCGGAAACAATCACAATGACAAGGACAAATACACCCTGAATCACTCATCAATCTGAATCTGAAGTCGAGACTACATTGACCAAAGTCTCGGACTGGGGCCGACTAAATTTAGTCCAATTCAACCCCAAGAAGACACAAGTTTGCGCGTTAACCGCTAAAAACCACCATTTGTCGTATCTCCTCGTTTTGGGAACACTCCCCTGGCTGCCACAGCTAGTATCGGAATACTTGGTGTCGACGTTTCGAGCGTCGTTCAGTTCCGCGGTCAGTTGGAAGGAAAGGTCAAATTGGCCTCTAAAAAGCTTGGTGTGCTCAGCAAGGCGAGGCACTACTTCACGTCGGCTCATCGCCTAAAACTCTACAAGGCACAAATTCGACCACACGTGGAGTACTGCTCTCACCTCTGGGCGGGAGCTCCCCAGTACCAGCTACTTCCAATTGACCGCATCCAACGTAGAGCGGCTCGAATTGTCGACGATCAAGCCCTTTCCGATCGGCTTGATCCTTTGGCATTGCGTAGAGATGTCGGATCACTCTGCATCTTCTATCGCATATATCACGGAGAGTGTTCTGAGGAATTGTTTGGATTGATCCCGCCGGTAGAATTTCACCATCGGACATCGCGACAAAACTCTAAGTTCCATCCATACCACCTCGATGTCTGGAAATCCACAACAGCGCGATTTAGAAGACATTTTCTTCCTCGCACAACCACTCTGTGGAACCAACTTCCGCCGGCGGTCTTTCCGAACCGATACGACTTGGGAACCTTCAAGAGAAGAGCCTATTCTTTCCTTAAAGGTCGGCAACGCGCCTGCATGCCTTCTGGTGTTGCAGATGTTCATGGGCGGCGGTGATCACTTAACATCAGGTGAGCCTCCTGCCCGTTTGCCCTCTTACATAAAAAAAAAAAAAAAAAAAAACACCCAGACCGGAAAATATGCTTGCATGGTCAATACAAACATATTATGCTCCGAGCGGGAATCGAATTCGTGACCTGTGGCGTTTAAGGCAGGTTCGCTACCGCTGCGCCACAACGTCGTCGATAGAGCTTAGCAATGTTTTTTTTTTTTTTTTTTTTTTTTTTTTTTTTTTTTATGTTAGAAGTTGGCAAACAAGCATACGGCCCACCTGATGGTAAGTGGCTGCCGCAGCCTATGAGCGCTTGCAGCACCATTAGTAGGTGCCACTCACGCGTTGCCAACCTCGAGATATTAGTTCTTAAATCTCGTTCGCCCAGTCATTTCACTAGCGTACAATGCCCTTCAAACCGGAACACAGTAATGCCTAAACACTACTATTTGGCGGCAGAATATTGGACACTGCGGTGGTACCTACCTAGCCGGCCTCTTGCAACAAAAGACCTACCACCAGTGTGACTGATTGCACTGGTGGAATAATCTCTGCTGTGACAGAGGTTATCCCAACAGCGGGCGATGGGGTCGTCACATCCCGACGCCTTTCCTCTCACAGAATTGATTTTAAAAGGCTCCCCAAATACAAAATGTAGCTAGAAAATTGACAAAACATTTAACATTCTAAAAATTTGTGATTTTATAAACTCGAAATATAACTTTTTTCTAACAGAAGCTATTTTCTTTCTTTCATTTCAGAATTTCTAAATAAAATCTGCGATACTAAGTGTTATTGCGACTGCCACGTTTATATTAACGCTGTCATTTCTAACCTTTTCCTTCGTATTTTTAGCGCGTAGGTTAAGTTAAATGTCATTCGAAAGGCTTGACTAATTCATATGGATTTTTGTGAAATACTTTATACAGACTCAAAAAGAATGAATAAGGGCGCAGTCCCACCGCTGCCCACGGAGAGGCTATACACGGGCGTCTAGCTTTGCTTTGCAAGAGAATATACTCTAGAGTTTCCACTGCAAACCACGAACACGCTACGCACCAATTGACGTCATTGCTACACGCGTGGCTTGCTCAAAAATGTCCACGCAATTCAGGCTCTCAACGCTATGCACGCGTTACACGAAAGCATACCTAGTTTCAGTGCGGAAGGTGACACAGGCAGGGAAGCGATGTTAATATTCATATATAGGGTGTGCCGTAGTGGAAACGAAGACCCGCGTTACTAAACAAATGAACCAATGCAGCTAACATACATCGCCTGGCCGTGCCAAGAGCGCGCAGCGGTGGGACCGCGCCTTAAAGCTATTTATTCGAAATACAAGTTTTGACCATTGGGTCTATAAGATGATCTATTATTCAAATCCGATAAACAAGTTTGAGTGCAAACATTGGTAGAAATAAGTGAATAGCGAATTCAGTCTAAGTGATTCAAAGGCCAGAACTCTACTTTCGGCGAGTTCTCATTCGATTACTAAGTTGTAGCCTCTTCGAAGTCTGCTTAGTCGGCCTGGCGTCTGATTCAATATTCACCTACATTAGGACAAATGCCCGTAGAGTACTGGTGAAACTTTCTTTCGCCGAAAATTGTATTAGTTTTGGTATTTTAAGGGTCTGTTTCTTGAACATAATTATAATATAATAAAGGATTGAATTTTTTTTAAACTTGTTCATCAAAAATTATAACAATTGGTAGTTTTCCACTATTAATATTTTTGTTCAAGTTTAAGTTATATTCCTTAAAAATAATACAGTGTGCTTTAGACCACGAGATTAAAGTAAAACTTCTTTAGCTAAAATTAGTCAGCGCGTAAAGGCTTAATCTGTCTGTCTGTTTGTCAGTCCGTCCGTCCATCCGTCCGTCCGTCCGTCCATCCGTCCGTCCGTCCGTCGGTCGGTCGGTCAGTCGGTCGGTCGGTCGGTCGGTCGGTCGGTCGGTCGGTCGGTCGGTCGGTCGGTCTGTCTGTCTGTCTGTCTGTCTGTCTGTCTGTCTCTCTGTGTTCAGTAAATCAACAAAAGAATGAGATGAATATATATAATAAAAAATAGTATGTATATTTCTGTCTCATTCATCCTACACATTTTTGTATTTGTGTCTCTTACCTGTTGTTTTGTTCCGTTGCATCCGGTTTGAAATCATAACGATTCTAAAGAAGTTTCACTTCAATAAAAAAAAACTTAAAACATCGCATTTACCTGTATTCCTCTGATGATGTTTATTCTCTATCTCCAGTTATAATCCCATCATAAACACAAATAATCAAAATGAGGAAACGTCGCTTTCATATCTTTTACATTCAAAAAGAACGAATAATTTTCACTGAAAATTCCCACCCTTTTTAAATAATACTAGCATTTTTAATACAATTTCAGTATTTTAGGTCGATTGTAGATAACAGCAACGAACTATAACCTCAAACCAATGCAACCTTAAGTGTTATATGTTATGACTTATTTTTCTTTGACAACAAAATAATCGCCCGTCCTTACTTAGCAAGCGTTGACAGAACAAATCATGACGGACCCGACATTAGAACTGACACAGAAAGATATAATAAACTTCATATTTTAGACTTGTATGTACATTAGTGATTTAGAGCACTAGGTCACTGAAATAATGGGGTATATGCATAGAAATTGGAATAGAGTGTGCATATGAATGTATGTACTATTCTTATACTTATAATTTTCATGTCTTCCTCAATAAAATTACATTAAAGTCTAAGTACAAAAGTAATGAAAAGTCAGTAATGAAAAGTATTAACATTTTCTACTAGCATCGGCCCGCGGCTTCGCCCGCCTGAATAACATTTGGTAATGGCACCTTTATTGCAACATAACTAAAAGATTCCGGATATAAACTTTGATCCCCTATTTGACTTTCTTTTACATTTTTTACGCGACAAAAAGTGTCCCACGTTCTGGCCCAAAATCCAATCTATTTCTTTGCCAAAAATCATCAAAATCGGTTCAATAATTTAAGCCAGCTTGACTGAAGTGTCGGGACTATTACGCTTAATATGGTGAATGTGACTATCGCAGAACCAAATTCTGACTCTTTTTGCCCCTTCCTTTCCTTTTTTTCCTACTCAACAACACGCCTGTAATAATAGCGATGTCTACAAGTATCTATACGGTACGGTTTTAGCTTAAAATCAGGCTGTATTAAGTATATATCATCTTTAGCATTTTTGTCACTCTTGTGATATAAAAAATGCACATTTATAAACATAAAAGTATAGGCATTTTTATGTTAGAACTTCGCCGCTCAAACAAAAGTAATTGTTAAAAAAACGACCACAGAACGTTAGCATGTACCGTTTCAGAGTGTAAAAGTTTAGAGTGCTGAGTTCTTGGTAATTATTACCTCACTTCACAGTAACTTTACCCCTAAGTCCTCGTTAACTCTGATTGTGGATTTTATTATTTTTGAAGGCTCCACTTAAAATCCCGTCTTTTACACTTTGTTATAAAGGAATGTCTCCTTGATTTTATCTTGAATCATCCACATTCATTTGTTTCACAGAATTAAATGTCGTATTAAAAATATTATATGTAGTGTTCGTATCAAAATCTAACACGATCTTTTATCGGTAGACGGTCGGTGGGTTAAGCAACTTTAGGCGGGATCAGTCAATAGATGATTGATCGCATAGTGGTATTTCAAGTGAGCGTATCCATGCTTCGGAGGGACGTAATATGTAGGTCCCGTTATCAATTTGATAATACTCGAAAAGTCGAGTCAGAGGCCTACTACGGGCGACCTGAACAACTCACTAGACACTAGGTTGACTCAATAAGAAGAAGCTTAGTTTTTTTCTATGATTCAAATTTTACCTTTATTATTCGTCCCGGGATCGGGGTCTATTTCGTTATCGATTTTTACCCTATAGAAAAAGAGTGTTCAGTGTCTGGGACTTTGAATCACTGTGTTATACTTAAGAACTGAAATACATGCAACAATCATTTTTATTTTTGAGATTTTTACAAAAAAAAACGTTGAACATTGAACATGTTGAAGATTTCTTCCAAAAACCAATTAATGCCGTTTCAAAGTAGGCTACTGTATACAAATTTCTATATTTTGTTTATACGGATTGCCTAGAAATTTACTCAATAAATTTCAACGCCATTATATCCGGCTTAGTAACTTAGCTACCAACTTAGTGAACGAGGCGTATCTTGTAACATTGAGGTTATATATCATCAATATTACATATCACAGAAGCCTAGGTATAAACACTGTATCAAATCTCCATACACAAGCACGTAATGCAACAATATACTTCTACATAATATATAAAAGGCGAAGACCCGACTGACTTATAAACCTCCAACCTAAGTACTTAGAACTAAAAAACTGATTGCTTTTACAGATGTTGTTTTAAAAACATAGACGCGCACTAAGATAGGATTTTTTGAAATTTGATCCTTAAGAGGTGAAAAAGGAGTTGAAAGTTTTTTTGGAAATTCGTAATTTTTAAAAAGAACCATGAAACTTTGTTTCTATGTTAAAAACTAGAGATGAAAAACAAGTATTTCACCGTTTTGGGGGTGAATTTTCGATGGGAGTTCAGTTATTCTTCAAACTAGAAGCATTTAAAATAAGTAACCACGTGTTTTAACATTTTCTTAAATTCCATCCCTGAAGGGGTTACATAGGGGTTCAAAGTTTATATTAAAATTGTTATACACGCGGGCCTGGCAGAAGCTATTAGGTATAGATAACTTTAATATGATGCTCAACCAAATAGACTATACGGTAACAAATGAAAGTTCCGGAATCGAAAGTGAATTAAGATTATTAGATATATAGACTATTTCACTCTAATGATTAAAAAACCCATCAAACATTAATCATAGAAACACAATCGATAGTAATTGATGGAGTATCAGATATTAAAAAGCATTCAAAAGTCATTATAAAGTGAGGCGGTATCACATGACATGAATAAATAATATCAATTCGTGGTAAGAGCGCACATGTGCTGTGACATGGACATGTACCCAGTAATTGCGACCTCGTGATTGCGCTGCGATTATATTGAAAGCGATTATGAACTTGTTGCAATCCACGGCTACATTAGTATTACTAGTCATTTTTATAATAAGTGTCCTGAATAACTAATATTTTTATTTGTATTCCTGTTTTTTTTTTGCAAGAGTCCGACCATGTTGGTACCACCGCCGTGTCGGATATTCTAGTAGCAGTACACCGTGTTTCAGTTTCAAGGATACTGTAGGGAAATTACTGGGTTAAGGTGATTTAAACTATAAACGAACGTGGTAGGTTTTTTTACCCGACTGCCGGAGGGTAATGTTTTTCGAGCGTATGTATGTATGTATGTATGTATGTATGTATGTATGTATGTATGTCTATTTCTTTGTGACGCTCTACAGGCTAAACCCTTGGACGTACATCGACTTATAGGGTATCATTAGATTCGTCTCAGTTGTGAGAGTGACATAGGCTACATTATTTTAACATGGGTTCCGCAGAAGCAAAGATATTCAAAGCGGAATATCACAGTTCGCTCAGAGCTAAAATCTGACGATGTTTCCTTGTAGAACTCGATAAAATAAGACGAAAAGTAAATATAAAATTTTTCGATATATTGCTTAGTTTTCGAGATATCGATGATTGAAGTTTGATTTTTTTTTGGCCAGTGATTGCCAACTCCACTCCCAATGTCTAGAATAATTAATTAAAGCGTTTTCTTTAAATAAAAAATACGGCATAGTTATATAAATAGGTAGATTAATAAAATAATTAAACTTCTAAAACGCAAACTATTATAATATATGATATTATTCAATGTATTGTACAATTAAGAAATTATTAAGTAATAAAATATAGGAATAAGCATAATATATTATAATAAAAGTATTTTTCGATTCCTTATTTGTTTAATGTAAGAAAAATATAAATTTTAAGTGTCTGTACCTACATCTCAGATTCTTATAAAAAATGTTACTCGGAACTAAAAACTAAATGATGAAATTTCATATATTTATATTTTTTGCAAATGTCTGCCTGTTTGTCGGCTCTCCGCACTCCTTATTCTCTGACGCAAAACTGCAAAACTGCAATTTTCAACTTCAAAGTCAGCAAAGAAATGATAAAGCGTATTTTCGAGTAACATTCAGTTTTGTTTCGTAAAAATGCGTTCACTCCATCAATAGTTATTGCAATCTTGATGACAACGTGAGCCAAGTATGAGGAGAGAATAGTAAGAAAGTAGTTTAGCCTTTTCACGCAAAAGCTGCTGATCGAATTTGGATGAATTTTAGCACACAGACAGCTTATATTGAATTAACACACCCTGAATTAACACATTTGATACTAGAAAAAATGTTATATTCCCACGGCATTATCAAAAAACGTACTGCAAAAATGTTTAGATGCTTGTTACTCAATCACACATCGCATTAACGATTTAACGGATTGGAATGTAACTAAGCACATAAAAAGATTGTTACCTGGATTAAGACGTAATATACATTTTATTCCTAAAAAATGTTAGGTTCTCAAGGGATTATCAAAAAACACTCTACAGAACTTTTTTTATCTTTGTCTTATGAAATATTAGCGGCGCGCTCCGGTTTCGCATGGGTATAAAATATATAGCCTATGTCATTCACTAAAAAAATGATTAAAATCGATCCAGTAGTTTTGATTTATTCATGACTGTCCGTGGCTCGCACGCGTTAAATGTAATTATTTACGACATCACATTAGAAACCTCAAAAATAACAGTTTTTTCTATTTAATGGACTATTTAATGGATGTTATAATACATATAAACCTTCCTCTTCAATCACTCTATCTATTAAAAAAACGCAACAAAATCCGTTGGGTACTTTTAAAGATTTAAGCATACATAGGGACAGAGAGAGCGACTTTGTTTTATACTATGTAGTTTTAGATTATTTACTTACAAATGGTTCATTTGTCTCTAGAGCCAATTCTAAAGTCACCGCGGACGAAGTCGCGGACAGATGCCAGCTCGAAATAAGTTACAACCTTGTGGGATAGAACTTGCCAAAAATATAATCGACATTCTAGTTAGACCCGGATAATGCAGAGAGCTAAGTTATATTACTTATAACTAGCTTCTGCCCACGGCATCGCTGCGTTAAATTTGGAGGAACAAATCCTTTCTTTTTCATATAAAGCTTTACACCTTCAGGGGCGGCATTGAAGGAAATGTGTTAATAGTTCCCCAAAAACAATGTTACATGATTTTAATTTCAAAAATTATGAACTTCCAACAAAACTTTTAACTCCTTTTTAACCCTTGAGGGTTGAATTTAAAAAAAATACTTTCTTAGTGCCCGCTTACGTTTTAAAAACAACACCAAAAAAATAGGTTTTTAGGATGAAGGGCTTAGGCTTCGCGTTTATAAGTAATTCAGGTCTTCTCCTTGTATATATATATATATATACATATATATATATACACCTAATCATTTATTAATTATATAACTAAAAAGTTTGAAATAAAATAAATTATTAAATGAAACAAAAACCCAACTGCATTAATAATAATTCCTAAAAAGCTAAAAACAAGCTCTATCATGACTACTATAATATAAATATTTCTTTAATGTTAGTAAAGGTACTGCAGACGGGGACAAGCTGATCAATCAATTTATAAATTGATGATGGAGTTTAAAGGGATATGCTTAAATACGGAAAAATATATAATTATGTTTTATTTCAATGCTTGTCCCCGTCTGCAGTACCTTTACTAAGATTAAAGAAATATTTATATTATAGTAGTCATGATAGAGCTTGTTTTTAGCTTTTTAGGAATTATTATTAATGCAGTTGGGTTTTTTGTTTCATTTAATAATTTATTTTATTAAAAATGTAAAATAGGCTTACGTTTGACCTCAATCTCGCTTGGTGGAAGGCAAAGGTGAGGTCTAAGATGGAGCACGTATGCCTAGACGTCTGTGCACTCTCGACTTAAAGATATCCAGGTTATAACGTTCTGGAAAAACTGACCGCGGGAAAGATTTCCACTCTTATTATTAGTGGTCTTTTGTTACAAGAGGCTGGCTAGGTAGGCACCGCAGTGTCAAATATTTTAGCGCCAAACAGTAGTGCCTACTGTGTTCCGGTTTGAAGGGCACTGTAGGCTAGTGAAATTACTGGACAAAGGAGATTTAAGAACTAATATCTCGAGGTTGGCAGTGCGTCAGAGGCACCTACTAACGGTGCTGCAAGCGCTAATAGGCTACGGCAACCGCTTACCATCAGGTGGGCCGTATACTTGCAACTTGTAACATTAAAAAAGTTCTACTACTACTAAAAATACTATTTATTTTAAATATATGGTATGCAGTACCTACTGTCCCCTTTATCTGTGATAATCAATCAGTACTAAACCAGCACACAGACGTCCACCAACGTGCCTAGTATTACGTTGGAGTGATTGTACGAGCCATTATGTAGGATATGAGTGCAATTGATTTTGCCTTTAGGGGTCGTCGCTAATTGGGCATGTGATTGTTTTATGCATGTGAATGACAAAAGGGGACCACCCCAGCTTGAAATAAAAATATTTTTCAATTAAAAATAAAGAATTGTTTGTTTTAGAACAGTTTTTATTAATAAATATATTTTTAATTACTTTAATATTTTCTACCTTGTGTGTATTTGAGACGTTCGTAGCCGGTTGCGCTCACTAATCAGTAAACGATCGGTTGGTTAAGCAACTTTAGGCGTGGTCGGTCACTAGATGGGTAACTACTATATGAGTAGTATTTCAACTGAGAATCTCCGTGATTGGGAGAGCACGTAAAAATCCGATTAAAAACACACATTACATATAAACAAGCCTCAATAGCAGGACCGACTCCGCTCCGTTAACTCGACAGCATCTGTAGATTTTGTGGGTTCGATCCTGTCCCCTTTTGGGCTATTCTCGTAAGCTTTTTTTTGGAATGTGTATTGCTGTTGGCCCTGCTGGCCTTGACAGCGTCACCGGGCGGGGGGCCCAGCCGTGATAAAGGGACAGCCCTCACGGGGGCTCAAATTTGATTCCGTCCTTAGGGTGCCTCCTTCGAAGCCGAAACACGGCTAAGGACGTCATCGGAGATGGAGGCAGCGCTCCGAGCGCATTCTATACGATAGACTCACCCAACGGTGTGAGCGCGACGTGACGTGCGAAACAAAGGACCTTGTCCTCGCCGGCGAGGAATCTCGTAAGCACTCCAAGCGCCCACTACGATGTTATTTGGATGGACAACATGGATATTAGTAATGAGTTTAAAAAGGCATTACTAATATTCTTAAACAAAATACTATTCAAAACATATTGATTTTTATAAAACACTAAGCTAAATGAATTTATATACCTAACAAATGTTTACCACAAAAACCATTTTACTTATCCATCAATTAAATTACTTTACAACTAAAATATCTAACTTTGGACTTTACAATTAAATTATTCATTCGTCAATTGTTTTCCTTTATTAAGTCGAAAAGTTAAAGGACACAGAAAACATTTTGTACAGTATTCAAACCCACGCATTAATGAATTGTGTCAAGCTTTCATTTAATTACAACTCTCGCAAAATGTTTTGCACCATTTGACAATAAATCAGGTAAAAATATATTAGTGAGCAAACAAGCTTTCAGTCCGCCTGATGGTAAGCAGTCACTGCAACCTATGAACACGCGCGATACTTGAAGTATCACATGCGCATTGGCAACCCAGGGGCAGGAGGGAAGCGATGAGAAGGGAAAAGAAGCGGGCGGGATGGGAAATTGGCCCTCCGGCGCTCTCACTCATCACACGAAACCTAACACACTGTTACTTTATGCCAATTTTCTGTGAGAGGGTATTACTTCCCCTTCGAGCCGGCGCATTTCTGGCTAAGAGAAGCATGGCTCTAAGACTACTATAAAATAGAACGTAAATTGCTGTGGTGGCAATCAAAAACTTTGCTAATGATTCCATATGGAAGATTTCTCATACATTTCCAAGACGGATTTAAAAACACGCATGTAGAATAATAAATGTACTAATTCAAAAAAAAATTAATTTTGTTTCTTGTTTACGTTACATACAAAAGAGTGAATTGTATTTAAATAATTTTGAAGGTTTTCTTAATGGTATACATTCACAATGAAAAATTACGTTTTTTTTTTTTTGAGAATTTTACTAGCAAAGCTTTTTCAAGTCATTACTAATCCTCCAATTGCCCCTCCAATTAAGTTCTACGAGCAACAGGAATATTAGTACAGCCTTGATAAAAGCATAGCTAATATTCATTAATAAATAAATAATAAATAAACGCTGCCCACTCAACGGCCCCTATTAGGATAGTAATATCGTGTGTCGGGGGTCCGGAAACATTCACAATTACAAGGACATATTCATTAAAAAAACTCTATTGCGATACAATTCAATTCTGGTAATAAAACGATTCATATTTTATTTGGTAATATAACATATATTATGTATATGTCATGGTACGAAACAGCGATGTTTTTTTTATATTAGAAGTTGGCAAACAAGCATACGGCCCACCTGATTGTAAGTGGTTGCCGTAGCCTATGAGCGCTTGCAGCACTATTAGTAGATGCCACTCACGCGTTGCCAACCTCGAGATATTAGTTCTTAAATCTCGTCCGCCCAGTAATTTCACTAGCGTACAGTGCCCTTCAAACCGGAACACAGTAGTGCCCCAGCACTAATATTTGGCGGCAGAATATTTGACACTGCGGTGGTACCTACCTAGCCGGCCTCTTGCAATAAAAGACCTACCACCAATGTGACTGTTTGCACTGGTGGAATAATCTCTGCTGTGACAGAGGTTATCCCAACAGCGGGCGATGGGGTCGTCATATCCCGACGCCGGTATACGTAGCTCAGTTTTCGTCATTTGAATCGCAATAAGAGTTCATGGTAGGCGCCCAGTTATTGATTAAATATAACGTGGCGTCATACTATAATTTCGATTAATCATACTCGGTGGATGATTCGATACGAGTGTTATTATTTATAAGGCCATTAGGTAAATGAGTGCTCGGTATTGAGGCATCGAGTGAATGTTGACAGAGGAGCGGCTGGTTCTAGTAATCGATTGGTAAATATTTGAACTGGACTCGATTGAGCGACATTAGTCGATAATGCTGTTACAGTTTATTTATTGAATTGTATGAGACTTGTAGTTTTCAAAATGAATGGGTCGGCGTAGACTAGGTAGTACTACATACGCGCAGGTTGGGGAACCTGTGCGTCCGTGCTAAGCGGGTCAGAGTGCTTGCTTGCGATGAAAGTGCAGGGGGTGATCGCCCCTGGGACTGAGCACTACTCGCACAGTATTGATATAGGAGTTATTTAGTGTATGTTAGTTAGTGTAGTTTTAGTGGCTCCCCATAACCGAATACATGTCATGGAACCCCACATAACCCGGTCCTATCCCCAAGAGATATCTGTAAGCAGATTTCCTACCCGACATTAAAAAATATTTAAATTTGATTTTGAATAATATTTTTTTTTTGACGACATTGTGTCGCGGGTTCGATTCCCGCTCGGAGCATAATATGTTTGTATTGACCATGCAAGCATATTTTCCGGTCTGGGTGTATTTGTCATTGTGAATGTTTCCGGACCCCGACACAGGATATTACTATCCTAATGGAGGCCGTTGAGTGTGGAACGCTTATTTATTTATTTTAAAAAAGAAAAAGAATTAGATGTTGTTCTTACAACAATATCTAGTATTGATTTAAAGATATACTTTCACAAATCTAAACGCCGCTTACGTCATTCCAGACTTACACTGATATCTGTCTCTAATTTAAATATTATTAATTATTAAAGGCACTATTGAATCTGCACTTCATTTTAATATTCAGAAAAGCTTAAATAAGACAAAGTAAGCGTAAGAAAATAAAACAACAGAAAGAAATACAAAATTAGCGTCAAATTTCCATTACAAAAGTACGATTTGTCAAAGCGGAAAAAAGTACAAATCAATAATACATCGTACAAAGCATTTCGTACGCTACTTTTTCTTCGCTTTAAGCAAATTTATCGTTTCACTGTATACTTCGGAAAGATATTTCTGCTGTCGCTGCAATCCGGTACGCAATTTGAATTGTATGAATTTCGCATTACGCTGTGAATATTGAAAATTAATGCCTTTGTAGTAATGTTATTCGAGTCTCTGTTAGTGTTACGTATTACACGATGACGTGATACAAATTATATTATATACGCTCGGATGAGTTTTATATACTTGCCGTGATTCAATACACAATGTATACAATCTATATAAATAAATAAATTTGAAGTGTCTGTTTGTAATTCCAAATTAACTGCTTATCACTAAGTGCATATGAAGTTTTGAAAACAGTTTTGGGAACAGAACAGTCCGTTGATACTTTATGTGAAACTAGCTACGCCCGCGGCTACGCTCGCATGTTGCACCAATTTTTCCGTAGTAGGTATATACATATATGCATACAAAAATGTATGAAAACGTACAAATAAGCAATACCTTTATTTTTTTTTGTTGCCGGGGAGGAAATCTGCTTACAGATACCCGGTCTCTTGGGGAAGAATGCCGGGTTATGTGGGGTTCCATGACAGGTGTTCGGTCATCGGGACCCACTAAATTTTATTTGGATGCAAATAAGCAATACCATGTCAACCCACAAATTTGAAAAACTGAGTTATATATACAGAAGTGTAAATGATTGAAGAACATTTTTCTTTAATATTTGTAGGGTTTTAAGCTTTAAAACTTCTAAAAAGCCATTTTTTCAATCATGCAATTTATGTATTTTTAAACATTTTGGGTTATATTATATATGAAATATGAAGTTTGTATACTTATTTTTTGTGAAAATAAGTAAAATAACTTACATAGATCTAAAATTGCCAAAAACTTGACTAATACAAAAAAATCATATAAAGCAAGTTGTTCAAAATTTTCAAACGCGTTTTTCTCGAAATGACATTCGTGTGGGTTGACATGGTATTGCTTATTTGCTAATAAATTAATCCTGATTTGATAGGGTACTAGTTTTTACACAGAGCGAATGCCATCTGACCTCCGTCACTGTAAGGGCGAACCAGAAACTCATTAGATAAGAGCAGCCAATAAAGAGTTTACGATTATTTACTATCAGACGTTATGATAACAATTGGAACCAGCAGCTTAACGTACTCTCCGTAGCACAGTGGCGAGACCCAAAAAGACAAACATCCAGACCAAAACAGATATAACAAACATCTGCTCCTAGAAAGAATCGTACCCCCGTCTAGACTCAAACCAGTCTCGCAACTGCACAACAGTCTTCGATACCAAGACCATACTTAAACTAAATAATAAATTTATAGGTCAAACAAAGTACCTCTCGTCAGTAAATTAATAATTAATACGCTATTATTAACACGAGTTGCGGTTAGTTAAGGATCCTACAAACTTTTCCCATGAGAATCATTATCTCTCGACCAGTAAACTGGAGAGGTCAACGACTTGGTTATAGGGTAGATAAGTAGCATAAATATGTATGGCATGGTTGTACGAAACTCGCTTTGGTAAATTTTTGCATTGATGTCAAAAACATCTGCTTCGGTCTAGGCGTTTGACCTTGTGGGTCTCCTCATCGTGCCTCGGAGAGCACGTTAAGCTGTCGGTTCCGGTTGTTATTACATAACATCTGATAATAATCGTTACCTCCTGATAAATAAATTGAGTTATTGGTTCACCGTTGGGGTTGTAGAGGTCAGACAACCTGTCAAATCCCAAGAGACTAAGCAGACCCCGGGTAAATAGACATATAATACCGGGAATAATGCTAGGAAGAAGAAGTAGCATAACTATGTATGCTTAAGAAACATCCCCCACTAATATTATAAATGTGAAAGTAGTCTGTCACGCTTACACGTCTAAATCGCGGGATTTTGATGACATTTGTCACTAGCGAAACTAGATGACAGTTTATATTGTCAGTCAATTATTGATATATTGCACTAAAGCTGCCTCATTCAAAATAATTTATTCACCCGGACGAAGCCGCTGGCAGAAGCTAGTAATACATAATAATAACAATAATAATTGACTTGATATGTAAATACGCTTATTTCTATAACATTTAAAATACCTTTTTTGCGCTTCCGATACGAAACAACAAAATAAAACTTATGTCCACATTAATAAAAAGTATGATAATTTATCATAAGTTAACAAAAATCTTTGACAACGTAAAAAAGGGCCAATTTTCCTTCCGCAATCATTATGCCACTTGCACACTGTTCTAGTCCGTCATTAGATGCCGGACGTCTTGTTATTGACGAAGTGGAAAACAATTTTCAACCACTAGCAACATAAACAAATTAAAATTCATGCTCTGTAGAGTTGCCTTCTCAAAGGACTTCTTTATAATTACAAAATATTTATGTTGCCACCTTGAGGCCATTTGTTTTATGAAAAGGAATCATTAAAATCGATTGCGTAACATATGCTCTAAATAAATCGAATCGAAAATAAAAATGCTAATTAGCATTTGGTATTTTTTTCCCGTATTAATTAAAAAGGACTTTGTCACTGGGTAGTCATCGTTCCGTAAGGCCTTATATAAGCTTACAAAAAAAACTTAATTACTATGTTTACGACATAAAAGTTATTAATTGGAAAATTTATTACACTGTGTATAAAGGTAAATTTTTTATTTCATAGCGCTTGCCAAACAATCATATGGTCCTCCTGATGGCAAACAGTCAGCGCAACCTCTGAACGCTTTCAACACTTGAAGTATCACACGCGCATTGCCAAGAAAGAGGAGGGAAGGGATGGGACGAGAAAATGAAGGGAACAGAGGGGGGTGGGAGATTGGGCCTCCGGCACTTTCACTCCCCGGACGAGCTGGCTCATTTTTCTACTACCGTTGCAGGTATACAAAAAGTATTTAAATGTTGGTAGCGTCAAACCTTAAAAACCTTGATAATTATCGGATGTCGGATCGAAACAGTGGGCAAACGCCTTAGTAAAGTCCATTTAAACCTAACGATGAGTTATTAGCGATAACGATGCCATTGTTATTACCATTCTTTTGTCGCATTGTTAATGTCATTAGTGGAAATCAGTGCATTCTATTTGAATACTTAAACCTCAAACGTTAAGGATTAATATCGTTTATAAGTAAAAAGACAGCAGTAATTATGTACATTACTTTTAAATTTAAAAAAAAGCATAGTTAAGCCAAATCTACGTACGTTCTTGTTTTCTTAACGATGATATATTAATGTTTCTAAAGAATAAAATATGATTTTTAATTACGAATAATTTATACTATGTTAGAGTTTATTTCAGTACCAAGTCACAATATAGACGAAAGAGGTTATATAGGCGCATTGATTGATAAAATTATCATGGCAGATACAATCATCAACCGAAATTGATAAAAGCCGATACCGACTTGATTGCACGTGCCCTCTGAAGTAGGGATACGCTCAGTCGAAATACCACTATACGATTACCCATCTAGTGACTGACCGCGCCTAAAGTTGCTCAACCCACCGATCATTTACCCATCAGTTAGTGCACCCGACTACGAGTGTCGTTAGCGTTAATGTAGCTCATATAATATATTATCAGTTTTATATACAAAGAGCTGTTTACAAACCAGAACAAAACATAAAAATAACTATAATAATCAAGTACGCATAAAGTCAACCCATAAACATAAATACAAAATGATCCCACTCCAATGTATTAAATGTGTCAACAATAAAATCCATGGATGAAATTAGTCATACTTTCACGCTTGCTTGACGACTGCGATACGATCGAGGCGGGACAAATAAAACCGCTAATGTCTTAGTTATTGTTGCTTTAAAAACATTGTAATATAAATTTTATGGTAACAAAATTTCATGTAATTTCATTTATCGTGAAAAGATAAAATGAACAAGACATTATAACAACTTATATAAAACTTCTCAAAAGAGTATTTTCTTGTTTTTGTAATAATATAATTATAGCTTCTACATTTTTCCTTAGTTACGTTGAACCTGTGATGCTGAACTACCATAAACTAAGCAGACAGCTTATATCAGCATCACAGAAGACCAGGCAACCTTGAGAATTTTAACCCTTTAACCCCATGTGAGGGCTGTCTCTGTGACAACTTGATTAGCTCACATAGAATATAATCTCAATTATTTATTTATTATATACCTTACAGTACACACTTCCTTTATATGTATAACAAATCGATGTTATGTAGCAGTATTTAATATGATGGTATTGGTGCCTTTCCTTTAATGAATACGAGTGGCAGAGGCTTAAAGTTAAACCTGTATCCTTACTCCTTACCTACACACGGATCTCTTTTTTCGGAATCTGCATTACTATTGACCCTACTGGCCTTAACAGTGTCATCAGGTGGGTGCGGTGGGCTAAGTACCGAGACTCGGATGTGAGCACATGACTCATCTTCACGCTTGTGAAATAGTATTATCACTATAACTATATTTGGTTTAAGTAACTGGTATGCGTAAAGTAACTTTTGGCGTCGGGATGTGACGACCTCATCAACCGCTGTTGGGATAATCTCTGTCACAGCAGAGATTATTGTAGTGCAATCAGTCACACATGTGGCAGGTCTTTTGTTGCAAGACCGGCTAGATAGGTACCACCGCAGTGTCAAATATTCTGCCGCCAAATAGTAGTGCTTAGGCATTACTGTGTTCCGGTTTGAAGGTCACTGTACGCTAGTGAAATTACTGGGCAGAGGAGATTTAAGAACCAAAGTCTCGAGGTTGGCAACGCGTGAATGCACCTACTTATGATGCTGCAAGCGCTCCTAGGCTACGGCAACCACTTACCATCAGGTGGGCCCTATGCTTGTTTGCCAACTTATAACATAAAAAAAAAATATCATCATTTTGGTATATAAAAAAAGAAAATATGTTCAGGAAAAATACTAACTCACATAATTTATAAAATACTTGTAATTCCATGGTCCGCCCTCTATTCACTGGGTCCCATTGTTGGCGACTACTGACTTTAGGGAACGCTGAAGGTTAATGTATTGTAATATAAACCTTGAACTTCCTATTATGTCAGAATGGCCATTAGCGAACAGGCCCATTTTAACTATTTATTATTCCAATCTTACTTGACCTCCATTGAATATGTTATCCCATGGTTTAGGTTAAACCATATTTTACACATGATTTTATATTTATATTAATAAAGTCATATAATATAAAAACAAAACAGAAGTATGAAAATAATTATCTAAAGATAAAACAGGTGTTATTATGATTGCTGTTATTATTAAAGTGTATAAAATCCATTCTGACGTAACCCGTCACATGAAGCATGTCGGTGACGTGAATCTGTACGTTTAGCACATATCAAAAATTACTCTACCCTAAAGAAGTTTTCAATTCAAAAATGAGACTAATAATATTATTAAAGCAAAATCAAACTTACAGTTTTTGCCCAAAGAGATGTTACTTATTTACCTAAATGTATTACAGGTTTAGTTCTCTCTTTAATTTTTTTGTAGTCCTAATAAACTATAAGATAATAAATTTAAATAGGTCATCTCATTAAATAGGTTCAACCAACCTTCAAAGCCATAGTTACGGTGTTCCCTAATCCCGGTTTTGCCCGTGAGCACTCACGGATGACATCATAAATCACTTTGCTCTTTGCTTTGCTCTGATATTAAACGGACTTTGTAATGAGCGATGAAATACCTCCATAAGCTGGTACTTATAGCTAGACATCATTAGTATTGGAATATTAAATACGATAAGAAGTCTTATTAAACTGTTTTTAAGTTATATTCTTTAGGCGCAAATTGCTTTTGGTTTTACGGTGCGATATAACACGATTTTCAACATCACGAAATTAAGCGGTAATAATTGATGCTGTTTTTTTTTCCGACACCCAATCTCCCACCCTCTCTGTTTCCTTCTTTTTCTGTTTCTTGGGTTGGTAACGCACTTGTGATACTTCAAGTATTGCAAGCGTTCATAGGTTGCGGTGACTGCTTACCATCAGACGGATCGTATGCATGTTTACCAACTGTCAGGATATAAAAAAAAAAACACCGTGGCGCTACTTTTGTTTGTTACGATGTAGAAGTATAACTTCCTTGCGTACATAAGTAAACACACACTATTATTATTTTTTTGTCACCATAGGCAGCAAACAATAATACGGCCTGTCTGATGAAACTCAACGTAACCTGGTTTAATAGCTACACAATCAGCTATATGGTAGTTGAAGTCAAAATAAAGGATACTAGAGTCGAAAGAGAAGTAGCAAGAAACGCAATATACGAATGCTGCTATTTTACGTAAATTTTTTGTGTCAAGGCACTTACCTGGTTAAATTGACAGAAGAGGACTTTTGATTAAGAACTAATTACACCCTGGAAATACAGAGATAAAGAAATCCGGTATGCAATAAGTATGGACTTATATATGCACGAAATTTGTATTACTTGCCTACTGCGCTGGCTTAGTGAACTAAATACGATCTTGGTCTGCGACACCAGAAGACGCCACTCGTTACGATCCTGTACCACTACACGTCAATCGGCTTCTACCGATCGGTTGTCCCCAATTATCGTCTCTTTCCATTCCATTCTCTCTAGGTGGCCCAGCCAGCGCAGTCGGGCAGATTTCGTTTCGCAATTTTTTGGTCTCCAACAATTTCTTTAATACTTCGGATTTTCCAGTGGCTTTTAGATCTTACGCTCTGCCAGTAAGAGCTTTGCTTACTCTTCTAGTAATTTGTATTAGGTTAGTCAATCTATTGTAGAGTTATGCATGCACAAAATAACGTATGAAAGTATAGCAAAAGGCTATAGGCTAAATATTTCAAATCAGGTCATAGCAAAATTGTGTCTTTGTCTATAGAACCTGTATCACAGCTATGTTCTATTTCCTAATGGCAACCCTTGTCTAGCTTGCGGCATTGCATGTTCTATTTCAACTGCAACTTACAATAGCAAACAATACTATAGTATCTTGTTCGGGATTTGCTAAGTTATTCAGAAATGTATATGGAATATATGCTAACTTGTTGATAAACTTCACCTCAACAATGTTTTGAGGTATACTCCACGATAATAAGCTTATAGTAAATTATGTACTACATATATATATATATATATGTGTGTAAATAATGTATTTATATTAATTGTTTTGTATTGGCAATGGCCAGCAGTGCTCTTCTTATTCTTAGCATTATTCCGGTATATTGCCTAGGGTCTGCTTATACCTTTTATCTGGATTTGACGGTTTAATAGTTTTTAAACAGAGCGATTGCTATCTGACCTCCGTATTCCTAAGGAAAAACTCATTGGATATTAGATATATTACATCAGATATTATGATTGCAACCGACACCGACAGCTTAACGTTCTCTCCTATGCGCGGTGGGGATACGGGGACGTGACGACCTCATCGCCCACTATTGGGATACTGTCTGTCACAGCCGAGATAATTCCTCCTGCGCACCATCACAATGGTGGTAGGTCTTTTGGTGTAAGAGGCCGGCTAGATAGATACCACCGCAGTGTCAAATATTTTACCGCAAAGCAGTAGTGTCTTTGGCATTACTGTGTTTCGGTTTAGAGAATTTGGCTAGTGAAATGACTGGTCAAAGGAGATTTAAGAACCAATATCTTTTGTTGGCAACACGTGAGTGTTACTTACTATTGGTGTTGCAGGCACTCATAGACCACGGCAACTACTTATTATCAGGTGCACCGTATGCTTATAATAATACAAAAAGGACTATTTGTCACTTACAATGCTTCAATTAACGATAAAAAACAACGTAAACAATTATTTACAATGCAACACAAGCTACCCATTCTATAACTACCAATTTGGTTTGAAACCTTGAATTTTTTAAAGGGTCAATTAAAATCACGCAAGCTTTCGCTATGAAGGAAATTCCAAATGTTTTACATTCTTTATATAATTATTAACAGACCATAATATTAACATAATAATTCATTTAGTCACGATTAGCGTATATAAAATGTAATTAGTATATAAAAGTGTGCCCATAGGCTAGTAAGATTATCAGGTTTAAAACAAAATTAATAATGCTTATTCAACTCATTTCTAATACTGCTAATGTCGGGGTCAGGACCGAATCCGCAACTGTCGCGTTAATGGAGTGGAGTCGGCCCTTTCACTGTTGAGATGTTGAGGCTTCATTTTTAACCGACTTCAAAAAAAGAAGGAGGTTTTCAATTCGATGTAATTTTTATACATTTGTTACATCAGAACTTTCGACTTAGTGAACCGGTTGACGATTCTTTTTTTTTCTTCGAAAGCTAGCGTTTCCGTGTTGTCCCATTTCAATTTAGTCTAATTCTGACAATGGCATCTATAAGAAACCCATATAAGTCTTGATAGTGCATTAAGTACGTAATTTTGAATTCGTAACTAAAAAGTATATAGTATATTGATAAATAGGTTAAGCAGTTTTAGGCACGATTAGTCTATCGATGGACGCATCAATAAGTCAAATCTGAGGCCAATATGGACGACCAAAGCAAATCTGATACTAGGTTAACCAATACAAGAATGTCTATAAACAAAAAAAGTGACTACTATTATGATCTCGTTATTAACAGAAATAAAGTTAGAATCAACAAAATAAAATCCTACATTTACAAATCTCCGCGAAGTTTTATTTAATAATCTTATTCATAACATAACGTCTACTAATTTAATACAATGCTGTCTGAAAGCGTGAGGACGACAATCATTAGTGACGTAATGAAGTACAGTAATATTATTAAGAGGGGAGACGGAATCTGGGGAAGGCGTTCACGTGATAATACTGTGTGTGGTACAAGATATTAGAGGGTATAGACTTCTTCTTCCTTTCTTCCAGTATTTACCCAGGATATACTTATTACTCATATCCGGATTTAACTATCTAACTTCTACTACTAACTACGGCCTACTAAGGGTTAGCTTGTAACTCATTGGTAAGAGCGAACTATCTATAAATAATTAACGATTGTTATCAGATATTACAGCACAACAAAACAGATATGTAACTAACCTAATCTAACAAATATTATAAATGTGAAAGTTTGGATGGATTTTTGTTACTCTTTCAAGCACAAACTACTTGACAGATTTGGGTGAATTATGGTACACCTGGATTAACATACTGAATATTTTTATCCCGGAATAATATTGGGTTCCTGTTGGATCATCAAAACAACTCCATAACACGAGCGTAGCCGCGGGCACGGCTGGTTTGTAATATTAATAGAAACATTTACAACGAGAAGACATCGAACCCGCGACCTGTGACGCTTAAGGCAGATTCGATGCCACTGCGATACAATGTGATATTACGTATTGATGATATTATTATATACTGATACACCTGATGATCTTCATCTCCTCAAGTCGGTTGAATCAATAAGTGGACAAAAAATAAAATCGATCTATCAACGTCTTATAACTTAAAGCATTGGTCCAAGCGTAGGGTTGTCAAAGCCGTGAATTACACGCCACACATTCAGGTTTATCTTGTTTAGTCAGACGGGCTAGACTCCTCGTATAAGATTACTATTGAAATAAGAAAGGACACATATATTATTCTTAATTATATTATTCTCCGACACCGTTGTGGTGTATTGTGACAAACGCCCAGACCGAAACAGATATTTGTATTGATCTTACAAATATCTGTTTCGGTCTGGGCGTTTGTCCTTGTAGCTCTCCCCACCGTGCTTCTGAGAGAAGGTTAAGCTGTCGGTTCTGGTTTTTATCACATAACATCTTACAATAATAGTTAACTCTTGATAAGTAATTAGCTCATACCCAATGATAGATCACCCTTAGGGTAGCAGAGGTCAGATTGCAATCGCTCTGTGAAAAACTAGTAACCGTTAAAACCCGGATAAGAGTAATAAGCAGACCCTGGGTAGAAAATATACCCGGTAGATAAAATGCTAAGAAAAGGAGACATATACACATTACTCTTAAGCTTATACATTCTTAAAGATTTTGAAGACGATGCTATTTTTTTTTATTATGCATCGCTGAATAAAGACAGTTTGTTTTCTTCCCTCTATTCCCTTCCTATTTTACCTTCTCATCTTTTGCCTCCTAATCCTCGAGTTGGCAGTGCTTATGTGATACTTCAAGTATCGCAAGGGTTGACAAGATGCGATGACTGCTTGGCATCAGGTGGATTGTATCTAAAAAAGCTTGTTTTAGAGAGCGCTATTAGCTCAAGGGGGTCAGGATTTATCCTGAGAACAAAAATAATAGAATCAGTTCTTCTACCGTTGAACTATAGACACCGTTGAGACTAAATTTTCTCTCTGAAAAGATAGTCACGATTATTCCCTTAATGTAATTTAATTCCATATTCCCTATTATAGACTTTATCGAATAGAAATTACTAAACCGATACCCTATAAATGCTTTTAAAAGATTATCGCAAGTCCATTGTAAAATAAAAATCTAAGCAGATAATGTAAATAGCATTCGGTCCAAAGAAAGACTCAATGCCAAGCCATAATTTATTTAGGGAACTCCAGCACTTATTGGATATAAAGAGGATTAGAACGAAGCGAAATTAGCTCGAGTAAATGCATCACGACTATTTAAGAGGACGTTGATTTTTGGTCGAAAAAACCCGAAAGGTTTTTGGGTTGGCAATGGCAATTTTGGATTTGACGACATTGTGGCGCAGTGGCAGCGAACCTGCCTTAACATCACAGGTCGTGGGTTAAATTCCTGCTAGGAGCATAATATGTTTGTATTGACCATGCAAGCATATTTTCCGGTCTGGGTGTTATTTGTCCTTGTCATTGTGTATGTTTCTGAACCCCCACACAGGATATCACTATCCTAATGGGGGCCGTTGAGTGTGCAACGATTATTTATTTATATATAATGTTATTGTCCTTTGATAAAGGCGTACTCTAAGTTTTTGGAACCATCACGTAACGGAGTGCCGTATGCTGTGCGTGCGTGCGTGTGTATCGAGCCCACTACAAACAAATGAGCACATGAGCAAGTAAATACGCAGCCGGGTGCGCAACTCTCTCTCATTCTCTCTGCATATCATATTACCTATTGAAAAATACAGATTTCGTTTCGAATTACATTTTGAATTTACGAAAAAACGTAAGGAACTTCGTCCTTGATGAGGTCCCCCGACTGCATATTTTTTATATTTCTTTTGTTTAGCCTTATGGGCAGATGAGTCTAAGCCCGATGGTAAATGGAAGTACAACCCCGCAAGATGCAAGTGTTTATACGGTGGTTGACTTCGAACTCAGCTGACGCGGCCAGTGTTTCACCCACGGACGGTGGAAGCTAAACAGGCTGGTATTTAAGGCTTACCACCAGCAAGGACAACAACTGACAGATATACTGTTACGGATAACCTAATCACCGAGGCATAGTGTTCAAAATCGCTTGCTACTCTCTCTGTTTATTTCCTTAACGACGCGTAGGTTCTAAAAAGATGTGTTCTCGAAAAATGTCGTATAAAGTTTCCGGACGGAACTTTCTCGAACCCGTGTTCCGCATTATATAAGCGTCGCGGCGCGTCGACTGATTCATTCAGTTCTGAGCAACGAGCGAAGAAACTACAAGTTAGTGACCTCGGCTTTTCTTTTGGACTACGATTGACCTATGATTTGGACCTGTGATTTAAAACCCCGGCCTTCGTAAAGCCGACGTTTTCTATACATTGGAACAGCGGTAAAGCGGCAATGCATATTTTGATCGCCATAATTATAGTGAAAACAAGAATCACGTAATCTTTCCCACCAATTTTTAGTAACAAATGTATGAATTCACCTTAACCACCCTGGAGATATTTAAAATTGAATTTAAAAAAATCGAATAATTCAGTGAAAGTTCGAGCAGGTCAATGACACTCAAATATCAGTACCTATTCTGGTAGCTACAGATTATAGTCGTTAGCCGGGAATGCATAACAAGGCATTCTCATTCCACAAGAATTTGTATAAGCAAATCAAGGCCTATCAAGAATTTTTCCCTAAATGTTTATAAATCGGTTTAGGTTGGTTTAAATAATTCGTTCTTTAATATATTTTCCCAATACAAATTTCATGTTTAAATTTTTATTTCCACCTCGGGAGTGTTTCGTGTTAGCCACACGTTCGGTGTTACACGGAACGTTTGTGAAGCATTAATTATCATATTCTTGGGAAGAACTGTGGCAATTTGTTAACATTATAATTGCAATAAAATTGTATTCTGAAAAATCGTTTTAAGTTAATAAACCAATCAAGAGAGAGTCGTGGCAGATCAATGGGGTATTGATCTTTTATTAAACGTTTGAATCTTTTTTTCGGAATGTGTATTGCTGTTGGCCCTACTGGCCTTGACAGCGTCACCGAGCAGGGGGCCGAGTACAGAGACTCAAGTTCTAATCATTTATATTGAAAATTATATAAGTTAATTACTGCTCAGGGTACATATTTGCATTGATTGTATATCTGTTCCAGCCTTAATGGTTTTGATTTTACTTTTGCGTATTCTCGTATAAAAGTATCTTGATAGACACCAAAATTTGATAAAAAGTCGGCCTGATGGAAAGCGGTTACATCTGTATTCACCAGCAAAACCAGAGTTACGACCAGAAATAGAGGGTAGCAGAATAGACGGGGAAGAAATCAATAAAACTGAAAAAGTTCATAGCAATCCTGTGTGACGTACTTCCCCTGTCGAGTCGGCCCATTCATACCGAAAAGCGCAAAACAATATACATTGAGTGTGCAGCATTTTTGCTTTATATAATCTTCACTTGAAAAGAAGCATTGGTATAGAATGTTTTTATTCGTATCTTAAAAAACATTTTATCGAAAATCCTTTATGAAAGCCGGCCATCTCTTACATTACCGTATAATCACGAGAGATCCTATTATGATGGGCAAACAATCCCCTTATTGAAATATTTCATCCCCGAGAATAGACTACGTAGTGATGTGTAAAAAGTTCTATTATGAACCTAATGCATAGCCGTTTTGTTGACTTCAAAGAGCAGATGATGTGTTTAAAAATACGTACATTTTTATATAAGACATTTAATACGAAAGTTTGTAAGGGATATTAATTTATATAATTTTTCCTATATAAATCATAGAATATATCAATGTACTTAAAACAAAAGGGTCGAACCATAGTCCTTCTACTATAGAAAGTTGAGCCGAGATGAGATCGCATGTAAAACCATGGCTGAAACTTAGCAATAATTGTTCGACAACGTCATATTCCTCTAATTAAAATAAAATCCTGATGGCTTTAACTGCTACATATTACGTAGCTTTGCTACGTCACTTGTAGCAGTTGTAGACTACAATACTACAATAACACTAATATTATGATTTTACGAGACCCGTATAGTAGTGAAGGCGAAAAAGGCAAAGCAATTCTGAAAAAAAAAACTAAATAAGACGAACAAAAATATTGGAGATAACTTTATCCTAATTATATATAATGAAAATATAAAAGTATAAAAAAGTTTCAAGATGAATAAATAAATAAAAGATATTTTACAGTTATTGTATTTATGCGGATATTAACATATTTACGTTCGTCAGCTATACATTCCATATATGGACACCGTTGTGACATTGTGGGTAGCGTGTCTGCCTTTAGACTCGACGGTTGCGGGTTCGATTCCCGCTCGGGCAGATGTTTGTTAAATTGCTGTCTCGGTCTAGGCGTTTGTCCGTGGGTCTCCCTAGAGACCTCTGAGAGCACGTTAAGCTGTCGGTCCCGGTTGTTATCACATAACATCTGATAATAATCGTTAACTCTTGATAAGTAAATTGCTCTTATCCAAAGAGTTACTGGTTCGCCCTTAGGGTTGCGGAGGTCAGATGGCAATCGCGTGTAAAAACTAGTAACCGGTCAAATCCGGATAAGAGTAATAAGCAGACCCTGGGTAAAATAAAATACCGGGAATAATTTTTTTTTTTTTTTTTATGTTAGAAGTTGGCAAACAAGCATACGGCCCACCTGATGGTAAGTGGCTGCCGCAGCCTATGAGCGCTTGCAGCACCATTAGTAGGTGCCACTCGCGCGTTGCCAACCTCGAGATATTAGTTCTTAAATCTCGTTCGCCCAGTAATTTCACTAGCGTACAGTGCCCTTCAAACCGGAACACAGTAGTGCCTAAGCACTACTATTTGGCAACAGAATATTGGACACTGCGGTGGTACCTACCTAGCCGGCCTCTTGCAACAAAAGACCTACCACCAGTGTGACTGATTGCACTGGTGGAATAATCTCTGTTGTGACAGAGGTTATCCCAACAGCGGGTGAGTGACGACCCCGTCACATCCCGACGCCTAGAAATGCTAGGACGAAGAAGAAGCTACACATTCCATATAAAACACAAACGCTCTGGCATCGTGTAAATAGCATATTCCGTTTAAATACTAGCATAAACACTAAAATCTGGGTTGATTCAAAACAAAATCAAAGATATAACGGCATATTACTTCAACGATAACTAAAAATCAACAACGATTTTAATCACACGCGATCAGAACGATACGGTTACATTTTAATTAAATTGAAATAATTCTAAAATATAACGCAATAAACCCATTTTCAAGGTATAAAATGAAACTGCTCGAAAGGAATAACAATAAACTTTTATATAAATGTAATAGCAGTCTAAGTGTCCAATTTGAATAGACATTCGATCCTCAACGAAATGAGAACTAATTCGAAACTCTATAGCAATTTGGAAACGCAATGTATTTAAACAGAATAGCCTATAATTTATCTATTAATAATTAGTGTATACCACCAACCCTCTCTCACCAACGTCTCGTGTAGAAAGAGATCGAGCCGGCCCATTCCTGACGATAGCACCTTTTTCCTACCTAGATGACAAGTTCGCTTTTAAAGTCCAGTAACCTAGCAACGGTATGCTTATCCCTCGCACCAGGGACTAAATTATCATCGTAGGAAAAAATATCGTATACGCACCCGCGATTGTCTCCGTTGGTGTACTGTAATAATATAATAAATATTAATCACGTAATAACCAGTGAATGAATTAAGGTGAAGTTTGTTACACAGATGTTCTAGTCGGAATAGTTTTATGTAATCGAAAAACAAGTTATAAAGTCGGCCGACACTACAACAAAGTTAAATAAATAATATAAGTTAAATTATTAAAACTATCGTGAGACATAATTAACTTAATGTAAAATTTAAACGGCTAACACTCACGTTCAATCGGTTTAAGTACCGACTAGTTTCGGACTCATCGGAGGTCCTTCATCAGGGTGAGTGGGTTACGTTCGCGGTCGCGACCCGTCTCGCACTGCGCGCTTGTGCTCGCATCGCGCGGCTGGACAGGGCGGCGGGCGGGGTATGCGCCGGCGATGATGGTGAAGCCGGCGAAGCCGATGCACTGGTGTCACAATTGGAGTTCACGGGCGCACAGAATGTACTCACAATATCCACTACACTTGTGAAGCGGGAACCTAATGGAAGCCTGGTACATACAGTATTCAGAAAACCGACACATACTGATCGTTACCTTAGAGCGGATTCCCATCACCACCCGTCGCAATTGGCTTCAGTGCCTCGCACTCTCATCAACCGTGCACTTCGTCTATGCGATCCTCAATTCCTAGAGGCGGAATTGACACATGTGCAGCGGGTGTTAGAGTGCAATGGCTACAATTGGCGACAGAGCTACCGTCTAGCAAACACGACCGTCAGACAGCGACCTCATATCGCAGAGCGAGTTCCAGCCTATTTACCGTACATGCGAGGGGTAACGGATAAGATTGGACACCTGTTACGCCGCAGATATAGCATCAGGACAATCTTCCGCCCCATGACACAGATCGCAAGACTTTTACGATCTCCTAAGGATCTGGAACCTCTGGAAGGCCCTGGCGTCTATGAAATTCCGTGCGAGTGCGGCAAGAGCTACATTGGAGAAACGGGACGCAGCATCACTACCAGGCTAAATGAACACATCCGCAGCGTTCGCAAGATGCATGTTAATACCTCGGCGGTGGCAGAGCACGCCATCTACTCCGGAACCTCTCATTATATTAGGTTCGATAGAGTTCGAGGTCAAAGTGCTGGCCCGTGATAAGAATTTCGTATCGCGCAAATTTCGTGAAGCAATTGAAATCGACCGTCGTCCTAATTTTAATAGAGACAAGGGGTGGGCCCTGCCACCTACTTGGAAACCTGTGCTGCTAAGCGCGACGCCGAAGAATATCGGAAGTGTTGATGATTGTGTAGTGGATATTGTGAGTACATTCTGTGCGCCCGTGAACTCCAATTGTGACACCAGTGCATCGGCTTCGCCGGCTTCACCATCATCGCCGGCGCATCCCCGCCCGCCGCCCTGTCCAGCCGCGCGATGCGAGCACAAGCGCGCAGTGCGAGACGGGTCGCGACCGCGAACGTAACCCACTCACCCTGATGAAGGACCTCCGATGAGTCCGAAACTAGTCGGTACTTAAACCGATTGAACGTGAGTGTTAGCCGTTTAAATTTTACATTAAATAATATAAGGTTAGTATTACAAAATAATTAAAAAAACCCTTCAAAAACTAAAATGAGGCCAAATCTCCTTCTAAAACTAAAATGAGGCCAAATCTTGATATGTAAGAACTATTATTAATAATCGACCGGGGAAGTACTTCCTTCTCACAGAAAATCTGAGTAGAGTAATAGTATCAGTATTTTTGCGTTTCTTGTGATGATTGAGAACGCCGGAGGCCCAATCTCCTTGCCTACCTTCCTTTTCTTCTAATCTCTCCGCAACGCGCATATGATACTTCAAGTGTCGCAAGCGTACATAATAAACGCTAAACTCTCAACGGCCCCCATTAGGATAGTTATATCCTGTGTCGGGGTCTTAAAACATACACAATGACAAGGACAAACACATACAGATCGGAAAACATGCCTGTATGGTCAATACAAAGTGTGGCGCGGCGTGTGGCGTGTGGCGTGGCATTTAAGGCAGGTTCGCTACCGTTGCGCCACAATGTCGTACATAGGTTGCGGCGACTGCTTACCTTGAGGTGGAAGGTATGCTTGTTTGCCAGATTTCATGAAAAAAAAAGTAATAAAAACTAATTCTTACAAGATTTTGTTTTTATATTATAAGTTGCATTGCAAACAAGCATACGGTACACCAGATGGTAAGTGGGCGCCGTAGCGTATGAGCGCTTGCACCACCATTAGTAGGTGCCACTCAGCCGTTGCTGACCTCAAGATATTAGTTCTTAAATCTCCTCTGCCCAGTAATTTCACTAGCGTACAGTGCCCTTCAAACCGGAACACAGTAATGCCTTAGCACTACTATTTGGCGGCAGAATATTTGACACTGCGGTGGTACCTACCTAGCCGGCCTCTTGCAACAAAAGACCCACCAGAACCACCAGTGTGACTGGTGGAATAATCTCTGCTGTGACAGAGATTATCGCAACAACGGCGATGAGGTCGTCACATCCCGACGCCGGAAGGTTGTAACAACAAAATGCAGCTTGTTAAGTAACATCCGAAATAAGTAATCAATCAAGACGAGTTTTGTTCTCAGTTTATACATTCACCGCTAGCATTTGCTTCGTTTTACCGAAGCAGCCTTCCCAGTTGGAAAGTTGCAAGCGCTAGTATAAGTTACTTCCGTAAGAATATCATCAAAAATCGTTTAGTATACTTCCATTTATTTATGTTAAAATGTTTTATCTACATTGAAGTTAGACTATTTTACATATTTCTCTGATATATTTTGTGTTGTATATAAGTAACTAAAGCAATTGCTTAGTATATAATAAAATTGTAGGTATAAATGCTTAAGTAATTCCTTGTATTATATACATAGAAAACTGATTTTTGCAGGTGTTGTTTTTAAAACGTAAACGAGAGTAATAAACGATTTTTTCGAGGCTCATACCTTGAAATAGGGGTTGAAAGTTTGTATGGGATGTCCGTCATTTTTGAAACTCGAAGCACGAAACTTTATTTTTTGTGGCGAACAATTAAAGATAAAGAAAGACATGATTTATAAATTCCTAAAATTACACTCATGAAGAGATGAAATGGGGGTTCAAAGTTTGTATTCAATTCATTATTCACGCAGGCGAAACCGTTACCAGAAGCTAGTATAGTATTTAATTTACCATTCCCAACAGAAAATAAATAAACAAGAAAACTTAAACATCCAATCAAAATACCATTCTCGTTTCTTAATACATTAAGAAAGTATTTTAGTATAAAGCCCTGCTATAAGTTAAAGTTTACATTCCTTTTGAACAATGTGTAGTAAGAAATAGTTAATTAAACAAATCGAGCGTGGCTCTCGATCCCGGCCGTGGATTATCCGGCTCTTTACTATGATCCGGATTCCTCCGCTAACAGCTTTTAAATTCCATTCACCGTCTCTCGCTTGAGATCCGTTGTGTAACATTAAACATATTATGAGTATAATTGATTGAACTCTGTCTTAGCCTTAGGAGAACTTAATAGGTTTTGGTCACAAATGGATATCATTATAAATTAATTTTCATTTTAAATACTCAAGGCTTCGCTCACGTTAATGTAGTTATTGTGTTGTTAAATAAATAAAAAAGCCATACATATACTACATATCATTGAAATTTTTGTAATTCCAAATTAACAGCTTTTTACTAAATTTATATGAAAGTATATACAGTTCTTACTTTAAAAAAATGTAAAATTTTTATCTATCTGTCTATCTGTCTGTTTATTCCGGCGAATCTCTATAATTTCGCTGGCAGATGGATGATGTTAAGAAAAATCGATAAATCACGCGAGAGGAGCCACGGACTCAGGTAGTATTATAAAAGAATATTACACAGCATGATGCTGTTAATAATAATCCACGATTTCAACTGTTGTTAATTATTTTTATTTCAATAATTTAATAACGTACAAATTGTCAATATTTTGAAGATAAGATATTATTCTTCAAAGCATAAAGGTTATTGTTGTTGTTAATTTACGTCCCATTGTTGGGCAAGGGTCTTGTTTATGGAGACGGATTATAAGCTTAAGTCTCACTGCTCTATTAAAGGCCGGTGTACATACTCCTAACTATTACAGAATTTGTTTCTTTAATATGGAGTTTCCGACAAGACGTAGACACATGTTTTTATAATAAACACACAACAACAACAAACAACAATGACAAACAACCAACGATCTGCATCACTTGACTTTTCGTTACAAAAGTTTATAATAAAATGTTAAAGAGTAGGAATTTAGGCCTCTAGTCTATATAGTATTGAAAGATAAGTCAAGAAAATGATTAATTTTTTAGGGTTCAGTACCCAAAGATTGCCAAGCCTCCGCTGTCCGTTCGTCTATCAGCGGGCTGTATCTCACGAGCCGTATCAGGTAGAAAGTTGAATTTTTACAGAATATGTATTTCTGATGCACTCAACAATGACGATACTTCCTTACAACTTTTCCCCCCTTTAACCCTTTTTTCGCATCTAAAAATAGCCTTTGTCCTTTCTCAGGGTCCAGACTATCTGTGTATATAATTTCATTTAAACCGGTTCAGTAGTTTTAGCGTGAAATGGAGTTAATTTTGCATTTATAATATTAAAATAAGTTTGATCATGATAAATACGTAGCTTGCTTAATATTAAAATAAAAATCAATAATGTATATACATAAATGAACAATCACGAAACCTTAAATTTATTGAAGAATAGATTTCTCATACTTGTTTATAAAACAATAGATGAATTTCTCTCCTTATAAGTGCCTGACGTTGAAAGGCACTTGACATCGATAGGTCATTAGTCTGATTGCAGACAACTATTGTTAAAGCTAAAGCTGACATGATGAAAACGTTTGACAAATTACTGGAATGGTCATTAATTTTTACCTATTTTTATATTTTTGGTACATGGGATTTTATATATATTTCCTTTATATTGATCTCTTTTGAAATGACTTATTTAACATATTAACTCCTACCTTGATGAAGAATTCACTTCTAGTCTTTGGTACGGGAGACAAAAGTGCTCGATTTTCTCCCGACAAGACGACACTAATTAAGTCACTTTACCTCCCCGTATCCTAGCAACCGTATGTTGTACCAGGTAAGAGGGTTACCTGGTATCCCTCGTACCAGGGACTAAAAGTGAACTTTTGATAGTAGGGAAAAACCGTATACGCACCGCGGGAGACAAGTGGAACATTGCTCAGTTAACGCGAGTGTTACAGGTTCCATCCTGACCACCTTGGCTCGCACCCATTCCTAGCGCAAGCGACGAACTTATTTGGAGGGGCAGTAAGAATATAAGCAATGCTTAAAAAAAAGTTACAGAGGTAGTATTTGAACTACAAAAGACAACAATGTAGTTAGGTAAAAGTCCCAATACGAACTCACTTAAAAAGTACAATAAAATTCCATTAGCGGTAATCTAACATGCAAACACTACTACAATACAACAATGATCACAGCATTTTAGTAATTGTAGTAATGACCTGGTCTTTGACATTTATGATTACTGCTCAGCTCAGGGGTTGAAACATTAATGCTACTTAATAATTTATTATTAATGCGAAAGTGACTCTATCTTTTTCGCTTTGGCGCCGAAACCACTGCACCTTTAGTAATAGTTTGACGACGCTGTGGCGCAACGGTAGCGAACCTGCCTTAAGCGCCACAGGTCGCGGGTTCGATTCCCGCTCGGAACACAATATGTTTGTATTGACCATGCAAGCATATTTTCCGGTCTGGGTGTATCTGTCCTTGTTCTTGTATGTATTTCTGGACCCCCGACACAGGATATCACTATCCTAATGGGGGCCGTTGAGTGTGCAGCGTTTATTTATTTATGCTTTTCCTAGCACAAATGGGCTGGTTTGACAGTATACATATATAAAGTAACAATAGGTACTGTTGCGTTTCGTGGGATGAGTGAGAGCGCTGGAGGCCCAATCTCCCATTGTCTCTGTACCCCTTACTTTTTTTCCTTCTTATCCTCCTATCCTTTGGGTTGGTAACACGCTTGTGATACTTCAAGTGTTGCAAGCATAGGTGCGGTGACTGTTTACCATAAGGTGGACCGTATGCTTGCTTACCGACTGCCATGAAATAAAAAAAATACGATTTTGATGAAATGCTATTATAAATAGACGTTGCCTAGATGAATTAGTAGATGAAAGGTTGGGGAACAAATATTTTTCGTATTACATTTTTAGGGTGCCGTATAAAAAATCGTTATCTAAGCGTGAGAAGCCACGGGCAGAACATCTAACCTTCTTGAACATATAGGCCATCAACCGCAAAAAAATTGACCTAGTTGGCAATCCAGGACAGACACCTCTAAATTTTCAAGTGCTTAATTTGTGTTTTGGGTAGGTCTTTTGTTCTTCAAAGTGCAGGAATACTTAGTAAGAAAACCTACATGTCTTGGAAGAAAATCTAAAATATGTATATTCGCCAATGCACAGTGAAGCAGTGGTGAATTAAGTTTATAACTTTTTTTTTTTATGTTAGAAGTTGGCAAACAAGTATACGGCCCACCTGATGGTAAGTGGCTGCCGCAGCCTATGAGCGCTTGCAGCACCATTAGTAGGTGCCACTCACGCGTTGCCAACCTCGAGATATTAGTTCTTAAATCTCGTTCGCCCAGTAATTTCACTAGCGTACAATGCCCTTCAAACCGGAACACAGTAGTGCCTAAACACCACTATTTGGCGGCAGAATATTGGACACTGCGGTGGTACCTACCTAGCCGGCCTCTTGCAACAAAAAGACCTACCACCAGTGAAGTTTTATTTCTCAGCAGAAGAGAAGTTCTATGCTAAATTATGGGACGTTAAAAGGCTGCTAATAATATTATTAAAGAGGGAGGTTCCTCTTCCAATAATAATAAAATAGAGTTCCTCAATAATCATTCAAAAAAAATCTCTGTTAGGATACTAAGCAAAATCAAACCAAGTAGAATACGCATTTAAAAACCTTTAACTCAAATAATAGATCACAATTAATTGTATTAATGTTTTCATTACATATAAAATGTATTTGTCTGTCCGTCCGTATGTAACACTCATTTTACTCGGAGACTAATGACTATCTATAATCATAATTTATATAAAATTAGGCTGTTCATACAAGAAAGTGTAATAAAGAGGTTTAATTTGTTTTTTATTATTAAATAGTTGTTGAGATATTAGTACCTTTAAGTCATACAAATTGTGTCCCTAAAATAAGAAGGGAGAGGCCCTTCTACACAATAAACAATAAATAGTATTGGTGTTGTTGGACCTTCTAATTTATGGGATTTAAAACTCTGGAAAATTTGAGGTTTATGAATGAAACGAACTTTTAAAATTTTAGAGGTATAAATATAGGGAAGCAAAGACTAAAAGTTCCCATAAATAGTGATAGTGTTGTAATATTTTATTTTATGTTATATATGAATAATATGTATGTTAGTCCGTAAGGTATTTAATGTAATAATCTATATATACAAAATTGTTGCATTTCAATATTTTTAAGACATTCGGAAGGAACTAGTACCTATAGCACAGGCTCGGCCTAGTTTAGGTACTAGTGCATTGTATACTTCTAAAAATATATAATAATATTATAATACTTACTCTTGAAATTGTAAAATAATTTCAGTTCTCAGTTTTAGTGGTTAATTTTACTTGCCGCTTGCTATGGGTCTACCACATACGCTATAACGACCCGTATGACTCACTGATTAAGACTCCTTTTCTTATGATGTTGAGGCGTTGTAGTATCTAGTTGATGCCGAGGGTAGCAAGCAAAAAATTTTGTTTAATTTCTAATATTATCACTGTTTGTATTAACCGCACTACATACCCTTTAATAATGTTTAACGTAGGTATACAAATTGTAATTCATTTTTCTTTTAACAATAAAACTATTTGTATTTGTATTTGTATATATGTATGTATTTTATCTATGGGCCTTGATGCCTGAAAATAAAGAATTAAATAAAAAAATTAAAAAAATATTAGTTTTTCCATAACTCTATTTCTTCATATTATTCTTAGTACTTACTATGAAATTAGCAAGTTAATTTTCCAGTCGAGTTAATTCACTAAGATACAGTAAAAAAAAATGTTATCACGATAAGCAACAATTTTATCTTTGTTGGTAATAAATATCCTTTAAACCTAAACCTTTAAAAGAAACACTCAATTTAGTGAAAACATTAAGGTTTTTAGAAACTAAAATTCAGTTCCCTTCTAGTTCCTCTCGACTCGTACAAATGTAGCTTTTTAAAGATTCAAAAGAGCTTGTAAAAGCATACTTTGACTTTAAATTCGAATGTTGGAGTGGCTTTGAATTTAGTTAATTTGGTGAAAGAAAAACTCACTTTTTATGTTAAACTTCGTTTTTATTACAGAACCGCTAATGCTTAGTTTGATTTAACTTCAAAAACATACTTAAATTTATAGTTTTACAAAGCTCTTAATAATTACGATTTTATGTTTTTTCACTAATATTATAAATGTGAAACTTTGGATGGATGGATGGATGTTACTCAATCTCGCCAGCACAGCTGAACGCACCTACACACACAACAAGCACAAACACAACGTACAAACATCTGCCACGGCCGTGGAGATTAAAGACATGCTCGCTACCAACACGCCACAACTATCGTCAATTATAACTGAATCAGAACTTCAAAATTATAAGTCATTGACCCGTTAACAATTTAGCCCCTATTACGCCAAAGTCTATGCAATCTTATGAATTTGTGATATGCCATAGTTTTGAGGGTAATATTAGAAATTAGAATTTCTCATTAAATTAACATAACCTCAATATACTTGCTTTATTAGGGTTCAGTAGCCAAATGGCAAAAACGGAACCCTTATAGTTTCGTCATGTCCGTCTGTCCGTCCATCCGTCCGTATGTCACAGTCATTTTACTCGGAGACTGTTGGATCTATCTATACGAAATTTGGTAAATAGGTGTATTCTATGAACCGCTACACGATTTTGGACTGAAATCGTAAATTATATAAAAAATTAAGGGTAGCAGTCCATACATGTAACTGAATGTTGAAAAAAAAAATTCAACGTATGGCAACAAGTGAGATATCTTTGGATAGATCTTTCAAAATAATAAAGAGGTTTGATTTTGACTTTTTTCATTAAGTCAGTAGTGGTTGAGACATTAGCTCTTAAAGTCATAGAAATGGTGTCTCCCCCGCTAACTTTTAAACTATGGGATTTAAAATTATAGAAAAATTAAAGGTTCTTGAACCATCAAATGAACTTTCAACCACATTTGGTTTGAAGAAGATAAGTCTACAAATAAAAAATTTAGAGATATATAAGTTATTCAAATAACTTTGTTTTTCATAGTACTATTAATTATTACTATGAAATTACCAACTTAATTTTGCGGTCAATTTTAATTCATTATTTTATAAATTCTTAAGATTCTTCATCACCAAGCTGCGGAACCCTTTAGTTTCGACTGTGCGAGGTCTAGAACGCACTTTACTGATATTTTTTTAGTAGGATTTATTGACCATTACACACTACATAATACAATTCCTATTGACTTTAAAGCCTATTAGATGCAAGTATCAGCCTAAAAACCGGCCAACGAGTTGGACTCGCACATAGGGTTCCGTATCACAGTGGAATAAAAATATCCCTTTCCCTCCAGGAGCCCCTTTATTTTTAATTTGAGTGCAGTAAATTTTTGCAATTTTTTCAAGCAGTCCAATTTTTCCGCAATTAATAAACATATTTTTTGTATAGCCTATTTAAGAAAACCGGTTTTATTATTTTCCGTTTTATCTTAATTATTCCAAATTTAATCTGATAAAAAAATCGTACTTTGCAGCCTTAGGTTCAAAATTATTCCGCCTATTTAAAAAAAATAGACATTGTGATTATTTTTTTTAATATCAGTCGACCAAATAATCACTACATAGTATAAAACAAAGTCGTTTTCTCTGTCCCTATGTATGCTTAAATCTTTAAAACTACGCAACGGATTTTGATGCGGTTTTTTAATAGATAGAGTGATTGAAGAGGAGGTTTATATGTATAATAACATCCATTAAATAATGGAGAAAAAAAATTTGAGGTTTCTAATGTGATGTCGTAAATAATTAAATTTAACGCGTGCGGGCCACGGGCAGTAATGAATAAATCAAAACTACTGGATCGATTTTAATCATTTTTTCAATGAATGACATAGGCTATATATTTTATACCCGTCCGAAGCCGGAGCGGGCCGCTAGTTAAATAATAAAAGTTACTTCTTTATATAAAAAAATAAGATTTATCTTACAAAGGTTCAAGGAGATTAGCACTACGTTTATAATTTCGTTCACATATACTGGTTTTGATGATTATTTTTGTTGTCTATGTACACGATTTTGTGGTGATTCCATATAAGTTTTGAGACGATTTATATCAAGAAATCAGGAGATAATAGAACTCGTCAATATGTAGGTTAGTGCTATTTAACCGTACTCACTGCTTCCGAGTTGTTTTTGTATACTAAGCCTTAGAGCCAAGCTTAGTTTGCTGTTATTTTTTTAAAACCCAGTCCTATTATTAAAATGATAACAAATAATCAGAGAAGGATTTTATATGTGCACTTGTAAACGATCATCTTCTATTTAGATGACATTGCGCTAGTGAAATTACTGGGCAGACGAGATTTAAAAACCAATATCTCGAGGTTGGCAACGCGTGAGTGGCACCTACTATTGGTGCTGCAAGCGCTCATAGGCTACGGCAACCACTTACCATCAGGTGGGCCGTATACTTGTTTGCCAACTTTTAACATTAAAAAAAAAATTGCACAACTATAGAAATAATTAAAATTGATGACAATATGAGTTTGTATATAGACAAAATAACAGCTTTTTACTGAATGTATATAATGAAAGGTTTACTGTATTTTGGCTATCTGTCTTTCTGTCTGTTTGTTCAAGCTTATCTAACAGCTGGACCGATTTTAACAGCTCTTTCATTGGATAGCTGATGTTATATGGAATAACTTAGGCTACTTTTATTTTAGAAAATAAATTAGCGTCATGCAATAAAAAAACTTATCATGAATTCTGTAGACCTCGCTAGCGGAGCCTCGAGCTCAGCAGCAGTAATAATAAATCATTTACACCCAGGGTTAGCATGGAGGCTTTTATATCTTGATACATATCCCCAACTCATAACAAGGTCTACACGGTCTACGGTCAGGGTCTACGGTCTCCTACCCTTCATCTATAAATCTACAATTTCTTAAACTTATATTATTTCACAAAAAAAATTAACGTAGAGTTTTCTTTATAATAAAAACGCTTTATAAAAAATGATGATGAAAGATTTTTGTGAATGTACTGAGTACATCTCTTCAGCTTTAATTTTGAGACTTTGATCATGACTACATTTATTAATGAGGTCCATAGAAGCGCACACTGCCTAAGAACATATCAGGAACTTCACAAACAGTGAAGGATAAAATGAGAATGGAGACTTAGAATTAAAATACATTATTAACAAAACTCACATTTCTCAAATTCCCAGGACAATAACGGACAAAATGATTAGAAGAAAATTGTTTTTTTTTATATAGAACCAAATCCCATAAGGCTTTATTTATAAATTTCCTATTACCGCGTTTTCCTTACAATATTTTGTTCAAACCAAACGACGTTTCGAATAAAAGTAACTTACCTTTATTTTGTTAATCGCTTCCTTAAAACATTTTTATTTATTCACAGAAATTATAGCATTGAAATTTATTATTTTAATCTAAAATTCATAAACAGTTGACACTAGTTACGTCGTACGATAGCGATCGTATTTTGACAAGGGGTTGTAACCGCGAGCGCGACCACCCCCTCCGATGGTCGCCTATCGACTGACAGGAGTGTAGGTCCACAACACGTTTTTGAGCTGCCAAGCTGCAGTGGCTAAAGCGCATGCGTCATGCAACCGGCCTTACTCTTGTAACATCTTAAAACAAACTCGAAATTCTCGACCAATTAAGCAATTTAGGCCCGTATCGTTCATTAAGTAAGGGCCTTTATAAACTATTGTTAAACTCCGCAAACCACTTATATATTTCATTACTAATACAAATAAATCTCGAGAGTACGTGTTGTCCAAAAGTATCCAGTTTAAAAAATAAAGCATATTATTTTTTAATTTACTGGGCTGGGTACCCTAATGGTGCTCACGGAAACTTATTACTAAGCCTTCACTGTCGGTCGGTCTGTCTGCAGGTTGTATCTCAAGAACCATAATACTTAGAGTTTGCTGTTTCCGCTACAAAAACAAATACTAAAAATAAAGTTAATAAAAAAAGAGTATCACCATCCTCAAGAAACTTTTTATTTATTCATGACGGTTGGCAACTAACATACAGGCCGCTGATGGTAAGCAGCCACCGCAACCTATCAATGCTTGTATTACTTGAAGTATCACATACCCGTTGCCAACTCAAGGCACAAGAGGGAAGACATAGAAGGATAAAAAGGAAGGGAACGTAGGGGCGGGAGATAGGGCCTCCGGCACTCTCACTCATCGCACGAAACGCAACAGTACCTACTGATTACTGTTACATTACGCCGATTTTATGTTAGAGGTAACTTACCCGGTTGAGCCGACCTATTTGTGTTAGAAAGAGCGTGACTCTACCACTCACTTAATAATAGACGACGTTGTGGCGCAGCGGTAGCGAACCTGCCTTAAACGCCACAGGTAGCGGGTTCGATTCCCGCTCGGAGCATAATATGTTTGTATTGACCATGCAAGCATATTTTCCGGTCTGGGTGTATTTGTCCTTGTCATTGTGAATGTTTCCGGACCCCCGACACAGGATATCACTATCCTAATGGGGGCCGTTGAGTGTGTAGCGTTTATTTATTTATTTAATATTTTAATTCTAAGCAAGTACAGAACCCTTTATGTGCGAGTTTTTAATTAAATAAACTACGAACATCACAACTAGTAAGTTTTCACTGCATGGTTGCCTTTTAACTCTTAACTCTCATTAATTAAAAGCGTGTAAAACATGCTCTAAAGATCTTTAAGATTTACTTTAAGGGAAATTAAAAAAGTCTGCACTAATTAGAAGGTTAACTAGTAATTACTATATTTATCCATACCCTCTTTATAATTAATATAACTAACGTACTTATAATCTAAAACATTGAGGCAACTACAAAGTCACGTTAACGTTCAGAACTATTTATTATTATAATTATTTTTTATGTTACAAGTTGGCAAACAAGCATACGGCCCACCTGATGGTAAGTGATTGCCGTAGCCTATGAGCGCTTGCAGCACCTCGAGATATTGGTTCTTAAATCTCCTCTGCCCAGTAATTTTATTAGCGTAGAGTGCCCTTCAAACCGGAACACAGTAATGCCTAAGTATTACTATTTGGGGAGAGAGAATATTTGACACTACGGTGGTACCTATCTAGCCGGCCTCTTGCAGCAAAAGACCTATCACCAGTGTGACTGATTGCACTGGTGGAATAATCTCTGCTGTGACAGAGATTATCCCAACAGCGGGCGATGGGGTCGTCACATTCCGACGTTTAATATAACTAATATAACTAACTAATTAACGTAATTATATTTTAAAACATTGAAACAACTAAAAAGTCACGTAAACGAGCTATATTAAGAAGTATTTACTATGATATTATTTACTCTTTTTTCAGTAGTAAAGCAATCCCCCGAGCGCAAATGGGCTGGCTCAACCTAGGAAGCACTACCCTCCCACAGAAAATAGGTGTAAAGTAACAGTATGTGTCGGTACTGTTGCGTTCGTGCGATGAGTGAAAACACCGGAGGCCCAATCTTCCATCCACTCTGTTCATAACCTTCACTGGTGGTAGGTCTTTTGTTGCAAGAGGCCGGCTAGGTAGGTACCACCGCAGTGTCCAATATTCTGCCGCCAAATAGTAGTGCTTAGGCACTACTGTGTTCCAGTTTGAAGGGCATTGTACGCTAGTGAAATTACTGGGCGAACGAGATTTAAGAACTAATATCTCGAGGTTGGCAACGCGCGAGTGGCACCTACTAATGGTGCTGCAAGCGCTCATAGGCTGCGGCAGCCACTTACCATCAGGTGGGCCGTATGCTTGTTTGCCAACTTCTAACATTAAAAAAAAAAAACCTTTGTTTCCTTCTCATACCTTCACTCCTTTTCCTTGGCAGGCAACGTGCATATGTTACTTCAAGTATCAAAAATGTTAATAAGTTAGTTCGTTATTACAAAAACTATTTACGAGCTGCAATCGAGTATGAATGAAAAAGAATAAACAAATCAAATGACAGACATGTGTTAGACATTGGCAGTTTGAATGTAAACAGTCGACGTTTTATTTGATTTAATTAAAAATATATACTGCGTCATTATACGTAAAAATTATCTTTCCATATAAAACTACTGAATCACTCCTTTCCCATATAATATTTAAGTATATGAAAACTCACAGTCCTAAGAAACAGTATACGAAAATTCGCAGTCCTAAGAGAAAAATATTTAAAAAGACCAGAAGTATGCTCTTCACGTAAACAATTAAATAAATCAATAAACTAATCCAAATGCTTCACTGAACAAAAGTATTTAATAATTCAGTATATTCGATAGCTTTGAATTTATATTGAATTCTCTCCCTTTCATCTATAAATTATAAACGTGTATCAGACCCTCGAGAAAAAATTTGAGTTATTTGCACGCAATAAATAGCAATGATATTCATCGCCCCTACACTGTGTCCCCTATTTCATTAACTATTTATTGCGTGAGGGTTGAATTCACCTCATCTTGACTGATCTACATGGTGTCGGGCAGCACTTCATTATTTAATACTAGTGCGCTCGCAACTCCTCTCGCGATCTGTACCGATTTTTCTTTGTTACACAGAAACATTATTCTTTTTCTAAAATATTTTCTACCGAGTGGTTAGTGACCAACGTAGTGTCAGACTTCTTCAAGTCGCCCGTATAGGCCTCCGACTTGACTTTTCGACTATTCGATAGCAGGCGGGACCATCTTTGTACGTATCCTCCGAAGTACGGAGACGTTCAGTTGAAATACCACTATGCGATCGTCTAGTGACTGACCGTGCCTAAAGTTGCTTAACACACCGATCGTTGACCGATCAGTGAGTGCACCCGGCTATGAGCGTTACTTTTTTTTTTAAGATAAAAGTAGCTTAAATTACTCTTTATTACAAACATTAGCTGAAACCAGTGAAAGTTTCATTAAAATGGGTACAGCTGTTTCGGAGATTAGCTGGAACAAACCGATAGACAAAAATTTTAAAAACTGTTTTTAATGTAAGTACCGAATATACTCTCATGTGCATTTAGTGAAGCTGTTAACTTGGAAGTACATACACACATCAATTTTATTTATCTGTATATATGTATATAAATAATATAATATAACTATAAAGCGATAACGCTAAGCGAGTGTATGATTGTAGGGTCACTGTAATCTATGTTCGTATGTAAGAGTCATCACTGTGCATCATGAGATGGTAGAACGTGAAAAAATAAAAGGAATGAGGAAAAGGAAGTAAACTAAGTGAAAGTTCGAGCCTCAAGTGCTCTCACTGATCTAGCAAAATATAACGGATGCTGCTACTTCAAGAGTTGTCGAGTATTCTGTGAGTAGTACTCTCCTGATCGGGCTCATCTATTACTTAGTGCCAAACAACTCTACAACTTCTGTTGTCTAAATTTGTCGATAATTAAAGCGGCCAAATTGCTTAGTATTATATTACAAATTCAAATTCAAATATTATTATTTAACGTAAAGAGTTACACTTATTTGTTGAAAGTCAGATTCTACCACGGGCTCCAAAATTACCTCTACCAGGGATTATATCCTTTTTAATGCATTTTAATGGATTAACATTTAATAGTACTAAATTTTTGGTAATTACATTACGATACACCAAAAATTAATAACGTAGTATTTTAACTTGAGATACTTTTGGATTTAAAATAAAAATCACAACTCAGCCACCTACCTAAAAGCAATTGGCACCGTCCCCCTTCTCATAAAATCGGCTTGCCCAAGATTTGCATTTTTTAATTGTATTAACTGCTAAACGCTCATGCCGTCATTCGACTTTTAGATTGTTTTTTGCCTTTCAATTCATTTAACTGCCCATAACTTAATGGGAATTCTAATTCAAGAATTTTATTTTGTGAAACTTTATTCCCTTTCGATTAAAACGTCTCGATGGGAATTCGTGCTTAATGAATGCGCTTTTTACAATTTTTATAGCGAATCGTAAATGTAACGTAGGATACTATTCATAAAATCTGTATAGCTCATTTCTCATATTATATCTTGATACTTTTATATTATTTAAAAATCTAATTTGTAGATAGTGCGAATGATTAAGTGTTTGTAACGAAATACTTATATTAATCGTAAGTTAGTGTTTGTTTAAAACTTATGTCTTTCTGACTTTTTGACTTTTTATGACATCATAGAACTCAAAAATGCGCGTTATATGAATTTCGTGCTGGTTCAGTAACTTGGATTGGAGTGAATTTTTTCAAACTTACGATACATTAATACATTACTATACATGACACACTAGTGCAGCACAGCGCTTGGCAGGTTGCACGCTGGCAATTTCTGTTAGAGACCCGTATCCTTTTACACGAACTAAGGTTAGCCACCAAGGAGGTTTCAGAGAAACCCCATTGCTTCCATCATCACGGAACTCAATACAACCCCGTTCACAACCTTGTTACTGATCCTGTACTAAGTAAGTTTGACTTCTTGGTATAATTATAATTTAACTACACTACAATAAATAATTTAAATCATTTATTATTGAAACGTTGAAGCGATTGTAAAATGACAATCATAACTAGACCATTTCCACAGCTCATGTATTTATATAATTCATGGTAAAAGGATTTGCCGGGCGCATGAAGCGAAATGTTAAATATTAAACTGGTAGGCCATAATATCTTCTATTCCCGAGCGCGACCTAAGGGACCGTATGTTCGTATGCACTCATTTTTTAATAATAAATTTTGGCTCGCCAGATGGGATTTTTAATCGAATGCATAATATATTGTGATTTCTTGTTATTTTATAAACTTATAATGTAATCTGTAGTAGTAGAGCCATGATCATCCCAGCACACCACCAAACTGCAGTCACCGCAACCTAAGAACGCGTATGATACTTGTACCACATAGGCGTTGCCAACCCAAGGAACAAAGGGATGGTATGAGAAGGGGAAAAAGGAAGGGATCAGAGAGGTGGGAGATTGGGCCTTCGGCGCTATTACTAGCTCTAGCTCTACTTTACTTAGATAATAAATAAACGTTACACGCACAACGACCCGCATCAGATAGTTGTATCCTGTGTCAGGGTCCAGAAACATACACAATGACAAGAACAAGCACATCCAGGACGGAAAACAAGCCTGTAAATACAAACATCTGCTCCGAGCGAGAATTGAATCTACGATCTGTGGCGCTTATGACAGGTTCGCTACCACTGCGCCAAAACGTCGTCATACTATAACTCTCACATTAGTAACGTATAAATACAGTAGTAAATGAAATGTACAACAGAAATAGGCTAACATTTTCGGGAGTGTTGACACTAGAATCTTCAAAGCGTTCCACACGGATACACCCTATTTAAATATGTAAATCAATCATTCAATTTAGCCTCCTAACTTTAACATTTCTATTGTGATTAGATTACGTCCCCTTCCAAGATAGAAATTACTTTAGTGTACCGTCAACACGACATGTAGTCGTTCAAATATTTTTATTGGAAATTTTCGCTTCAAAATGGTAACACAATGGAAAACACTTAGAAATAACAAATATAGTTGTCATAATGTACACACAATTTTAAGCTTTATCACAATAGCTACTAAAACGTTATTTTCTTGTACGGTTTCATCGTTCATGGTAGTTATTTGTAAAGCAAGCGTATCGTAGAAGCATCTTCATATTCATGAAGTCAACGGGAACGCTAAGTGACTTCGAGTAGTGCTGATGTTGCGTTTATTTTCTTTGCCTGTTATCAGTTCATTGATAGACACAGCTGACGGAACTGCATTTTGACCCTAATAACTTTCAATACCTATCTATGAATAACTATGTTTTTTTTTTTTTTTTTTTTTTATGTTAGAAGTTGGCAAACAAGCATACGGCCCACCTGATGGCAAGTGGCTGCCGCAGCCTATGAGCGCTTGCAGCACCATTAGTAGGTGCCACTCACGCGTTGCCAACCTCGAGATATTAGTTCTTAAATCTCGTTCGCCCAGTAATTTCACTAGCGTACAATGCCTTCAAACCGGAACACAGTAGTGCCTAAACACTACTATTTAACGGCAGAATATTGGACACTGCGGTGGTACCTACCTAGCCGGCCTCTTGCAACAAAAGACCTACCACCAGTGTGACTGACTGCACTGGTGGAATAATCTCTGTTGTGACAGAGGTTATCCCAACAGCGGGCGATGGGGTCGTCACATCCCGACGCCTTTTATATATGTCACACTGAAAACTGATTAGTTTATACTGTAGACATACATTACATCATGAGTGTACAGTTTGTAAATTCCGCACAATTAACTAAGGTTAGTAGAAGATGATTGGTTTGATTCATTGGTTTATTCTCTGACAGTGATTTGCAAAAAAAATGTTTAAATTGTTCGAATTGTAGCAATTAAACTTACCAATCATAGATAGATCAATTGACACATAATTCTTAAGTCCAATTTCTATTGTGTTCATTAAATAACTAAGCACTACATACTCAACGGCGCCATCGTGGATCCGACAACACGCACAATGACAAAGCCCAAGCCGGTACACACGACTGTATGGTTAATACAATCATATGCTCCATGACTCTCATCTCGGTGAAGGTCATCCAAATACAATATAACAAAATTATTTCAGATTAAACTAAAACAGTTCCTACACAACATTAAAAAAAACTTTACAATAAAACTAAAAGAAAAACTGTGAAATTTACATTCAACTAAATCAAATCCAATGATTACGTCCAGTCATTTCTCAAGCAGTTTGTTCAGACGATTCCTATCAACTTTCCACTCCATAACCGTCTCCAGGGGGCCATTGATCGCGCTGATTCACGCGGATTTACATTTTATAATTAAAGAATTAGATTTGGGACACTTCGCGTTTCATTTACATAGCCGTGACGTCTTACATTCAAATGTTCTTCGTGTTCGTTTTAGGATTGCTTCAGGTTTATGTTAGTCCATTACCAGAATGTAGTACTAAATGAAAATAAGTTTTAGAAACCAATATACTAACTTACGAATGTGAGATTGTTTATTATGCCTTTCACACCTTTACTAATCGATCATCATGAAATTTTGCCTTTGAATTTTATAAAGAGTCTTCTTTCTTATAAAGAGTATTAGGAATGCTATTTCAAGTCATTACTAATATTCCTATTTCCTCTCTAACTAAACGTGTAGCTTGTGATAGGAGTGGGTACTAAAATAGGTGCGTGGGTCAGGATTGAACCGGTAAGTCTGGTAAGTCTCGCGTCAATAAAGTCAGCCCTTCTACCGTTGAGCTTTTGAGGCTTAAGAATTATCTACTGACAAGGATAAATTGATCATGATCATGATCTAGGAGGCCCTTATTGTATATCCATAACAGCTAAACAGATTTTGGCGGGATTTAATATTTTTTTCTTAACAACGCTTTTGGTAAAAAACAAATAAATGACTTAGCTGATAGAAAAGAGATTCCCGTAGCAAGTTTCCTAGCCATATAAGGGATAGGAGTGAGAAGCGGTTAAAAAGGAAAAGGCCTTGAACCTTGAGGGAACCCTGTGAATCTGGTGCTCACACTTAGCAAACAAACTGCAACAGAACTTTTGTGGCGTCGGGATGTGACGACCCCATCGCCCGCTGTTGGGATAACCTCTGTCACAGCAGAGATTATTCCACCAGTGCAATCAGTCACACTGGTGGTAGGTCTTGTGTTGCAAGAGGCCGGCTAGGTAGGTACCACCGCAGTGTCCAATATTCTGCCGCCAAATAGTAGTGTTTAGGCACTACTGTGTTCCGGTTTGAAGGGCATTGTACGCTAGTGAAATTACTGGGCGAACGAGATTTAAGAACTAATATCTCGAGGTTGGCAACGCGTGAGTGGCACCTACTAATGGTGCTGCAAACGCTCATAGGCTGCGGCAGCCACTTACCATCAGGTGGGCCGTATGCTTGTTTGCCAACTTCTAACATAAAAAAAAACAAAGAATGGATCTTACTTACTTCCTCCGGCGCTACAACCCATTGTGGGTCTTGGCCTCCTCAACGATTTTCTTCCAGATCACTCTGTCTCTGGCCTTTTATCTCCAAGATGTTTTCTTGCCCATACTTTTCAAATCCTCCTCGACACAGTCCATCTACCGCTTCCTAGGTCTGCTCTGGGTCTCTTCTGTTGCGGAGTCCATTTCGTGATGATTTTCACAGATCTGGTGTCGCTCAATCTTTCCAGGTGACCTGCCCATCTAAGCCTTTGTGAATTGCAGAACCTGACTATAGTTTCCCCATGAATCAGGTTCTCAAGCTCATGGTTCATCCTTATACGAATGATACAGAATGGATACTGCTACGTCAATATGATATTTTGTGTGATAGAGGTTCCCAGTCGAAATAACTCTGTGTATAGCAAACTTTATTGAAGGCAACTTTTCCTCTCAGAGATATTTGAGATTTCTGCGTAAAATTTGAAATATCACTAAACTAAATCGAATTCAGGGCACAAGATAAAAATACCCAGTTTTCCTTTACAAATTTTTATAGCTCATTTCAATTCGTTGAGGAAATAAGTTCCCAAAAACTTTCTAAATGGAACGCCAGACAGAAAACATAAAAATACAATAATTATAATAAATCCTTAGTCCTAATCTTTTATACTTCAAATAATAACAAAGATGGGTTATATTGTTAGATTAAAATAAACTATTCATACGTGTATATATACGACGCAGAACCCGATAGATTAGGATAAGCGTGGTTGATGTCTGTGTCTGCCATGATCTTAGACTAAGAATCTCATAGACGAAGCCGTACCATATTGCCGCTCTTTCTAACGTTATTTCAAATGAGATATTTCTGTCTTAGTCGTTTGCTCGGAGCACTAATACGAGTAAAAGAAATAGATATATATAGGTTTAGCAGGCATTTTTTTATTTCTTAAATGTCAATAATGGCATGTTTTATCACGGTCAAGACTGTGAATTGTATAAGTGCATTTGTCAATTGTGTAGGTAATATAACATTACGCACACATAAAATACGTATAATATTGGACCGCGGTTTTAGCTAATGTTCCTTCTATTTTATTTCTGTTTCTACGGCCATGATAATTTTATCAATCAGTGCATCAATCGCCGCAGGTACTGCTCGAAAAAACGACCATCCATGATCTCTCGAAAAAACGCAGCATGACTGATAAGACTTGCTCTTGTATCACAAACTACAAAAAAGGGGAGCGCTGCCTCCACCTCCGATGACGTCCTTAGCCGCGGTTCGGCTTCACAGGAGGCATCCTAAGGACGAAATCAAATTGGAGCCCCCGTGAGGGCTGCCCTTTTATCACGGCTGAGTCTCTGTACTCGGCCCCCCCATTCAGGTGACGCTGTCAAGGCCAGTACACAGTAACAGCAATACACATTCCGAAAAAAAAAAACTGACTCTAACATGTTGTATCGTATAATATTCACAAAATTCCACGTAATTTTATATAAACTTACGCACGAGCTTAGTAAACACTTCAAAGCGCATATCGGAGTGGTTTCTACATTCAGCGTATCATAATGCTAAAGTATGCGTCAACGTACTTTAACATTATAAAATGCAGAAGGCAGTTTTTTAGGCATTACATACATTACATACGAAAAAAAATATTAAAACAAACTGCAGTTTGAAACGCACGTCGTACTTTATAAGAGAAAAACAAATTTTTCGCTTTTCTCATAAAGTAATATATGTAGTAAATGTGAAAGTTTTTTCGGATTTTTAATAGTTAAACAAACGAAACGGCTAAACGAATTTAGATGAAATTTGGCACAGACAGATCATTACCTGAATTAATACGTAGGATATATATTTGATCCCGGAAAATAATAAATTCTCATTAGATGGACTTTCAGTCCATCATTTTTTAACTAGCAGCGTGAAACTTTATTTTTAAGTTAAAAATTTAAGATAAAGACACAAAAGTTTTAAAATGTTCATAAATTCCCCTAAAGGGAGAAAAGGGTTGACCTTTGTTTTTGGTTAACAGTTAGAGATATAAAAATATTTATTTTAATGTTTTCCAAAACGATTTCAAAATGATTTTGTACAGACTACATACACTAAATTAAAACGTGTCGCGAGACGAACGATGCTCCTTGCGGTATCCATAAATATTATTTAATAAGTTTGGCTCAAAAATTCAACAAAAAGTTTTAAAGACACCATTAAATCAAGTATTATTCTGATAAAGGAACGAAATAGGCGCGAGTTTAACACCCTTTTTATTATTATTGTATTATTAGGGGCGTAGTTCAATGTATCCGTATATTTATTTAACGACCTCAAAACGCTGCACACTCAACGGCCCCCATTAGGATAGTGATATCCTGTGTCGGGGTCCGGAAACACATATAAGGACAAGGGCAAATACACCTGTGTGTATTTTCCCGTCTGGACTGGAAAATATGCTTGAATGGTCAATACAAACAAATTATGCTCCGAGCGGGAATCGAACCCGCGACCTGTGGCGTTTAAGGCAGGTTCGTTACCGCTGCGCCACAACGTCGTCGAAATTACGGACTGTATCGTCTAGATTATTAACATACATAATTATAATACATTTTCCGTACGTATCATTAGGTAATTATGCGTGATGCGCTTCGTGCGATCAATGAGAGCGCCGGAGGCCCAATCTCCCAACCTCACTGTTCCCTTCCTTTTTTTCCCTTCTCATCCCGTCCCTCCTGTTCCTCGGGTTGGCAACGCGCTTGTGATACTTCAAGTATCGCCAGTGTTCATAGGTTGCGGTGACTGCTTACCATCAGGCGGACCGTATGCTTGTTTGCCAATCGTCATGACATAAAAAATACATTATCAATATTATTGTACAATATTATTCCGCATTCATATCCAACCATTAATTCAACAACTGAACAATAATAATATTGTGGAATGTCCAATATTGCACAGTATTATTGAAGGTGCAGACAACCAAATACAAGTATTGTTAAAAATATATACATGATAATTATAAATTGTTATACATATTTATGACATAATATATTTGCATAACATATATATTGTTAAAAAACATATACATAATCTTTCACGGAGATTTAGACAAAATTTTCCTTTACAGATAGTCAAAATATCCTTCTAATGAAATTGGATACGAATTTATAAGTCTATTATTTTAGGAAATTCAATTTAAGCAATTTTTAAGCAATAGTGCTATAAATAGCAGTGTTGAAAGATACTGTCGCACTCGTGTTAGTCCGCGAAAAAGCCGATAGATGGCAGTGTAAATAAAATCGTGCTGTCCTGTCTATTTATATAATCTTGAATCTTGATCCTATAAATTAATTCTCTTATATGATTTTACTGGTTAAATTATATGAATAGCGAGAATGTATTAACCAACGTAAAATACTGATAGTAATTTATGATACAATAATCATTTATTAAATTAAAAAAAAATACAGAACAATGCACTTTTGTACTATATATCCACAGTAGATTTAGAAATCAATCAAAGTACTTTTATAGTTAACTATACATACATAGGCCTTTGACATCTTTATCAGATGATTCATGCAGCGTCATGAGATTAGTTACAACTAGTTAGTTCGTGACTAAGCAGACCGATACGATTGTTAATTATAACTTCGCTATTTTATGCAACAATAAATATATCTATCAAAAATTTGAGCTGTTATTTCTATCAATAATTTTAAGACCCGCCACCATTTTCATTATAAAATAGCTTTTGCCTAACTAAACTAAATAACGATTTAAATATAAGCTTTTAACCCCCATTTCAACCCTTCAGGGATGGAAAGAACACGTTAAAACATGTGTCTTTATTTTTAATTGTTTACCGAATAGCAAAGTTTCGTACTTATAATTTTAAAAATGACTGACTTCAATACTAATAATCACTGGTGGTAGGTCTTTTGTTGCAAGAGGCCGGCTAGGTAGGTACCACCGCAGTGTCCAATATTCTGCCGCCAAATAGTAGTGCTTAGGCACTACTGTGTTCCGATTTGAAGGGCATTGTACGCTAGTGAAATTACTGGGCGAACGAGATTTAAGAACTAATATCTCGAGGTTGGCAACGCGTGAGTGGCACCTACTAATGGTGCTGCAAGCGCTCATAGGCTACGGCATCCACTTACCATCAGGTGGGCCGTATGCTTGTTTGCCGACTTATAACATAAAAAAAAAAAATTAAAAAAATAAAAAAAATACAAACTTTTAACCCTTTTTTCACCCTATTGCACTTTTTCGTGGGAAAAAAACAGCTTTCTAGGTCCAAGAGTTTAGACTGGACGTTTATAACTCAGTCAGGTTTACTTTTCTTTTATATATAGAAGATTAAAAGCAATTTCCCAAAATTGAATTTAAATATACTCGTATATAAAATCACAGGATGACTTAGGCTACTGTTTACATTAGCGCTTCGTAGGTAAACGATACCCTGTTTGTGTTGACCGGGCGCTGCACGGACTGCCGGATAACAATATGCTTATTTTAACAAGTAACATGCTAACGTCGGGCCGACTGTGCTAATATTTACATTATAAGTGGCGAGTCATCGTTCTTACCATTATTACAATAAGGAAATTCAGGTAGAATTAATTAATGTTTAGATCATTTATTTTAATTTTTCTTCAAAATTATATTCATGAAGCTAAGTTTATAAATAGTTAACGCATGATATATTTGAAGCAATCTATTTCTTTTTTATTGTTTTGTCATAATTTCAAAATATAAGAACCTTAATAGCTTCGATAATATTTTTATACAAAAAATATAGTTTCTGATATCCTACAATTACATAGTTCAAAATACAATTAAACACACAATTTACAATATAATAAAATTGATGGAACACCACTTAAAATTCAGCATTATTTAGAATCACTTATTAGAAGTATGTATATGATTATGTGTATACTTGTACAGGTAGGCGGTCTTATTCTACGCTCAAATTAGTATAGATTATTATATGATGATATAATAATATTACTTATTTGTTCGTCAGAAAATAAATGATAGTTTGATGGAGATAACAATAAAAACTCCTTCTAAAAATTAATAATATCCAAAGACAAAAAGACAGAATACGAGAGCATCGAAATGCGGCGCGTCCGTAAAACATAACAGTGCTCCTCCAATCGGATACAGGAAAATACGGAGAAATATCATTTCGGAGAAAGTGATACGGAAGTGAGGTCATGACACTCTGCTCTGAAGAATTTGACGCGACGACGAGAAATAAGGTCATGGTTAAAATCGATTTTCATACACAGACAAGCCAAGCCACGTATACTAAGAATATGCATAAGAGTAATGATAATATATGATATATATATTATAAATTTTACACTAATCCAAAAACTAAATAAGCAATCGTAAAATCTTTTCACTTTTCAAATAGAGTGTAGACACAATAAATGCTGAAGTTTAATTATTACTAGCGTCTGTCAGCGTCTTCGCCCGCGTTAATAATAATTTTAATACAAAATTAATACAAGTAACCCATTGGAGGTTTCCACTCCTTCAGAGGTGAAATTTCAGAAAATGCTAAAAACATAGCTGTTCCCGCGGCTCCGCTCGTTTTATGTAGTGTTTGATAATCCTACGGGAACCCAGCTTTTTTCCGGGATTCTATATGTTGATCCATATTAGCTATGTGTGTACGAAATTAAAAAAATATAATCATGTAAAGAAAATAATGAATCATATAGTTTTAAAAACTTCTATCAGTTTTTGAAAAAAGGCTACATTTAATCCACAATAAGAAGTTGTTCAACGACCGGAGACAAATAAAAAGCGACCTAAAAAAACAACTATCCGACAATCTCGACACTTTTCAATTAATGTTCCTGTACAAAACTCTACAACGGAAACCGCTAACTCGAGCCCCACCTGAGTCTTATCTTCCCGGACCGCAGCCAACAATTAAAGCGTGTCTTATCGCGGCCATATTTAAACCGGATCAGAGGAACAAATAAAAGGGTGTGTATCAACGCAATCATTACCCACCCCGGAACATTTCATACAAATTGTTTTGCGATCCCCGACGCAACGAACGTTTTCCGCTTTCTTTACATCATACGATTGTTATACGATTTGTCGGTAGGATTACCAGAACGACACAAATGTCAACTGTAATTTGATACTTTTATTTTATTGTATGTATGGATTACAATGCAAAAGGTAAAATAATATATTAATAATTAATATTAAGTGTAGATTTCTATCTCTAAAACTATTCATATAGGCTTGATTTATAATTTAAATTTTCGATTCGACTCGATTTTTGTATTGACCATATGGGCATCCAGCTTGAGTACGCTTGTTCTTGTCCTTCACTATGTTTCCGGACCCCCGACACAGGATATCACTACTCTAATGGGAGCCGTTGAGTATGTAGGATTTATTTATTGTATTAAAAAAAAACTATATTACTACAATGCTGACTATAGCATGTATGTGTTATATCATGGCGGATGACAAACAATCACACGCGCATATATCACATGCGCGTTGCCAACTCAAGAAATAGGAGGGAAGAGATGAGAAGGGAAAAAATAAGTGATCAGAGAGGGTGGGAGATTGGTCAACTAACTATAAACTACTCAATATAAAACTATATAATTATAATTACGAGTAATACGTAAAACCTTATACTATCACGGGTATAAACCTTATTCTATGTATCTGCGTATTTTCCCGGTCGAGCCGGACCCGGTGCTGGGAAGAACATTGCTCTACCACTAACTATAAAACTACTATCCTATTATAAACTACTAAATTATATAAAACTTATACGAGTATATATACGAGTAACACGTTGAACTTTTATTAGTTAATATTTTCTAAGTCGTTTGATATAAAAGTCCCTACGCATAGAGTACTAACAGCGACTGCCTTTTAACATTTTAAATTTAATTTTATTTTATGGATGGAAATAAAGACACGGTTAAGTACGAACCGGACTTATGGATGAAGGAAACGCGTTCATATTTTTCAACCTATTTTAAGTAGTTTTATGTTCATTTTAGAGGAGAACTGTTTAAATAAAAATTAATTGTTTTAATAAGGAAATATTAAACTCTAGTTTTGAGTTATCAGAATCATATCACTGATAGCACTTATTGAAATTATATTTATTTATTTTTACAATATTAATGAAAATGGTGAAATTATAAGTTTTACGATTTCGATATATTCTTTAATAAAAAACTTTGAAAACTTGCTTATTTAAAATATAATTCCTCTAAAGCCATGTTAAAATTATTACACCGCGTGCCGATTGAGATGAAATGAGCAAACACTCCTGCGGCACATGTGGCGCTTTGATAAGACCAAGTTAATGAGTAGAATTACTGTTCGCTCGGTTTAACTAAGATATTACTAGTTTAAAAGATTTGTACGATGATAATTTATTTCTTGTTAATATACAATTTATATATAAAACCACGATTGTCATTTTATCAGTATTTGTTTTGAAAATAAGCTAAAGATAGCCATAATCCTTAAGCCATAAGCCATAAAGCCTTTATCAATTTCATCCAAATGAGTTAACTTTAAGAACAACCTATTATAATCAACAATGCTTATAATCAATATACTAGATACACAATAAATTATACAGCACTGAAACCAGCAGGTTAAACCAAGTCAGATTTCAACGAATCCTCCTTTATGCGGCACGAAGATGCCTTTGATGATTTTCAGCATCACGAAATATTGAAGTTACCAACGCGCAACCATCAATGTGACGCTTCGTTAGAATGACAGCTTTTCAAATATTGTTTTTCTAATCCAACGTATTAAATAGGTTCAATAGCTGCAGTCACTCGACAATTCGCCATGCCAACCAATGTTTCGCCAACATATAAATATGTTTTTGTTTCTTATTATGAATACAAACTATAAATGATCCCTTTTAAATTTAATAAAATGTTTTCTTTTTATCACTACATAGTATAAAACAAAGTCGCTTTCTCTGTACCTATGTATGCTTAAATATTTAAAACTACGCAACGGATTTTGATGCGGTTTTTAATAGATAGAGTGATTGAAGAGAAAGGTTTATGTGTATAATAACATCCATTAAATAGTGGAGAACTACTGTTATTTTTGAGGTTTCTAATGCGATGTCGTAAATAATTACATTTAACGCGTGCGGGCCACAGGCAGTAATGAATAAATCAAAACTACTGGATCGATTTTACTCATTTTTTCAGTGAATGACATGCTATATATTTTATACCCGCGCGAAGCCGGAGCGGGCCGCTAGTCTGTTATAAAATTAACTGTCATAAGAAAATACATAGCTTATACAAAAACACTTTTCAAGTAAATTCTTTCTAAATTATCATTATCATTATTCTTAGAAAATGAAACTGATATTTTTTAATTACTTTTTAAAGAATATTAGCAATGCTCTTTTTTTAAACATTACTAACATTGCTAATGCCCTACAATAGCCTAAGAGGGTCAGGATCGAAACTGCAACTCTCATGTTAGCGGATCGGAGTCGGCCCTTCTACCGTTGAGCCATTGAGGCTTCAATATTAAATACTCGTGTCAATTAAATTCAAACCGATGCCGACTGTCACAAAGGAATGACTAGTATTTGATCGGCTAATACTAAAATCAAAAGGCTTTTCAGCTGAAATTGTACCGAATTAGTGGATATTTAGATTCTGCAACCACATTACACTGTGCTGGTAGGTTACCAATTAGCTACTGTTACAATAAAGCATACTTGATAATATTTTTTGTAAACCTTATTAGGGTTTCGTACCTCAAAAGTTAAAAAAGGAACCCTTATAAGATCTTGTCCGTCTGTCCGTCTGTCCGTGTGTTTATACAAGATACTCTTCTATTGTTCCTATTAGGTATATAAAATTCAAGGTCTTGAGTCAACACGGATTGATCCCACCGGTAGAATTTCACCATCGGACATCGCTACAAAACTCTAAATTCCATCCATACCACCTCGATGTCTGGAAATCCACAACAGCGCGATTCAGAAGACATTTTCTTCCTCGCACAACCACTCTGTGGAATCAACTTCCGCCGGCGGTCTTTCCGAACCGATACGACTTGTGAACCTTCAAGAGAAGAGCGTATTCTTTCCTGAAAGGTCGGCAACGCGCCTGCATGCCTTCTGATGTTGCAGATGTTCATGGGCGGCGGTGATCGCTTAACATCAGGTGAGCCTCCTGCCCGTTTGCCCCCTCTCACATAAAAAAACACGTTAAAATTTACCTTAACTTTCAATATTTTCTTTTTGGAATTTTCACGTACAACAAAGAGACATGATTGATATCTTAGTCCTTCCTTATTTTTGCTCCTTGCCCCTTTTTCCTCCTCCTTCTCATAAAAACACAGATTGTTTCACTTAACGGTATTTTAATAGTCCGGGTCCAATTTTAAGGGAGCATATACTATTAAAGGCGTTATCCGAAACTTTTTATGTGACCATCAAATAAGATATTATTTTAGTGTCGCGATGAGATGGACGCGTGCTTACGCCATTTTTATTATCATTGATATGTGATTACTGAGGCGTTGTAAAATTGATACGATATTTACTGCCAATTTGATGAGGTGGAAACTTATTTCTCTTTAATAATAATTCGATTAAATTATTTTGCCAATCAACTTTTTCCCAGCGGCAGTATGGAGTTCGGTATTCGCTTACCATGAATTCTTTTTGTTGCCACCATTGTTGCATTGTTTGCCATCCTCAAAATTACAAAAGTTCATTTTTGATGTTTAACGTGTATAGCTTTTTTTTTTTTTTTTATGTTAATAGTTGGCAAACGAGCATACGGCCCACCTGATGGTAAGTGGTTGCCGTAGCCTATGAGCGCTTGCAGCACCATTAGTAGGTGCCACTCACGCGTTGCCAACCTCGAGATATTGGTTCTTAAATCTCGTCTGCCCAGTAATTTCACTAGCGTACAGTGCCCTTCAAACCGGAACACAGTAATGCCTAAGCACAACTATTTGGCGGCAGAATATTTGACACTGCGGTGGTACCTACCTAGCCGGCCTCTTGCAACAAAAGACCTACCACCAGCTTATGGGGACGGGTCGCCCGCCTTTTGACGCTTTCAAGGCCAATAGATCCCTATCAATACATAGTTTTCAAGCAGTCAATACTAAATTAAAAATTGAAATATAAAATATTTTCATTTTAAACATCAAAGCCAAGATCAAAATGGGTATTTATTTATAATTAAATATAGAAATACAAATAAATATAAATTTTTCTTTCAAACGTTTTAAGTAAATAAACTCCGCAAATCCTTCTATCTTTAATGCACCAAAACCAAACATTTAAGGTAGCCATTTAGCTCTAGTCTGTGAGATTGTGAGGGTGATGACGTCACATTAAATTCTAAGTTGCGACGAAGTGATAAAATAGATTTAACCAGAGGGATATATGATCAGTCTGTTTTCGCGTATAAGCACTGATAACGTAAGCATTGAAATTCAAATAATCTACATACAATGTAAATAAACAGTAATGTTATTTTACACTACTGTTATACTACGGTACACTACTATTTACGGTAAACTACTGGTAAACTACGGTACATAACGAAATTTTAGTCGCTGTATGTCGCACCTTTAGGATGAAAATAATGTAACTCTAGAACCAATTTTTTTGCAACAAAATAAGTTTTAAAATATTAGCACCTGCACAATCTTTCGTATATTATATTTTCTTTGTTATTTGCGACAGTCATTTACGCTCGAATATGGTTATATTTGGAACATTGTTAAAATGAGAATTTTGTTTTAAGTAATTTTACGCTGATACCAAAATTTAGATTTTTTTTTAATTATGGCGCTTTCTTTCTAAAGGTGCGATGTATATATATTTTTTTATTTTATGATGGTTGGCAAACAAGCGTACGGTCTGCATGATGGTAAGCAGTCAACCTATGAACGCACGAAATACTTGAAGTATCACATGCACGTTGCCCACTAAGGGTAGGAAGGAAGTGATGAGAAGCGAACAAAGGAAGGAAACAGAGGGGGAGATTGGGCCTCAGGCACTTTCACTCATCGCACGAAACGCTACAAGTACTGTGTTACTTTTCTTTGTGAGGGAAGTAGTAGTGGGCGGCGGTGATCGCTTAATATCTGGTAAGGCTCTGACCGTTTGCCCCTCTTACATAAAAAAATAAAAGCTTAGTAAATAAACTTTCCGGGACATTAGGTCCCCATCGCCCGCTGTTGGGATTACCTCTGTCACAGCAGAGATTATTCCACACTGGTGGTAGGTCTTTTGTTGCAAGAAACCGGCTAGGTAGGTACCACCACAGTGTCAAATATTCTATAGCCAAGCAGTAGTGTCTTAGCATTACTGTGTTCCGGTTTAAAGGGCACTGTAGGCTAGTGAAATTACTGGGCAAAAGAGATTTAAGAACCTTTATCTCGAGGTTGGTAACGCGTGAGTGGCACCTACTAATACTACTGCAAGCACTCATACTTTACGGCAACCACTTAAAACGTCACATTCGCATTTATAAATTTAATTAGTATGAATATTTAAAGTACTAATAGTTTTAGTCCGACCCGAATAGATAATAATCAACTATAGTCCTGTTTACATTAGCCCTTAGCTTTGCCTATAAAATCGTGTTTGCGTTGCCTGGACTGGTGGATAACAATATGCTTATTTTATCAAGCAACATGCTAACGCCGGGCCGACTCTGCTAATATTTACATTATAAGTGACGACTCATCGCTATTATCAATGTTCCAAGAGATAATAGGTTTTATGATAATTTTTTAAACAAGGTTTTGCCGCTTGGCGTAAAATTTTAGGTAGTTTATATAAGTCTAGTTTTTCATACTGGCTCTCACGTTTCTAGCTTCATAGTTTCACGTTTCTCGCTTCAAAAATGCCTGACTTCCACAAACGCTGAAACTAATTTTTAATAATCAGAAACTCAAATCAAACCTTTCAACTCTTATTTTATTTGAATTGCAGAATTTCTAAAAACCCTTTATTAGTAGGTGTCTACTCAACACTAATGACCATGGGTGTAGTTTTAATAATTTCCGCTCTGCAATGATGAATCAGTGAGTCAGTGAATCAGGACTGCCTTAAACGCCACAGACGAGTTCGACTCCCGCTCGGAGCGTAATATGTTGTATTGACCATACAAGCATGTTTCCGGTCAGGGTGTATTTGTTCTTGTCCTTGTATGTGTTTCCGGACCCGCGACACTGGAGATCACTATCCTAATGGGGGCCGTTGAGTGTGTAGAGTTTATTTATTATTTATTACTAGCATTGCCCGCGGCTCCGCTCGCACTATGTAGTTTTTTGATGATCCCACGGGAATCTAACATTTTTCCGGTATCATATATGTTAATCCAGGTAATAAGCTATGTGTTGTGACGATCTCAACATTACACTTTATTTAAATCTCTAAAGCAATGTATTTTCTATAATATGAACCTATTTATGGACGGTCACCCATCCATTTACTGACCGCACCCAAAGTTGCTTAACCTAAAAGTCGTTTGCCGACCACGTGACTATGTGCAACGTAATACTAAGTATGGACATACCCCGAAAATAATATTTTTACAAAATCAAAAATTTATAAAATTTTGTATGAAAATTTCCATAGAAAAAGGAAAATGTATGGAAAATCACGGATTCAGGTGCCGAATGTCATTGCAGCTGTTTCACATATATAAGGGGTGTGGTGTCGGCGAAGGTGTCTCCGAGCGTATGCTTTGTGAGTGCCCGTCTGACGTCTCTACCCCCGCGTATATGTGGACGGTTTACCAAGGCGGTGCGTTCGGGCGGCCATGCTGCTAGAATGCCAGCTAAGGTTTCCGATCTTCGTATATGGATTTTATACATATTATTAATGGTGATTGGTGATGCATGGCAAAGAATATATATAAAGTATATATTAAATATATATACAATAATTAATAAATAATGACGGTATGGTGGTCCGTCTATGATTACTGGCAAAGAGATCTAATATGAATAATATGATCTATACATGTTACAGGCAAATTTATATCGTTGAAATGTATTGAATATAATTTATTATTATAAATTAAATATTTAATGACGGTTTGTGGGTCCGTCAATTATGAATGTATATATGTTTGATACATATTAAGAAACGAAGTTTACTCCGTTTCTTTAATATTATGTGATATTGTAATAGCGAAAGTAATGCTTCGGCGCAAATATTGTTTATGTTTCAGAATCTAATGGATTATTTGAAACCTAAGAAGAAGCGAATTCAATGAAGATTTAAAAGTATGCGTTGGGAAGAATTTATGCGTCATAACTAATAAATAATTATATTTCAGCTGTATACGTGTATAATGTTTTGGCGAGTTTTAGTTGACCCGATACTTGAGTTTGAGGCTCTGATGTGGCCTGAGTCATGTCTATAGTGTCCTTAAGCGAGGCCCGAGGATTTCTAATCTTAGTTGACCCGATGCTTAAGTATGAGGCTCCGATATGATTTTGGTCATGTCTATAGTGTCCTCGAGTGAGGTCCTTTGACTTTGCTGATGTGATGTTGACATGGGGTTGACTCAGTGGTGCGATTTATATCGATGCAGTAGTTTCCTCAGGTCCATTGCTGAAGCGGGCCCAGTGATACAGATTTGAATTGCTGCGGTGGTGCGACTAAGGTCGATGCCGTGATGTAGTTCGGTTTGTTGCTGAGACGCTGGAATATTATATATCGTTTGTAGCAAAATGACTCGTCTTCTTATTAGAGACGCCCCCTTAGCTTAGCAATAGGGATTTTTATAATTGACATTATAGCATGTCATACTATTAGGGCAACTGGTTGCTTCTCACTTCGAGATAGCTAACTAGTATTAGACAGTGTGGCCTGCTTAACTCTTATCATGCGTGTTTATCACGTTTTAAATAATGAACTGGATTCGGATGTATGTTTGAGTATTGAGCCAAAGGGTACTTTGCGTGAGCAAGTGCTATGGTTTTTATGATATAAAGTTATAATACGAAAATGATATAAACCAACGAATATTAATTATAAGACAATGCGATAATTTAAATTAAAATTAGGTAGGGTTAGGTAGGACTTAGTTTTAAGGAATTGCGGTTGTGATATTATAAAGAACTGAATATTATCAATACTATATGACCCATATATAGTGATAAAAGAAATATACTTATAAATATAATTATTAATGAATTTGCCTACACTACGGTGAGGTTATTATAAATACTATATTACACATATATAGTGATAAAAGAAATATACGCTATAAATAGCATTATTGATGAAAATACCTTAACAAAGGTGAAGTTTATGATAAATATAAACTCTATATTAACCACATATAGTGGTATGACAAATATACGTTATAAATGATATTATTTATTATTATTGATGAATTTTCCTTCACTAAGGTGAGGTTGACGATTATAGCATTGTGCTTACGGAATGCCGCCTGGCGGTTTAATGTTCGAATACATATCTGAACCAGGGATTTATTCCCTTATATATAATGACCAGGGCTTGTCCCTCAATTATTATGGCGTTTAGCCTTCTCATACAAAAATGAATATGAAATATTATGTGACTTCGGTCTTGATTGATACCATTACAAAATATTAGGGCTTGATCCCTTTCTATGCTATGAAAATAAGAACAATATAAAAGAATAAATCTTGCGTCCCGATAACGAAATCACTATAAATATAAATTACCAGGACTATGTCCTTTCACGTTATAATAATCAAATTGTGTGTCGCAGGCGCACTATAAATAGCCTATCCCTTACCCGGGAGGGCTCGTATATATGGTTGGAGCCCACAGTCGGTGGCGTGTGCGGGGCCATCGATCTCCCCCTCTTCTTTATATTTTTACTATAGAGTTTAAGTATATAAGAATTGGAGGAGCGGACTACTTTCAGCTACTCGTAAGAGGTGTTGAAAGTATAGGGATATATTTATTATCTCACCATTTTGCCTTTATTGGCTTATATATAATAATTTTATTATTATAATCATATGACACTAAAATAATTAAACTATATAATAAATAAGATATTATTGTTTTCCATTGTCGAATTGAACCTGTTGCCTCTGATGCTCTAAAAGAACTCGGGTTATTACGAACACAACGTAACAAGGGTCCTGGCCGCTTAGACGATACACGTGCCAATTTCGTAGTTTTATGCTATTTATTTTCGTGCATTTTAATTAGTATTTATTTAAATATATTATTTCTATGTTATTGCTATAAAGTAAGGTAGGTTTAGTCACAGTGTGTACCTAATTTCGTCCAAATCTGTCCAGTAGTTTTTGCGTGAGAGAGTAACAAATATCCATGTATCCTCACAGACTTTCACATTTATAATATTAGCAGGATAGGATATAGGATATCCATAATTCGACGATAGTTACAATACAATTGTTATTTAGATTGTAGATTTCAAGAGTATTGTACATTCGTTACTAATTAGTTGCTTGGTTTTGGTGTCTTTATATTTTAATACCACAATCGTGAGTCCATTAGGTAATAGATTCGATCGATGGAAAACCGTTCAAGGGACTAATTAGAGTTATTCCCGTCGTTAAGGTACAATTACTAAGTGGTAGTAATTAAGTATCTGGGAAAACGGAGCAACGATTTACACACTTTTTTGCATGCAATATACTATTAATGTATATGCATGAAACTCAAATGAAATTAAAGGCTGATACTTAGATGGAACTGCAAGAATAGACATAAATTCATAAACTCGTTGGCATACTTGCGAAAATTCAACACCAACGCAACGGAACCAAGTTAGTCACCTGGTAACTAATAAGGTTATGTGGCCTGATGGCTAATTTGTTGTAAATTTTTTTTTATGTTACAAGTTGGCAAACAGGCATACGGCCCACCTGATGGTAAGTGGTCGCCGTAGCCTATGAGCGCTTGCAGCACCATTAGTAGGTGCCACTGACGCGTTGCCAACCTCGAGATTAGTTCTTAAATCTCCTCTGCCCAGAAATTTCACAAGCCTACAGTGCCCTTCAAACCCGAACACAGTAATGCCTAAGCACTACTATTTGGTGGCAGAACATTTTTGACACTGTGGTGGTACCTACGTAGCCGGCCTCTTGCAACAAAAGACCTACCACCAGTGTGACTGATTGCACTGGTGGAATAATCTCTGCTGTGACATAGGCTATCCCACAGTTGGAAAATTTAATAATTTTACATATTTACAATCCTGATTAATACAATTGAATATCGTTCTGAGTCAGTGGCGATTCTATGCGATGCAATTTAATTCAGGTAGTAAAACCATACGTGTATATATGTATATATACATGTCGTGGTGCGAAACAGCAATGCAGCTCAGTTAAGGTCGCTATTGGAATCGCAATAAGAGTTCATGGTATCCCCCCAGTTATCGCTCGTTGTAGATTATACTGGCCACAAAAACATCGTGTTCCTTTTCTCTATGTGTAATTGTGCTGGTGTTTTTGTGCTCTTTGGACATCGACAGAGAATAGTACTACCCTTATGAACTTTGAGAGAAATACAGACGCAACACATACAAAAATATTATCACTAATATCTAGCCTCTTTTTGAGGCAATCAGATAAAAACCTCACTGATTGGCCACTTAATATTATTGTTTGTATTATTCTTAGAAATTTATAAATAGCCTTGCAAATGCTTTCAGACTGTTTAAATCGTATCTTCACTGCCTTTGAGGTTCCAAAGACGTAGTAAGTCAAAAGTCAAATCCCTTATCTAAATCTGAGATTATTCAAGACTGAAGAGCGTAAGAAACTTCTATTGTACGACGAAGTCGCTATTATTTCAATAGACTTAAATGAAGAATTACAATATTTATTTTATTAGTAAATAGCACTTTGTACATTATTAATAAATAAAAATTTTAAAAATAATCATCATTATTAGTCGGTGTCGGTACTTAAATTACATTTTATAAAATACTAGTGGGCCCGGCAGGCGTCCTGTCCCGAAAAAAAATCCTGGACCCGATATCAGCGCCCTCTACCTGAGTCTAATTGTGAACAGAAGTGACACCGGTGAACATGGTTGAATTACTAATATCGCTATTAAAAAAAATAAAGAATTTTGTCTAAAAAATAAAAATTTTGGGGTGGACCACCCTTAACATTCAGAGGTATGAAAACTATATCTTCACCGATTCTCAGACTTACCCGATATGCACACAAAATTTCATAAAAATTGGTCGAGCTTTTTCGGAAGAGTGCAACAAACACCGTGATACGAAAATTGTATATATTAGATTTTATTGAATAATTAAGTTCGTTGACAAAACAATTAAAACCAGCCAAGTGATAAGCCGACCATAAATATTTTTAGTACAATTGTACTAAAAACAGTTAGACTCTACTAATAATAAAATTATTAATCTATTTTTATAATTTATAATCACTATTTTGTATATCTAAATCTATTCAAAATATAAGCTTATCTCAATAGGTCGCTTAACGTGATAGACATTAACGCAAAAAATACATTAAGCTTTTGTGATAACATGTTCTAAAAAATACAAGTTTTTTTGAACAAATATTTTGTAAGGCGACGGGGTTAAACTAATATAAAACTATTTGATAAAGTCATTGCTACACAAGTGCCGTAATATAAGCAACTAAGTACAACCTATGAACGCTTGCAATACTTGAAATATCACATGGGCGTTGCCAACCCTAGAGAGATATGGGAGATTGTGCCTTCTGCACTCTCAATCAATGTACGAAACGCAAGAGTACCTTCTGACACTGCTACTTTTTTCGATATTTATGAGAGGGTAGTACTTTCTCGGTGGAGGAAGTCCATTTCAGCTGGGAAGAGAGTGTCTTTAGTACTACTAAATACCAACTCACATTAAAGAACAAACGTTCTTGTTGACAATCGAATCTAAGAATAGATACTAACAAAACATAACCAAGGATAGCAATAATTCCTCTCACCAAATAATAGGCAGCGTGGCCGAGTGGTCTAAGGCGCTGGTTTTAGGCACCAGTCCGTAAGGGCGTGGGTTCGAATCCCACCGCTGTCAGATAACTTTTTACTGGGCGTCCAAAGTACGCAATACAACACCCTGAAGGGATCAAGTTATACACGCTCACAACACCTTCCTCGCTGGTGAAGACGAGGCTTTTGTTTTGCACTGCATGACGTTCTTCTAACTTCGAAAGAGTTTATGGGTTGGAATAGCTGATGACCTCCTAAATTATAGTCCGGCTTCGCAAGTAGCACCCTAAAATGGAGACAACGACCAACAACCTACCTACTAGGTGACGCTAAATACATTAAGAAAAAAACCCTAATCTCCAAAATAAGTGTGCGCTAACGGAATGACAACTGAATTTACCATATCACCGAAAAAATTAACTTACAAATATGTTAATAATAATAAAATAAAAATTCGAAAGGAATTGGAAGGAATTAAAACGAATTAAGGGCAGCGTCCACGATATTTCCATCTTTAATTAATGTGTCCCGCGCTTTATACTCTATGAGTTAGAAGTTGAGAAACTGCTCAAATAAAACTAAAACATAACAATTATTATTAATACAACCCATTATTTATTTTAATAGTATCTTGCTTCTTAACCTATTTTAAGATATCTGTTAGGTAAAACCAACCTTAATTATTAAAAACTTATTTTTTTTTTTTTTTTTCAGAATGTGTATTGCTGTTGGCCCTACTGGCCTTGACAGCGTCACCGGGCGGGGGCCCGAGTACAGAGACTCAGCCGTGATAAAGGGGCAGCCCTCACGGGGCTCAAATTTGATTCCGTCCTTAGGGTGCCTCCTGCGAAGCCGAACCACGGCTAAGGACTTCATCGGAGATGGAGGCAGCGCTCCGAGCGCATTCTATACGATAGACTCACCCGACGGTGTGAGCGCGACGCGACGTGCGAAACACAGGACCTCGTCCTCGCCGGCGAGGACGATGTTGTGTGCGTGTCTGTGCTGTGTAAGGGCATTTTCTAATGTAATCCTATCGTCAGGGTCTTGCAGGACGTGCTTAGGACGCCTTACTTTTGTCGGTTGGTTACATCGATCTGTGTACTTTAAAAACTTATCGGTAATATATTTCTAATCTATATTAAATCAGTACAGTTATGTAACTATGGGTTGGTTATGTCTATTATGGTGTAAAATACTAGTGAACGGAATGGAATATGTTTTCGTAGCTTGAAGCACCAGTAAGTAAGTGTACTCGAAACCATTAGCATAACCAGAGATAGGGTTTCATTTATTTGAAATAATTACCGGTTTCAATTAAGCGCTCATACATGAATTATTGACAACGCAAAAGTGCTGTGTGTCAAGTTTGACAAAGCAGATTTCGTTTCAGGCTAAATTGTAGCTACAAATAATATACGTAACTTTTCCTTAACACCAAGTTTAACACCAAGTTTCGAGTTGCAAAAGTATTGTCAACATGAACGGACGTGTATTCGCAAACGTTATGTTGACCTAGATATTAGTGTAGCGACAACACGCGTACTACCACGATGGCGCAGGCTAAAATCTGTGACACCATTGTGGTACACGAGTTCCTCGCCTTCGTGCAGAACAAGCTGGATGTAATGGATGAACTCTCTCTGGAGCAAATCTGCATGTCCAGCTACAAGGAGGAGGAAATACGGGACGCTAAGAAAAAACTTAGCGAGACTGTTAAGACCACCATACGGCTCGGTATGAGAGTAAGAGATGGGAGCGGTAAACGTGATCTGCAGGACATCTTTCGGGTGTTTAAGGGAACGGACCCGGACGATGTTCCTACATTCGTGGCACGAGATCTGTGTAAGTTACCACCCGTGACGTTTGACCATGTTGACGTCACTGGCCTACTTAAACAAATTACATTGCTGAAAACAGAAGTCGTCTCAATCCAAAAAAGACTTGAGGATTCAGAACGAACGATCGAAGACCTGAAGAAAGAAGTTTCTTTACTACGACGTGACAACCCTGCGTCAGTAATTTCACAGAGTCAAAGTCCATTGCGCAACGTCAACACTCGCCGTGGCGCGGCGGTTCATTTTTCGCCAATCAGCGAAAATGCATCGCCGAGGAATGTATCGGAAGGAAAGGGCAATAACCTTTCAGTGCAACCCGTAACTATTACGTCACAGCCTGAGCGAGCATCGAAATCAACATCGCAGCCACAGATGGATAGCTATGCAAATGTGTCCCGCAGGAAGAACCAGTTAAAACCTCCACCGCTTACTACAAAAACTACAGTAAGAGGTGGAGAGAGCGGTTATAAGAAGTGTAAGCAATCTGTGGACAATGAGGGCTTTGTCTTAGTACAAAATAGGAAAAGCCGAGCACGACGTAACCGCAATAAGCGCGGTACCGGTCCTACGGCTGATGAATTTCGAGCCGCAGCGCCCACCGTGCTTCTGTATCTCTCCCGAGTGGACCAGCAGACATCGGGGGAAAAGATCCTGGATTACATCGCTAGGAAGACCCAAAATGTTATAGGTGCTGGAGAACGGGCGGTATTGAAGCTGGAGCGGTTGGAGTCGAGCCATACTACGAATTTCAAATCGTATCTCCTCCATATCTTCAGTTCAGACTTTTGGCCAGCAGGAGTTGTGTACCGTAAATATAGGGAAGCAAAGACTAAAAGTTCCCATAAATAGTGATAGTGTTGTAATATTTTATTTTATGTTATATATGAATAATATGTATGTTAGTCCGTAAGGTATTTAATGTAATAATCTATATATGTATGTATTTTATCTATGGGCCTTGATGCCTGAAAATAAAGAATTAAATAAAAAAATTAAAAAAATTAAAAACAAAAAAATTACTCAATATTTAAATTAAGTATTTAAAAAATCAAACACGCATTAAGAGTGAAACTTTGTTTTCTGCTTAATTCGTAAGAGAATGAGATGAATGCACGACGAGGTAGTAAACAGAGAGAGATAGAAGTGATGAGAGAAAGAGTAAAAGTCATTTATAGTTGTCTTTTTTTCATTTTACGTTTTACGTTTGATAAAATCCCATTCACACCGTCTAACACAAAAGTCGTCACAAAAGTTTCAGTTAGATAATTGATCGTAATTCAAAAATTTTAATTAATTAATGCAAATTTAAAATTTATTTCAATTTTATATATCTTTTGTTACTAAACAACTTCTTCATCCTCTTCTTCATCCTAGCATTATTCCTGGTATTTTATATGTACCCAGGGTCTGCTTATTACTCTTATCCGGATTTGACAGGTTACTAGTTTTTACACGGAGCGATTGCCATCTGACCTCCGCAACCCTAAGGGCGAACCAGTAACTCATTGGATAAGAGTAATTCACTTATCAAGAGCTAACGATTAGTATCAGATGTTATTGATAATAAACGGGACCGACGGCACGGTGGGGAGACCCACACGGACAAACGCCCAGACCGAGACAGAAATTTTAACAAACATCTGTCCGAGCGGGAATCGAATCCGCAACCGTCGTGACTAAAGGCCGACTCGCTACCCAGAACGCCGCAACGGTGTTACTAAACATAAAACAAGATATAATTTAAAGCTCAACTCCTGCACTACAAAATGACATCTCGTTTCGGATTCACGCGAGATGCTTAAGTTTAATTTGATCAAGAGCCGAGTAAAGTTTAAAACAGACGTGGCTTTGAATAAACAAACGCTTTACGACGTTCACAAGTTTTACAGGCGTTTCTGTGACGTTCTTTGAATACATTGTTAGGATTTTTAATGCTCTCTGTGAATAGCTTTGTGTAACTTAATTCTTATTTGATAACTCTTTATTATTCGAATTGTAAATAGTTTTATATCAAGATATAATACTATATATCATGTTACAACTGCGTAGAGTTAATATGTTTCTAACCAATGACCACTTGCTGTTATCGCCTATTATATGTATGATATTATATATATATATAATACGTAAGTTTATCACGGCAGAAGCAATGGTGGATTACGTAGTCTAGATATAAGCAGCGATTTAAGGGCTTGTCTGGCAGGTAGGTACCACCGCAGCGTAAGATATTCTACCGCAAAGCGTTGTGTGTTTCGGCTTGAAGGACACTGTGGCTAGTGAAATTAATGGGCAAAAGTGATTCTCGAGGTTGGCAACGCGTCAGTGACACCGACAAACCTACATGCAAGCGCGCATAGGCTACGACAACCGTGTACCATCAGGAGGGTCATATGCTTGCTCGTCAACTTATTCACATAAATAAAATAATAAAACGCGGTTCGAGAGCTACGTGATCACTGAGCGTTACCTTCAAAACTGTAATCACTGTAAATGAGACAACGCGTAAACACGCGGCGAATACGAAACAACAAAACGCCGAAAACGATTACGTCTGTAGTGTTGAAAAAAAATGCCTTCAAAACTAAAAGGCAAAAATATAAATTTTCTGCAGAATATTTTTTTCAGAAGTCTAAGCTAAGTAAAATATCGACCTAGAAGAAATTGATAACCTCCTTTTTTAATATTGGTTGTTGTTGGTTGTTATTTATACGTATATTGTAACTCAGTAAAAAATAAAACATAAACTAACATAAAGTAAGTTTTTTTTGGTAAAATACGCTCATACATTTTTAACTAACCCGATATAAGAATAAGAATAAGAAATAAGAAACGCTGCACACTCAACGGCCCCCATTAGGATAGTAATATCCTGTGGCGGGGGTCCGGAAACATTCACAATGACAAGGACAAATACACCCAGACCGGAAAATATGCTTGCATGGTCAGTACAAACATATTATGCTCCGAGCGGGAATCGAACCCGCGACCTGTGGCGTTTAAGGCAGGTTCGCTACAACTGCGCCACAACGTCGTCAAATGTACGTATACGTATGTACGTATATCATTGTTTTTTACAAAATATATATTCAGATATTTAATATTAAGATAAATTCAATTAAAATAGTGTACAAGGAACAATAAAGTTGCGTAGTCACCGTGTTAATTCTCTCAGCTTCCAGAGCACAAATAAATAAATAATAATAAATAAACGAATAAACGCTACACACTCAACGGCCCCCATTAGGATAATTATATCCTGTGTCGGGGGTCCGGAAACATTCACAATGACAAAGACAAACACAACCAGACCGGAAAACATGCCTGTACGAATAATACAAACATCTGCTCCGAGCGGGAATCGAACCCGCAACCGTCGAGGCTTAAGGCAGACTCGCTACCCACAACGCCACAACGGTGTCAAAAAGGTTAGTATGAAGAGGAAACAAAGGCTGTAATTAACTCAGTTCACAATCGAGGGCGCTTTTAAATCATGGACGATGGAGTTAAGTATTAACATAGAAAGGTACACCTCGATTTAATTAAACAACTTTCAAAAGACAAACGTATAATTTTTCTTTTTGGAACTGCCGTATGCTGTGTGTGTGTGAGCAAACGAGCAAGTGAGTGCGCGCCGGTGCGCAACTCACTCTCTATCTCTCTCTCTCTTTTCATACTATAACCTAAGGAATCTACAAATTTCATTTCGATTAACATTCGGAGTTGAAGAAAAAACGTAAAGAACTCCTTTCCTGACGACGGTCCCTCGACCGCATATTTTTTGATAAATTTTTGAAAATTGTGAGACTGTAAAATATACTTCATATTTGGATCATGAATAAGTTACAAAATTAAAGAACTTTGGCTATCGATAATTCGTAAACTATACGTCATAATTATTAGATATATTGGCAATATAGCTAGTTTTTAGTGAGTTCTTTTGATCACTACAAATTCAAACCTCTTGCTTTATCGTACCAACTTCATGATTGTTTTTTAAAGTTTTCCAACAAACATACAAACCGACGAAAAGTAAATTAAAATAAATGAAGTATCTACGGCTGGCTATAATCCGACATGGTGAAGACAGCCAAAAAAATTTAGGTGATATAACAAAAATTCACTTTAAAAAGATATAAAGAACGGTCTGAAACCGGCATAAAAATAACAATAAAACGATGTCATATTTTCTTAGTGATTGATTTATTCTTGACATTCAACCGCAATAGGATCTAATCTCCTATTAAGTAGATCTAGCTAAGACATTTACAGAGGGACTTTGAGGTTTATTTGTTAACAAGACAGCTATTTTGATGGATGATCATTCTTCGAAACTGACATTTCGGCTTTGTTAAAATGACATTGATATTTTGAAAGATCATCTTGGAATAGTTTATAAAGCCCAGACTATTGAAATAATACAAACTTGTCAACATCTAATATGATAAATTAAACTTTGAAAACAATAAGACAGATTATATTTATCTAAAATTATTAACAATAACTTTGTGGTTAAAGACTTTATTTCTCATAAGAACTTTAGATAGTTCACTTATAATGAGCTTAAAACTAATATTATATGATATATATATTTTTTGTTTGTTGAGGTCTATAAAAAAAACATTATTATCTTTAAGATTAACTTAAACATTTAGATTATTTTAAAATCAAAGCATGCATACCTATAGTTAGTTTAGATTATATATATCTATATATATAATTTTTTTTTTTTTTTTCGGAATGTGTATTGCTGTTGGCCCTACTGGCCTTGACAGCGTCACCGGGCGGGGAATATATAAAAATGAATCCCTATATCCCTTGGTCACGCTATCAAGCGTGAACGGCTGGACCAATTTCACTATTTTTTTGTTGTTGTGTTTGATCCTTATTAAAACTAGAATTCTAGAATAATTTGACTAAATATAGCTAATAACTCATCATTGATGAACTGTCATGAATTAGCTTTTATAAGTATAAAGTTATCGTCATCCTAGCGTTGATCCCGTTTGCGTTCGAAGCATATATTTCGGAAACCAGGGTCCGCTATCAATATGCAAATTAAATATAAGTATTTTACATTTCAAAGATAGACATACCACCCTCTTCTTCCCACTAGTATTCCCAGTATATGCCCAGGGGTTCTTACACAGAGCGATTACCATCTGACCTCCGCAACCCTAAGGACGAAGCCGTAACTCATTGCGGAAGAGCGAATTATTTATCAAGAGTTAACGATTATTATTATAAGACGTTATGTTAATAATAGGGTCCGACAGCTTAACGTGCTCTCTGAGGCACGATGGGAAGCCCACAAGGACAAACGCCGAGATTGAAACAGACATTTATTACAAGGCTTCGTCGTGGCTTAAAGGGTGTCCCAGGGTGTTAACAGCACCCTACTTTTACTTATGCTATATTTTACTTTTTTACTTTACACTATATTTCTGGTTTTTAATAGTTTTCTTAATTTCTAAAAATATTATACATATTTTTGAGAGCCAAAAGCGAGACGAAAATCATAACATTTTTCCTTCCACCCAGTCAGTACTCGAGAACCTCGAACTTGAAATTATTGATAAACTTCATATAATATAATAACACGGACGGACAGTTCACTTATGTAATTCCAATTTATATTACGCTCCCTTATAATAAATAAAAAATCATTAATAAATAAACGCTACACACTCAACGGCCCCCATTAGGATGGTTATATCCTGTGTCGGGGTTCCGGAGACATACAAATGACAAGAACAAACCCAGACCGGAAAACATGCATGTATGGTCAATACAAACATATGCTCCGAGCGAGAATCGAAACCTAACCAGGACAAGGAAGGACAGGACGATGTGTCCTAAAAATGCAACGTAATTTTTTTTTTACTTTTCAAACATATAGAGAGTTATAAAGTCCCAGTGGCTATACAAAGTTCTCTAAAGTAATAAATTAATTAAATAGCTCACTATGATGAACGTGATTGATGAGCTCAAGGGATAGAATATCTCAAACTCCGACTGGACACTGGACCAGTTTTGAATAATTACCATTGTTTTACATTTCATAATTAACTTATGTTCGACCTTTGATTGTGATATTATCTCTTCGCCGCTAATTAAATTTAAGATATTATTAATTAATCTCAAATTAACTGTGAATGCTGATGGATATTAAATTGCAATCAGTTTTATCTTTAAATTGCACCATTATTTATATATTATAATAATGATGTACTTATTCGTTTACCATCTAGTAATAGGTTATTATTCTTCGCGACAAAAATCACGCTTGATTTCAATTTGTTCCTTAAAACTCCTTATCATACAAAAGTATTTTTTTAGTCATATAACATTTATTTTGACTTTTATTTATATCAGCAGGAGGCTCAGCTGATGTTAAGTGATCACCACCGCGTATGAACATCAGAGGGCATGCAGGTGCGTTGCCGACCTTTAAGAAAGGAATAGGTTCTTCTCTTGAAGTTTCCCAAGTCGAATCGGTTCGGAAAAACTGCCGGTGTAAGCTGGTTCCCCGGAGTGTTTTGCGAGGAAGAAAATGCCTTCTAAATCGCGCTGTTTTGAATTTCCAGACATCGAGGTGGTGATGGTGGAATTCGGCATTTTGACGCGATGTCCGATGATGAAATTCTAGCGGCGGGATTAGTCCTAACAATTCCTCAAATTATTCCTAGTGTATGATGCGGTAGAAGATCCAGAACAAAGAAGGTGATCAGAAAAAGATAATTCCATCACATATTTCTTTCTTAGGTATTTATTACGGCAGACCCATGTTTTTTGATTTTATTCTCGATGATTCAAAGGAAGACACCAAACCAAACTCAATAAAGCAAGCCGACTTTACTCCATTAACGCCAGAAATGCAGATTCGATCCTGACCCTCTTGGGCTATTGTCGTACCCATTCCTAGCGCCCCTATGAGCTTATTTAGAGAGCAACAAGAGTATTAGTAAAGACTTGAAAAAGCATTGCTAATAATCTTTAAAAAAGTACCTTATCTATGAAAGATTAACAACACATTCTCTTAAGAACGTTTCACTTAGTGTTCAAAATTCAGAATTGACTTCTAAAGTAGGGAACATATAATACATCACCTGCGGCCACGCCCATTTCATGTCGATCCTCCTAAATGTACCTTTGGGTGATAATCCAATTTCGTCAAACCATACTGCGTTAAGGTTAACGCTGTACCCAACTGGTGAGCACAAAATGAATGCTACTTTGTTTTTTAAAGAATATTAGCAATGCTTTTTCAAGGCATTACTAATATTTCTATTGCCCTTCCAAATAAGCTCGAAGCTTGCACTAGGAGTGGACACGACAATAGCCCAAGGGAGTCAGGATAGAACCCTCGACTCTCGCGTTAACGGAGCGAAGTCGGCACTTTTACCGTTAAGTTATTGAGGCTTCAAAGCACCTGCTTTGAAGCATAATATGAGGACCTTTGTAAATAATTGACTGTAAGAACTGTTTTATTATGATTAAATTCATATTTGAGTGTATTTATGAAGGATTATGGGCGAAAAAACAAACGATACACTTCGTAAGAAAGGATGTATTCCTTGAAAGAGACTTAGCACAATACATATTATAGTATTAGTTATTACAGTAGCGGAACAAGGAATAGTGAATATAGACATAGACAGGCACCCCATAGACGATAATAAGTGTATGTTAAATGTTCTAAGTAAAACGTTAATGGCATATAGATATTAGACTTTTAAGTAACACGTTACTAAAATGAATTAATTTTTAGGAAAAAAAATAACGACTCCAAAACTAAAAAGGAAAAAATTAATATGTTCTACAAACGAAGTCAGTGGCGATGTTTTAGTTAAGACCGACTTCTGTTGTATAAAATAAAATAAATAAATTTATTTTTTGGTTTTTATTTTTGAAATCGGATTTTTTTTGATTAAACTATTAATAAGTAATTTATTTTTACCGAAAACTACCGTCGTACATAATTAATGTATCCATGTTAGAAAATGTTTGAAAACCTTTTATAACAGCAGTGTGGTAACACCATTAATAGCTACCACCTCTTATTATAGTAACACTAGCGGCCCGCTCCGGCTTCGCACGGATATAAAATATATAGCCTATGTCATTCACTGAAAAAATGATTAAAATCGATCTGGTAGTTTTGATTTATTCATTACTGCCCGTGGACCGCACGCGTTAAATGTAATTATTTACGACATCACATTTGAAACCTCAATTTTTTTTTTCTAAACTAATTTTATACATATAAACCTTCTTCTTCAATCACTCTATCTATTAAAAAAACCGCATCAAAATCCGTTGCGCAGTTTTAAAGATTTAAGCATACATAGGGTCAGAGAAAGCGACTTTGTTTTATACTATGTAGTGATGATACATAAGGGCCAATACATCGATCACGTAAATGTTCCACGTTTGACAGATGAAGCTTGCACAAATGTGTCGACGTGACACATATACCGCACGTATCCATCAAACAAAAGCAGATGGTGGCTGTTTTATCATAGTAATAATTATTTAATTAATATAATTAACCAGCCTTCTGCGAGTGGCTTCGCCCATGTGAATAACGATTTTAATACAAACTCTGAATTGTCATATTTATTTATATCGAATCAATAGCATAAAAATAAGTTTCAAGCATCTAGCTTTAATAATGACGATACTTTTTTTACAACTTTACATCCCCTTTTTCAAACTCCTTACAAGCCTTTTTTCGCATTAAAAGTAGCCTATGTGCTTTCTCAGGCTCTAGACTGTCTGTGTACCAAACTTCATTTAAATCGGTTCAGTAGTTTAGGCGTGAAAGCGCGACAGACAGACAAACAGAGAACATAGTTAATTTCGCATTTATAATATTAAATAAGGTCAAGTAAGGATTATTATGAAATATTATGATATGTATGTTGTATATAAAAGTTATACCAATTCCATACTAATCATAATGACTGAATAAACATGTTATGTACAGTCACGAGCAATGAAATGTATACATTGTCAAATTTTCAAAATTATGTACACGCAATACTTTGCAAAAGAAAGTATACGAGTCTTGCTTCATAAATATGTAACCGTCAATTTATTTCATAATAATGTATACAGTGACATTTTCAATACCAAATCTATAGTAGGTATTAGGTGTACTTTTAAAATATGTATATTCGGGTAAAATTATACTACTTCGAATAAAAGTAATAATAATTTCGCGTATAGCTTTCTAAAGAAGTTTAAATGTAGTCAATTAGCTGCATATTTATATATAATTTGTCATTAATCTGTAGACGTCTACTGTTGAACTTACATAGGTCTGTCCTAAATGATGCCACCACTTGCATCCAGCGGCTCCCACTGGCTCGCTCTATATCATCAGACCACCTAGTAGGAGGCCTGCCGAGAGAGCTATGCTTGGAGTATCTCTACGCCATCAAATCAGAAATAAAGAGATCCGTAGAAGAACCAAATCGACATTGCACTAAGGATTGCCAAGCTGAAGTGACAATATATAAAATAAATATTCTTATCTTTACTGAACTTTTATGATTGATTTTGATGACTTTTTTGGTGTTTGGTGTGGCCCTGAAGGGCTTAGAATCATAATAAGGCTCGGAAGGTGGTATTGAAATCGAGTTCTATTTTTTTCAGATTTTTTCATATAACCCATACCCTACATAAATACCTTAAATAAATGAACCCTAAGTGAACTGGTGTTTCTGAAATTCAAAACCAGTCAAGTGCGTGGTGCACCTTGCACCGTGGAAACTAAACTAAGTTGCGCTGCTTGATGAAGAAGAATCTTTAAGACTTTTAATATAACGACATAAAATCAACCGCAAAAATAAGTTTTCAATTTCATTGTCATTGTAATTATACAAAATAATACGAAAAACATAGTTATGGGAAAATCTATCTTCTACAACATAATTATTGAGAATACTTGTTTTAATGTTCTACAACCTCAAATTTTAAGTTGATATAACATAACTTTGATGATTTTAGACTCTTATTAAAGAAAGTACTGACTTAAGCAAATAAGTCAAAATTACACTTGGGAAGCCTAAGAAAGGGTACCTAACACGTTCGTACGTGTTAATTTTTCTACTGCTCAGTTACATGTATGGACTACTAGCCTCAATTTTTTTATATATTAATAAGGCTCAAGATCTATTTAGATATGTGGTAGAATCTGACTTTCCACAAAAAAGTGATATGCTTTTTATATCGAAGAATTTGATTATATCAAATCATATTAACATGAAATTAAGTAAGTAGATGTATTCTATGAACCGATACACAATTTTGCAGTAGAAAAATATTTGATTTGATATAATTAATATTATATTTGATATAATCAAATATTTTTCTGCTGGAAAATTATGTAGCGGTTCATAGAATACACCTACTTTTTTTTTATGTTACAAGTTGTCAATCAAGCATACAGCCCACCTGATGGTTAGCTGTTGCCGTAGCCTATGAGCGCTTGCAGCACCATTAGTAGGTGCCACTCACGCGTTGCCAACCTCGAGATATTGGTTCTTAAATCTCGTCCGCCCAGTAATTTCACTAGCGTACAGTGCCCTTCAAACCGGAACACAGTAATGCCTAAGCACTACTATTTGGCGGCAGAATATTTGACACTGCGGTGGTACCTACCTAGCCGGCCTCTTGCAACAAACTTACTTAATTTCATATAAATAGAGCCAATCATTTCCAATTAAAATGACTGTGACATAAATGGAGTGGAGTGGAGTCACATAAGTGGAGTGTGGAGATAAAATATAAATTAAGTATAAGAGTACGTAACCCTTATAATTTTTTTATTTGGCTATGGAACCCTAAAATACGAAATGAGCAATGAAATTTATAATTTGACAGTTTTTTTATTCATTCACAATACATCGCAAAATAAAGTATACGAGCTTTGTTTCAAAATAATGTATCCATCTAATAATATTAGAAGAAATTATGTATATAGTATGTCAAAATATTTTTTTTGGCATTGAAAAAGGTTTTTCTTTTTGAAAAAAACTAATCATGACGGTATTATAAATTTAAAATTATTCGATATTTCAATTATGTATTGCATTTTATGTGTGCGTGATATGTCAATTTATCACTGTGTGCATGTGTCAATTTATTATTTATAATGCTTACAATAGTTTTAATCAAAGTACAAATGCCATTGACATTTAGTCACTTATACAATTGATAGTCTTGAACGGGTTTAAAAAATACAATTATTGACGTTTAGGGAATAAAAAAATAAGTTGCCAAACCTATATATATGTCTATTTCTTTTACTCCTATTAGTGATTCGAAGCAACAGACTAAGATAGCAATATCTCCTATGAAATATGGTTACAAGAGCGGCAACAGGGTATGGTTCCGTCCATGGGGTTCTTAGTCAAAGCGTAAGATGCATACTGTGACATATAATTGTCAAAGGAATTTATCCTTTATTCAATAGGAACATGATCGGTTTCGTTAATTATCAAAGACTGTATGACTTAATAAAATAGAATTAAAGATTAATTTCCTTTGAAACCCGAAACTAGCGCAGTATCTATCTAGCGTAAAAAATACACGCATACGCTGTAGTAAAATGTAAACAACTAATACTAAAAAAAATTAAAATGTGTCTCAGGGCACGCGGTATGAACAAGTTGCGCATATTTGTAAATTTATGTAACGCATTATAATAACGTTTCATTTTTTCTTGCATTCCCTCCTACGTCTGTCGCCTAACCTACAGCCGGATAAAGAGGAGGGCAACCGCGGCGAAAGCTCCGAGGCCTCCACAAAAGAGGCTTCGGAAAAAAAAATTCCGACTTGTGAACACTAGGCCACATATTTTCCTTTGATTTTTTTACCTCCCTAAATTTAATTTTCTGGGCTTACCTACCTAAACCTAAGCCACGATAAGGAATTTCGTTCCAAAAATACTAAAACGCATTTGCTTATAAAATTTAAGCGTTTACACATAATTTATCCAGGATCCCATCATCAGATCTTGACCGTATAGGTTATCCAATAAAACAGGCAGGTTGGGAAAATATGTTGTTAAAACTATCATTCAAATACAAAAATGTTATTTTTAAAAGAGCAGTAAATGCATAATAAATTTTTATCAAAATATATTTATATAATTTTAAAGAAAATATGCTTATAACTTAGATTTTATTCAAAATGTCAATGTATATTTATCGAAATCGGTCCACACGTTCAGTTCAGTAACAGACCAAGTGTCTGATTGTTCCAACAATTATGGTTTATATATTAAGTTGAAGGTGTGTGATACGAGCAAAAACTAGAAATAATAAAACCTAGAATTTTATTTCCACGACACCTACTGGGTCTTATTGTGATTCTAAGCTATCCAGGGATACCAAATACCCAAAAACAAAAAAAAGCATCAGAATCAATTAGAGAAAGTCAATGATATATACATAATAATAAAAGATATTTAAAAAAAAAATTAATATACTGCTTTAGGTAAAAATGTCACTGTATACATTATTATGAAATAAATTGATGGTTACATATTTATGGAGCAAACCTCGTATACTTTCTTTTGGAAAGTATAGCGTGTACATAATTTTGAAAAATTGACAATGTATACATTTCATTGACTGTACTTAGTAAATGGAATAAGACCTTTAAACAAGCAATTCTTGTAATCTAATCTCGGAAACAGCTGAAACAATTTTCATGAAATTTAGTATATAGAGGGTTTCAGGGGGATCTATCTAGAATTCATTTTTAGAAAATGTCGTTTTATCCGTGAAAACCAGAGTGTCCAGATGTATCCAGTCCAATTATTTTTCCCTTTTTTTTAAGTAATTTAAAACACGATTTACCAAATAAAAATAACGAGAAAAGCTCGGTCATCCAGGTATCTAAGTAACTTACTGACACACAAAAACATTCCAGCTAGTTATGAAATCGTTTATTTCACGCTAATATTATTACGCAATGTTTAAAGTTGGAAAAGTTTATAACTCAAAGTTATACAGTTAGTTTGAATCTAGTATGTACCGCAGATGGTCTTTCCTCTGCCAGTTTTCATTTGTTCTGCGTTTAAGACTAGCTCGCCAAAATCTGTTTCGCGTATTTTCATTTCATTCTAGTTTAAATATTTTCATTGTTTTTTTTATATTCTGACGTTATGACGCAGCGGTAGCAAACATTTGCCTTAAGCGCCACAGCTCTCAGGAATGACAAGGACAAACACACCCAGATCGGAAAACATGCCTGTATGATCAATACAAACATTTGCACCGATCGGGAATCGAACCCGCGACCGTGTAGCGTTCAAGGCAGGTTCGCTACCCCTGCACCACAATGTCGTCAAATTGTACCAAATCAAAAATCAAATTGTGTCAAAATGTACGTGTGTAATTGTATTGACCATACAGACATGTGTTCCAGTCTGGGTGTGTTTGTCCAGGCCCTTGTGTATGTATCCGGACCCCGACACAGGATATATCTATCCTATATAATAATATAAATCAATTTATATTATTCTACTGATTACACATTGTATCCTTTTTGTGGGAAATGCACATCCGTACACCACTACTACCAACTAAAGCCCGACAAAAGACCTGTGCCATATTGGGACTCAAGGGGTTCGCTAGCTTAAACAACCTTGACACCAAGACGTAATCGTGAATTCACCGAGATTTCTCAAACGAGTTGTCTGACTTCTTTCCTTTAACTGCCCTCACTTCACCTCAAAGGAATCTTTATTTTAACCAATATTCCTAAACTATTAATGAAAATTCAATAATAATATCAAACTATTTAAGAATTATCAAGTAAGCATCTTGAGAATCAACCTCAATTATATATAATTAGTTTAGAACTTATGCGGTCATATGTCAAGGGACACTCATTAGGACTGAATTTGTAGTCTCGAGTTAACGAGACCAATAGGGAGATATCGTTAGCGGCCCGTAGGGATCAGTTGCATAGGAAAGCGACCCTACGCTACTTTAACTTGATTAACTATAAGCCGATAAAAAATTAAACAAATAAATAATAATTTTCGTTAAAATATTCTTTTTTTATATGTAAGAGGGGCCGAACGGGCAGGAGGCTAACCGATGTTAATCGATCACCGCCGCCCATGAACATCTGCAACATCGGAGGGCATGCAGGTGCGTTGCTGACCTCTAAGGAATAGACTCTTCTCTTCAAGTTTCACAGGTCGTATCGGTTCGGAAAGATCATCGGCGGAAGTTCCACAAAAAGGTTGTGTGAAGAAGAAAATGTCTTCTAAATCGTGCTGTTGTGGATTTCCAGACATCAACGTGATAAGGGTGGAATTTCGAGTTTTGTCGCGATGTCTGATTGTGAAATTCCCATCATTCCATCCCATCGGGATCTATCAAATTTACAAAAAAATAAGCAGTCAAATTGAATGCCGATAGAAGTGAAAACTTGTTTTATTAAATTTCGTTGCGTTTCGCTTTGCTTCACTTTGTTATGCTTCGCTTCGCTTCGCTTCGCTCCGCTCCACTCACTCTATATAAAATATTTCTCATTACTATGAACCTCAATTAACCCAATCAAACCAGTCATTTCATTAATAGCCATCCGACTTCGTGTAGTTTTCAATCACTACACACAATTATCTCAAACCAATCAACTCAAAATAATTTGTTAAAATTACTAAAGCAGTTACAGTACATTAAAAAAGGTGTGAATTTAAAACACGCTACTATTTTTTCCAGTCACTTTATTACCAGCACTTAGTAATTACACTTTTATTGCTGAAATAACTCTTGTTAATCACTTAAACGATTTTCCCTTATTCGATTCGTTTATAGGACGTACATTTGTGGTATTACATAGACTTATATATAATATGGACTGGCCCATTCAACAGACAAAATGTCACCGACTCCTTGGTTGGGATTTAACACCAAAGAACGACGAACCAACGAAAATAACTTAGTCAATTTAATCAATGTTTATAACATTCAGAACTTAGTTAATGTCTAGTATACGATACAAATCTTAGGTACACTCTAAAGTTAAGCGGAAAAAAAAGCAGGGTCCTCTTATACCCTTATCCTAATTTGACAGGTCGATGGCTCCTACGTAAAATATCGTATGTCCAAAATTATGATTTTTATAATTTGATTGATTCGTAATTAATGTATTGTTTATTATTTAATCCCAGTGACAGAAATTTCAAAATGTTGAAAATTTAAAAGTTTTTTCCCGTTTAAAGGAGTATGTTATTTTTGTGCGCGCCGTAAGTAAGCGTATTTACTCTAGCAATATTTTACGGCGGAGGGTTGCGCGGGAGCAACGAGGAGCGGCGAATCTTAACTATCACTTACCGGACGGTACGTGGGAAATGCGCCAGTTCTCTCGGCACTTATTCGTTTTGCATTTACGTAATTTAAATTTTAGTGTAAGATTTAATAATGAGTAAAAATAACTCATGTTCGTAATTGAGACGGAGCTCAAGAGCTCAAAGACTCTGTTATATTGCTTGTGAGGTCGTACAAAAAGACAATAATACTTTGAATGATCATTCACAAGATGGACAGCAGTGTAATGCACTTATTAATAGCAGAGTAAGCAACAGAGCATTAGGTAAGTTACTAAATACACATATAAGTTTTAAATATGTATCGTTGTTGTTAACTATGTTTGAGTTTTTTACTAAGCAACTTAAAAATATCCTATGTAACAAATACAATATAGTACGTTGCTTTTTGGTCATCAAATTATATCGTATGTAATAGTTACAGTTTTGTACGCTGCCCATCGAAGCAATTATTTTATCGTATGAACTACGTACGAGTATATACGTCGTTTTTTAAAATGTGACTTTTATAGTATGTGTTACTTACGGTCATTTACATTGCGGAATGGTATATGGTAACTTTAACTTACAATTACTTACGTGGTAATTGCTTAAAAAAAGTAATATCTTATGTTCCGTTTTCTTCAATTTTAAAGTCTCCATTAGCAACTGAAAAATGGAAATGGAAAAAGAAACACTTTCTCAAGATGCTCGAAGAAGATTTTTCAGAAACACTACCAATCCTACCAAATAATCACTCTGGCAGGTATACATTTATTACAAATACTTTGTGTTAACTTTCTAGTATGACTGACTGGTGTATAATTTCATAAACATATATTATATATATGTATATTTTTTTATCAGATGGAGATTTTATAAAATATAGAAGTTCACCTTCAAACTTTGAGGAAGATGAAGTTCATACCTTGCAAGTTCATTTACAGCTTATGCCATATTTAAAAAATACACTTGAAGCTAATGGGTCCACCCATTCCTTGGATTTTAATAGTTCTATACTAATTAGCATGTCACCTACAGTAAACACTAGCACTCCTCATTTAGAATTTGATAACGATGATGCAGAAAATATATTTCAGAATCATTCTATTAAGAAAAATAATCCGGGAAGCATACAAACACCTCATCCGTTGTCACCAACTTGTCGTATTAACCGTTTGGACATAGATTGTGTAAATGTTTTTCTTTATTACTATGTAGGTAATTACTACCTTTATATGTTAACCACTTTCACAACTGTCCAATTTTTCGGGTTATTCCATACCTCAGGCAAATACATTATTATCTTGCAATTGGGACAACAGGTGTTCCAATAACTGGACGGCAAAAAGCAAGAAAGGATAAAGGTAATGTTAGAAGAAGGCACGAGCATTAGTGGATTGACACAAAAAGAAAAACTTTGAGAAACCTCGGTAAATAATACATAAGTCGAAAAAGTGTGACGAAGCCAAAGAAAAGTTTTTGGAATTTAGAAGATAACCGCAAAGAGTGGACTTATGTGTCTAACGTAGTGACTAAAAATCCCAAAAAGAGAGTTTTCGTTGACGTAGAATCTCGAAGCAAGCACACAATCAAGTACAAACTGCCACTACCAGCCCCCAAAGGAAATTCTCAGTTAAACTATACTGATATATGTAAAAAGCAGTTTTTGCAACATTAACAGTTAGTGAGCAATTTGTTTACTGTTATAGTGAAAACTGATTTGTGACAATTGGCAAGCGCGGTAAGCATACAAACCACCATCGTAAGCTCACAGAAGATGTCATGAAAAGCGTATGCGACCACATTAGGTACTTACAACCAGTAGAATCCCATAACGTAAGTAAAGATTCTTCAAAATTGTATTTAGATAGTACCCTGAACTTTCACAAACTATTCGCCATGTACAATGAATGGTTTGATCCAAACATTTATTACGAAAAGGTGTAAACATAGCGCCATTACAGAAAATACACATTTTTAGAAAAGGGACACACTCAACAAGAATGCGACAGCGTTCATGCACTGGTAGAAAGGTGTGCAAAAAATAAACTTATATACACTCCTTTTAAATGGCTTGCATTAGTGCGGTGGGCAAAACAAGACGTCTTAAATCAAATGTTATAAGTATAAACGCTTATCATAAGCTCGAATAAAGTATTTGTTTAGGTATTTGTTACAAATTTAATTTTGATTCACCAAAGTAATTTTATAAGCCTCATTATTATTACCAGGCAATCGTAACCGTTAGATGATTAAATCTTGACAATCTATTGATTTTAATTTCTTGACCGTAGAAGATTAATTCTTGATTTGACTTACAGTCATGAGATCACTAGGAGGGGCAGACCGAGACAGATCGCGTTCTGTCTCGGGGTGTGTGCTTCACCTCGAGCCATGATAACCTTATAAATTTAGAAGACATTTTCTTCCTCGCACAACAACTTTGTGGAACCAACTTCCCCCAGCGATTTTTCCGAACCAATACGACCTGGGAACCTTCAAGAAAAGAGCCTACTCCTTCCCTATAGGTCGGCAACGCACCTGAATACCCTCAGGTGTTGCGGATGTTCATGGGCGGCGGTGATCACTTTACATCAGGTTACCTCGTGCCCATTTGCTCCTTCTTACATTAAAAAAAAAACCATTTGCCTTGAACTCTGATGCCACTAAGCATCTCCAGGACGTCTGGACATTGTCTGAGACGAATACTTTTTCTCCTCTTCCAATTGGCCAGTTAACCCATACACTATGTCTCGTCGTTTCCATCATTTACACGAAGCATGATTCCACCCAGGACGATAAGGAACCGTCAGGCTGACAGACAGCCTTGTCTTACACCTGCGAGAACTTGTCTTGTCTTTGTGATGTCTTTAGAGATTTAGTGTGCGACTTTGCAATCGTAGGAGAACAGAAGACTGACTAAGTTTTATTGTTGTTTTAATTGTGTTGATTTTTACTGTGACAAGGATTAGTACATTATTGTCAAGCCCTAAGATTTTATTTCTTTACATTGTCTATTTTGCAAAAGTGTGCGTCCAAATAAAAGATTTTAGTCAAATGATTTAAATTCAGTCTTGTTTCATTCATTTTTTTAAATATTTTTCTGAGTGAATCAGCACATGCGATACTATTTTATTCGTCATGGACAAAGTAAAATATGGTATGTCCACCATACGTTATTATTATTCCAAATTAGTGTCAGTGTAAAACATCGTAAGCAAAACATACGATATTTTCTGCTTACTGAATCGAAGCGTAAATAATCGTAACTTATACTTAAGATATTTGTATACTCCGGACTTCCATCGTAAGGAAGCGTAATAACAATATCACTAAAACTATTAATAATTAAACCTTTGTTTTCATACCTTTCCATAAAATAAGGCATTTTCTATGTTTGGTATGAATTTCAAATATGTAGCTTTGAATTTAAAGAACAAGCGTAGGTAAACACCTTTAATTAGCTCTCCTGTAAAGTATGCATTTTGGACATACGATATTTAACGTAGGAGCCATCGAGGTTACTAGTACTACAAAGAGCGATTGCCATCTGACCTCCGCAACGCTAAGGGCGAACGACTAACTCATTGGAAAATAAAAATAACGGGCTCTCCGAGGCACGGTGGAAAGACCCACAAAGACAAATGCCCAGAGCGAAACAGATAACAAACTACCAACACTTAACAACGACTGTCCGCCAATGTTTTTTTAATATTCTCCATATTTTTCCACGCAAACATCTTCAAATATTATATGAGGGCAACCATTGCCTCTGTAAATAAAACTTCCATCATCCACTTATACGGTTTTGGGGTAACTTTTAATTGCATTTGCCGGTCAAAGAGTACTCGAATCCCCCGAGCACATGGCATCACGCTTCGTATCTCCTTCAAGTATTCACTCAAATCCGCCTTACATTTAAACTAAATATTATACTTCAATATTACGTTTACGATATTTCAGTTTGCTTATTCCTTCAGACTGCTGCTTCATAACACAACGGTTACACAACGGTTTTTTATGCCAGATTCGATAAGATATATGGACGCAAATAAGCAATACCATGTCAACCCACACGAATGTAATTTCGAGAAAAACGCCTTTGAAAATTTTGAACAACTTGCTTTATATGAATTTTTTATGTATTGGTCTACTTTTTGGCAATTTCAGATTTATATAAGCTTTTTATACTTATTTTCACAAAAAATAAGTATACTAACTGCATATTTCCGTCCGTAGGTGGAAGCCGTCGGTTTCCACCTTTTTATGACATTTCTTTTCCTTCTATTTCAGTCGCTTCAATCCTTTGGATCTAAAAAAAACGCATAAATAAAACTACTGGTGTAGGAAGTACCCATGTAAATCCCATGAACATTTTAATAATAATAATAAACGCTGCACACTCAATGTCCCAATTCGGATAGTAATACCCCGTGTCGGAAGTCCGGAAACATATACAACAACAAGGACAAACGCAACCAAATCGGAACACATGCCTATATGATCAATACAAACATCTGCTCAAAGTAGTAATCCACCCCACTATCTGTGATTTAATAGAAGAAAATGAATCTATAAGTTGTTCTAATACTGCTAAATCAGAAAGTATGGTACCCAAAGTTTCAAAGGTACTTTCGGCAGATAATGGCATTTACGTGAGAACTAAGTCTCATAAAAAGACAAGCGAAACGAAGACACTCAACCCTTAGTAAATTAATCCAATACAAAAGCGATTATCCGAACTTCTTAAGGTCGTTCTTTCCTACCAGTAATAAATACACCCTAAATGTTGGGCAGAAAGTGGCCTTACCAAAATTTAAAAAATCCTAATTGCTATGATAAAAACCTAGAAGCGCTTTAAAATAGGAAAATGAATATCTACCTTACCTTTTTATTTCTTCTGGTTAGCAAAACATCTAAATAAATGATCGTGATAAACTCCTGCTCACCAGCCGCATTTCATGGTCAGCGTATAACCAGATGCATCTTGCGGGTGGCAGGGCAAATGCAGCTAGTACAGTTTTCCTTTTGGAACGATGTTAGCCGCGTGACTAAGATGGGAAGCATGCAACACCATATGTTTGTAGGTGTCACTCATGCATTGCCAATTTCGAGATATTGTTCTTAAATCTCATTTGCCTAGTAATTTCACTAGCTTCAATGTTCTTCAAACTGAAAAACAGCGTACTGACACTGCGGTGGTACCTACCTAGCCGGCCTCTTGCATTAACAACAATTGCAAAGGCTTACCAACACTAAAGTCTCTACTTCCACTTACCGTCGTACAGTAGGTAGAGTAGAACTCTCTATCTCCCGCGATATATAAATAAAAGACCTGCTTTGAATAATATAAATAATTAATTAAACGCTACACACACAACGGCCACGATTAGGATACTTATATCCTGTGTCGGAGATCCGGAAACATACACAACGACAAGAACAAACACACCCAGACCTGAAAACATGCCTGTATAGTCCATACAAACTTCTGATCCGAGTGGGAATTGAGCCGCGCTGCGCCACAACGTCGTCAAATTATAACGCTTATAAACGATATAAATGTAGGGATCTGAATTCTGAAATAAAGACGTCTGATAAACTATTATTATAAGTCTGTCTGGACCCAATATTAAGATACCCATCAAAGCATTTCACGTTAATATAAAATGAAGTGCACTAAAATTTAGTTTGTCTGGAAGAAAATCAATTATATTTTTTGCTTTAAATTTTACACACTAATCAATTTTCCAATTAACTATCTCGTCGATTTTCATTATGGAGTTGATGAGAAAAATAATTTGAAATATCTCCTGTAATTTTTATTTTCAAAAATGCAGTAGTCACTTCATCTCATAAAAAATCTTTATTCGCTTTTTATATTATACGACTAACTGTGCCCGCAACTCCACTCCTGTGTTCTTGAGAATTATTGTGTAGGTTCTTTACTGCGTGGAACTACGGATAGATTTAGCTATCTGTGAAATAAAGTTAAAGTTACTTACTATAACAAAAGCTATCATCATCCAGTCAAAGTTCTATTAAACCGGAAACCGATCCAGCAAGTTTCGGAGACGATCCGGAACAAACAGAAAGACAGACAAAAATTAAAAAAATCGATGTTTGTTATAATTAGCCTGTATAATTCAATATAATTTGTTATTTATAGACATAATATATAGATTTTTTTTATTCATAAAATATGAACTTTTTTTTCAAGATTTGTATCCTGGGGCACGGCAGTGCTCCCACCAAGTCAAGCAAAAAAGCGGCATGCCAAACAATCCTTTTCTCGAAGCACTACAGGCCCTTTCTGACCCCTTATAACTTCATTGTGGATAAAACTAAAAGCCTGAATTTTCAGTAACCAACTAGGCATTGTAAGTACGTGGTAAAGGAAAATAATGAATACATTCAGTCTTAAGTTTAATACTTTAGTGTCGTACAGCCACCAAGTTTCGATCATAGTTATACATGAGATCTCATAACTTTTTGTAGTAGAAAAATGCGTTGCGAGACTTTGATATTTTTTATTTTTTTGATGGTATTACATTTTATTGCCATTATGTCTCTGCTGATCACCATTTTAATTGGTAATTAACATTTTGAAGACTATCGATATAAAAGTTAATCTAAGAATTTAAAGGTTGTAAAATAATCTAAGATCATATTATCATGACAAGAAAGTAATATAATAATATGGAGATGAAAAAAGCAGAGAATCTGATTAAATTTGAACAAAACTGCGATAAAAGATAAACCGTTTTTTATCAGATAAATTGAGAACTCAATAATTTACCATCATATTTCATGACTACAACTCGAATAAGACATCTCTTCAGACTTAAATAGTCTACTGGAGTTATCTAGATCAACCATTCAATAGACAAGATGAAAATGAAAATAGCGAAATTACTTCAAAAGCTGATGCTTAATGATAATATTATTTCATTAAAGCAAAATTAATTTACATTGAACTTTGACTAAATTAATGTGTATACATACTGTTTGTATCAGTCCCGTTGTGGCGTGTTGGTAGCGAGCCTGCCTTTGTTGTCATCGCGCGGATTGTATTCCCGCAAGGGGCGGACATTTGTATTTATCTTACGAGTAAAGCTTATCTATGAGTATTTTGGTCTGGGCGTTTGTCCTTGTAGGTCTCCCTACCGGAGAGTTAAGCACGTTAAGCTGTCGGTCCCGGTTGATATTATAACATCTGATAATAATCCAGCTCTTGATTGAAAATTGCTCTTATCCAATGGGTTATTGCCGCCCTTTTGATTGCCGAGGTCAGATGGCAATCGCTCTGTGTAAAACTAGAAACCTGTCAAATCCGGACACAAGTAATAAGCAGACCTTGGGAAAATACTCCTATGATACTGGGAATAATACTAGGATGAAGAAGACTGTATCCTTATCACTTGCAGTATATTTTATCCTGAACAAACCAACCATGTCTATGTTTGAAACGTTTTAAACCTTTTTAAAGTTACTGGTGGTATTATTGCAAGAAGCCGGCTAGGCAGTTATGCTATCGAAAAGCTGTTACTGTGTTTCATTTTGAAGGACACTGTAGCCAGTGAAATTACTAAGCAAAGTTGATTTAAAAACTAATATCTCGATGTTGGCAATGTGTGAGTGACACCTAAAAATGTATTGTGGTGCAAGCGCTCATAGGCTAAGACAATTGCTTACCAACAGATAGGTCGTAAGCCTGCTTGCCAACTTAGTCATAAAAAAATTAATATTCGGATCCAAACTCTCATAACAAAATTGCTATTCTCAACATACATACATTTTCAACATCATAATGGCTACGGCGATATTTCCGAACGGTCATAAATCATTGTCAATCGAGCTCAGTTGCAGCGGCTGTCCATCTTTGTCAACCCTTTTTTCTCGAGGTAACTTAATTATTACAGTTGAAAGAAAACGTACTATTTTACAAAATAAAAAGAACTGGAGCGCAGTTCTTTTTACTTATTACATTAATCTTGGTTTGTATTTACTCCTTGTATCGCTATATCTTTATATTACGTTAAAAGCTTTTATATGTGTTAAAATTGTTTTGATTCCAAATGTAAAAGATGTATTCCCTGGTGACACTGACCTTATTTATTGAGGTGGCCAATTATAAGAAACTGTCCTCGAATTCTATGGACGCTTGCAACCTCTGGAGCGTAAACTTGTAGTTCCATAAGTAAGACGTAGGTATGTCTGCCAAAGGTCTTTTGCTGGTTGTAGGGAGTAAATGCCCGCCCAGTTAGCTATAGTTTATATTGATGAAAAATTTGTGAAGAGACTGTTTCTCGAACCGCTTTCCGAGGTAAGACAGCAGTTACATCTTGCGATTAGGTAGGCTAGTCTTTTGCAGTTTGCCTTCTGTGATGGTATTAGCCGCCTTCGCGTTTGGACTCTATTTTAACTTAAGATCTAGTGGAGTAGAGACATCTGAAGGGGCGAAAAAAACACTACTATTTTAAGTCCTATACCATGAAAAGGCAATACTCGGTAGACCTATTCTTTTCTAATAATTGTGCTCTTTTCTTTACGAAACACAAAGATGTACTATTATTAAAAAGATGCGTAGATCTGCGTAGATGTGATAGCTTCATATGCATTTAGATTAACTTACTTTAGATTTATTTAAAGACCTATTATTTTGAATTAAAACAGACATTTAAAGTTTATTATTTATATATTATCTAATAATTAAATTTACACAATCCTAGAGTTACTGGTTCGCCTTTTAGGGTTGTGGAGGTCAGATGGCAATTGCTCTGTGTAACAACTAGTAGCCTTTCAAATCAGGCTAAGAGTATAAAAGACCCTGGGTAAATACCGGTGATATAAGCATATTATTCATTATGAAAAAATATAGAATTAAAACTTGGTTTTAAAAATTTCTTAAGGGTAACATTAAAAACGTAGGGAATATTTTGTGAGATAGGTATATATTAGAAAAGGGCAAAGAATTACTTTAAAGGCGGGCGTGATCCACGCGTCGCAGCTGTCTGCGGCTTCTCAGCATTATTCAAATGTATGCAGTCCGCACGATACCCTATCTAATCCAACCTGTAAAAGTCGAGCGAAATTCAATATTCCCCAAAACAATATCGTAACACCTGTGTGGCTGATTTCCATTCCATCCCTAGCCCGATTCCAGTATAAATTTTCAATTTAGACACCTTACAACGGACCGGCGGTCCATTACACGAACTACCATACAAATTGTTACTAGAAATGCTTACAGCTTTTTTTTTTTTTTTTATAAGTTGGCAAACAAGCATACGGCCCACCTGATGGTAAGTGGCTGCCGCAGCCTATGAGCGCTTGCAGCACCATTAGTAGGTGCCACTCGCGCATTGCCAACCTCGAGATATTAGTTCTTAAATCTCGTTCGCCCAGTAATTTCACTAGCGTACAATGCCCTTCAAACCGGAACACCTAGTACCTAAGCACTACTATTTTTTATAAACTTAAAAGTTTAATTCACCCTTTTTAAATGCCTTCAAAACTTAATTAAAAAGTTTTCTTTACTTCCGGCGACCGCTCTGAGTGTCGACGGTCGTGGGTACGATTCCATTCGGAATAGATGTAATCCATTATAAATATTTGTTTCGGCCTGGGGTTTTGTCGTTATCTTACCTCGGACAGCACGTTAAGCTGTCGGACCCAGTTATTATCGTAACATCTGATAATAATCGTTAACTCTTGATAGGTTATTTGCTCTTATCCAATAAGTTATTGGTACGCTCTTTGGGTAGCGGAGGTCAGATGGCAATCGCTGTGTAAAAACTATTAATCAACTTAAAAAAGAATGAGATCTTCAATTTATATACACAAGTATCTGTCCGTGACTGCGTCTGCGATGTTATAGCTTCAAGGTAAAATTAATCATTTGTTGGTAAATAATCACTACATAGTATAAAAACAAAGTCGCTTTCTCTATCCCTATATCCATATGTATGCTTAAATCTTTAAAACTACGCAACGGATTTTGATGCGGTTTTTTTTATATATATAGAGTGATTGAAGAAGAAGGTTTATATGTATAATAACATGCATTAAATAGTGGAGAAATACTGTTATTTTTGAGGTTTCTCATGTGATGTCGTAAATAATTACATTTAACGCTTGCGGGCCGCGGGCAGTAATGAATAAATCAAAACTACTGTATCGATTTTAATCATTTTTTCAGTGAATGACATAGGCTATATAATTTTATACCCTTGCGAAGCCGGAGCGGGCCGCTAGTGTTACTATAAATAAAGTTAGCATGGAGTTTCGTTTCGATGCGTTTGTGCGAATTTGCAAAGGAGCACCAGCAAATGTCTGGACATTTTGTTTTGTTAGTCAATGGGTATAAGTAATTGTCCATTCGACTCTCTATTCTTTTAAGGTACTTTGTAACAGAAGCTTTTATTAGCAGCCTCCAGACGACGATAACACTTTTAATTATAAATTCTCAGCGAATATACTGAACATTAAAGGATATCGTTAAACCAAACGATTTATACATTAACCTTTTAAGGGTTAAACATGTGAAACTTTATTATAAAATGCTTAAATATTGTAACCTTTTTCTAATTTATTTCGGAGATAACATAACCTTATCTATAGCTTTATAATTAATTTCTTACATTTTGTTTGAACTACTTTTATTGTTATTATTATGTATATTGTAATATTTAGTATATGTATAAAATAAATAAACGCAACAGACTCAAGGGCACACACTCAAATAATTAATGGGGCCAGTAGGATAGTTATATCCTGTCAGAGGTCCAGAAACATACACACAGACATTTACAAACATACCCAGATCGGAACACATGCCTGTATCGTCAGTACAAACATCTGCTCGTCGACGTGACGATGACGTCACTGAGCGAGGCTCTGTTTGGTGGCATTTACACTACGTGAACTATTTTATGTCATTTTGTTTTATATTAGGATTCCGTAGCCATATGGCACAAACGGAACCCTTATAGTTTCGTCATGTCCATCTGTCCACCCACCGTCTGTCCGTCTGTCCGTCCGTCCGTATGTCACAGTCATTTTACTCAGAGACTGTTGGCTATATCTATACGAAATTTACTAAATATGTGTATTCTAAAAACCACACAACGATTCTGTAGTAAAATCTTAAAATATATAAAAGTTACGGGTAGCCATCTATACATGGAACTGAGAATTGAAAAATAAAAATTCAACATAATATGGCAACGTGTAATATAGGTTTAGGGGAGGGAAGTTAGGGTAAGGTCTTGGTGGGAATTGCTGTTGGTGAGAGCAGCATTACCCTAAAAAGTGACAAGGAACCATCTGCTATACTCGTGGCGAAGTACAATCGTAAGCAGAGCCCTAGCCAGTCCGAGCTATCCACGTCCCCGTCGTCCTCCCTGGGACCTACTGCAACCGCGCCGTCGCGCGGCCGCCACCTCGAATTGCAGCTGCCAACGGATGCAGGGCATAAGGCGAATATTCTGCGCCTAATAACAGAATCATCTCACTAGGGAGGAAACCCGAAACAAAACCGAGCATGCCCACAGGCTCTCAGGTGGCAACCCCACCAGTGGGCTAGGGTATAGTGGGCTAATCATTCGCTTACCTAAACCTTTAAATGATTATGGAAACGAAAATAGTGCAAAACCGGACCGATCACACAACGACGACCTTTAGCATGAAAACTCGGACACGAATTGCTTGCTGGAATGTGCGGACACTAACCGAGGATAGCCGACTAGCCCAAGTTAAAGCAGAAATGCTAAGATATAAATTGCATATACTCGGTCTTAGTGAAGTGCGTAGAAACGGATTTGGAGAACTGAGAACGTCCAAGGGCCTTACGTTTCTTTACTCCGGGAAGGAAAATGAAGAGGACGTACGTGAAAACGGCGTGGGAATCCTTCTTTCTGGAACGGCTAAGAAAAGTGTCTTGGACTGGAAGCCCATCTCAGAACGAATCATCACAGCTCGGTTCAACAGCAAAGCCCGCAAGATAACCGTCGTACAGTGCTACGCGCCTACGAATCTGGCATCAGAAGAAGACAAGGACGATTTCTATAGCACACTCAACTGGACCTTGAAGAACATCCGCAAGCAGGACATAGTTATCGTCATGGGAGACCTGAACGCCAAGATAGGCTCCGATAACGACGGCTGTCAAAGACATATGGGCAGACATGGGCTGGGAATCCGGAACGAGAATGGGCAGAGATTCTTGGAGTTCTGTCAGGATAATGACCTCACCATCGGAGGTACTTTATTTATTCACGGGGAACACCATAAACACACATGGAATTCGACATGGCGCTGATATCGACAGTGATCACCACCTAGTTGTGGCCGAAGTGCGGCTCAAAGTAGCTGTTGCTCGTCCGGCTAAGGCGATCACCAATATAGGCAAACTGTTCGAGGTAAACAGGCTACGAGACCCGGATACTGGCAAAGCCTTCAGATTAGAGCTGCGGAATCGCTTCTCCACTCTTGAGACGGACTCTAATTCTGTCGACGCGGAGTGGAATCACATTAAAATGGTCTACGTAGAGACCAGCTCCATTGTTCTTGGACATAAAACACACACACGAGAAGACTGGATGTCACAAAGAACCTGGGACCTCATCGAAGAAAGGCGGGACATCCATCTTCGACTTTTGCTGACCAGTGATGAGAAGGTGCGTCAACAACTAAGGATGCAATATAGGCAGTTACGCAAGAGCATCTACCGCAGTACCCGTTGTGATCGACGAGTATGGGCGGATAGTGTGGCGGATTGCGCCCAACGTGCTGCTGACGCTGGTAATCTGAGGGAGATGTACAAGGCGAAAATCTTGGCCGGGAACCGGAACCAGAGGAAGAAGAAGCCCTTGAAAGACAAAAAAGGCCAGCTTATTGTTTCGCCGGAAGGGCAACTTCGACGCTGGGCAGCCGAAGAGTTACCTGATGACTGGAACAAAGGCCTCCTCATTACCGTCCCCAAGAAGGGAGACCTCAGTGAATGTTCCAATTGGAGAGGTATTACTTTGCTCTCAATTCCGTCTAAGGTGCTCTGCAAAATCATCCTAAACAGAATATCAGAGGCCGTTGAAACTCTTCTCCGAAAAGAGCAGGCTGGCTTTCGTCCCAACAGATCGTGTACGGACCAGATCAACACCCTGCGCATTATCCTCGAACAGGCTTCAGAATGGCAGAGGGAAATTTATATAACCTTCGTGGATTTCGAAAAAGCCTTCGATACGCTGAGGTGGAGTTGCATATGGGACAGATTACGTGAAATTGGGGTCCCTGAGAAAATCACGAATTTGATTGAGGCCATTTACAGGAATTATTCTTGTAGAGTGAAACACGACGGCCTCATCTCGGAGGACATAGCGGTACATGCGGGAGTACGACAGGGGTGTCTTCTGTCACCTCTACTCTTTCTTGTTGTTCTGGATGGCATCATGATCAATACGATCAACAACAAGCGCCGCGGCATAGAATGGGGACTATCTGGTGTCTTGGAAGACCTGGATTATGCCGATGACCTATGCCTGCTGAGTCACACACGCGCCGACATGCAAGCCAAGCTGGACGACCTTCGGTGAGAGGCAAAAAAGATGGGACTGAAAATTAACACCCGATGCCACCCAGGAAATGAGACGCGGAGCGACAAGCTCTTTGCCGTTGCTCATCGAAACAGAGGCTGTGGAGAGGGTCTAGAAATTCACCTACCTCGGTAGTGTAGTGTCCGACACTGGAGGGGCCGAAGAGGATATCGCTTCGAGGATCGCCAAGGCAAGAGCAACCCTCGCACAGCTCCGTCCCGTGTGGCAATCGTGGAAATTGACTAGGAGAGTTAAGCTCAAGATATTCCGGTCCAATGTAAAAACCGTGTTGCTGTACGGATGTGAGACGTGGAAGGTCACAAAGGACATCTCGCATCAACTCCAGGTCGCTATCAACCGTTGTCTTCGCCGTATCCTTGGTGTCTACTGGCCCGAGAAAATCTCCAACAAAGATCTGTGGAAATGCTGCGGTGAGACCCCGATCGACCAGCAGATCAAACGCCGGAAGTGGAACTGGATCGGCCACACGCTCCGATGGGATCCTGATCATATTCCAAGACAAGCTCTTGACTGGAATCCCCAAGGAAAGCGGAAACGTGGTCGCCCTAAGCAGACCTGGCGGCGGACCATCGTCGCAGAGGCGAAGAACATCGGGAAGACCTGGAGTGAAATGAAGCACGAAGCACATGACCGAAAGGGATGGTGACGCACTGTGGACGCCCTCTGCCCCAGCTAGGGGACAAAGGAAAATAAGTCAGGTCTTTCAAAATGATTACGAGGTTTCATTCTGACTTTTCATTTTTCATTAAGTCAATAGTTGTTGAGATATAAGCTCCTAAAGTCATAAAAATTGTGTCCCCTCTAACTTTTGAACTATGGTTGATTTAAAATTCTAGAGGTTGTAGAACATGAAATAAACTTTCACCTAACATTTGGTTTGAAGAAGATAGGTCTACAAATTTAAGAGACATATAAACTTTTCCCAAAACTTTGGTTTTCATATTACTTTTAATAATTACTATGAACTTAATGTAGAATTTAAACGGCTAACACTCACGTTCAATCGGTTTAAGTACCGACTAGTTTCTTTCGGTTCGGTTTAAGTAACGACTTGGAAACCTGTGCTGCTACGTGCGACGCCGAAGAATATCGGAAGTGTTGATGAGTGTGTAGTGGATATTGTGAGTACATTCTGTGCACCCTCAAACTCTAATTGTGACACTAGTGCATCGGTCTCGCCGGCTTCACCACCGTCGCCAGCGCATCCCCCGCCCGCCGCCCTGTCTAGCCGCGCGATACGAGCACAAGCGCGCAGTGCGAGACGGGTTGCGACCGCGAACGTAGCCCACTCACCCTGATGAAGGACCTCCGATGAGTCCGAAACTAGTCGGTACTTAAACCGATTGAACCTGAGTGTTAGCCGTTTAAATTCTATATTAAGTTAATTATGTCTCACGATAGTTTTAATAATTTAATTACTATGAAATTACCAACTTATTTTGCGGTTAAGTTTAAACCCTTTAGCTTCGACTGTGCGTGGTCCACAACGCACTTGACAGATAATTATTGTTCTCTTTCTTTGTTAGCAGTGTAAATTATTATCAAGAAAGTTTATTATTATTATATAATCCTGATTTGACCAGTTAAAATATTATTTATTTCTGTGTTACATTCAGTAAGACCACGGCAAAAATCCGCTCGTTGTGAACGCGATAAGGGAAAACTTTCCACTTCGGCCCGTCTGCGGTCAACCGTTAGAACTTCAAAATATTTCGCTTAAATTCTAGTATTGTATGCTTTTAGTGCTTCTGCGGTTTTTGTTCGAGTTAAATAAGTAAATGTATTTCCCACGAGCGTTGTTCATATTTATGTGTAAGTTATGTTGGACAGTATAGAGTAATCCGGATTCATGGTACTATTTCCGAAAATACGTATGAAATGAGTTTAAAGTTTATTTATTCAACATTCCACCTTAAACATAGGGGTGTTGTAAAATTGTCGTGTCTGTGTTTTTGTGGCATCATACCTGCTAAACGAATGGACCGATTTTGATATTGTTTCATGTTGTCGATTGAAAGCTGTCATAATCGAGATAGTTCCAAGCTACAATATTTTTTTTATTTTAAGAAGGTTGGCATATAAGCATACGGTCCGCCTGATGGTAAGCAGTCGCCACAACCTATGAACGCTCGCGATACTTGAAGGATCACACGTTTGCCAACCGAAGGGATAGGAAGGAATAAGAAGGGAGAAAAGGATGCGAATAGAAGGGGGAAAGGTTAGCCCTCCGGCGCTCTCGCTCATCGCACGAAAGGCAACAACACTCTGTTACTTTACGCTAATTTTTCTTTGACAGGGTAGTACTTCCCCGCTCTCTCTTAAACTTAGTTTTGTATCTTACAAATATGACAAATAAACTAAAGGTTTATATCTAATACCTTAATGTCCTAACATAATAGGTGATTTTGGTTAACGTCTGACCCTAAAACCAAGAATTACTAGGTCATGCGACTTCTTTTTTTTTTTTTTTATGTTAGAAGTTAGCAAACAAGCATACGGCACACCTGATGGTAAGTGGTTGCCGTAGCCTATGAGCGCTTGCAGCACCATTAGGAGGTGCCACTCGCGCGTTGCCAACCTCGAGATATTAGTTCTTAAATCTCGTTCGCCCAGTAATTTCACTAGCGTACAATGCCCTTCAAACTGAACACAGTAGTGCCTAAGCACTACTATTTGGCGGCAGAATATCGGACACTGCGGTGGTACCTACCTAGCCGGCCTCTTGCAACAAAGACCTACCACCAGTGTGACTGATTGCACTGGTGGAATAATCTCTGTTGTGACAGAGGTTATCCCAACAGCGGGCGATGGGGTCGTCACATCCCGACGCCTTTAAACTTCACAATAAATGTAGGATTTCGTCAGCTTACTCGCTAGCTTCGATGCTTATTATTTGTTAAACAACGGTTGATGAATGAGCGCTCTCCGATTAAGACATTTTATCTTCATTAAAAGTGTTTATTTTGTGACTCATTAATCTGGCTGTATTTAATAATATATTAGATCAAATGCTCTAAAAACCTGTCGACAACTGTACCTACTATAATAATTACTGCTAATATTATACACGTGAAAGATCGTGAGAATTGCTGGATATTTGGATGGATGCTTTTGCTTTTCAAGCAAAAAGTACTGAACGGATATTAATGAAATTTGGTACACAGAAACATATAGGATACTTTTTTATGCCGAAAAAATGCTAGTTCCCGAGAATTTTTCGAAAAAGTTCAATCTACTCAGTAGCTTTACAAGCTCTTAGCAAGAATTCTTTCACAAGCTAAATGTTTAGTTGAAGAGAAAATAGGTATATTAGAAACAACTTGTAAAAGCATTGCTAAAATTCTTAAAAATATTAAAGTTAAATAAATGAACGCAACACAATCAACCGCCCCCATTAGCATAATTATATCCTGTGTCAAGGGTCCGGAAACATACACAAGGACAAGAACAAACACACCCAAAAAGGGACACATGCCTGTATGATCAATACATCTCTCCCGAGTGGGAATCGTACCCGCGACCTGTGGCGCTTAAGGCAGATTTGGTACCGCTGCGCCACAACGTCGTTAACGTTGAATAATAAGACAATTCAAATGTTCTTTTAACCCCTTTTGAATCGTTATTTATCTCCTCACATATTCATAAACTTCTTCTTAGTAGCACTATTCCCGGTATTTATCCACGGTCTGCTTATACTCTTATCTTTTTTAATGTACTTTATTACTTTTTGTTTCGTTTTTATTTACAAATGTGTTAGTCAAAATGTTTGTTGGACTACTTTCTGTATTGGCAGCACCTGCCCAAGGCGTGTACTGAAAAGCAGCTTTAAGCTGAGTTCACAGCCTTTTTGAAAGCATACAAAACGCATCTTTAAGATTCATGATTTCTTTGTTTTTGTATTTGTATGTGTGTGAATAAATTTCTATATTATATTATTATTATCCTGATTTGACGGGCTACTAGTTTTTACACGGAGCGATTGCCATCTGACCTCGGCACCAAGCTTAGGGCGAACCAGTATGTCATTTTATGGATAACGATTGAGAGATAACGTTTATTATCAGATGTAATGATAGCAATGGGGACCGCTTAACGTGCTCTCCGAGGCACGATGGGGAGACCCACAAGGACAAACACCACGAGCGAAACAGATATTTATAACAGACATCTGTTAATCGAAACCGCGACCGTCGTGGCTCAAAGCAAGCTACCAGCGGTTCTCACATCTTCAAAATTTACTAACTAAATTCTGTACTATGAAGTTTAGAAATATTAATGAAATAAAAGTATTAACTTTGAAAATATTTTATTTTATAAAGCAGACATCTTTTTTCTTATTATACAGAGAACGCAGTGACATACGAACAATATTATATTCAAAATACATTTCGGCCAGTCATAAATGGACGCAAATAAGCAATACCATGTCAACCCACACGAATGTCATTTAGAGAAAAACGCGTTTGAATATTTTGAACTACTTGCTTTGTCTGATTTTTTTTATGTATTGGTCAAGTTTTTGGCAATTTCAGATATAAGTAAGTTATTTTACTTATTTTCACAAAAAATAAGTATACAAACTGCATATTTCGTATATAATATAGCCCAAAACGTTTAACATAATACATAAATTGCATGGTTAAAAAATGGCTTTTTAGAAGTTTTAAGGCTTAAAACCCTACAAATATTAAAGAAAAATGTTCTTCAGCCATTTACCAACACTTCTGCATATATAACTCAGTTTTTTCAATTTGTGGTTTGACATGATATTGCTTATTTGCGTCCAAATATTACATTTACTTTTCAACATGAAGGAATTAATTAATCAAGTTGACGTAAGACATTGATAGACGCGTGGGGTAAAATATCTCTTACTCCGACCGGACACGCCGTCCTTGGCTTTGAATGATCACCATTGTTTTAAGTTTCATAATTGATTTATGTCCAACCCTGTTCGAAATATTGTATAAAGCACCCCGCGGGCAGATGTAGCGGGAAAGACGAGACAATAGTTTAAGATAATAGTTGCTTAGGTAAATTTTCAATCTCTGTCATATTACTAACGTGACGGTGAAGTTGATAAAGGGTAGAAGTTTGGTGTTGAGCGGCCCTGAGGAGTATGGCAGTCGGCCCGAATGCCGTACACTCTTCCTTGAGAAGCGTAGGGAGGCATTCCATCTTGCCCCTGGGACCGAGCTCTACCAGCACAGTGCTCGAGATGCTCCGGTTTTGAGTTCTATAAGAGATCCCGGAGCCTCTCTCTGTCATTGATGTCGGCCACCGAGGAGGTTTTAGTGGGTACCCATGAACGACCACCTGTCATGGAACCCCACATAACCCGGTTCTCCTCCCCAGGAAGCCGAGTATCTGGTAGCAGATTTCCTCCCCGTTAACAAAAAAAAAAAGAGTAGAAGTTTGGTAGATCAACGAATGAAATTCAATAGTATGTAAACAACTAATTATCAAGAAAATTCTAAGAGAATGTACTGTGTAGTTTTACACTATCATTTCTTAAATGTCAGAACTGATGTAAGATATAATAATAATAATTATATAATAATATAGGAAAAGTTATGTTCGGTAGCCAATATCAATCAATAACCATTGCGGATCATTGTCAGTTAAATTATAAACGTATATTTTCATCATATTTTACATAAATATCTTCTTTAATAAAAACTGAAAGATGAAATATTTTACTCAACACAACAGTTATATGTTAAAAGTCAGATTCTACCACCGATCCCAAAATTAAACGTCTACATGAGAAGAACCAGCTAAACAGATTCAAGGGATTATATACTTTTAATTGTATTTCCTTTTTAAAGTGGAGTTTGTTGTTAGTTTGCAAGGTTTTCTAATTTTATAACAGCTAATGTTTGTAATTTTATAACTAATGTTATAACAGCCCTCACCACACAAACGTTCCTTGAACTTTTTTAAAATTTATTACTAGAAAATAATTACAGAAAGTAAAACCGTAAATTTAGCTTAGCGCCATCTTCTTCGTCTATCCGTCTGTCCGTCTGTCCGTCCGTCCGTATGTCACAGTCATTTTACTCGGAGACCATTAGCTCTATCTATACGAAACTTACTAAATAGATGTATTCTGTGAACCGCACAACGATTCTGTAATAAAATCTTAAAATATATACGAATTAAGGGTAGCAGTCCATACATGTAACTAAGAGTTGAAAAAATATATTGCAACGTATGTCAACGTGTGAGATATCTTTCGATAGGTCTTTCAAAATGATAAGGAGGCTTCATTAAGTCAGTAGTTGTTGAGACATTAGCTCCTAAAGTCGTAAAAATTGTGTCCCTCTAACTTTTGAACTATGGGATTTAAAATTCTGGAAAAATTTGAGCTTATAGAACATTAAATAAAATTTCAACCACATTTCGTTTGAAGAAGACAGGTCTACAAATTTAAGAGATATATAAGATTTTCTCATAACTTTGTTTTTCATATAATTTTTAATAATCACTATAAAATTACTAACTTATTTTTGCAGTAAATTTTAATTCGTTATTATTTTTAAAGGTCTTAAGATTCTTCATAACCAAGCTGCGGAACCCTTTAGTTTCAACTGCGCGTGGTACACAGCGCACTTGACTGCTAATAATAAATAAATAAACGCTACACACTCAACGGCCCCCATTAGAATAATTATATCCTGTGTCGGGGGTCCGGAAACATTCACAATGACAAGGACAAACACAACCAGACCGGAAAACATGCCTGTACGAATAATACAAACATCTGCTCCGAGCGGGAATCGAACCCGCAACCGTCGAGGCTTAAGGCAGACTCGCTACCCACAACGCCACAACGGTGTCAAAATTATTTGATTCAAATTATTTGATTCTGATTTTATTTCAACAAAAACGCATATCTATTTCTCATTCGAATCCAAAAAAATAGTCAGCCACATCGTTTTACTTATCTGTAATACAAAATTCCACACGAATGGAGATGGGAGCGAAATGCTTGTACAGGACATTATACCTTTTTTATTTTTCATTCTTTTCTCGTTTAAAATTGTGTTATAATTGTTTTGTTATTTAGTATTTTTATTATGGTGCTGCTATCAACCCTCAGCATACAATAGCTTTAATAAATTATTATGAACGTACGATCTCAGGTGGAATTCGCCTGCTCGAAATACATATAATGCTTATCCAAAATACAAGTAATTCGTGCTTAGTTAAGAATCATAAACACTTTATACTGACCAAGTTATAACTTATGTATGCTCCTTCAACTTTTAGTAATTGCAGTTATAAGTTACCTTGTAAGTTATAATGTACCTAAATAAATATGTTGGCGCATGACGAAGTATAGAACCTATTTAATACATTGGACTAGAAAGATAATATTTAATAAATCTCATTGTAACGAATATTTCACCATACAGAAAATGATGATATAAAAGGACGAATCGTTAACATCAGGTGGGCCTCTTGCCCGTTTGCCCCTCTTAAATAAAAAAATTGTGTTATCTAGTAAAGGGATTAAAAGCATTGTTGTTCATAATTCTAACATACTTAGACGAAATTCATAAAGGTACAAGGCTAACCTTAGGTTAGTTTGATACAAAATGAATATTGATAAAACCACAGGCGTGGTTTTAAATAAATAAGTGAATATAATTATTTCATATCTTAAAATCGAATCTGTAAACTAGATTAAAATAATACCCAGTATGTATAATACTGGAATCGGGTAAATACAGACACGTATTTTCGTTGTATAATAGCGTTTACGTGAGGCCTTAGTAGAACAAAAAAGTCAAGCGAGACAGAGATACTGATCCCTTGGTAAATTACTTCAATATATTATCTGAAGTTTCCAAGGTCGTTCTGGCTTACGAGTAATAAATAAATGCTCTAAATGAGTTTGGAGAGAAACTTCAAACAATTCTTAATTGGAAGAGTAAAGGCTCTTTTAAATAGATGTAATAAATAATGAACTTTGAGTTAATTAGTCTTTTATATAGAAAATAAAATGATAAGGAGGTTTGATTTTGACCTTTTTCATAATGTCAGTAGTTGGTGAGATATATTTTTTTTTTAAGAGGGGGCAAAATGTAAGGTATAAGCTCCTAAAGTCACAAAAATTGTAAATATTACACAACTAAACCTTCCTTATGAATCACTCTGTATGTTGGTGAAAACCGCAAAATATGTTTTTTTTTTTTTTTATGTTAGAAGTTGGCAAACAAGCATACGGCCCACCTGATGGTAAGTGGCTGCCGCAGCCTATGAGCGCTTGCAGCACCATTAGTAGGTGCCACTCACGCGTTGCCAACCTCGAGATATTAGTTCTTAAATCTCGTTCGCCCAGTAATTTCACTAGCGTACAATGCCCTTCAAACCGGAACACAGTAGTGCCTAAACACTACTATTTGGCGGCAGAATATTGGACACTGCGGTGGTACCCACCTAGCCGGCCTCCTGCAACAAAAGACCTACCACCAGTGTAACTGATTGCACTGGTGGAATAATCTCTGTTGTGACAGAGGTTATCCCAACAGCGGGCGGGTTTTTGAGATAAACGCAAACACAAAAAGACAGATAGACGCGGCGGAACTTTGTTATTCTTCTTCTTCTTATCGAGTGGTTAGTGGCAAACCTAGTGTCAGAGTTGTTCAGGTCGTCCGTAAAGACTTGACTTTTCGACTATCATCATACTGATAACGGCGGAGACCGACTAATTACGTGCCCTCCGAAGCACGGAGACTTTGTTATAATATTTAGCGAGAGTGGTGATGTAAAAGCACAGTCTCAATACATTTATGATTGCATAAAAGATTCATATCAAAATGGGTATATATATAACGAATAACAAAAAAATTAATGTGTTATAATTCGGAAAGAACTAGTGTTATAATTCATAACAATGGCCGACCCAATGTTTACCTATGAAACAATAATGCAATTGGAATAGTATAAGGTAATAGTAGACGAAACTTTTAAAAACTGCGTTTTATTTAAGATAAAATTATCGTGTTCGATTCCCGCTCGGGGCAGATATTTATATTGATGTTATAAATGTCTGTCGCGGTCTGGACGTTTGACCTTGTGGGTCTCCCCACCGTGCCTCGGAAAGCACGTTAAGCTGTCAGTCCCGGTTATTATAATAACATTTGATAATAATCGTTGATAGGTAATTTGCTCTTACCCAGTGAGCTAGTGAGTGAGGTTCCCTTTAAGGTTGCGAAGGTCAGATGGCATTCACTCTGTGTAAAAACTAGGAACCTGTCAAATCCGGATAACAGTAATAAACAGGCCCTGGGTAAAATACCGGAATTAACGCTAGGACGAAGAAGAAGAGTAAATTATCAGTTACAAAAGTAATTCTAACAGTATAGCAAATGTGATTTTGTGCGATTTCGTGATGTGCACACAAAATGTCTTAGGGTTACAACTAATGCCCTGTTGCTTATACAAATAAATATATATACAAATAAACATGATAATAGGTATATTATCACCACTTTGTACAAAAACGCTCAGTTTATAGTTGCCCTTATTACGCATAGTACAATTACTCGATTCGTTTACAACAATACTTTAGATCACGCGGATTATCACCTCTCTTCCAAATTAAAAGTAAATAATGCAAGAACATATTCTCGTAACATAACCGTAACATAATCATAATTAGGGTTGCCTTCTTCTATCTATTCACTATCCCAGTATTTTGCTCAAGGTCTGCTTAGTATTTTAATCCTGATTTGAAATGATACGAGTTTTTACACAGAGCAATTGCCACCCGACCTTCGAAACCTTCTTCTTCTTATCGATTTGTTAGTGGTCAACCTCGTGTCGAGAGTTGTTCAGGTCGCCCGTAGGCCTCTGACTTGACTTATCGACTGATGTCTAATTGTCAACAGCCGGGACCGACTACTTACGTGCCCTCCGAAGCACGGAGATGCTCGGTTGAAGTACCACTATGCGATCACCCATCTAGTGACTGACCGCGCCTAAAGTTGCTTAACCTACCGATCGTTTACCGATCAGCGGGTGCACTCGGCTATGAGCGTCTCTCGAAACCTTAAGGGCGAACCAGTAACTCATTGGATAAGAAGAAATTACTCATCAAGAATTATCAGATGTTGTGATAACAACCGATACCGACTCTTTAACGTGCTGTCCGAGACTTGGGCAGCCCCACAAAGACAAACGCTCAGGCCGAAACCGATATTTGTAAGATCGAGAAACACATCGATCCCTCGACCGTCGAGGCTAAAGGCAGGCTCACTACCAATACGCTACAACGATCGTCCATAATTGATAATATAAATTAGAGTTTTTTTTTTATGTGAGGGGGCAAACGGGCAGGAGGCTCACCTGATGTTAAGCGATCACCGCCGCCCATGAACATCCGCAACACCAGAAGGCATGCAGGCGCGTTGCCGACCTTTAAGAAAAGAATACGCTCTTCTCTTGAAGGTTCCCAAGTCGTATCGGTTGGGAAAGACCGCCGGCGGAAGTTGATTCCACAGAGTGGTTGTGCGAGGAAGAAAACGTCTTCTAAATCGCGCCGTTGTGGATTTCCAGACATCGAGGTGGTATGAATGGAATTTAGAGTTTTGTCGCGATGTCCGATGGTGAAATTCTACCGGTGGGATCAATCCAAACAATTCCTCAGAACACCACGTATTAGTAAAATTGGCTACTAAAACCAATTATATATGTAGTAGAACATATATGTATAGTAATAGAAGAGCCATGCTCCATCCCAAAACAAATGGGCCGGCATAAAGTAACGGAGTGCTGTTGCGTTTCGAGCGACGAGTGAAAGTGCCGGAGGACCAATCTCCCACCCTCTCATTACCCTTCCTCTTCCCTCTTCTCATTCCTTCCTTCCTACCCCTTGGGTTGGCAACGCACATGTGATACTTCAAGTATCCCACGTGTTCAAAGATGGCGGTGATTGTTTACCATCTGGCGGAGCGTATACTTGTTTGCAAACCGTCATGAAATAAAAAAAAATCTTATTACATTTTCTTCGATTCATTCAAACAAAACAATGTGGTTAAGGAAACTAATATAGAACATTACGGTAAAGAAATTCTATTAGGGTCTACTAAGCGATGTAAAAGGTAGCCCATTCATGAGAGGAATTAGGTAAATGTTTATTTGATAGGGAGTAATCTTTTCATTAACAAAACAACACATACTAGTATTGCTTGCGGCTGTTCTCGTACGTGTTTGATATAAAAGCCGGTGAGGTGCGTGTCGTACTGGAACTTAAGGGATTCTGTACAGCTGGAGATTAAAAATATTAAGTTTCTTTTTTTAAATATTAAATTAGTTTTATTATTTGTTATTATAGCGACCACATCTTTACGGTAGTCGAGCCATGCTTCTCTCAGCACAAAAGGGCCGGCTTGACCGCGGAAGTACTACCCTCTCACAGAAAATCGGCGTCAAGTAACAGTATCATTAGGTACTGTTGCGTTTAATGCGATGAGTGAGGGCACTGGGGGCCCATCTGTTTCCTTCCTTTTTTTCCCTTCTCATCCCGTCCCTCCTGTTCCTTAGGTTGGCAACGCGCTTGTGATACTTCAAATATCGCAAGCGTTCATAGGTTGCGATGACTGCTTACCATCAGGCGGACCGTATGCCTGTTTGCCAACTGTCGTGACATAAAAAAAACACAAACACACAAGACACAAGCTATGAAAATTCCAACTATTTTCCTACAACAGTTAATGAGATAAAGGAAAATAACACAAAAATAATAAGTGTCTTGTATTCGGGACCCCTTATAAGTTTAATGTTATTTCTAGTAGCTCTTGTATACAATTCGTGAAATACAGTCCGCTGACGGAAGACGAAAGGACAGAGAAAGTTCACTAATTTATTGGTACCCTTTAGAGACGGAACCCTGAAAAGAAGAAGTCTCGATCAGAAGATAATTGCTATTAATTTCGTTAAGTAATGATCTTTATTAGAACATTAGCAGAGACGATTCAATAAAGCAAAACAGTTGAAACGCCACGAACCGTACCAATTTGTGATGAGTAATTTGGTCTAATTGCTAAGTGTATATCGTACCGGTACAGAGGCAGACGTTTGATCATTGCTGGAGCCAAATTAACGGTGCAAATCGTACAATGAAATTTAGGCCTATTTACACTAAAGATTAAATGAATACTCATTTTATTCCAGCAATTTTATTGAATAACTAACTTCGCTAACTAAAAGTATTTATCTATTATATACAGCAATAACATGAAAAATATCAAGTTTCTTGTGATTTTAATTTTATTTTTATATTTATTAGGAGCCCCTTTATTTTATTTTTTATTTTTTTTAGTATTTGTTGTGGTAGCGGCAACACAAAAATACATTCTGAGAAAGTTTAAACTCTTTGCCTACTACCGCTCGCGACATACAATCGGCTGACATGAAGACGGGCGGACAGCGGAGGCTTAGTAATAGGCTTTCGGCTTCATTGGATTAGGAATCTTAATTAAGTAATCTTCCACTCGCATGAAGGCTGAGATCAGGCGTACCGTCAAAATGCGTAGAGAATTTCATATCAAATACATCCCAAATATACGTTATTTACACTTTCAACGATCCTATAAAAATTTTGTATGGGATGTTGGTCAACTTTGTTTTTTGGCGAATAAAAGGATAAAGAAACATGTGTTTTAACATTTTCTAAAATTCCACCCCTGAAGGGGTGAAATGGGGGATCAAAATTTGTTAAAATAGTAATTCACACGGGAAAAGCCGCTGGCATAATCTAGTCTATGTATATATGAATAAAATATATTGTAATGACACGGAGCTTATAACGTATGTATAATCAAATTTAATAAAGGGAACTCGAATTGATTTTATTAGTGGTCTGAGTCGCATCCTGTAGGGAAAGCGTATACTATACACAGAACGTGGACGTTTTTGCACTTGTTAATTTAATAGTTATTTATTGTTACTATGGATACTATATATATATAGTATCCATATACGTATATTTCATTTGCTGCTCTCGACCAGAGTAATACTACTGTTATGCTCTAACAGTAGTAGATCCATGCTCCTCTCAGCACAATTGGCCAGCTGGAGTTGGGAAGTACTATTCCTGTCACATAAAATCAGTCTTCTCATCCCCCTCTTTTCAACGGCGGGAATCGCATTTACGCGCACCACTACCAGCAATGGTAGTGTAGGTTTCACCACTCGCCTCTAAAACCTAACCAACCGCCTTGCGACAAAATTTCTAACCAACCCAAAATGGTTTTCAAGGAAGTTCTCAATATAGACTTTTTATATCAGCTACAGTGTAGCACAACATATTTTCACCGTTGGTGAATCAATCTTGACCTTACTTATATAGAGCTTGCTAGAGCGAGATGCTTCTTACCTGCAAAGTTCCTAAGAAATCCACGATTATTGTATGAGATTATTAAGAATAATTATATGCCTGTAGATGTTCTGATAAATCGGGGCAAGCACCTCTGCACCTCCAATGCTTAATTCGTGTTTCAAACTCGTCTCGTTGCTTTACGGTGGAAGAAGACATCGTGAGGAAACCTGCATGTTGTGGAAGAAGTTCTAAAATTTTGGCGCACCGGTAGCGAACCTGCCTTAAAAGACACAGGTCGCGATTGCCTCTCGAAGCATACCATGTTTGTATTCGCCATGCAAGCATATTTTCCGGTCTGGGTGTATTTGTCCTTATTCTTGTATGTGTTTTCGGACCCCCGGATATAACTACCCTAATGGGGGCCGTTGAGAGTGTAGCGATAAAAAAAAACAAAATATACTAGAGTCTAGAGTGGAATAGCTTGATGAACTAATCTCTAAATGTTCTCCTTTACTTTCTTTAGAGTTTTGTAGAGATTTTTTAACTTAACACTGTGCTTATTTATTACATCATAAAAATGTTTATAAATTTTTAGATTATAGTCTCACAAAATCAAAGATAAGAGGTTTGACTGAAAGATCATAATGTTAATTACTATTGAGTTTAAATAATATACACAAATAACTACCTATGACAACTTATAAAAAAATTGAAGAATAATAATTATAAAACAATAATAATAAATTTATTTTTAACCATTAAATAATATAAGAATAATTTTCATAATTTTGTCTTAAATGTGTATTTATTAGTTTCACAACGTATATTTGTGGTAGGAAATTAAGAAGGTATAAAAACTATGGTTCCTGAAATGAGGTTATAATAATATTAAATTACGGCAACCTGTCATCTCAATCACAGGAGCGTAATCGATAACATCCGACTGGCATAGAGGGAATGCAATACGTCATCGCTTGCATTAATAAATCAATAAAATCGTCCGTCGGTCTGTCATCGCGTTCATGACAAATTGCGACCTCCGTCCCCAATGTGACTGTTCTTGATTAGTATCAAATAATTGTATTGGTATTTTTAACATTTCCGTGTAAATTAATAGTCGTTTTTTACATTAACCGAATTAAAAATGGAGGAAGTTCATACACATATTATGGTAGTAGAGCCATGCTTATCTCAGTACAAAAGGGCCGGTCGACCGGGGAAGTACTACCCTCTCACAGAAAATCGGAGTCAAGTACCAGTATCATTTGGTACTGTTGCGTTTCGTGCGATGAGTGAGAACGCAGGAGGCCCAACCTCGCACCCCCTCTGTTCCTTCCTTTTTTCCCTTCTCATCCCGTTCCTTCTGTTCCTTGGGTTGGCAACGCGCTTGTGATACTTCAAGTATCGCAAGCGTTCATAGATTGCGGAGACTGCTTACCATCAGGCAGACCGTATGTTTGTTTGCCAACTGTCATGACATAAAAAAAGCACATGATGTCTTTAATGTTCGCTACGAATAAATTGCGTAGATCTCTTTTAGACCTGAGTGTATGAAGTTATTTTAAGACTTTTGTATTATTATCACATAAATGTTATATATTTTATGGTAAACAAACATATATATATATATACAACATAACAATCCCTTAATTTCTCTAAGAAGAAAATTCTTATTTTACATAAGCAGATTTTTGATAGTTTTGCATCTTTTTTTATGTGTATTGATGTTGGCCCTACTGGCCTTGACAGCGTCACCGTGTGTGGCCGTGGTACATCGATTTACTCGCCTTTATCTAGTAACAGCTCGGCACTAATAATTTCGCAGTTATCTTTTTATGATACAAAAAGGTAACTTAAGCTAACCCATTCCCTTTCCTTAAAATGGACACTATTATTAAACTATTGAAATGTTCATATATGATTCATGGGACAGGGAACCTGTTAACATGGACGTAAAGAGGCCTCAGCCTATTGTCACCACAGTTTACGTCATTCTATTTCTAATCAAACAAATGTCTAGCAACAATAACACATTACGAGTAGAAAAGTATACGATATGGATAGATGTCAAAGAATAAATAATTATTTATGTCACAGAATCTATAAAAGTTTTATGTCGAACATCAGTCGACATCGCATTAAGTGCACTTAAGGAGATTACTTGTACGAGAGATAAAATATTGTGTTAAAATACTATTACTGACATTGTAATGTGAACACAATAAATACATTAAAGACAACTTCACAGTTTCTTCTTGTATGTGAGAGGGGGCAAACGGGCAGAAGGCTCAACTGATGTTAAGCGATCACCGCCGACCATGAACATCTGCAACAACAGACAGGCAGGTGCGTTGCCGACCTTTAAGAAAAGAATACGCTCTTCTCTTGAAAGTTCCCAGGTCGTATCGGTTCGGAAACACCGCCGGCGAAAGAAGAGTTGTTGTCGGTTCTTTACTGTGCTGCCTTTTAACGTATTCCTTAATTTATTTCTCAGCATCAATTTTACTGGACAACAAAATTAGAACCCCTCTACCTATATCCATATATGTTGCCGAGCGAACCCAATTTTAGACCGCTTCATTCCGGCCGTATCAGGAAATACTGGTTTAGCCCAGAACTATCTAGTTTAGTCTAAATACTTTTAATTTGGCTTAGGGAAAACTATTTGCCCTGAAATCGGGTTAAAAAGGTAGCATATATACGAATATACATAGATCTAATACTACTTTCCACCATTGGACTGTTTACCGTCGACAGGGTCTACATCATCACGATTGGGTATCTAATTGGTAACGCATAGTGCAATATCTAAGAAACATCCTGCCTGAAGGCTTTGCCTTTGGCATGAACCTCCCTGTCGAGGTTCCAATGGGATACCGTATGGAATTATTCAAACGAGTTTTGAAGAAGTTTTTAAAACTTTGGCAATACGCATATGATGTCTCAGGTTTCGAGCGTCAAAGAGCGCACCAGCAACTCCATGGATAAGAACAAATTACCTACAATATCAGATATAATAACATCAGATGTTATGATAACAACCGGAACCGACAGCTTAACGAAGACAAACGCCCAGACCGAAACAGATACTTATAACAAACATCTGCTAAGAGTGGGAACCCGCGATCGTCGAGGCTCAATCGTCGGTCATCATTTATTACGTAGTCCAGTAAAACTAAAAAAAAACGAAAATTCAATTCAGCAACGAGAGTAGTAAGTAGCAAAGAAGAAAGTTAACAATTAGCGTGGTTTTAATTGACAGCGATCATTATTTCGAGAGAATCTTCTTACTAGCTATATTTCTACAAATAATGTTGATTCGTAACTTTTTTAATTCTTTAAGAAATATTGTTTTTTGAAGTCATTAATAATATTCCTTTAACAATTAAATTATACGCTAAACATGTGCTAGAATTGGTTTCGACACTAGTCCAAGAGGATCCAGATCGAACCTGTAATTCTTGAGTTAACAGGGTCGGCCCTTCTGCCGTTGAGCTCATAAGACTTTTTTTCTAATTGCTTTGACGTAGCGGCTATAAATCTGACTGGTACGCGTGTATGAGCAGCTGCGAATACGTTTCCTATTGGAGATAGATATCATTATGATATACTTATTGGCCATACAAATATTTTTCTTAGTCTGGGTGGGTGTGCTTTGTGTGTGTGAACGTGAACAACGTATTTTTGTGGACCGTTCAGTGTATATTGTTTACATATTATTTATACTGTTGTATAGTTTTTCGCACCAATATTAAATTAAACATATTTACAATTCAATGCTAACTATAATTACAAATAAAACTGTACATATCGTTTCCGGCGTCGGGATGTGACGACCTCATCGCCCGCTGTTGGGATAACCTATGTCACAGAAGAGATTATTCCACCAGTGCAATCAGTCACCGGTCAGATGCCGGCTAGGTTGGTACCACCGCAGTGTGAAATATTCTGTCAAATAGTAGTGCTTAGGCATTACTGTGTTCCGGTTTGAAGGGCATTGTACGCTAGTGAAATTACTGGACTGACGAGATTTAAGAACAATCTCGAGGTTGACAACGCGTGAGTGGCACCTTCTAATGACCATCAGGTACCACTTACAATCAGGTGGACCGTATGATTGTTTGCCAACTTTTAAAATAAAAAAAAACCACGGGGAATGGTGGCAAAGAGTGCTAGCTGCCGATGCGAAAAATGAACCAGCCCTCCTGTCCTGTGGAGGCAATGAGTCGGGGTCTAATTTATATTGTATAACTGTTTTTATTTACCTAGACTATAATTACACAGATAATATCTCCTAAGGCTCCTACCTAAAGGCTTTTGGCCTTGCAATGCGATCCATCTCTCAAGCTATAGAATAAAATGAAATATATTATATAAAAAGATAGGCTTCAAGTAATACCAGTAAAAGATCGTAAGAAACATTTTAAAACCTCAAGTTCTACAATAAAAGTAAAATCCATTCCCATCACTGAAATGCTTTATTGAATTTACAAATGTTTTTATTCGAAAGCCGCCGCTACACACGGCCAGTCAAGCAGAGACAGGGGCCGTGACGTATACCTGATTACGTGTCTTATTCCGCGCCACAGCCTCTGAATATAGGGATCGAATGAGATTGAAAAAATAATAGGGATTTGTGACCGAGAATGGCTTCTTTTCAATTAGAATTAAGTGAGTAACATTTAAAACTTTTTCTATTATCTAGTTTTGTATACAAATATTTTATATGCCATATTCATGAGGACCTATGTGTTTGTACCTGGATTTTTGTTACTTTATCGCGCAAAAACGGCGGATTTGGATGAAATTTTGCACACGGATACTGTTGTCATGGACCAACTTCTGCCAGCGGCTTCGCCCGCGTGAATAACGATTTTAATACAAACTCTGAACAATATGACTAATTTTCAAACGTTGAATGTCATATTTATTTATATCAAAACAACAGCCTAAAAATAAGTTTCAAGCTTCTAGCTCTAAAAGGATGATACTTTTATACAACTTTTCATGCCTACCTTTGAACCCCATACAACCCTTTGAACCCCATACAACGCATTACAAAGTAGCCTATGTTCTTTCACAGGCTCTAGACAATCTGTGTAGCAAATTTCATTTAAATCGGTTCAGTAAAGTGTAAAAAAGAAAAGTGATTATAATAGGTTGTTCATAAAGTTAACCCACAGAAATGATGGATGAATTTGATAAAGGCTCAAGGCTATCCTTAGCTTAGTTTTATTGAAATGAATACAGATACAATAACAGGCGTGGTTTTATATATTTAATAGTTTTAGTGTATTACTAACGATATATGCCTTAGTCTGTTTTACATATTATGTAAGACGAGAGTCTGTATCTGACGTGTCAAAGCCACTATGACGTTCGACGCATACCCAATTACGTGGCTCCCTTCGCATTATATTCTATAAATATGGAAATAGATTTCTGTATTTGACGATGGGTTTTTTAAAATATTTTTCACGTATACATGTATGTATGTAAATAACAGGGGGCTCACCCAAAATTGAATACCTCTACCCATAAACATCTTGAACAAGAATGTGCAAGCGCCTGCTTTGCAAGGCTCCTTTCTTGAAAGCTTTGACGTTTTGTTGATTCGGAAAGACCCCTAGTGATAGCTCCACACCCTGCAGTAGTGCGAGTCAGAAACTGCCTATGAAATGACGCTGTAGTAGATTGCCAGAAGTCGGGATGATGTGAGTGAAATTTAGAGTTTTGAAAATTATTATTTATACATTATACTAGCTTTTACCCGTGGCTTTACCCGCGTAAATAATGATTTGTTATGAGGCACCCATAATGAAATATACTAACTGATTCCGCATACAAGATTTCACCCTCTATACCTATATATATTAATATCGAGTGGTTAGTTGGCCACTAACCTAGTGTCAGAGACCTGAACAGGTCGCCCGTAGGCCTCTGACTTGACTTCGTCTATTGTCAAATTGTCTACAGCCGGGATCGACTTTTTACATGCCTGCCGAAGCACGGAGACGCTCGGTTGAAATACCACTATGCAATCACCCATCTAGTGACTGACCGCGCCTAAAGTTGCTTAACCTACCGATCGTTTACCGATCAGTGGGTGCTATGAGCGTCTCGAGAAAGAATTTTTTTACTAGGACACATATAAGACAACAACACAATTTTAAAATACTAAAAATAACTTAACTACAAGTGAATAATAGGTATCGTGCTTTAAAATTAAGACAAAATTTAATTCTGAGTAGCTTTAGCTACTCTTGCAAATAGAACATAATTAAAAATTCTTTGTATTCAAGTTATCTAAACATCTGTGCGAATTTCTGCTCACTTATTCCATAGTAATTTCAGAAGCAAACGAAAACACCTGCTGTGATGTATCATTGCGGTGTGTGGCTTTGTAGGGTATTAAATTTCAAACAAGAATACAAAATAGTAGTTTTAAGTTTATTTAAGAGACAATACAAGGTAATTCAATTTATTTTGTTATTATTTTATATTATGAGAGAAAATTACAGCTTATATTAAATTAACAATAAATGGTTATGTTATATTACTTAAAACTAAAACAACTTACTAATTTTCACAAATAAATCTTAAGTAGAAAAATAATCAACTAGTTCTCAAACAACATTTAGTTATAAAATTCATTCATTATTAAAATTAAAATTTGTGTGTTAAAATCTTTTCAAGTCTGGCCAACCTACTCATGCCGAAAATATCAGCTATAATTATACATTAAACTTTAAGCAAATTTAACAACCCCCAATGTAAGTTATGTATTTATAACATCACTACATAGTATAAAACAAAGTCGCTTTCTCTGTCGGTTTCGAAATTCGGAAGGTTTATATGTGTAATAACATTCATTAAAAAGTGGAGAAAAGCTGTTATTTTTGAGGTTTTTAATGTAATGTCGTAAATAATTACATTTTTTCCACTTACATTGCAACAAACGCAGGCTAAACCCGAAGACATTTATCTAAATAATATATTTTATACCCGTGCGAAGCCAGAACGGGCCGCTAGTTCTTTATACAATAACGATGACGTGAGAGTGCGCTTAACTTAAATAAAAAGTATAATAAATAAGCGATAGCAGTTTTCTTTCTATTACAAGAAAGTATCTTGCATCAACCGTGGTGTATTCTTAAGGAGTTAATGTTAAGTAGAAGATGTGCTAAAAGCTTACAATAAAATATATAAAGGTGTTATTCTTCAGTGATTTTTTGTTATTTGTAAAAATAATAATATACGTTATAAGTATAGGACATATAGTGACAATGTACTAAGTGATAACAATAATATACAGTATAAGTATAGTGGTACCATATACATTTATAAATTTTATTTCCTCATCATAATATTTATTGGGACAGCACAGCACTCTTCAAAAAATGCAATGCTTTAGAGTTTACGCGATTGTAGTTCGTTAGTTGTTTTTTAAACAGTCATTATAATTATTTAGAACCTTCCTGCGGCTTTCCTTATTGTATACGATTTTAAATGAGGCATCTTTATTGAAATGAAAGTATATGATTCCCGATACCAATCCTCTTCACTTTTTTTTCGCAACAAAAACAAGCCTACGTTCTTGTTCAAAGTCCCATCTACAATTTAAAATCATGTCTATACCAAAATTTATTATAATTCTCGAAATTCAAATCTTGTGATTGTGATCATGTGATCTTTGTGATTGATCGAAACAATTTTTTTTATATTTATCTTATTGATAGAAATTAATATTAGCTTTTCATAATATATATATTTATTCATACTTAACACCCAATCAATCTATGTAAATTTAATATTTTCATGAGATGCTTATTACTGTAAATAAATAATTGTATAAACATTTCGTTACTTTGAAAACGCATCGATTTTCACAATCGTGTAGCTCACCCTTAAGTGGGTTGTTTTTCAAGCACTCAACAGTCCTTACACACCGTATCTGTTAAGTTAGAAAAGTTTACTTAAGTTATGTGCACTTAGTTACTTGCTTATGTTTTGTTTTATTGAAAATATATCTCACAGTTACTAAAGCTTCTTATTTAAAACAACAATAAAAATAAAAACGTGACTTTCTCTTAAATAAGACGTCTTATGACGTCTTACGTTTCCGTGACGTTACCACCTTGTCATGGAACCCCACAAAACTCGATTTAGCAGATTTCCTCGTCACTGAAAAAAAAGCTAAGTTGTATTTATGTTAATCCGCGTTGAAAACTTCGATAGCGCGTTGCAGGATTGTGTTTACCTTATCTTTCATTACAGTTCATTATGTAGACTTATTATAAAAATATGTAAATCAATCTAGGAACTATGTAGCTCAGTATATTTAACGCATGTATGTACAGAGACGCTCATAACCGAGTGCACCCATTAATCGCTAAACGATCGGTAGGTGATCGCATAGTGGTATTTCAAGTGAACGTCTCCGTGCTTCGGAGGGTACGTAAAAAGTCGGTCCCGGCTGTTGAAAATCTGACAACAGTCGAAAAGTCAAGTCAGAGGCCTACGGGTGACCTGAACAACTCTGACACTAGGTTGGCCACTAACTCCACACTCGACAAGAAGAAGAAGTATATTTAAGAATAATTTGTGTATCTTCATGCAACACGTATGAAACCATGACCTAAATAAAACCTGAAACCTAATAAGCTATAAAGTACTTAAACTTCTACAAATGATGTAGCATTCCTCTTATTTTTTGATAATGATCCCTAAATCTATTATTATTATTTTTTATATTCTTGTAATCAATATACGCTCTCAACTTCAATCTTTCACTTAATTGATTAATTTTATTAATTCTTTATTCTAAATATTATTATTATATAATATTTTAATAGACTTTTTTCTTGTATAATGTGTAAGCTGAATTGTTTGTGAATGAATTTATTGAATGAATTGAATTTTTATAATTTTAACTGACATAATTTAATGAATATATTCGTAAATTGTGTTCACATAGTTTTGGATTTTAACTTAGGCAATTTGAATTGTTTAATTATATATTCAATGTATTTTAGTAATAATCTGTTTTGTGAACCATAAATAAATAAATAAATAACTGAAATTTACGTAAATTTCAATTGCTAATTTCAATAAAATTCCATTTCTATAATATTTTATTTGTCATACACAAAATGCTTATAATATTATCACAGATCAGTGTGCTCTACTCTTAAGCTGCAGAGCATTTCAAGTGCACTCGAGGCTATTTACACCGTACATTTGTAAAGTGTTAGTGGCCGTCCGCGAGCGCTTTGTATTAGATTGTGAGCTACGTCACTTATTCGAGTTTTAATTCGTGAGGGATAATAAATTATTCGTTATTATTAATTACAAATATTATAAAATTATTTGGATATTAATTCAAAAAGTCAAAAATGCATTTTCATTTGCATTTATCCTGTGTCTGTCACGCTTTCACGCCAGAACTGACTTTATGAAATTTAGTAGAAAGCTAGATTAGACTTTGGAAGTATTTTAGTTGCAAAAAAGGCTTAGGGTGGCTAAAATGAATATGAAAGTCCGTATTAACTATTATTAATTAACTATTTTTATATATTTCATTAAAGGTTGGCAAACAAACACGGTAAGCAGTCACTTGAAGTATCACATTCGCGTTGCCAACCCAAGGAATATGAGGAAAGGGATGACAAGAGAAAAAGGATGGGAGGGGAGATTGGAACTCCTCTCATTCATCGCACGAAACACAACAGTACCTACGTGACACCGTTAATTTACATTTTCTGTAAGGGGTTATACTTCCACGGTCGAGCCGGCCCATTTGTGCTGGGAAAAGATCTACTAGCGTACTACCGTAGCAGTGTCATCAAACTTTTTAGCAACAACTGTGATCACAGGCATTGTAGTTGTATTATAAGCAAAATATTTAACTTTATGTTGATAATAGTAAATATGTAGTTGAGAATATACAAAACGTTTATTCGTTTTCAGCTGTCACACGTGAAAATTCAATTTCCGTATAGAACGTGAACATTTTCCGAAAGGCTGAAGTATCATTGTTAGTTGTGTTAAGCGAGACGAAATGCCGCGTCTGATATATATTGAATGATTTAATATTTGCACAACACCATCATCAGTTGCCGACTAAGCTATACAAGAATCATTAAAACGCAGTTGTCCAAATAATTTTATTAGTCTTATTTTTCACTAGCTTTTGCCAGTGGCTTTGCCCGCCTGAATAACGGTTTTAATCCAAACTTTGAACCCCATGTCAATCCTTCAGGTGTGGAATATAAGAAAACGACGGACATCCCATAAAAACTGTCAACCCCTTTTTCACCGTCTTAATGGTTGAAGTCCGAAAATCCTTTCTTTGTGCTAGTTTACGTTTTAAAAACAACACCTTTTTAAATATATATATGTCGGAGAATGGAGATTCTCATAGACATCGTCATCAGTGGTTACAACTCTTGTGGGCGTCGTGTGGGTAAAATGCAAGCACAAAACAAGCTGTACAATATTTATTGTGGATTTACTCCTTTTAACAAATCATAGTATCATATCATATATTCGAGCAGTGGGTTCGGCGCACCGATCTGACTTCACCTCCTAATAATCTAAGAGTGATCCAACTCGATCCAACCACAATTTCACAATATATCTTATTCCCGTAAAACAACATAACTTTTGTTTCTTTTCTCATTCCCACTGACAGCGTTCAGATGGTGTCTCGACCCCACTAGAGGTTTCCCTCTACTCGATATGGCCAGTATTATAACTACTTAATAAAAACTTATACAATATTAAAAGGTGATAACAAATCAAATTAAGTTCATTTATGATTTAAAATGAACAAATATCAGTAAAATTATTAAAGAAAAGCTCTTTTAACATCCAACTCCGACATATATATTTGGATTTCAGTTTTGTTTCACTCAACAGATAGAACCCACAATTTAATTACATGTATAATTATGTGAAAATAATATAGCTTAAATCTTTGTATAGCTTGACGTCAAGGCTGGCTAGCACTAACCACGGATTTTATCGCCGCTCGTTACTGCTCGAGCGGTGAGCTCGGATAAGTTAAATTGGAAAAGCGATCATCTTCTTCCTTGTTCCGTGATAAAGGAAAAAAATTACGTCAAGAATTTTTGTCTTGGAAAGTTTAATATCCGATAGAGGGAAGTTACTACGATTTGTTGCTTGATAAGCTGAAAGCGTTGGGAGTGCACTGCAAGTTTTTATTTTTTAATTAGATTGAAAACACTTTCTAACTAAAGCATCCTGGATTACATTTTGTAAAGTTTTTTTTAAGTTACGATTGTATTCGACAACTAAGACTTAAAACTTCATGATTCTCGATAGCTTCTACGTGACCCGACATATGTACTAAAATAATTTAGAATTGAAAATTTCTAAAATCAACATAACACGTCATAACAACAAGAGAAGCCGAAGTATGGGTATTAGTGGAACCACGGTATTGAAATTGCAGCGAGTGGAGTCGAGCAGAACTACGAACTTCAAGTCGTACGTCTTCCAGATCTTGGCGCAGAATAAGTCTTCCTCAGCCCATACTTCTGGCCGGCAGGTATTGTCTACAAACCATTTAAGGAGGCAAAGACTAAAAATTGCATAGACGCAATGAGTGTAGTTTTGTGTTTAATTTGTATGGGCTTGGTTGTCTGATTAATAAAAAATATATATAAAATAAAATTTCAAAAATACAAAATCTAATTACAAAAAATATCCATCTATCCACGGTGATGCGACGTATTTGTCCCGGCTATGTATTACCGCCAAACAGTAGTGCTTAGGCATTACTGTGTTCCGGTTTGAAGGGCACTGTAGGCTAGTGAAATTACTGGGCAAAGAAGATTTAAGAACCTATATCTCGAGGTTGGCAACGCGTGAGTGGCACCTAACAATGGTGCTGCAAGCACTCATAGGCTACGGCAATCACTTACCATCAGGTGGGCCGTATGCTTGTTAGCCAACTTGTAACATAAAAAAAAAGATTATTTATAACTGACTCTCTACCAGGATGCCAAAACATTCGTCACAAAAAAAAGAGATACAATTGTGTTACTTGTTTATTCTTGTCATTGTGTTAAGAGATGATCACGTAGCTGTCTGACAGTTATTCGTAACTTCATCTAAGTCGACGCAACTCGCTCGATTTCGCGCGTGACCCGACTACACGCGTAATTTGATGAAGGTCGCTTGTTTGTTAACCCCATAAGCATTGTGTTTTTATTTTGTTTTTGCAAACAAAATATATTTCTTTATTATGCAAAAATAATTATAATGATTTTTAAGTATATTGGCGCATGGCAGTGTCGTGTAACTGCGCTATTGAACTTATTTAATACGTTGGATTAGAGGGACAATATTTGAAAAGCTGTCATTCTAACAAAGCGTCACAATGATGGTTACAATGATGCAGAAAATCACTGTCGTGCAACATAAAGATGAATCGTTGAAATCGACGCAATCTGTCCAATTAAGTGTGTTATTTAGTAAAGTGATTAAAGGCATTATTGATTATAATAAGGTTAACACACTTGGATGATATTGATAAAGACTTAGCTATCCTTAGATTAGTTTGTTTCAAAATGAATACTGATGATAAAACCACTAGCGTGTTTTTTTAGGATTTGAATACTTTTATTGTAACCATATAACTGTATGTGTCTGTAACGATATATAAATTGTATGAACCATTATAAAAAAAAAGCGTAGTCACAAACTTACAAATGTAAGTATTCAATTTTTACTCGTCTCCTAGCATCCTACATTACTCTATTAGCTCTCACTAAAGCCTGCAATTTACGCTCAATGTGACGAAAAGGTCACGTTAGATAATGCACCACAGCAAAGACTTGCACACAACATTGTGTCTACTGACAAAAATGAGGTTTTTTCTTTCACACGTGGTGACCAAACCACGCCAAGGTCTCGCAGAAGACACCTTCAGATGGAGACAACTTTGAGCTCTTGCGGATTGTCCTTTTCTTACAAACGGGTCTCGGCCCCGTCCATCCAATGATGCTTTGAAGGCTAGTGGGGCTGACAGTATACATCAGCAAAATAGTGTGAGAATGATAAGTACTTTGTGTTAAGTGAAATCTCAAAATTTGCAAGTTTAGTCTAGTTAGTCTACTAGTTGGAAAACTAAATTGCATGAACATAAATAATTACAATAAGCTATGCAACTCTTATGTACGTACTGTATGTAATTACTATTAGAGCGAAATTAGTTTTTTAATAATTGGTATAAAGCTTAAAATTTATTTCCAAAAATATTTTCAATGTGCAGACAGTCACGTTCCAGTTTTAGAATATTGTTATCTAAATAGGTTGACCTAGCAATGACTATTTTAGTTTGTAAAGGTCAACTTAGTAGGAGTACATAGCGTTGGCGAACTGACCGAATTCCATAATTGTGGTTTCAAGTCTGAAATCGGCGTCAATATGATTTGTTATAAAAACGTGATATACCAGACTACCACTCATTCCATTTTTAGCTGCAATTGGTACCACTTCATTTTTGATATATAATATGGTTGATGAATAAATGTAAAAATTATTATTGGTTCTTAAATCTCCTTTGCCCAGTAATTTCAGTAGCCTTCAAACCGGAACACAGTAATGCCTAAGCACTACTATTTGGCGGTGGAATATTCGACGCTGCGGTTTGATTGCAACTAAAGACGTACCACCAGTGTGACTGATTGCACTGGTAGAATAATCTCTGCTGTGACAGAGATTATCCCAACATCGGGCGATTGGGTCGTCCCGTCCCGACGCCGGTAGACCTATTTTCTTTGACAAACAAGGTTGAAAAACTTTTTAAGGGGTCGGCAAGACGCATGGGATACCTCTGGGCTTGTAGGCGTTCATGAGCTACGTTGACCGCTTACTACAAGCCGTACGCTTGTTTTCCACGGTCGTAGTATAAAAAGAATACCAAGAAAAAGAATCTTGTAGTAACATAATTTATTTAAAAGGAACCGGATTAATTCGTATAAGCGGAAAGAAAAATTAATCGAGCGAACAATATTTCCGTGAAATATTTTTTTTACGAACTAGCGAAGCGGATATTCTGACCTTCGTATTTTATTACGATTTATTCGTGTCAAAAACAGTAGTAATATTAATAAAAAAATTTGTACCAAGTTAGCAGAAAGGCTGGTAATTTTGTGCTCAATTGCCCGGGACAACTAGAAAGTATTGCAGTCACAAAGAATACCGAAGTGACGTAGCAGCATTCGTACTGCTGCATTTCATTCGATGATGGGGGCACTGGAGCCCCATACCCTGCCCAATCCACCTCCCACTGTACCCTTTGTTTTCCCACTCCCTATCTTAAATAGAAACGTGTCTGTTTGTACGTATAATTCGAGAATAGCTTGGAGGTACTATTATTTTCATATATTATAAATACACAATGTTTTCCTTTAATTAAACCAAGATTTTTTTTTAAAGTATGAATGTCAAAGATAATAGAGCTCGTTTGTTTGACTTTTGTTTGAAGTTATTTAATTAAGTGGTTTACTAAAAGTGGTGCTTTCTATACTAAATTCTTTACCTCTTCGTCCTGGATTTAAACCTGAATTTAATCATAAGCTGAGTTAATTACAGCCTTTATTTTCTCTAAATACTAACCTTTATTCGAAGGTATTAAGTAGAATTTAGGTTGACTATATTATTTCGAATTATTTTATGGTCCATTGAGATTCTCCTCTAATATTAATAAATGCGAAAGTTTGGATGCTTTTGCACAATCACGCAAAAAGGACTGAACGGATTTAGATGAATTAAACACAGATTACTATGTTTAGATTACTATGTTTTGTTATTGTTACTGGATTAGGATTAGATTTGGGTAGTGATATCTTTTATCCCGATCGACAGCTTGCTCAGGTGATCGCGTGCTCTCCGAGGCACGATGAGAAGACCCACAAGGATAATCGCCCAGACCGAGACAGATATTTATAACATCAATACAAAATCTACCCGTGATCAAAACCTTGATCGTCGAGACTTAAGGCAAGCTCGCTGCCAAGACACTACAACGATGGTCATCATGACTAGCACCTTTAGAACGAAAAGGCCACAATTTAAAAAAAAAACTAAAATTTAGCTATCAACGTAAAATGACTTAAAAATAAATTGTCAATGTATAACTATAGTCCAAACATAACCAAGAAAATATACGAAAGATTGTGCAGATGTCAATATTTTAAAACTTATTTTTGAGTTACGTCGTTTTCGTCTTTAAGGTGTGATGTTATAACAAGAAACGCTAAAAGATAAAAGATTCCAGTAAAAAAATTAAGGAACATATTCTACTTTAACATGTTGTTCTAAGAACCGTTTATTTTCAAAGGGTAATCTTACAGTACACTTGCTTTAACAATTTCTAACAAAATTTGCATCTACAGTGCAGGTGTTAAACGTTTATGTGACGTCCTAATACTTATAAATTAAGTTTATACTGTATAAAATATATGAGCGGAAAGCGTCGTGCTCAGTTTTAAAATATCGTATATAAGCACTAAGTGCTTGTGAAACAATAATCTTATTTGGGCATGTGCAGCATCCTACTAATATAATAATTGTCAAAGTCTTTATTTTTGGATGTTAGCTACTCATCATACTCATCACCATATTTACTGCTACCAGACTGGTAATTTTGTAAAAAAAGTTACAAAACTAAAATACTATAATAAAGATAAATAAAAGTTGCTCAAACTTTCGTTCAATCATTGCTAATCTCTCAATACTATCACTCGTGAAATAGTAAGGTGCAATCGTATTATCGAAATTATGTACCAAATTAGCGCTTCTACGGTCTCTGACAACGTTAAGACTCTAAAAAAATACAACGACTTTCAAACGTTTAATCATTGCACTCAATAAAACAATAGGCCGCTTTTAAAATAGCACTCTGCTAAAATAAAAATAAAACCTATTTAAATAACTCAACGTAGCCTGAAAATATCTCGATACGGAAAAAGGTTAATGGAGCCCCGTTTCCCCATCCGTAAGTCCGGTTCGTACTTGACCGGGTTTTTATTTCGACCCATAAAATAAAATGAACTTTAAAATATTAAAGGCTGTAGCTGTTGTACTTCGTGCGTTGTTATTTTTACATCATACGATATTTAGAGAAAAAAAAATTATTTGAAAAATTTTTATTTTTTTATTTAATGATGGTTTGCAATCAAGCACATGGTCCACCTGGGGAAGGGTCGACAAGGGAGAAAAAGAAGGAAGCAGAAGGAATACAGCTGTCATTCATAACAGAAAACGCAACTGTAGTCGGTACTGTCAGTATTACTTCTCTACTACATGACACATCTGTTAATAATTTAATATATTTTCTTTAAATATATATAACTATTAGTTGCATATCCTCCTCCTTTTTGTTACAAGTCGGTTAAAATAGTAATAAACTATTCAATATCCATATTTGTACCGTCATCATATTTTAAATGTAAGGCCTAAAGACAAATCGTTAAACTAAGTCGTGTAATATAAAGGCTCCATGGGCTGCTTCGGGATCTCCGAACAATTTGTATGAATTGTGTAGAAGCGGATAATGATGGAGTTGGACATACCCTTTTATTCGTTCCTCTGGAACAGCTCAAATACAGCTGAGAAGACACACTTGCGATTCAGTAAGAATATGTTTATATAAATAAACACTACACACTCATGACTGTAGTATAAAAGGTTCAATAACACCGTAGATTAAAAATAATAAACGCCACACACTCAACAGTCTTCATTAGGATAGCTATATCCTGTGTCGGAGGGCCGGAAACATACACAAGGACAAACACACCCAGAGCGGAAAACATACCTGTATGGTCAATACAAACATCTGCTCCGAGCGGGAATTGAACTCGCGACCTGTAGAGTTTGAGGCAGGTTCGCTACCGCTACACCACAAGGTCGTCAATAAAAATATCAAGTTTTTTTATACGGGCTTGGGACCTCCTTTATTTTTAAATTTTAATATATTTTTAGTATTTGTTGTTATAGCGGCAGAAAAATACATATTCTAGTGAAAAATTCAACTCTAACTATTAGTAATAGGGTTCCGTTGTAACCCTAAAAGAAGTTACAAAAAGCAATCAGTGTCAACCTCGTCAAATAAACATCGTACACTTTATTACGCTTCTAATAATCCAATGACCATAAAAAGTGTGATAACCTGCGTCCGTCCCAATCCTTCATTAAAACGATATCTATATTAATGGCCACATAAAATGTTTCGAAAACTCCTTTAATAGTTTATCTTTTAAGTCTTCCTTATAATTGGATCCACCATCAAACTTGAAGCAAGTTTCCTAAAGTTGTGAAAAACTTGCTTTTTATTGGGTTTTAATTAACGTTGCCTTCAGTTCGCTCAGTAACAAAATATTTTTATTAAAATATATGTTAGAGTTTATTTTTTACCATACATTGTATATAGATGAAAGAGGTTGTAGTCTGTGATATATCACGTATATCATGCTGGCGGCTTTTGATATCCAAATCGGTCGTGGAGCGTTTTTATTCTAGGGATCATGAATGGTCTTTGATCGAGGCAGCGCTTGTGACGACTGACGCACTGGTTCATAAGTTATCATGGCAGACACAAATATTAACCACGCAGATCCTAATGTAGCGGATTCTGCGACATGTATATTATATCTAACTGCACCCGCGATTATTTATTGCACGGAACTCTATAACTTACTTCTTATAATATCAGCTGAAAGTCTTATTAAAATAGGTCAAATCCTTTCAGAGGCTAGCCGAAACAGACAGGCAAAAATTATTAATTGTTTTATGTAAGTACCGTATACTTTCATATGTATTTAGTGAAAAGCTTTTAATTTGGAATTACAAACATACACTTTAATTTTATTTATTTGTATAGATTAACAAACTGTCCTAAATTATTACGCTAAATCATAGCGAATCGTTAATCTATCAGTTCATTGGTGAATCTAAATATCGGCTAATTTACAGAAAGCCCGTCTAAAAGGCCATTTGGTTTCGGAATTAGCCGATCGAATCCAATTAATTCCTTAATAGCATTCTCTTTCGACGAGCAACATCGATTTCAATGATTGCTTTATAATCTTCAGTAAGCATATAGTTAAGCATTCAGTTCGATTAACTATCGTGCCTATTCTAGCGGTTCTATGTTTGTATTGTCATTAAATTAAATTAAATGTTTTAGTCTGTCTGACCGATACTAACAACTACACTTAGTAGGACCCCGACCCCGTGACGACCCGGACCCCGTGACGACCCCGACCCCGTGACGACCCCATCGCCCGCTGTTATGATATTCTCCGTCACAGCAGAGATTATTCCACCAGTGCAATCATTCACACTGGTGGTAAGTCTTTTGTTGCAAGAGGCCGGCTAGGCACCACCGCAGTGTCAAATATTGTACCACCAAACAGTAGTCCTTAGGCAGTGAAATCACTGGGCAAAAGAGCTCGAAGCATAAGTGGCACCTACTAATGGTGTTGCATGCGCTCTAAGTAACCGCTTGCGACTGTTGATTTTTGAGCATGCCCGAAATGAGCATGCTACTAAGTAGCAATTGCTTTTAAATAGCATGTTTTCGTGCTAGTAATGAGCATTTGTGTCAGTACCTTTACCCACTGATCTTTTGCCGACTAGTGACCGCGCCCGGATATGAGCGTCTCTATTTTCAAATAGCAAATAAAAATACCAACATGCACTCGTACAGTTTTGGGGTAACTTTTAATTGCATTTGCCGGTCAAAGAGTACTCGAGTCCCCCGAGCATATGGAATCACGCTTCGTATCTTCTTCAAGTGTAGAAACTAATCTGACTTACATTTAAACTGGAATTTCTCCATTATGCCTCAGAAATATTTAATTTTTTAAGTAAAGATATAAATACAGTAGTAATGAAGTAGACCTGTCCCTATATTGCGGAGCAGAGCGGGTGGGAGATTGGTCTCACTCATTTCACGAAACGCAACAGTGCTGACCCCCTCTTGAACCTTGCGAAATACTGAAGAAAGCTATTTAACTAGTTACTATTGAAGAATATAAAGATTTTACCCGCCTGTAAACCCTAAGTTAAGATTTTGGCCGTCCCCTAGGCCCAATGCTGGCTACGCATGCATGGCTCTACTACTACAAAAATGTTATGCTATGTCACCACCACTCTGTTCTAGAGTGAATAAGTGAATAAACATTATACATGTCTTATAAAAAACTCCCAGGTGATATCCAGCGTTTTTAAATACGGTGGAGTCTAGACTCCACCGTATTTAAATATCATATCGACCGATTTTTCTTTACTACACGGAGCCCTAATTCTTTTTCTAAAATAAATTAAGCTAAAGCCTAAGTTGTTCCTTATAACATCAGCTATCTGCCCAATAGTCCCGTTTTAATCGGACCAGACTTTTCAAACATTAGCCCGACCAACAGACAAACAGATTTACAGATAGACAGACAAATTGTAGACGGGCAGGTTGACGGACAGACAGATAGACAGACAGGCAAAAATTTAGAATTTTTTTTTTATCTAAGTACCATATATTCTTTCATATGCATTTAGTGAACAGCTGTTAATTTGTAATTTCAAACACACACCGATTATATCGATAATCCTAAAAGTAATAGTAAAATTAACTAAGACACAGATAATTCATTTAAGTTGTAATTACTAGATCGTTTGACTAATGTACTATAATTTAGGTAATCAGCAGAGAAAATCCAATGAAGCAAAACAGTTGAAAGCAGTGAGCCGTACTAATGTGTGACGAAGCTGTGCTGTAATTCCTGAGTGTATACTAATAGAGCCCATCGCTTTTGGTCATAGATGGAATCACGGTTGATTGCGGAATCAAGCCTGTGGTGTCCCACTATGGTGCAGACGGATCATTGGGTTTTAGTGGATATTAGCTCGATTAGCGAGCGATAAGTCCCACATCGGACATCGCGACAAAACTTGATACCTGGAAAACCACAACAACATGATTTAGAAGACATTTTCTTCTCGCAACTACTTAATGGAACCAACTTCCACTGGCGGTCTTTCAAAGTTATTTCTTTAAAGGTCGACAACGCACCTGCATTCCCTCTGGTGTTACAGATGTTTATGGGCGGTGGTGATCGCTTAACACCAGAGGAGATTCCTGTCCGTTTGCCTCTTACATAAAAAACCACTACCCACAGTGGTGCGCGTAAATGCGATTCCCGACGAAAAGAAAATGGTCAGAGATGGAACCTAATGAACGGGACAAATATCATAATACAACCTAATAATGCGTTAAATTCTTGTATGAACCCTAACTTATATTAAATGCGAAGAAGGACCATTTGTTTGTGTGTGACATTTTCACGCCAGAACGACTGAAACAATTATGATGAATGAATAGGTGGGTCCAAGGAGACAGTTATAGACTAGTTTTTGTTGCGTAAACAGAACTTCAAGGGGATCAAATAGCGGATGAAAAAATAATTTAATTATTTTTATTTTTTATATTGCATTAGAGGTGCCTCTATGCTTTATACAAACTAGAAAGAAAAAAGAAAAATTTAAACTATAGCTACATATTTCTCTTAACCGAACTAAATTAAATTAACTTGGCTTACAAAAATATTTTACCCCTTCATTTTCACCGCCTTTTAAGTTTAGTTGCGACAAAAAGTAGGCTTTCTCCAAATTCATCAAAATTTACTCAGTAATTTTCAGATGATTGGCACGCAAAGTAATAATATAATTATATGTTATGTACATAAGAGATATTCCAAATCTTATTCAAGTTACCAGTAATATTTAAAAAGTAACTACAGTCTCCACAATAATGGTACAAATACGGGCACTTTACACTATTGCTCTTTTTCAGTATTCCCAGCACGACAGTCTCTAGGCGTTTGCCGCCAACGATGACTACTTTGTTCTGGAGTTTATTTCTTTAGAGGTGAAGGAAACTAGCAGTTTGAACGCTAGAGCGTTGTTATACAAACAAATTAATTTATTGTATAATAATGAGGATTTTGTGACGCTGCAGTAGCGAACTCCGCCTGGTTACATAAATAAATACATAATATACGTATATTACATATATAAAATATGTGATTTTTAACGAGGTTATATTCTTCGCCACCAACCAGAATCAGAAGGCCCTGGCAACCCAACCAAGAGAGCCCTGGGTCTTAAGGCTCCCTCCACCGAGACTTTTTTGATTTTTAATGAGATTGTTCCCCTCTGCGACCGATCGTCGCTATTTTGTACAGAGGTTTTCTTTCTCTGCCACCTCACCGAGGCTGAAGGCGCCGGTTGAAACATCGGTGTTGCAGGAGCCACTCACAGTACATTCTGATAAACAGAATAGTACTGGAGCGCCCCATACGACACCATCCCCTGGGCGCGGTCTGACGTCAACGCTATCTGCACAATTTGCTCTCGGCTACTGAACCCCAGGCATGTTTTCCGGTCTGTGTGTGTTTATCCTTGTCATTGTGTATATTTCCGGACCCTGACACAGGATATAAATGGGGGCCATTGAGTGTGTGTTAATTAGTGATTTAATTTAAACGATTTGTCTTCCTTCGATTTCCTTAATAAAATTCAATGATCCATTGCAGTTTATGAAATTTGAAGGTTTGATAAAATTCAATAAAATATAAATACTTTTCAATACAGATAAAATTTCAAAGACTCGCTGGGGTTCCTTTGTCAATACAACACCAACGCAACAAAACAAAGTTAGTCACAAGCTTAGCGTATGACTCATACAGTGACTGCTGTATAAGTTGTAATTATAGTAGTTTACCATTATGATCTTTACACATCTTACATTGATAACTTATAACTTTCTTACAAAACGCTCGTCTGCGGAGTACAAGAGTAACATAACAAGGGGAAATTTCCAAGTTTTCTAAAAGAATACTTTGAGTGCTACGAGTGAGAAAGACGCTACAGTCGACATACAAATTACTGGTTCCTCTCCTTATCACTGCAGTGAAGTTGGGATAACTCTGTTTTAAGTTGTGCATCGATCATTTACTGCACGGTTAAAACGAAAAGTTGGTAATCTTTACAATAGCAAAGGACTTCTACTTGTAAGTTTTATCTTCGGATATAAATATACTTTTTATTATTATAATTGTTTTATTTCAGTGCGCTTTATGGTAAGCAGTCACCTCAACCTATGAACGCTTCCGATAGTTGAAGTAACAAATTCACGTTGCGAATCCAAGGGATAGGAGGGAGGAAATGGGAAGAAAGCAGAGGGAGGTGGGAGATTGGGCCTCCGGCGCTCCCCCTTCAATCAATACTCTGTTACTTTATGTGGATTTTGTGTGAAAGGGTATACTTACTTTGTCGAGCCGGCCAATTGGTGCTAAGAGAAGGACGGATACCACTAAATACTTTATATTATATTAAGCGATATTGTATGTGTCGCATACCAGAAGTGAGGTTATTTAAAATAAATATGTAGAACCGCTGAACCTATGCAGGTCACCGGTTCTGCTATGCTTTTAACCACATTAATAGCAATACGCTGCGTATCACATTTTGATTTTAATTATTATGAGATTAAGTAAGGTAATTTGATACTAAATTCACACATATTTAAACAAGATAATTTTAGGAATGAAAAGCAAGTTAAATAATATTACAATTTTTAATAAAACTGCCATACAGACTACTTACAGAGTTTGTGGTCGAGAGGCAGGAGCAAAAGTGATTTCACAACACAAATCATTTGCTTTATAAAGCGTTCAACGGAAATTGATGTTACAACATATTTTAAAACAATATTTCAAAATTGCTTCGATTTTTAATAATTTTTTCGAAAATACAATTAAAGGCTGCCAGTGACATGATCAAATAATTCGTATTCGCGCCGACATATATATTATATTAAGCAGACAAATAGGATTTAGGGTATATGGTAAGTGAACATATATACAACAACATATATACAACAGTATAGCTGCAATACTTGTATATTTACGTTGCTCATCCGATCATCCATGTTGGAAGAGGAGATGAAAGACTTTGGCAAAATTAGGTGATCGAGGCTTGAGCCTTGGGCGCTTATTAAACCAAGCGCAATAGTATAAAATATTTTACGCATCGATATGTGCAAAGATAATTATACTTCCCTAGCCCAACCAGCTCATTAATGCTGATGTGCTTGAGAGGCTCCGGAGTGCGTTCCACAGGAGTTCCCGAAGCCTCTCGCACGCACTAAGTTAGGTCACCGAGGAGGTTTAGTGGGACGCCGTAGTTAGAACACGGAACCACACATTACCCAGTTCTCTTCCCCAGGAGGCCGGGTATCTGATTACAGATTTCCTCCCCGTCAAAAAAAAAGCTTAATAAATATTTTCTGTTGTTAGGGCCTAAATCCCCGCCAAATGAGCTACCACTACCTAAAACTCTTGAAGTGACTGCTGCTTCAGCCGCGTTTTGAGGTCAGGTTCCGAGAAAGAGTGGCTAGTGTAGCTCTTCTTTCGCAACGGCATTAACTCACTTCGCGTTTTGCTTCAACTTCCACTTACTATCACGTGGAATAGAGACATATGCCCCCGCGTTAAATATAAAAAATACAAATAAAGTATCGATGAACCAAAGAAATATGTTTTCTGAAAGACAATTTTTCTTATATTTCAAAACTGAATTGTACAAAGGCAAGGATCCTTTCTTGAGTAGTAAATAAAACAATCCAATAAGGGATTTAGTGGCAATAAATGTTGTAACAGGGTTTCAGGAGGACTGCGCGTCGTGTTATGAAGAAACTTGTTGCCAGCTGTTTGATTGATTCAGAACTTTCCGGATATTCTGTATTGCCTTTCGTATTCTATTGTGGAGTATAAAATACACAATATTTTTTTTATATAAATAAATAAATGCTACACACTAAACGGCCCTCATTAGAATAGTTATTTCCTGTGTCGGGGGTCCGAAAACATACACAATGACACGGAGAAATACACCCCGACCCCGGACGGACAAAAACATCCCTGCACGGTTAATAGAAGCATATGCTCTGAACGGGAATCGAATCCGTGACCTGTGGCGCTTAAGGCAGGTTCGCTGCGCCACATCCCCCCCAACCGCAGAGGTCAAACTCTGCGGTACCCTGGGCTTGTCGTGCCGGGGGCTCAGTAGCCGGGAGTCGATTGTGCAGGTGGCACCTTCGACTGCCCGGTGAAGCTAACAGGGTCGGACGGTTCGGGCGTGGGGCGTTTTACGCTGGACCGCGCCTAGGAGGGTGGTGTCGTATGAGTCGCTCCGGTACTTTTCTGCTTATCAGAATGTACTGCGAGCGGCTCCTGCGACACTGCGTGCTTAACCGGGGCCTTCAGCCTCGGTCAGGCGGTAGAGGAAGAAAACCTCTTTAAAAATAACGGCGGTCGGTCGTAGAGGGAAAAAACCTCATTAAAAAGTTAGTCTCGGCGGGAGGAGCCCTAGGACCCAGGGCTCCCTTGGTTGGGTTTGCCGGGGCCTTCCGGTCCCGGTCGGAGGGGCGCGAAAGCGCCGTGGAGTATTTAATATATGTATAGTATGTATTAGTATGTATATATGGCGGCAGTATGGTGCCGCCCAAGGTGGAAGCCGAAAGGCCTGGCGCGTCCGCGCGCGGAGGTATGTATTTGTATATATGTATTTTATGTATTATTATGTATGTATGGCGGCAGTAGGTTGCCGCCACCGGTGAGCCCCTCGGGGCAAGCGCCGGGGCATCGCGGTTGTATGCTTCGGCGACCCCGCGACGTCCCACTATGGCGCTAGATGGGACCTTGGGTTTTAGTGGGTAGGGAGCTCGGCTCCGAGTCCACACACCTCCTGCGCCATTGCACCCGTCCGGCGCTCGAGTGCGTAACTGCATTTCTCCAAGTAAAAAAAAAAAAAAAAAAAAAAGGTTCGCTGCGCCACAACGTCGTCGTCGTATTTTATTCAGTTTTAATTAATAACTGAAAACCGTGAGAGATGATGGTATTTGTGGAAGGGCAATCATTGTACTAGATCATCATTTCTAGAAATTAAAATAAAGATTGCAATTAGGCCTGAATCACATTCATCAGTATTTATTCGCTCTACAGAAAATAGGAATTTTGTATGAGTTCCATTAATTCTCATTGCAGCATTGATTCGCATTTCTGGTTTCAATGCTTATAAGTGTAACACTCGATGGATCAGAACAGATAAATCAAAAATAAGCCCATGTTATTAGTTAGCTAAGAAGAGGAAAGGAGAAGTGCGGGCTATAACTTCTGTAAAGCATGAAAAAGCATCCTTTAGATGATGATACGCATACGATGCGTATAAGTGTGTCCAAAACCATCCAGCTTAATGCGAATCGATGCTGATAAATGTGATTCAGGCCTTGATTTGTTGGAAAAATATTATTTTCACTTTGTTTTCTTTTCATTTCGTTTCCATATTTTATCAAAATAACAATAGTAGTATGAAAAAATAATTTTCAAAATAAAAAAGGCCAACGACCTCTCCATACTCTCAATTAGTAAAACAAACGCTCCTCTGTAATATTTTCAATTACTTAACGAACACTTAATAATTTATTCTTACTAAATTATTTTTAGTTCCATAATTTGAAGATAAATTAATTTCGCTCGCGTTTGATGAATTGTTATCATTTGCATCGTCAGGTCTGGCGTCGTATCCCCCATCTACTTCATCTTCATATCTACGAGTACTTTAGATGGAAGATTTAAAAACAACTGGATGTGGTAACTTTTTGTATTATATATAATAACTATTTAAAAAAATAAATATCAACGTACTTGTAGATGTGAATACTTATATTTTATTAAATTTCCACAAATCAAAAGCTAAAAATAGCACTAGCCTTTTTTTATTATTTCCGAGCGCATCATCCTAAGGCGGTGGCGATATCGTTCAGTCAAACCTCACAACCGTCTTTAACCCCTTGGAAAAGGGATGCTAGTTTAAAAAAAAAGAGAGACGCCAACGGTCACGCGGCTCGCGCTTTCTCGACTGTATTGTGTATAAGTTTGTTTCCATAGTTTTAGTTATCCAATAAAATATCATATTCATTTCATAGGTCGATCTGAGTAGAAACCGTAATATTACATAATTCTATTTTCAAACGACGTTCTTTATCGGACATTATAGATCAGAGCGAAGAAAAGCAAAAAAGTAAAAGTAAAAATATGCATCTTCTGAGCCATTATTGATACGCAGAAGGTCTTCGAGGTAAATGTTTTTTTTTTTTGTAGTTTGTTTCATCCCATCAGGCGGCATAACATTTTTTTATGATCAAGGTTTTATGCCACATCTATTAATATGAACATCCTCGTTATACCCATTGACGAGTCCTCCGTGAAGTGTTGTCCCTAGTCCGGCACTCACTTCGAGTGATCCGTGCCCTATCTCACTGCATTTAGCTTACTCAGACTCACCTGCAAGTCTAGATCTGTAGTGGGGACTTTGATATGGTAGCAACTTAATAAGTCAGAGCTAAGAATGGGAGAGTGCATAAAGAAAATAAATATCAAGAATTATATATTGTTTTTCTATGAATGTTTGGATTTTATTTTATTTTATTTATTTATTTATTTTTTTTTATTTTCATTTGTATTCATTTGTATTTTAATAAATAATGACTATTCATTAAAAGTTTTCAAAGATTCTTAAACACGTTAAAAATATAATCACTTACCCACTAGCCATAAAATAGCTTATACAATAATTGATTACTGTGTAAAATGTAAATCAAACTACGACTTATCTATATACTATCTTCTGCCAGCGGATTCGCCCGCGTGAGTAACGATTTTAATACAAACTCTAAACAACCCCAAATTTCATTTAAATCGGTTCTGTAGACAGGCGGAGAGACAGGACATATTAGTAAGGATAAAGCTAAAGAGTTTTTTGTTTCTTTGGTTAAATCTCGAAGTGCTAATTTCGAGTGGAATGAAAGGAAAGGAAAACGAAACGAAATTAAATGAAACAAGATTTCACTAATGTCAACAGTCTGCCTATTTCGATGACTACCTATTTTTCTTTCTTTTTAATTAGTAAATAAAATTTTGACCTTCCATCAAACCTTTTCCATCGAAAAACTCAATTTCTTGTAGATTACGAAGATCATAATGGTTACGACGATATTTCTCCGTAGACTCGTAAATCATTGTCAGACGGGCTCAGTTGCAGCGGCTGTCCGTCCGTGCCAACCCTTTTTTCTTTAGGTAACTTAATTAATCTGCCCCGACGAAAACATGTACATAACATAAATTCTCCAGTACTAAGTAATTTTGGCAATTTATCTGAGTTTTACAATTTCTTGTGTTTTTCTACACATTATAATCTTTGTTGTTTCTCACTTACTTCTTCATAAAACTGAAATTTCATTAATTAAACTATTGAATGAAATTAAATAATTTTTGAAGAATTTTCATTACTTCTACATGTAATTATATGGATATTAAGCATGAAGAAATGAATCAAAAGAAAAGGCTTCCAAGCTGTTGCTTGCTTAACAAGTGAAATGAAATTTTCAGAGCGTACTCAATTAAGAATAATTTACATCTCCAAAGATTTTCTTAACGAAACGTCTCTGTGTATGTAACTAACGTAAGCCACGTTGCTCATAAAAACATACGACATGCTTGTGTCATGAAGGTAATACATGAAATCATTTAATATAAAAATTATAGTAAATAAAATAAGAAACACGTCTGCCATCAATTATGTTAAAAAAGTTTTATGCAAAATTTTAAGTGGATAGGACCAAGGCATCACGTTTTTTCATACAAACTTTGCCCCCTTTTTCACCCCCTAAGAGTTAGAATTTCGGAAAATCCCTTCTTATCGGATTCCTACGTCATACACAGAACAAACCCTCCAAGTTTCAGGTTCCTGCGATCAACGGTTTAGGCTGTGCGTTGATCCGTCAGTCATTCAGGACAAAGCCTTTTATATATATAGATGATTAAAGTTTCTAAGCTCTCAAATTAGTGTTTTCGACATAGAACTATCGGACTTTATTACTCTATTGGTCTTCTTTACTTCGCGATTGCTATGGAATGGATACATATCTAATATGTAATATGCATGAGTAAAAAACGAATATCTTAATTTTAAGAATAAAATTTTACAAAAAATTACTTTTACGTTATAAACTCCTTTCAATTTCTGAACCCTTTATGAATGAATAAGCAAAATTCAAGGTGTTTTTTTATTGTTTTGTTAAATGTTTAGTAACTAAATACACCAATATATAACGGCAAATGACTAATGCATTGAAATAGGCAAGTAATCATTTTATATGCGGTCGTGATACTTTGGAAAACTTTTTATACATGGCAATCAAATATTATAGCTTTTTCCATTTTAGGGGACGGACAAATAAACGGTACACACTCAACGGCCCCCGTTAGAATAATTATGAATATAGAATATGTCGGGGGCCTAGAAAGATACATAGGACCGGCGTCGGTATGTGACGACCCCATCGCCCGCTGTTGGGATAACCTCTGTCACAGCAGAGATTATTCCACCAGTGCAATCAGTCATACTGGTGGTAGGTCTTTTGTTGCAAGAGGCCGGCAAGGTAGGTAGGCCGGCACCGCAGTGTAAAATATTCTGCCGCCAAATAGTAGTGCCTAGGCATTACTGTGTTCCGGTTTGAAGGGCACTGTACGGTAGTGAAATTACTGGGCAGACGAGATTTAAGAACTAATATCTCGAGGTTGACAACGCGTTAGTGGCACCTATTACTGGTGCTGCAAGCGCTCATAGGCTACGGCAACCACTTACCATCAGGTGGGCCGTATGCTTGTTTGCCTTCTAACATAATAAAAAAATATATAAAAAAATTCAAACACACCCAAACCGGTACACATGCCTATATGGTCAATACAATCTGCTCCGAGAGCCGCCACAACGCCGTCAAAGATTGCTTACAATTGTTCTCTTTTTTTATGTCAGAGGGGACAAACCGGCAGGAGGCTCATCTGATGTTAAGCGATTACCGCCGACCGGGCATGCAAATGCGTTCCCGACGTTTTTTAGAATACAACTGGTTATACGCAGGCTGACCTCGAAACGCGGCTGACGAGCAGTCACTTCACGAGTTTTTCACCAACGTACGGTTGTGTGTCTCTACACGAATAAACAAAACATTATTTATTTACGCGTAACATACCGTAAAACCGCTAAAATCCGCGCAATGTGACCATGAGTTGTAAAAAGAAAACTTTCCACTCCTGTCCGTCCGTTGCGGTCCACCATTGGAACTACAGAATATTTCGCACAAATTCTTGCGTTATACGCTTTTAGTGGTCTGAAGTTTGTATTCGAGTTTAAATAAAATGTGATTCCCCTTGCAAAAAGTAGTAGTTACTTTTTTATTTCGTTTCTGAAATTAAAGTAAAAATAAAAAGCTACTAATTTTTTATCTGGCAGTTTTACTACACGAAGGCAGCTAGATAGGTACCACCGCAGTGTGTTTCGGTTTTAAGGTTTTGTAGCTAGTGAAATTACTGGGCAACGGAGCTATAAGAACCAATATCTCGAGGTTGGTAACTCTTAGAGTGTCATCAACAAATGTATGGTGTTTCAAGCACTCATAGGCTACGAAAACCGCTTGCTATCATGCGGGTCTTATGTAAGTTATTCGTGTAAATATAAAAAATAAACATTATTATAATAAATATACCTCTGTGGCGTAGCGAGTCCATCTTTAGCCTCAACGGTTGCGGGTTCGATTCCCGCTTGGGCACATATTTGTATTAATATTACAAATAGCTGTTTCGGTCTGAGCGTTTGTCCTTGTGGGTCATCCTTCCATGCCTTGGAGAGAACTTTAAGCTGTTGGTCCCGGTTGTTATCACATAACATCTGATAATAATCGTTAATGATAAAAGATTTGCTCATATCCAATGAGTTGCGGAGGTCAGCTGATGGCAATCACTCTGTGTAAAAAATAGTAACTTGGGTAGATAAGAAAAATTATAATAAATATACTAAATGACGATTTGATGTAAAACTTCAGCTATTAATTCCGAATCCAAGCAATTAATTAATCAAGAAGTCCACCTTAATACAAGATGATGCCTTGAAGACGGGATATCCCTGGAGGCCGGACCGGACTTTGAATTATGACCATTGTTTTAAGTTTCATAATTGATTTATGTTCAACTTAGTCTTTGTTATATTGTCTCGTCTTAATCACTCGCATTTTAGACAATATTATTATTCAAGCGGATTCTCTTGCGTTGTTGTAGTTAATTCCGAAAGACCATTATAGGCGTCGGGATGTGACGACCCCATCGCTCGCTGTTGGGATAACCTCTGTCACAACTGAGATTATTCCACCAGTGCAATCAGTCACACTGGTGGTAGGTCTTTTGTTGCAAGAGGCCGGCTAGGTAGGTACCACCGCAGTGTCCAATATTCTGCCGCCAAATAGTAGTGTTTAGGCACTACTGTGTTCCGGTTTGAAGGGCATTGTACGCTAGTGAAATTACTGGGCGAACGAGATTTAAGAACTTATATCTCGAGGTTGGCAACGCGTGAGTGGCACCTACTAATGGTGCTGCAAGTGCTCATAGGCTGCGGCAGCCACTTACCATCAGGTGGGCCGTATGCTTGTTTGCCAACTTCTAACATAAAAAAAAAAAAAAACCATCTAAAAGTTATTTTTCTGTTTAGAAATATCCAAGTTCCAATCCATGTTCCAAGTTGATTTCGTCCTGTGGTTCGATTATTAATAATATACATTATTAATAATCTCACAAAACTCTACAATTTTTCCGGAAAAATGATCCTATGTTTTAATCCTGATAAAAAAATAATCTGTATGCCAATTTTAATCCAAATCTGTTTAGCCGTTTTTTCGTGATTGAGTAACAAATATCCAAATATTATAATTACTATATGTCAGGTTTATAATCTACAATTGTTAGCATAAAATTAATTATTTGTACGTTGCCATTGCCGTCCTTTCATCCTATACACTTGTGTGGTTACTCGCCGACAAGAAAGTCGAATCGGTTAACTTCGCCGCGATAACGGTCGGTTGACGTTGGTACGTCCCGAAATGCGAACAAGTGGCAGTTAACATCAGCAAATCAACTAAGAAAATCATCTGCAACCAATTCGAGGAATTTAAGGACTATGAGGAGGATTTTTAGAGTACTTAACTGGCGGCCGCCAGCATCCCGCCAGGATCCAGCTAATACCATATTTCCCTAACCACATCTCTCCTAATCAGCACCCTCAAAACTTGGGTTCTTCAGCCGGGCATCAAAACGTTTTCGATCAACCCTAGCACTGTCCCCTGGATATAACACTATATTTAGATATAATAATTATGATTAAAATCGGAAAATTTTCGCATCTTTTTTAAACATTATTATGATGCCTACGCAGACAATGCCGCTGGCAGATGCTAGTGTACACTTAAATTCGGACATCATTAACAAGACTCCGTTCCAAGTACACATCAGCTCGTGTTCTGAACTAATAATTGGCTCCGAAACTAAAGAACACAGTCTACAGCACCTGCGGCCACGCCCATTTTATGTCGATCCTCACAACTATGTCCTCGGGCGATATCCTATTTCAAAAATTATACCACCATTAAAACGACTTCGCAGAGAAACGACATGTCATGTTTAACTTTAATGGCCTAGAACATTTCGATGTTGAAAAGTTTATATTATTACATGAACAAAGTTATTAATAATACAATATCTTAAGATAATAATATTTTTAGTTTTTGTGGTTATTAATTTCATCCACTATTTCTGAAGGTTTAGTATGTAGGCTGCCGGTATAACAGACCGTTGTATATGTTGTTTCAATGAGTTTTAAACTAATGAATTAATTAATTTGTACATAATTATAGCTCTATTTTTTATTGTTTAACATATTCACTGTCCCCTGAATCATTTATATAAAGGTTTGGTTTTTCTGTATGACGAAATATTGAAGTCCGTCGCGCTACCATCAATGTGACTCTTCGTTAGAATGACAGCTTTTCAAATATTATGGTTCTAATACAACGTATTAAATAGGTTCTATATCTGTAATCACACAAAAATTCGCCATAAACAACATAATAAAATTTCAATTATTTTTGTATCCAGAATTAGATTTCTATGTCATACTTTGCAGTTTAACTTGAGTTATTATTGTTGATAAATATTCCTTTAGAACATATGGTAAACTAGACTCAAGCTGATACAACTATTCGATCTAGACGCATCGGATAGATACTCAGACAAATGATTCTGAATACATCTTGTGTCACGTTGCTCCAGTCTTGTCACACTGACAGTGCAGGAGCTTCAGGAGAGATTGGTTTACTTAGCTGTGTGGTTTATGTTGTTACAAACATGCATCTATTCCTTCGTTAGAATGTTCATTTTTCAACATAATTCTAAAACCACAGCTCTATAAATGAGTTGAAAGGTTGAGAATGAGAAGAAAGGCGAGAAAACAGATTTGATTATTGATCTTTATAATGACTACATGGACTTGTAGTAGTAGAGTCATGCTCTTCCCAGCACAAATGGGCCACCACGGTCGGAGAAGTACTACCCCCTCACCGAAAATTGGCATTAAATAACAGTATCAGTCGGTACTTGCGTTTCGTGCGATGAGTGAGAACGCTGGAGTCCCAATCTCCCTCCCCCATTGTTCCCTTCCTTTTTTGTCCTTCTCATTCCTTCTTTCCTATCACTTGGACTGGCAACGTGCATGTGATACTTCAAGTATCGCAAGCGTTATAGGTTACGGTGACTACTACCATCAGGCGGACCGTACTTGTGTGCCAACCGTCATAAAATAAAAACTTAGTTACAGATGAAATCGAATGTTATATAGAGAGAGCGTGTCTTTAGTCGGCTTAATGAAGGAGGAAGTTTAATTCGGGCGAATTTTGTTTATTATAAGACGTACGTAGAAGTTATGCTATTTTTCTAAAATGCTCCTCTTTCATCCAACAATAATATTGTTATGTGCTGGAGTTTACAGATTTTGAAGAAAACACCTGATGGCTTTAAATGAGACTTTAATGAGATCTTCTAGATAACACAACAGAGATCACAGATCACAGGTCCACATCACAGGTCAATCGTAGTCCAAAAAAATAGCCGAGGTCAATAATTATCGAACTTGTTCACTTATATCGCCTGTATTTTCTTCACTCGTTGCTCAGAACTGAATGACTCAGTCGATTTTTTTTTTCGGAGTGTCTATTACTGTTGGCCCTAGTGGCCTTGACAGTGTCACCTGTGGGGGGGGCAGGCCTGGAGACCTCAGCCGGTAAAAGATAGACAGCCCGCGCGGGGCTCAAGTTATACTGGTGGTAGGTCTTTTGTTGCGAGAGGCCGGCTAGGTAGGTACCACCACAGTGTCCAATATTCTGCCGCCAAATAGTAGTGCTTAGGCACTATTGTGTTCCGGTTTGAAGGGCATTGTACGCTAGTGAAATTACTGGGCGAACGAGATTTAAGAACTAATATCTCGAGGTTGGCAACGCGCGAGTGGCACCTACTAATGGTGCTGCAAGCGCTCATAGGCTGCGGCAGCCACTTACCATCAGGTGGGCCGTATGCTTGTTTGCCAACTTCTAACATAAAAAAAAATCCGTCCCAAGGGCCTCTCCTGCGAGGTCGAGCCTAGGCTTGGGACGTCATCGGGAATACGAGTCAGTCGACGTGCCGGGCCGTTTATATAGTGCGGAACACGGGTTCGAGAAAGTTCCGTCAACGGAATGATATACGGAACTTCTCGAGAACATATCTTTCTAGAAACTACGCGAATGAAGCAAATAGACAGAAATGGTAGTAAGCGATTTTGAACCTTATATCCCTGTAATAAGGTTCGCCATAACAATATATACAAGTAACCGTTAATATTATGTCACTTCTGCTATATCCCGTTTAATATCACCACGAAATGATTCTATAAACGTCATAATACTGTCGACCCTAAAAGTATGATAACCGAAGTTTCTTTCGAACTCGGCCTCGTACTTCAGCCATATAATGGCGTTTACGTGAGGACTAAGTCGCATAAAAAAGTCAAGCGAGACGAGACAGTGATCCCTTTGTAAATTGCTTCAATGTAACCTATTATTCGAACTTCCCAATAAATTATGAAATTTTCGGCTTCACGAATAATGCGTAAATCGTAAACGACTAGTTTACTTTATAATAATCGTTGATACTTTAAATAATTGGTAAGAAATTATCGAATTCATGGTAATAAGCAGACCCTGGGTAAATACTCGTATAGTACTGGGAATAATGCTAGGAAGAAGAAGATTGTTTTGAAAATCGTGTCGCTCAAATGTTATAATAGAATTAGTAAGAATATTGAGGACCTTGGGAAAGAGACCATTTCTCCAGGTTTTTTTTATGTTATAAGTTAGCAAGCAATATTTTATATTGAAAAAAACCCTTACTTCGTTTCGCCGGTTCTTTTACAGTAGAGGTTTAATTTTGGAGCTGGTGGTAAAGTCAGATTACTTTACCATTCGCTTACCATCAGATAGTTTAGTGAGGTTGCTTGCCAAATGAGTAACAAAAAAAACATTAGATTTGATTTTGACTTATTTATACAGATTAAATTTAATAAAGCGTTGCGCGCCAACTGCGCTAAACGCGCTTCGAAAAACTAGCTTCTTTTCTTCTCGGTCGTTGTCTTCATTACTGAAGGTCGTGTCCACTCTGGTCCAGGGTCTGGGCTACAGTCTTTATTATGTTTTTCCAGTGCGTCCTGTCTTCGGTTTTTCTCAGGGCTGTGGTCACTTGGAGACCAGTGAGATTGGTGACTTGGTCCGACCACCGCGTGGGGGAGCGGCCGCGTGGTCGTTTTCCCTCTACTTTCCCAAGCACCATCAACTTGCCTCGGCTGTCGGGCTGCCTTCGCGCTATGTGACCAAAATAGCGAAGGATACGCTGGTAGCAGACACTTGACAGTCTCGTTTTTATGTTAAATTGTTGCAGGATCGATACATTGGTTCTCTTGGCCGTCCACGGTATGCGCAGCATCCTTCGCCAGCACCACATCTCGAAAGCGTCAATCTTCCTCCTCTCCAGTGAGCGAATTGTCCAGGATTCCGAGCCGTAAAGAAAGATGGAGAATACCAGAGTCTGCACGAGCCGTTTTTTCGTTGTATTCAATATTTTCCTGTTCTGCCATATTCGGGTCAATTTGCTCATTGCAGACTTGGCCATTTGAGCTCGTCGCCGGATCTCCTTTTCACATCCTCCTTGGTTGGTCAGTAGTGAGCCGAGATAAAAGAACTCCGAGACAAATTCAAGCTCACTTAGTTCTCCGGTTCGAGTCAGTGTACCAGCCCTATCTACTATTAAAACTTTTGTCTTTGATCTGTTGACTGTTAGACCAAAAACTAGCTTAAGCACACGTATAAAACGGTGGTCGCTTTATTTGTAACGGAATATTTTCATTTAAAGCTAAGTACTGTTATATAATAGACATATATCCATACTTAGCTCACTCTTGCCTCCACTTTGGACCTCTATATTTTATTCAGAGCCTCGTTTCTTACATTTGATTTTTTGATGGCGTTCCCTTGTTACGTAAGCGGTTGCTTGTTCTAGCTTTTGTTGTTCGAGTGTTTGAATTTAGAAGTAATGTACGGAGGGTATATTTCTTTGTTCAATTTATTCCATCTGCTTAAAATTTATTGAACAGAAAAAGTGGACTAGAATCTCTATTTATATAAGCATATGTAATTTTAATATTTGCACTAGCTTCTGCCTACGTTCTAATTTCGTTACCGATAATTAAATATGACTTTGTCTACACCTCCAGGGCTTCTCCTTTTATATAATCAAGTATTGTCGTATATTGCCTTAGTAATTAAAATGAACGATAAAATAACAATCATAGCTACAAACGCTACACACTCAACGTCCCCATTAGGATAATAATATCCTGTGTCAGGGGTCCGGAAACGTACACAACGACAATGACAAACACACCCAGACAGGACCGGACCATACATCCCTGTACGGTAAATACAAACATCTGCTAGGCTATGCATGTTTGCTACCGCAGCGGCACAACGTCGTCAATATAGCATTATATAGCATTTATTCGTCTTTTTCCATCATTTTTACAGTAATGTACTAGATCTAGAGCACTAAGTAGGGAATAAGAAAATAAGCAATTAGTGAGGTATTAAGTGTCAAGTCCATTATTGACAGAGATTCTCCTCTAGCGTAAGACGTAATACTTTGCAATACTAACAATAAACAAGTCTAATTGCTGTGTTTCTAGAACAAACATTGATTTCTGTTAGAGACGGTAAGGGGCTTATAGTGTCCATTAAGAAAGCTTTTCGTATAAAATATATTTGCCCTAAAAATTGAACAACTAACGTACTAAATAAAATGTGTTTCGAATAAGACTCAATATACCTAGCAGATCCCTAGGTCATACAGGACTAAAAAGTCCGCCGTCTTGAGTAGAGTTTGAAGTATTTGTGCGAACGATACTTTTACTTTGTCGTCAATAGTTCAAGATGGATTTTTCAGTCCTATTCTTATTTGAAACGCACTGTAAATGATGTCGTTCCCCTATCTAAAATGTTTATTGAATTTCCAAATATTTTTTATTCAAGCGTCGCCGTTCCGCTCGGCTAGTCAAGCAGATACAGGGGCCGCGACAGATAGCTGATTACGTGTCTTATTCCGCACCACAGACTCTGAATATAGGGATCGAATTAAACTGAATATATAAAAGAAATACTCCGGGTGGGGAAAAGCTGTATGCAAATAGAATCTGGTTAAAAACGTACTTAATGAGTTCCATCAAAAACATAAAATATAAAAAAATACAAGTCACGCAACGCAGTTCTTCTACTACAAAAAGTGGTGAGATCACATGTATAACTATGACTGAAACTTGGCCTTGGCTTTAGAAAAGAATATGTTGCCGTAAAGTAGTAAAATTATTTTTATATTTATAGATTAGACTTTACTATTATATTATCCGAGTAATGCTAAATCTGATGAAAAACTTCTAACTTTTAGACTAATATTTATATTTTAAACAAGAGTAAATTAAAATTATTGATGATGTCGCCCTCCAAAGATATCTATTTCTATACAAAATCAAATAAATTTGTTTCACCACTTTAAAATAACCGTTTAAAATCACCGGCTTAAAAATGTAACCGCCAAACAGAGTTACTTTTGCATTTATAACATTAAACTGGGTTCTTTCGAACAGAGCTCCTCGATTTATAAGAACTATTTAATATCTATTATTGTTACGCCATTTTTGTGTATAATAACTCTTGTTATTTAAATTCGGTTATGTTTTCAAAGCAAACAATGAAACATGGTTGAAATTCAAAATTTACACTAAAGATTTGTAGCGATTTATTATTCGTATGCACCTTCGTCTCCATCAGAAGCAAACAAGAACACCTGCTGTGATGTATCATCGCGGGGTGTCGGTATAAAGGTCGGTGTATATATGATTATCACATTGCTTTTATTTGTAACTATTTTTTGCCAGCAACTTCGGCCGTGTGATTAACGATTTTAATACAAACTTTAAAGCTCCATTTCACAGGGGTAGAATTTTAGGCGTCGGGACGTGACAAACCCAACATTCGCTGTTGACGTAATCTCTGTCACAGCAGAGATTATTCTACCAGTGCAATTAGTCATACTCGTTGTAGGTCTTTTGTTGCAAGAGGCCGGCTAGGTAGCTACCTCCGCAGTAGTTCCTTGGGCATTACTATGTTTCGGTTTGAATGGCTAGTAAAATTACTGGTCAAGTTTGGCAAAGTGTGAGTGGCACCCAGTAATGGTGTTTCAAGTGCTCATAGGTTATGGCAGCCACTTACCATCAGGTGAGCCGTATGCTTATCTGTCAAATTAATAAATTAATAAAAAGAAAAAAACGAATTTTAGAAAACGTTAAACACGTGTGTCTTTTCATCCAAAACACAAGTTTCATGATTCTACTTTAAAAAATGACAGATATAAAATAAAATATATTTTTATAAAATGTTTTTAATATATAAATCACAGATCGGTGTGCTCTGCTCTTAAACTGCAGAGCATTTCAAGTGCACTCGAGGCTATTTACACCGTACATTTGTAAAGTGTTGGTGGCCGTCCGCGAGCGCTTTGTATTAGATTGTGAGCTACGTCATATAAAATTCGCTTTTACTATTTCTTTACGCAAACGAAGTAAATTAGCATATAAGATTTTTTGCCTCCATCAGAGAAGAAGAGTGCTGGTAGCGAGCCTGCTTTGAGCCTCGACGGTCGCGGGTTCGATTAAATATCTGTTTCGGTCTGATCGTTTGTCCTTGTGGGTCTCGCTACCGTGCCTCGGAGAGCACGTTAAGCTTACGATCCCGGTTGTTATCTGGTAATAATCTTAACTCATGATAGGTAATTTACTCTTATCCAATGAGTACTGGTTCACTCTTGGTTACGGGGGTCAGCTGGCAATCGCTCTGGGTAAAAACTAGTTACCCGTCAAATCCGCGCAAGAGTAATAAGCAGGCCCTGGGTAAATACTCGTATAGTGCCGGGAATATTGCCAGAAAGAAAGGATCAGAGTATATATGAGAGCGGGCTTACCATGAACTTTTAGTTAAAAAAATTTACTGGCGTCGGGACGTGACAACTCCATCGCCCGCTGTTGGGATAAGGTCTGTCACGGCAGAGATTATCCCACCAGTGCAGTCAGTCATACTGTCGGTAGGTCTTTTGTTGCAAGAGGCCGGCTAGGTAGGTACTACCGCAGTGTCAAATATTTTACCGCCAAATAGTAGTTCTTAGGCATTACTATGTTCCGATTTGAAGGGCACTGTAGGCTAGTGACATTACGGGGCATAGGAGAATTAAGAATCAATATCTCGAGGTTGGCAACGCGTGAGTGGCACCTACTAATGATGCTGCGCGCGCTCATAGGCTACGGTTACCATCAGGTGGTCCGTATGCTTGTTTGCTAACTTACTAAATTTAAAAAAATCTCCGATTCAATTCTGACATTAAATGGATTCACATTTTTTTTTCCCCAGGTCATTCATATAAAAAATAACAAAACTAAACCATCCACTACTATTAAGAAAAAAAATATGTGTTTATAACTTTTGGAAAACTTATCCGGAGTTTGATATCCCGGATCCAATTACAAGTGGGGTTTAAAGGATAAACTATTAAAGATATCCGGAACTTTTTATGTGGCCATTAAATTAGATATCATTTTAGTGGGACGGAGGCGAGTTTACAACCTTTTTATTATTATTGGGTTATTAGAAGCTTACTAACGCATATAGTATATTTATCAGACGATGCCATAATAGATAACTGCTATCTTATTTATCGGAAACCAAGTTCCGAGACTGCTTTTTGAATGGACGAAGCGGTTAAATGAAATCAAAAATCAAACGCTACAAACTGATCGGCCCCCAATAGGATAGTTATATCCTGTTTCGAGGTTCCGGAAACATACTCAAGGAACCCAACACACCCATACCGGGAAATATACCTTGTTTGATCAATAGAATCGCTATCACTGATCCTAAGTTTTCATGTACCTACTTAATTTGAGTTTCGAATTCTCCTCTTGAAGAAAAAGGGACACCCGGATGGAACGAAGTTCCTTTCGATTAATTAGTGAAGGAATTGTAATAAAATTTAATTTTTTTAAGTTATAATAATATTTTTTTTATTATTAACATTATTTATTATTTACAAAAACGACACCACACTGTTCAATGCGAAATAGAAATGAAAATATCTGGCTTGCTTTCTATAAGAGAGAGAGAGAGACAGACAGAGAAACATGCGACGCCGCACAGCTTACAATAGCTTACTATAGCAAAAAGTGTCGTGACAACTTTTCGTAAGAATTTTTCCGTCTAGCCCCCTTTCACAACGCGCGATAAGGAACTTCGTTCCAAAACATCTTGAATGTCTTAGAAGACATTTTTATATATATATTTACTAAACCATAGTAGACCTCCTTCATAGACCCTTTGCATATAACTAACATTTTTAGGGTTCCGTAGCCATTTGGCAAAATCGGAACCCTAATTTTTTCGTCATGTCCGTCTGTCCGCCTGGCCGTCCATATGACACAGTCATTTTACTCGGAATCTATTAGCTCTACCTATACGAAATTTGTTAAATAGGTGTATTCTATTATACAGGGTTCTGTGGTGAAATAGTTAAAAGTTTTGGCCATAACTTTGTTTTTCATATTATTTTTATTAATTATAATTACTATGAAATTAAAAACTTATATTTGCAGGCCCTTTTAATTCGTTAGTATTTAAAGTTCTAAAGATTCTTCATCATCAAGTTTCGGAACCCTTTATTTCCCACTGTGTGTGGTCCACCATGCTATTGACTAGTAATTATTACAAATACTAGTGAATATTAATGATATTAAATCGGTTAAACCGTTCCCAAATATAGCAATAGTTTCGGTAACACTGAATACTATAAGTCTGTGTGATTGTGAGGACGATGACGTCACAGTAAATCCTGAGCTACGACGGGGAACAGATAACGTGGATCCAACCAGAGGAATATATAACTTTAGTAAGCGGCAAGTTTGATACGGATAGCAAACGACTTACATTCAAAGTATATGCACTAGTTCAATGCTTTTACTGAATTGTGATCGAAATAGTATTTTAAATTTAAAGGCGTCGGGATGTGACGACCCCATCGCCCGCTGTTGGGATAACCTCTGTCACAACAGAGATTATTCCACCAGTGCAATCAGTCACACTGGTGGTAGGTCTTTGTTGCAAGAGGCCGGCTAGGTAGGTACCACCGCAGTGTCCAATATTCTGCCGCCAAATAGTAGTGCTTAGGCACTACTGTGTTCCGGTTTGAAGGGCATTGTACGCTAGTGAAATTACTGGGCGAACGAGATTTAAGAACTAATATCTCGAGGTTGGCAACGCGTGAGTGGCACCTACTAATGGTGCTGCAAGCGCTCATAGGCTGCGGCAGCCACTTACCATCAGGTGGGCTGTATGCTTGTTTGCCAACTTCTAACATAAAAAAAAAAAAAAAAAAAAAAAAATTGTGCGTCATTTCACTTAAGTCGACTTACAGTTAATCGACCCTTTTCGGTTTGGAAAAATTTTGGTAAGAAGTTTTCTTTTATCATAAAACGAAGATCTGCCAAAGAAAAAAATTATTTCTTTCAAAACCATAAAAACAATAACAGTTCCAAAACTTTCAGAATTTTAAGAATAGTCACAAGGTATTTGCCAAAAATGAGGCAAAAATTTAATGTTTGACCCAAATTTGCAATAAAATGATGACTGATAATTTTTTTTTTTATTAAAACGCGTAGAAAGAGAAAGAAGATAGAAGGAACATTAGCTAAAAACCGCGTGCCAATATTTTACGTATTTTGGGTGCGTAATATGTAAAATTACCTATATGATCGACAAATACACCTATATAATTGATAGTCTTGACCTAATAAAACATGCCATTATTGACATTTGGACGCAAATAAGCAATACCATGTCAACCCACACGAATGTCATTTCGAGAAAAACGCGTTTGAAAATTTTGAACAACTTGCTTTATATGAATTTTTTTATGTATTGGTCAAGTTTTTGACAATTTCAGATTTTTGAAGTTATTTTACTTATTTTCACAAAAAATAAGTGTACAAACTGCATTTCGCAAATAATATTACTGGGCGGACGAGATTTAAGAACTAATATCTCGTGGTTGGCAACGCGTGAGTGGCACCTACTAATGTTGCTGCAAGCGCTCATAGGCTACGGCAACCACTTACCATCAGGTGGGCCGGATGCTTGTTTGCCAACATCTAACATAAAAAAAAAAAATATATATATATATATAACCCAAAACGTTTAACATAATACATAAATTGCATGATTAAAAATGGCTTTTTAGAAGTTTTAAAGCTTAAAATATTAAAGAAAAATGTGCTTCAGCCATTTACCAACACTTCTGCATGTATAACTCAGTTTTTTCAATTTTGTGGGTTGACATGGTATTGCTTATTTGCGTCAATTTAGGAAATTACAAAATAACTTGCCAAACTTATATATATATATATATCTATTTCTTTTACTCTTATTACTACTCCGAATAACAGACTAAGATAGCAAGATCTCTTTTGAAATAGGTTTACAAGAGCGGCAACAGTATGGCTCTGTCCATGAGATTCTTAGTCAAGTCAAGTTAAAACGTCACACAAACGTTTAACTATTGCACTGAACTGACGGACCCTTGCACTGACTTTAATTATATTAAGAGTAGTTTGTTGCAGTAGTATTCATTACAGTTCATTCAGTTGCAAATATCACTAAAGACTATGTAGGAAAACGATTGTTTTTCAACATTCTTATACTGATAATATTTTATTAGTCTTGTATATAACAACCAACATGTTCAGGACAGCCGAAAATAGTTCAAGTTTCAAGATAGTTCAATAATACAAATAAGTTTAAATAGGTATAATAGGCATAATAAATAGACACAGTCAAGTATAGTTAAGTAAATAGAAATAATAGTCTATAGAAAGTACACATGTTTTTGAAAGGTCCTTTAGACAATAGTTAATAGCTTTAGTAAAATAGATTTAAATAGAACAATGTTAAAAAGAATGTTAAAAGTTTCTTGTAAAATGTAATTGTTTAATAAAGAATAAATGTTTATAGCGGTACGAGGGCGGGAAGCAAATGTTCACTGTTTCGCACATCGATTGTTCGATTGTCTGCCTGGCCGTGCTAGATGTTGTACCCAACGAGGGTATTGTGCGTCCCAAATAGCTGAAGTCGGACGCCTTATACAGTTATCCACATGGCCGTGCCAGTGTTGCGTCCGACGGGGGTATAAATATCAGCTACCAGGCCGACTAAAGTCAGTTCCACCACAAGAGCCCGGGGAGACAGTCCCACCTGGACAGTTGTTCGGGACAGTTCCATCATAACAGCGCGTTGGGATAGTTCCACCTAATAGTACTAGGGGATAGTTCCAACTCAAATAGCACTTCGGGATAGTTACCAGCAAGGAATAGTCATAGTTAAATAGTTAACCCGAAGAAACAGTGAATAGAAGCTTCCTCGACCTCGTATAGTAAACTCCCAAGGTCTTAAATCGGTGTCTTTATTTTACATTCCGGCGACAATCCAGTTTATAGGTGTGGATCCCACACACAACATTACAACATATTTTTTACATAAATATGTTTTACAAATTTTCACAATTGTACAAAACATGTCCACGGAGAATGGTGGCAAGAATTTGCCTCCTAATTCTTTGGGGGGAAATGAACCTTCCTGTCACCTGAGGGTGGTAATGCGACGGAAAAAGATATTATCTTTTCAAAATTAATTATGTTACGAAGTGTAAGATTTTTTAAAAACTGACTGGACACTAACTAGCGAAGCCTACCAGGAGGCTTACCGTTAAATCTTTTGGCGATTCAAATGGCGACCAATTCAATTCAATTCAATTCTGACATTCAGATTTTATATGAGCATGACGTATAAATACCTATGTCATATAAAATAATGGTCATCATTTGAATTGCAATAAGAGTTAATGGTAATCCCGCTGAACTCCTCGGGTAATTTTGGTTAAACAAATATCTTAAAATCATCAAAAATATATAAAGATAACATCAAGTAAGAAACAAAAACCTCGCCTAGTAAACGTAATTATCCTCACAGCCAAGTATACCTCCTCACAAAGGTTAGTATCAACAGAAAACAAAGGCTCTAATTAACTCAGTTCATAATTAAGGGCGCTTTTAAATCAAGGCCGATGAGGTAAAGTATTAGCGTAGAAGCCTTGGTTTAATTAAATAACTTTCAGTAAAAGTCAAACCGAAATTCTATTTGTAGTAAGGACACAGTCGGACTAGTAATTATAAATGACACCGCAACGCGACGCTCAAAAAATATAAATTACTAGCTAAGCCGTCGTCTCCGCTCGTGTGTTGTACCGATTTTCTTTACTGCATGGAATCCTAATTCTTTTTCTAAAATAAAAGCCTGAGCAGCCTTATTTACTCCTTATAAAATCCACTATCTGCCAGTGAAAGACCCATTAAAATCGTTTCAGCCGTTTCAGAGGTTAGCCGGAACAAACAGCCTGACAGACAATATTTTTAGAAGTTGTATTTTTCTTATGTAACTACCGTGCATACTTTCATATGCATTTAGTGAAATGCCGTTTGGAATTACAAATAGGCACTTCAATTCGACATACCATTATGGTGGTAACCATTAATAGGTAATGGTCACTGTAGTGCATAAACTTGATATTTTATTCAATTCAAAATCGTATAATCACATTTTGATTATTTTGTTTCAGTTATTTTTACAAAGAAACAATTTTGAAGGAAAATCCCGCACAAACTTTAGTATTAAAGAAAAGATATTCGTATATCAAAACACATCATCTGCTTTTTGAAGTCAACAAAACGGCTATGCATTAGGTTCATAATAGAACTTTTTACACATCACTACGTAGTCTATTCTCGGGGATGAAGAATTTCAATAAGGGAATTGTTTGCCCATCATAATATGCAATGTAAAAGATGGTCGGCTTTCATGAAAGATTTTTAATAAAATGTTTTGAAACTATATTATACCTTCGTTTCCCGTTAAGTGAAAAATTGTACATCCTATATACAAAAACACAAACAACTAATACAAACGGCAGTCGAACCCGCAACCATTGGTGTAAAGGGAAGACAGGCATTTGAGACAGGCGATAACGAACATCACTAAGACCGTGCGAGAACGACCAACACTAGGACCGTGCGAGAACGACCAACACTAAAACCGTGCGAGAACGACCAATGCTAGAACCGTGCGAGAACGACCAACGCTAGAACCGTGCGAGAACGACCAATGCTAGAACCGTGCGAGAACGACCAACGCTAGAACCATGCGATAACCACCAACGCTAGAACCGTGCGAGAACGACCAATGCTAGAACCGTGCGAGAACGACCAACGCTAGAACCGTGCGAGAACGACCATCACTAGGACCGTGCGAGAACGACTAACACTAGGACCGTGCGAGAACGACCAACACTAGAACCGTGCGAGAACGACCAATGCTAGAACCATGCGATAACCACCAACGCTAGAACCGTGCGAAAACGACCATCACTAGGACCGTGTGGGATCGAACATCACTAAACACTTCATTCGCATTGATTTCAAAAAATTGACATAATTCATTTGGTGTTAAATACGAATTGTTATAATTGAAGAATAAATAAACAAATTATAATACTTACGAAGCAAAGACGTAGATATTTGGCAACAACTGAATTTAATAAAAACACGAAGGACAGAATAACCGTAAAGTTCGTAAAAAATATTTTATCGAAATATTCAACGCTCGATTAGTTCCCTCTTCCGGCCATTCAAATTAATCCGGTTCCTTTTCAAATAAATTATATTATTACAAGCTCTTTTATTCTTGGTATTATTCAAATATTCATATTGTTCTCTTTGAATAAACCCCGTTTTTTTTTCCTCAACTCAAATAAATCAACATTTTCACGGAAAACATTTAACATCCATGTCCTGCTTTTTTCTCTTTCATATTTATTATATTCTTTCTTATAACTCTACTTATTGATATTGAAATTTATGAAAGTTTTTTCTTTTAAATAATATCTCTATATACTATATCTTTATAATATAATATAAAAAAATACTACTAACTCACTCATTGACTCATCACACGATCTTTTAAATTATACGCCGTATTGACTTAGAATTATTGGAATCATGCATTATAACTCTATTTGAAATAAGAATGGATTTTACAATGGAAAAAAATGCCTTTTCAAGTCATTACTAATACTCCTTTTGCCCCTCAAAATAAGCTCGTAGCTAGGAGTGGAAACTGCAATAGCCCTAGGGGTCAATTTGAACCTGTAAATTTTGCGCTAATGGAGGACCGTAGACCTATTGAGGCTTTATTAAAAATTAAAATGTCACTTATTGTACAACTTTATAATCAGTGAAAAGATAACTAAAAGTTAAAATTTAGAACTAAAATAATAACTAAGGAAAAGATTCAACCACATTCAAAGTTAGTTAGTTAGTTAGTTAGTTTCCCCGTAAACATATCTGTTCGACATTAAAAATCCATTCGTTACTGCAAAAGAACCACTCCCGTTATCTTTATTGCGGAACTTGGGTTCCCTATCGACTCGAGCAACACGGTATACAAAAATTATGAAGCAAGCAGCATACAAATATAATTTCTATAACTATCAGTACAAGGTCCATTTTCCCTTGAATAGTATTGGTTCTAAGCAAGAAGTTGCTTAGTGTTTACGCCTCTCGTATATGGAAATTATGAATATATTTAAAATGCCATTGAGTTTTTAAAATAGTGAATAAACTTTCAATAATATGATTTTTTATTTTACATAAAGTGATCATGGTTTTGCTATTTTATTTTTACATAATGTACATGTCATTTTCTTATTTCTTAAAGGCCGTTTTAGATAATATGACCTCCTAGCTTTTACCCGCGGCTTCACCCGTTTGAATACCAATTTTTAATCATTGGTTCACCATACAATCTTTCATCTCTTATTTCAAACCTATCAAACTTTTTTTCGTAATAAAATGTAGCTTTAATTTCTAGACTAGCTAGAAAAATAGTTTTTTTTTTTAGTTGACTTGATTAAATTCTAATCTATCTGATGATAATGTCTCTTACTAGATACTCTTAGTAAAATATTTACCTATATTGAAGATAGAAAATAAAGAAGACAGAATCAATTTTATTCATAAATAAATAAGTAGACGCTACACGCACAACTGCTCCATCAGCTATATCCTTTGTCAAGGGTCCAGACACCGTAGAAACATGATCTCAATCATACAAAGAGAAACATATGTCTGTATGGTTTACATCTAACCCAAGTGGGAACAAAACGTCTTGATCGACGACACGACGTCATGACGAACGATCATTTTCGACCGGGGAAGTACTACCCTTTCACAGAAAATCGGCGTAAAAAAAAGTAACAGTATCATTAGGTACTGTTGGGTTTCGTGCGATGAGTGAGAGCGCCGCAGGCCTAATCTCCCACCCCCTCTGTTCCCTTCCTTTTTTCCCTTCTCATCCCGTCCCTCCTGTTTCTTGGGTTAGCAACGCGCTTGTGATACTTCAAGTATCGCCATTGTTCATAGGTTGCGGTGACTGCTTACCATCAGGCTGACCGTATGCTTGTTTGCCAACCGGCATAATATAAAAAAAATCTACTTACGTGATACCCAACTCCTACCCCAATTGTTTGGAGCGTTAAGGCTAAACAAGAATATGGGTTGGTTTTACTGATATTGTGACCAGATTTTTGGAACTGTATAAACATAATTGACAACAGACATAATAAATAAATAATAGATAAATAAACGCTTCACACTCAACGGCCCTCTTTAGGACAGCCACATCCTTTGTAAAGTGTCCGGAAACGAGAAAAACACAATGACAAGGACAAATACACCCATATCGGAAAACATGCCTGTGTGGCCAATACAAACATATGCTCCGAGCGGGAATCAAACATGCGACCCGTGGCGCTTAAACCAGGTTCACTACCGCTAGGCCACAACGTCCTCAAATAAATAATAGACCTACACGTCCGCAAAACTGTATGGTTGAACCAATACAATGTTCAGTTACAATAGTGTGTAATAACACTTTAAATTGACTGAACTGTAAAGAAAACTTCAACTGGAAGAAACAACTCTAAGAGCAATAGAATTACAAGAGTTTTGTCTTAAGTGGAAGCAATATGTCGTAAATGAGATATCGGAATAGAACGGATAGGCATATTGAGTAACATGGTATCGATATAAATTGAAGAAAAAAGGGTCAAGTATATTTTTTCACTTTTAAAAAGTATGTTGTATATTTTTGTTTATTCTATAGCCTATCTAAGAGAACAGTACCTCCACCTTTTACTGTAGTGTATTTTGTGTTTATTTATACCTTATATAGCTAATTGAATTGTACTACAGCACCTTTTATGAAATAAAGTGATTATTATTATTATTATATTATCTACTAATGTATAGACTTACTTTATGTAAACTGTAGACTGGGCCTTTCATACAGACATAATGCCCTTTCGTAAATATAACACAAACGCAATAGAATGAAGTTAGTCACACGCTACCTTCACTTTGTTGCTCGACTAGTGCCGTTTATAAAAAATTAAAAATATTTTTATTTTTTATTTTATTTATAATACTTTATTGTACACCACAGATAAGGAAAAGTTACAAAGATATAGACTAAGCAAGATCAAGTACAACAAGGTGGCCTTATCGCCAATAAGCTAATTTATTTAAAATTATTACTTGTATGGCGCTGCACTGATGTACAATATGATAATAAGTGCGTTGCCTTGCGTTGGTTATGATTAGTTTCAGGCCCGATACCCGGGGCTATATAATTAGGGTGCCATCGAACCGTTACCGCGCAGGGTGGGGAACCTGAGCGTTCGTGTTAAGTGGCTCAGGTGAAGATGGCAGTCGGGGTGGCCCCAATTATAGTGCTCTCCAAGAGGTCCCCGACCCTCTCTCCTTCTATAAGGTTGGTCACCGGGGAAGTTTTAGTGGATTATGCTTAGTTCCTCAACAAGACTGCCAGCCTGCTACAGAAGACGAATACTTACAACTACATACAAACACATTCATAAGGAAGTTACTGCACACATTGAAAAGTAAATTGGTAGAATGCGCCATATTATCGTAGTTTATGTATACATGAAACTAAATTTTACCTTCATCAAATTACGCGTGCAGTCGGATCACGCGCGAAATCGAGTGAGTTCCGTCAACTTAGATGAAGTTACGAATAAGAGACAAACAGCAACGTGACCATCTCTCCTAACACTATGACGAGAATATATAAGTTTATTATACAATTGTTTTAGTTTGTGATAAATACTACAAATCGTGACGAATAAAATTCCATCAACTTTGGTACACGACTCCTGTTTTTGAAATGGCCTCGCGTACTTACGAGGCCATTCCATAAGCCATTCGAATAAGCACCTCTGAGTTTTCAAGGCCCTAATACTATCTCTTGCTTTGTGGTGAAAGACGTCTTGAGGATACCTGCATATCGCAGAAGAAATTCTAAGAAATGTATCCCCGCCAATCCTAGTGATGATCCCTTGCTATGGTTTGGCGGGCAAGATACAATCATACGTTGAGAAACTCGTAAAGGTAAACTTGATTGTTTTTATTTCTGGGGTAAACTGATGATGGTGATGTGATGCTTTTTCTGATGTAAGTGGACGTTGAATCTTACTAATATTATAAATGTGAAAGCCTGTATGTTGGCTATTGGGATGTTTCTTACTTAACGCAAAAAATACCTAATAGATTGGGATGAAATTTCCCACACAGACTGGTGAAAATTTGATGGGATGGGATGATTTTTTTTACTTTTTTAAATATTCTATGTCTACCTCAGAACTTCGATACTTAGATCTGTACATGAGCCACATGCACATTCAAATCAATTCAGTAATTGCTTGTTATGGAACCCCACATAAATGGATTCTTCTTACCAGGAAGCCGGGTAGCAAAAGAAGCAGATTTTCTCCGCGTTACAAAACAAGTGGTTAACTGAAGTGATTTTGTTAAGCTGTTTTGTAAGGCTGTTAGCCAGCCATCATATAACCAGTTGCATATTATTTATTTATTTTTTTTTTTTTATGTTAGAAGTTGGCAAACATGCATACGGCCCACCTGATGGTAAGTGCCTGCCGCAGCCTATGAGCGCTTGCAGCACCATTAATAGGTGCCACTCGCGCGTTGCCAACCTCGAGATATTAGTTCTTAAATCTCGTTCGCCCAGTAATTTCACTAGCGTACAATGCCCTTCAAACTGGAACACAGTAGTGCCTAAGCACTACTATTTGGCGGCAGAATATTGGACACTGCGGTGGTACCTACCTAGCCGGCCTCTTGCAACAAAAGACCTACCACCAGTGTGACTGATTGCACTGGTGGAATAATCTCTGCTGTGACAGAGGTTATCCTAACAGCGGGCGATGGGGTCGTCACATCCCGACGCCTTAAATATAATATTAAAAGGTCACCAACGCACCTGCATGCTCTCTGGTGTTGCAGATGTTCATGGACGTCGGTAATTGCTTAACATTAAGTGAGCTTCCTGCTTTGTGTTCCCTTTGATATAAAAAGAGGAATATACACTCGTAGAGGTTCCGGGTTAGTTTTTGAACTTAATAAACAAGGCGAATATTGTAAAGTAAATAAAGTCCAGTTAAAGCAGTACTTTATATTTCGACCAACTTCAGTAAAATGTACACGTTCCCAAGAGTCGGTCAAACTTCGACACGAGTCAACAAAGATGTCCAAACTCAAGAGACTTTATTACCACATTCTAAGTGTATTTATGAAACAAATACAAACTTTATTTACTATTTGATTGTATTGTAACAGAAATTAAGTAACATTAAACTAACATTTTACTGCCCACCTGCCTCTCTGTCACAGCAGTGCAATCAGTCACACTGGTGGTAGGTATTTTGTTGCAAGAGGCCGGCTAGGTAGGTACCACCGCAGTGTTAAATATTCTACTGCCAAATAGTAGTGCTTATGCAATACTGTGTTCCGGTTTGAAGTGCCCTATAGACTAGTGAAAACTGGTTAGTGAAAACGTGTTACTGGGCAAAGGACATTTAAGAACCAATATCTCGAGATTGACAACGCGTGAGTGGCTCCTACAAATGGTGTTGCCAACCTCTCATTCAAATGACAACCGCTTACCATCACCACTTGTAACATAAAAAAAAATATTTCAGTTTAATTATTCAAATTAAACTAATAGATTTAAATTAAGACTTTTGCATCATATATAGGACTAAAAACTCGTGATCATTTTATATATTTAGTTTGCTGATAGCAGGCCTTTTATTGCAAGAGGCCGGCTAAGTAAGTCCCATTGCATGCATTGCAGTGTACAGTTATCCTACCAAAAAGCAGTATAATGTGTTTCGATTTGAAGGACACTGAAGCTAGTGAAGCTTTTTACCTGGATTAGCAAAAAGAATAATAATTGTCTAAACTACATTAACACATTAATTAGCCGCGAGGCACAGCTATTATTTATAATATTACTCGTATACATCAGAGATGTAGAGATTAGATTTTGAGTCGAAAGCATATAAATGGGGATGGTTATGAATTACGAAGAGAAATTGAAATATCAAAGTAAATTTATTTGCGCTCGTATGCATCATCTGACAGACATTAGACGAATTTTAACGCTGTTAATTTACATTTCTAAGACGTCTCATTTACATTTCAAATGTTTCGTTGACGTGAAATAATTACAGCTTAACAAAATCACTTCAGTTAACCACTTGTTTTGTAACGCGGGGAAAATCTGCTTCTTCTGCTACCCGGCTTCCTGGTAAGAAGAATCCGTTTATGTGGGGTTCCATAACAAGCAATTACTGAATCGATTTGAATGTGCATGTGGCTCATGTACAGATCTAAGTATCGAAGTTCTGAGGTAGACATAGAATATTTAAAAAGTAAAAAAATCATCCCATCCCATCAAATTTTCACCAGTTAATTCAGATAATAAGCTATCTATGTGGGAAATTTCATTCCAATCTATTAGGTATTTTTTGCGTTAAGTAAGAAACATCCCAATACCCAACATACAGGCTTTCACATTTATAATATTAGTAAGATTCAACGTACACTTACATCAGAAAAAGCATCACGTCACCATCATCAGTTTACCCCAGAAATAAAAACAATCAAGAGCCGTCACTACAATGACGAACATCACAATTAGTCATCGGCGCGTTGATAAACGGATGGACATTTATTGATTTATATAATACTAGCTTCGCCAGCGCGAATAAAGGTTTTTACTGGTTTAAGTACTTGCTACTCGTTCATAGGTTGCGGTAACTGCTTACCATCAAGCGGATCGTAAGCTTGTTTGCCAACTGTCATGAAATAAAAAAAAATTCACACACGCATGTGAAATTGCGAACCAAAATTAGTCCTTCAAACTAAAATAGTTACAGTACTGAAACCATTAACGCGATTACAGTACGGTTCGCTGGAAGTACTGATGAAGCGCACTAATATATGGGAGATTTAAATTATATTGGCACAGACCCTACCAAATGTTGGACGCATTTTGAATTTAAGGTTCTCGCACAGTAAAACCTAAATAAAGTTATTTTGATATGTTAATTGCAATGAAATAGACGAATATTTTAAAGTATATAAAATTAAATTTATTAGTTTATAATAGAATATTTATTGGATAATATTATATATGTAATTATGCCTACGTATTAGTGTTTAAATATTTGCATGTACGTTTATTATACTGGCACCACCTGCCTAATTATTTTTAACAATTTTTCCTTTCCCGAAGGTTGCCTGGGAGAAATCGCTTTCAAGCGATAAGACCGCCATTTGTACTCCCTTAATGCTTTATTTTATGTTTTTTTTTCTTTCCTTTTTGTGTATTTTTGAGGTGTACAAAGAAGTGTATAAATAAATAAATGCAACGGAAGCTCTCATAAGGAATTCTTTTTCCCGTTTTTGCAACATTTTTCGTTGAGGCTCCACTCCTAGGTAACGAGATGAACTATTCAACACCAACCAAACAAACAAACTTCAGCTTTATAATATTGGTATAGATATGCCTAATAAACTTTATTAAAAGAATTTTTTTATTGTTGGTCAACGGGCCTTAACAGCGTCAATAATAATACCTATATATTTTACTTCTTCTTACTTCCTTTGGCGCTACAACCCTTTGTGGGTCTTGGCCTCCTCCACGATGGTTCTCCACTTACTCTATCCCTCACCTTTATCTTCCAAGCTGTCCATTTGCCTATTGCTCTCAGATCTTCTTCAAGCTTAATGGCTTATCCTTTATATCATGCCTAAGTCGTCGAGTTTTGAGCAATCAGGAATTTCTCGTTTTGGAATTCACAACCAAGGAATTTTTTACCATGTCAGGTGGTTAGCCTAATGATGAACCTTTTTTCTTTATCCGGGCTTGGGATTGGCAGTGTTGTATTGCTATAGTACAGGCAAAGTTAGTTATATATCGCACTTTAAAAAAAATTAAAAGACATTTTTGACAAATATTTTCAGCACAATATATTTCGGTTTCCATCCTTAAATTTAGTGTAGAGCAATATTTGATTTATTCCTTCATTCAGTCTTTATTCATTTAACAAGTCTATCATCAAACGCAATTAGTTAAATACAAAGGACTCGGATGGCATTAAGCAAATCGCTATGTACATAATTCCTACTTAATTTCCCAAGTAGCACAATAAATTGAAATTTAAATAAGCCTGATTTCACATGAGAGTTCACACAACAGACAATTAATAACAGCCTCAATAGATCAACGGTAGAAAGGCCAACTCCGCTCCGCGAGAACCGAGGGTTCGATCCTGACCCCCTTGGACTATTGTCGTAGCAAGCTTCGAGCTTATTTGGAGGGGCAATAGGAATATTAGTAATGTCCTGAAAAAGCAATGCTAATATTCTTAGACTTATTAATGTAATAGTTATAAATATTTCATTGACAGATGTGAGTAGAAGGATTATCATTTTGTCTTAAAAAGCACTCCACACTTTTTTACAATAAAATACATTTTTTTCTTATTTATTTTTAGTTTGATTGTTAAATTATTAAATTGTCATTAGTTCTTGATAAGTATGCAAAATTTCGATTTAATCCGACGTTTAGAACGATGTCAAAATCATGTTCCGTTCATCAAGTTTCCGTTACATACATATTAATTATGAAGCTAATAAAAGCGTGATAAAAATAATACCTATTCAATAAACATGGGGATATAAAACTAGGCACTCAAATACTTATAGTGTTTTACAAAATCGTGTTGTAAGAAATCATTGCGCCACATCTGAAACACATTGTTAATTATTTTAATATTCATTGAAGTGTTTGTGTTCGATTCCCGCTCGGAGCTGTTTTTATTGACCATACAGGCATGTGTTCCGGTGTGGGTGTGTTTTCCAGACCCCCGACACAGGATATCACTATCCTAATGTGGCCGTTGAGTGTGTACCGTTTATAATTATTGTTAGGTTGTACTGTTTATTTGACTCCAGCTATGAGTAAACATATTATTTCTACATATGTATAATGTATATAACTGTTAATTAAGGAATTAGAGTGAAAATTACAATAATTATACATTACAGTGATCACGGTGCTCACGGTTTTGCTCTTATTAATGCTATCTAACAACAATTACATAAATTATGGTTCATTTATCTCGACGTCGTAACTTTGTGGCACAGCGGTGGCGATCCTGCCTTAAACGCCACCGGTCGCGAGGTCGATTCCCGCTCGGAGCAGATGATTGTATTCCCTCCCAACCGCAGAAGTAAATCTGCGGTACCCCGGGCTGGTCGTGGCGTGGGGGCTCAGTAGCCGGGAGACGATTGTGCAGTTGGCACATTCGTCTGCCCGGTGCAGCTAACAGGATCCGGTTACGGTTGAGCGTGGGGCGTTTGACGTCAGACCACGCCGGTCATACGGCAGCGGAAGAAAACCGCTTTAGAAAATAACGACGGTCCGTCATAGAGGGAAACAACTTAATTAAAAAGTTAGTCGGAGGAGGGTGCCTTAAGGCGCCCTATTTTGACGATTGCCAGGGCCTTAGGGTCCTGATCGATGTGTCTGGTATCACTATCTTCAGTTGACCGTTGAGTACGTAGTGTTTATTTATTTATTTTATATCTGAAAAGAAGACTTTTACTGGTGGTAGGTCTTTTGTTGCAAGAGGCCGGCTAGGTAATACCACCACAGTGTCCAATATTCTGCTGCCAAATAGTAGTGCTTAGGCACTACTGTGTTCCGGTTTGAAGGGCATTGTACGCTAGTGAAATTACTGGGCGAACGAGATTTAAGAACTAATATCTCGAGGTTGGCAACGCGTGAGTGGCACCTACTAATGGTGCTGCAAGCGCTCATAGGCTGCGGCATCCACTTACCGTCAGGTGGGCCGTATGCTTGTTTGCCAACTTCTAACATAAAAAAAAAAAAAGACCTGACTTACATATCTACACCCAGCCTAAGCCCTCGGACCTAGAAAACTGAATTTTTTCCCAGGTGTTGAGTTTATAAAATAAACCAGCAGTAAGGAAGGATTTTTAGAAATTAAAACCCATAAAGGGGTGAAAATGGGGTTGAAAGTTTGTATACGATCTCCATCATTTGTAAAATGCGTAAAAGCATGAAACTTTGTTTTTTAACGAATAATTACAGATAAAGAAGCATGTGTGTATTTGTAAGCATACCCTCAGTAAAATACTGGAATAAAACCTAGGAAAAAGTGTCAATACTTCGAGTAAAATTGTAATAACTTGGACAGACCGAAAGGCGGACGGAACGAAATTATAACGGTTTCATATTTGTCATTTGTTTGAACCCTAATTAAGTTTGCTTAATCTTTGAGGAGCATCACGAAGAAAAGAAAATTTTATTAAGACAAAAGAAACAACAAAAGGCAAAAATTCTATTATATTGTCATTTTCTAAGAATACAAATTATATGAAGCTTTTGAAGTCCTTAGGGATCCCAGCTATTATATTATGTTTGATATAACCTGATTACACTCAAAGCTCCGAGGTCACTAATAAAGCATCTAAATTTGTTGTTAGTCCCTTTAAATATTTACGTTCTTAAAGTTAATTAAAAGTCTCAATACTGCAACGGTAGAAGGGCCGAATTCGTTCCGTTAACCTGAAACTCACGAGTTCGATACTGACCGCCTTGGCTATTGTCGTACCCACTCCTAGCGCAAGCTTCGAGCTTATTTGGAGGGGCAATAGGATATTAGTAATACCTTGAAAAAGCATTGTTAATATTCTGATTTAAAAAAGTTATAGCACAAAAATTACTGGGTAAAGGAGATTTAAGAATGAAATATTAGTTATAAGATTGGCAAAGCGTGAGTTACATTTTCAAATGACTCCCTTACCGTCCAGTCACCTAGTGGACCATATGCTTGCTATGTTTACTGACGCAGTTGCATAAAAAACGCATACACACACACTTTATGAGCAGTTACTCGAAATCTCAATGGCCTAACTTTCTTGTGTATGCGTACGTGGACTCATATTGTATTTATATCTATGATGTAGCTACTTAAAAAACAATAAATAAATAAACGCTACACACTCAACGGCCCCCATTAGGATAGTTATATCCTGTGTCAGAGGTCCGGTAACATTCACAATGAAAAGGACAAACACACCCAGACCGGAAAACATGCCTGTATGGTCAATACAAACATCAGCTCCGAGCAGGAATCGAATCAGCGACCTGTGCGCTTAGGGTCACTACCGCTGCGCCACAAGGTCAATACAATACCATTGTTTTTTTTTTTTTTTCAAAAATAGGAGAATTGGTCGCATGTGCAATGTGCATGTTAATCGATTTTGCCGTTTTGTGCCCCGATTGGTGGATGTCCTGATATTTCATGGTCCTTCTATATAAATAGAATTTGTCTAGACCTTAGACGATTCAATCATTTGTAAAAGTGGCCATTCAAATTATTATTATAAACCGCTATTATAGAAATAGCGGTTTATAATAATAATTTCTAAAATACAGTCAATCTGTATCTTCAATTTTCATAATATTCCACATTACTGTGTAATGTCGGGAAATCGAATAAAACTTTTATAAATTTTGTAACCGGATTTTTCCTAAACATATAGCAGAAAAAATGCAAAAAGCAAAAATATCAAACATTCAAAACAAAAATTTACTAACATTTCGATTTAACAAAGAACCCATTAACGTCGTCAAAATCAATTCAACAAATTATAAATTAATGAGCAAACAGGACGACCAAATTCCAATTACGGTATGAGCTAAAATCCATCAATGTACCAGGATAGCATAGGTATGCCGGAGCACAAACGTAGTGTCTAATTGAAAGCAAACAGCCAGCCGGGTAACAAAGGCATAGAGGATAGCGCGTGAATTGCTAAACGTGCTTGAAGCGTATGTTGTCCTAGTATCTTTCCGCTTACTTTGTTTTTTTTTTGTATCGGTTTTCGCTATTCTCTTTTACAGTTTCGTAATTCTTTCTCTTCTTTGATAATTATTAATGTAGGCATAAAAAAATAATCAAAAAAGTCTAGACCATATAGAAGTTTGTGTATCTAGTATATATGCAAGTACACGACAAATTAAACTACCACCTTTAATATACCAAAAAATTGAAAAAAAAAACGTTATCTTGTTTCTCATTAATTTTATAATAGCCGAGTGCGCTCACTTATAGGTAAACGATCGGTGGATACAGCAACTTTAGGCGCGGTCAGTCACTAGATGGGTGATGGCATAGTGGTACTTCAACTGAGCAGCATATCCGTGTTTCGGAGGGCACATAAAAAGTCGGTTCTGGCTGTCTATTTGATAATAATCGAAAAGTCAAGTCAGTGGCCTATACCGGCAGCTTGAACAACTCTGACACTAGGTTGGCCACTAACCACTTGATGAGAAGATGAAATTAATTTTTATATCGTTATTTTTTTACCAGATGCTCAACGTTAACAGAATGAAACAAATCAATAGGCACAATTATTTGAAATAACCTGAGGCCTAATATCAATACATTTATGCCAAATTATAATTATAGCAGTTTCAGACGCGATATTTCTGGAACAGCCAAAATCGGGAACCTCTGACAAACAATCAGTTTGAAATCAATTAGCTTCGGAATCTTGGAATATAGCCGATAGACATCGCCACTATTATTATACGTGCATTAGCAGATTAGTTCTCAATCGTACACTGTGGAATGGGTACACTTTTATACTTTTGTTAAGAACCAATGGAAGGGACAATTTTAAGTTATTATTAGATTCACTAACAGATTTGCTGGTCTTGTATTGTATACTGTACCATATGAGTCTCTTTTTAATGATGGACCGGGAACGATTTTGGATCTAGAGTTGGATTCTAGAATAAGAGATCCCGCATCTCCAGAATAATTATATAATAAACTGGAGTGCTCCTCAACTCTAAACTCCAGATATCCAACAAATTCGTAATTTTTCTGTCTGAATCGTCCGCGACGTCATTCTACGGCTTTTCATGTAAGCTTTCGTTAACTGACTACTAAATGATGGAATAAACTATCACAGTTTCCAAATTCAACGCCGATAAATATTTATAAAATTAATTACAAGCTTAACATTTTAATTTTCTAAAAACATTGTAAAAAACTAGAATTCCTTACCAGAATTTTTTATCAAGCTTGCCTGAATGTAATAATTATCAAGAAAAATATCATAAATTATAAAGGGGCCCTAAAAACTAAAAACTGTAACCTAAAAATAAACATATTAAATTTTAAATAATTGTAAAAGTCATCTATATCATCAATTATGAGCCAGTAGATTTTTTTATTATTTTAACAAGTAAATATATTTATTATTAAAAAAAAATTAATCGTTTTTTTCGATTAGATTTTGTTGGACTATAATTATATAAAGTTTGCTATAAATTCACATATTTAAAATAATTATTAAAGTATCCAGTTATCCTATCTCTGTGCTACACTTCTGTTGCTTACATAGGACGTTCAGCACTTCTTGGAACATGGTACATTTGCATTTTAGATTTAATACCATTTGCTAAGGAATCCTTTGACATCGCCGTCTCGAAGCTCGCTTAATTAAATAAGTAGTTATAGTCATTAAATTATTAAAACGATTCTGAGATTATTTAACTTAATGTAAAATTTATCGGTAAAACACGTTCAATCGGTTTAGTTACTTAGTTTAAGTCCTTCATTAGGGTGATAGGGTTACGTTCGTGGTAGTGACCCGTCTCGCACTGAGACCCCTGTAGTTGGGGGGCCCGATACGGCTGATACAGTGGTAACAGGGGTGTACCTCTTAACGCACAAAACGCAACAGTACTCTTACTTTCCCCGGTCGAGCTGGCCCATTTGTGCTGGGGGCAGCATGACCGTACTACTACTTAAAAATTTTAATTTGTTTAATATGAATGTTTCTTATTGCAATAACAATATAATACTTAATTAAACAGTACAGACAACCCAGTTAATTACGATACACATCGCTAGAGAACTGCCCCCGACGGGCCACTAACGATGTCTTCCTATTAGTCTCACTAATTCACGACTACATCAAATTCAACCGTACTGAGAGCGGCTTGATCTATGACAAGACATCCTCAGAACTATTATGGCTACGAGTTACGATAGATAGTCTACCCAAATTAACAGATTAATAAAATAAATCACATAAGATTTCAAAACACACACACGTTACATGCACATAGGCACAAATACACACACAACACATCTTCACGTACACATAAAGAAAAACTGATATTTTAATTGCCTAGAACATCCACTTTTTTCTGGTCATTAATTTGTGCTGTATTTTTGTCATATCTTTAATTTAAGATTATCTACCCTTTATAGTGTAAAATTCGACAATTGCTCTGTCAGTGAACTGCTAGTTCTTTGAGTGATAATAACAATAACAAAGATCTTTAAACACAAATTAAGCTATAAATATACGATATACACTCAAAGGCCCAGTAAGAAGATTATATGAATAATAAAGGAATTTGAAATGTGTACCAAAGATTTTAATAACAAAGAACCAGTAAATTCAGCTGGTCTTAAGCACAAGACAATACAAACACCACGGAAACAAGACCATCTTTTCCTGCTTATTTCTAAATCTTATCTACTTTTAGCTTCCGCACCCCAACAATAAAATATACCTGTTGCATTCCCTGAAAAACAATACTACGCCGTAAAAGTGTCGCTTTGCGTACTTTTCAACCATGATTCTTAATTTTCATACAAAATTTCGACATAATTTTTGAAATGCTAGATTTTTAAAATGTCAATTTCTAAGTTTTAAATAGGAGTTTTCCATTGAGCTACTCAATTTGCTTTTATAGTTTTGTTTTTCAAACAAGATAAACAACAGGGTGAAGAATGGCCTTCCTCACACTCTCCAAGCTTTCACGGTGTCATTGTGACAAAGAGCAAGGAGCAATGTGTCAGAAGACGTACTCAGAGCCATTTATTTGAGTAGATCTACTCGATATGTCAAGATCGAACAGGTGAAAGGCTTGAGATTACTATACCGCCTGATTTAGAGGCTCAATACACACAATGATTATAGATTGCATTTAAAATTGATACTCTCTTAAAGTAATACATTTAAGTAAAATTTACAACGTAAACCGGATTCTCAAAAAGCCTTTTGGATATGCACAAAATGTCCTTTTCTTTATGTTACTAAGTTTTCAATCAAGCATATGGCCCACCTGATGGTAAGCGGTTTCCGTAGCCTATGACCGCTTGCAGCACCATTTGTAAGTATCACTCATGCTTTGCCAACCTCGAGATATTGCTTCTTAAATTTCCATTAATTTCACTAGCCTACAGTGCCCTCTAAACCGAAACACAGTAATGCCAATGACACTACTGCTTTGCGGTAGAATAATTGACACTACGATGGTACCTAGCCGGCCTCTAGCAACAAAAGACCTACTACCAGTAAACACGGTACGTCAATAATAAATACTTAACTTCCAGTCAATTAAATATATTTTCTGTCTAAATTCCCAGATGATTGTAATCCTAACGAAGTTTGAAATGTTAAGTTACATGCGACATGTCATTCCTCTGAAAAACAGCACAAACGTTGGCACAATTTTTAACTCAACACCCTTAACGCTGCGTGGCTCAGAATACCACCCGAGGGTACAGTTGTGAGGATCGACATGAAATGGGCGTGGTCACAGGTGATGTAGACCGTGTTCTCTACTTTGGGAGCCAATTAACTGTTTCAAACATGAGTTGGTTCCTCCTAGGAACATCTTGTTGATAATATCTATATTCGAGGCTAATATTTTTACGACTAATCACCGCCACAAGACTGCTTGGATTTGGATAGCTTCAACTGTATCCTTATATTGATATTCCATAATGTGACAAAGAATTTAAGGAAACAACCCAGCCATTGGAGCGGCTTTTAGGTAAATATTTCTATATGTGTAAATTAAAGTATAACAATTTATTCTAATTAAAAATTATATTTTGTGGCAAATAAAATGTCTTATATTTTATTTTTTCTTTATAAAGTGTTTAATAATATCATTTCAAATGATCTGTTAAGCATCTGAAAAAAGTTGTCTGAAATTCAAAAATATTATGAGACCATATCAGCATCAAGTGAACATAGATCAATTATGAAACATAAAACAAGGGTGATTTCATTCATTGCTTTCCAGAGTCCATTCGAAGTTAGATATACTACTTGAAGCCCATCGATCTATTTTGACGTAGCGCCCTACTCTTATTTGAATAATTTCTTGCCTATGTTCGTTGCCTTACAAAATAATAATAATAATAATAAATATACTTTATTTGCACACCACAAAGATAAACAAAAAGTAAATTACAAATTTCTAAAATGTACAAAAGGCGGCCTTATCGCTAAGTCAGCGATCTCTTCCAGGCAACCTTTAGATGGAGGAGATGAACATGAGGAGCGGTGGAGGAGGTGTACAGTGAGAAGGTTTAAAATTAATTATAATATAATATATAATAATTATATATGATAAAATAAATAAATACATTTATATATTGATAAGATAAATAAATATAAAATAAATAGATTTAACATACATACATATATAAATAAATAAATAAATAAAAAATATATATATATATATATATATTAAAAATACATGTTTTATACCTATTGCTAAGCTATAAGTTGTTTTGATGACGTGTAGTGTGTGTATGATGAATTGATTTTAACTCTACTGGCCCTGACAGAGTCATCCGACGGGGGCATGAATTCTAAGACGCGGTGTTAAAACGAGTGCCCTCACGAGTGTTAAATAGCCAAAGTGCACATTTAGCTCTTCTAATTACAAAGTACCTAACAAACATTTAGAATACTAACTAGTTCTTGCTTCTTATGGATACATTCTAAGATCACGTTGTTTTGAAATTAGTCTCAAGGGGTATTGTGATACAGTGTTGAAGCTAAACTGCATGCTGCAGACGACCACCTTAGTAATTGTAATTTAAATAATTGTAAAATCATAAGCTAAAATATACAAGCCTCCTGTACAATTTGATTTATGTTTTAGACGATATTTATCACAGATTTTATCTTTGAATATAGTGTATCTTACCACCACAACAAATACGACCAAATGATATTGTACGCTACATGCGTAAGTTATTAAGACTTGTATTCTCTCTATTAATATAGCGCATATATGATATATTCATATAGGAGTATATGAATTATTAGTTTTTTAATTAAAATAAAAGTTCAATAGCTCAAAAAAATATAAATCATAAAACCTCCTGGGCTGTTGTCGTACCCGCTCCTACTAAATGCAACATGCTTTGTTGAAAGGAAAATAGGAATATAAAAATAATGCTTATTTATAAAACAAATGTTATTACAATTTCACGATAGTAAGACGTAATGTGAGCAGCATTTCAAGTAGCCCACAGTCAGTAAGTGTCTATAAATCTTGGCTTGCGGAGTGCTCCCTACTGAGCCGTTATCTTGTGTCTCGGAACTGAGGTGACCACTTACTATAAACCAAATATTAATTATTTTTACAGAGTAGTTTAGTAGTAATGTTTTCGACATGAAATATCGATGAAAAAGTATTACACTGAGTATCTATCTAGTACCTTTAAAAGAGCAAATCTTGTATATATATATAATCGGGATCTCGGAAACGGCTTTAACGATTTTCATGAAATTTAGTGTGCTGGAGGTTTCGGAGGCGGTAAATCGATCTAGCTAGAATTCATTTTTAAAAAATGTCGTTTTATCCTTGTTTTCAGGCAATGAAAACTCCAGTTCGTGAAAATGTGACTCTTCCTGACATATATTGGCCAGTGATAATACTATTATTGTCTTATAGTGTATATTATATATTAAAGCAATTTCAGTAGACGGCGTTGTAAAATGTTCATATTTCATCATTATGTAATATATATATAAATAATTACAATTTTAACAAAACACGATTTACCAAAAAAATATATATACTAGACGTGAAGTAGCAGTAACTGTACTTTGTATTTTCGATGCTGGAGCCTAAAACTAAAGCCGTGCTCCCCCAGAACAAATGTGTCGGCTCGACTGGGAAAATCCGATGCAAGTTGCAAATGCGTTCAACAGTTTTTTTACTTCGATAGGCCGACTCAATAGTGGGGATATCAACGCTGCTCCGCGCGGTCGCCCAGTGTTAAACCCTACACCAAACAGTATGTTCCTGCGGCCGGTCGACGCGCTAGAAATACACGAAATCATACGAAACTTAAAAAGTAAAAACAGCTACGGTATAGATGAGCTACCACCATCCCTAATAAAAAGTTGCGTTGATGAACTAACTATACCCCTGACAATACTAATCAACCAATCATTCTCGGAAGGCGTCTTTCCAGATCTACTTAAAATATCATTGGTAAAGCCTATTCATAAGAAAAATAAAAAAACTGACCCTAACAACTATCGTCCAATCGCACTTCTACCCTCGATAGCTAAGGTATTTGAAAAAGCGATGTGTAATCGGTTATACAGTTTCTGTGAAAAATATAATATATTTGACGACTGCCAAAATGGCTTTAGGAAAAATAGATCGACCATACTTGCTACGTACAAATACATCGACCAAGTACTTAATACACTAAATAATAAAGAATATGCGATAGGTATTTTGCTTGATATGACTAAAGCATACGATAAAGTACAATACAATATCCTCTTAACTAAACTATACGACCTAGGCGTTCGTGGTCCCGCACATAATTGGTTTAAATCATACCTTAGAAATCGAAAACAGTATGTAGAAATTACGCATTACGACTACGACTCAAAACTAATTAGACATGTTAGATCAAATGTCGAGTATGTTAACAGCTCAATACCACAGGGAAGCGTTCTCGGGTGCGTTCTGTTCCTGCTGTACGTGAACGATCTCCCGAAAATTCTACAGGACCCATGCGTATTGTTTGCAGACGACATTTCTATACAAACCAAATGTAAAAGCACCGTGGGCTTAGACTCTAAATTATACAAAATTTTGAATGATGTTGAAAATTGGCTTAGTAACCATAACTTAAATATAAATTTCCAAAAAACCAAAATTATGCAATTTAGACCTCATCAAAAACACCCTTAATTATAAACTTCTCGTATAACGGCACTGTCCTAGAATGTGTAGACTCATTTACCCTATTCGGAATCGACATCGATTGTAATCTGAACTGGAAATCACACGTCCAAAAAATAAAAACCAAATTGTCTCGATTCACATACGCACTAAGTGAGTTAAAAAAGTCGACCGACATAGAAGTGGCGCTATTAGCCTACTTTGCTTACGCAAATGCTTGGCTTAGTTACGGAGTTATATTATGGGGATATAGTACAGAGGCCCACCAACTCTTTGTACTACAAAAAAAATGTATTCGCATTATAAAAAATATAAAAACTACGGAAAGCTGTGTACCCCATTTTAAATCACTAAAAATACTAACTTTGCCCAGTATATACATATTAGAATCATGTAAATTCGTAAGGAAACACCCTAATCATTTTAAAAGACTTGTAGACATGCCACGGCAGAATAAATTACGACGCATGGGCAAGCATAAATTGATCCTTCCGCAGTCAAACTTAAAAATTCACAGCTCCGGCCCGAACCCTATGTGCACAAAAATATATAATAAAATCCCAGAAGAAATTAAAGAAATAGAAAATATAAAATTATTTATAAAATCACTAAAAAAATTTTTAATTGACAAAGCTTATTATAAAATAAATGATTTCTTAAGTGAATAAGTCCGCCTCTCTCTGAATAATTGACATGTTTTATAAAGAAATTTCCATACAGTTCATTATCATAATTATTGTTATTCGTCTAATAAAGCCATCTAGTTACAGCGCCCTCACAGGGTTTCATTGTAATTATGTAATATAGAATATAACTGACATTTATTCTTGTATATAATCTGTAAAACATAATTCTAAATGGATCTGTAACTCAAATAAATGAATAAATGAATAAAATGAATAAATAAATCCGCGAATGCGTAACACTATCAGTACTGTTTGCGTTTCGTTACCTTCTTTTGATCCCTTCTCATCCCTCCCCTCCTATTTATTGGATTGGCAATACGTATGTGATGCTTCAAGTATCGCAAGCGTTCATAGGTTGCGGAGACTGCTTACCATCAGGCGGACCATATGCTTGTATGCCGATTGTGATGATATAAATAAACTGTCATCCTTTCTATCTCCTTTCATTTCCTTGTCCTCTTACCAATACTCCTATTCCTCATCTAAGACGACAATGCACGGTAATGACATTAGTCAAATCAGGTATTAACGCTTACAGAACTTGTGATGATTCAGTGTAACTTAACACGATATGCGTAATCATGCGAGTCTCGTCCCTACTACTCATGAATTATTATAATTAGTCCCAATGCATTTCTCGCAATTATACTAAGAGGATGTGCATGCTTTTAACGTTTTTACCACATTAATATTAATAAATAGAGCTTCCGATTAACAGGAGCTTACACTACTAAGCTTACATCCCTAAAAATGATGCTTAAAAAGTAGGCAGTCTTGGAGACTCCCGATAGATGTGAAAAGTTGTTTGTATATATATTTTTTATTAATTAAGGTATGAATAATTAAAATGTCATAATTTGTAATTTAAAATGATTAGCATTAGTCCCATAACATTCAAACAGTCCAATATTCACGCGCGCCGCCAATCTGACGTAAATCGTCACATGAATCATGTCGGTGACACGGATCCATACGTTTGGCTGCTACCGAAAATTGCTCAACGCGGCTTAATTGAAATACAAATATAATGAAACCCAAATTTTATGTTTATAGACAAATAATATCTAAAGAAGCTTAGGATACACATAGTTACATTTGCTACAATTACAAAGTTTTATCAATTTCAGTTGTAAAGTTATCTCGATTTCACTGCAGTGATAAGCGCTTTACACGGTAATTTGTATGGCGGCAGTACCGTCTTGCTGTGGTCTTTCTTACAAGGAGCACTCAAAGTATTCTTTTAGAAAACTTGGAAATATCTCCTTGTTATTGTTATATGTCGCAGACGAGCGTTTTGTTAGCAGGGAAAAGCTATTTTATAGCTAATTTAATTTTATCACAAAATATTTCAGTATATATGAAGTTTAAGTGTAAATAAAATACTTTAGGTACTCGAGAATGCTTTATTATTAATAACTGCTTCATTGTTTAGTATGCAGGCAGTTTAAATGTAGCGATTTAAGAAATCACAACAAAATCTAAATAAACTGTTGTAATAATTATAAGATTTCTGGTAATTATTATTTTTTTTTTAATATTTACTTTTTAGTGTTTAGTGAGTGAGATTTTTGCGATTTTTTCCTTTAAAAAAGCATCAAAAATATTTTTTGGCAAATAATTGAACAGTAAATAAAATTCATACTAATTTTAACCTAATCATAGATAATGATTTTTAAATTTTAATGTTAAAAATATTTACATTTTTAATTACTTAAATTATGTAAACAAATTTTCAATGGTACATATTTTGTAATATTTATAGAAAATAAAGTTTCGTTTTGATTGTTAAATGAATGGATCATCAATATTTATACATTTGAAATTAAATTATTAATATAAATATTAATGATTGATTAATTTTATCATGAATATTTTGTACACGGCACTAACATTTATAGCGTTTCAATCGCTAGCTTGCTTCGTCCACAGAAAAATAAACTCTAGAAGAAGCTAGTCATCGTTGGCGGGAAACGCCCAGAGACTACCGTGTTGGGAATACTAAACATGGACAAATGCATATACTACTTGTACCACCATCACTATACTTAAATTACTTCTGACCATAGAAGTATTATAAGAACCTAACCTAGCCATTACTGGTAAAATATAAGAGGTGATTTGGTCAGTTCACCGTTATGAGACGGAATTGTTTTTCTATTGTCTTAATCTTTTCCTTCCCCCATGCATCTATTTCTATCCCCCTTTTAAATATTATTGTTAGGGTTTAAGAAAAGCAACTATTTATAACTTTCATACAGTGGCGGATTTACCAGAAGGCTGAGTAGGCTTGAGCCTAGGGCGGCAGATTTGTGGGTCGACAAATTTGGGGACCGAATGTTTTTTTGCTACCTCATAGAAATCTAAATGATTTCTGTATACGGGTTTCTGATGTTTTACAGTTAGGAATCTGCAACTAATTTACGGATGACTCTCCCCTCTAATTGTCATTGTACATTCCGAGTAACATACTTTCATATTCTAGAGTAAAACAGCTAATTCGCCGCTCCCCAACGCCCCTACCAGTAATCGGCCTCTGCGTCCTCTGCCAACATTTTGTATGAGTGAAAAATGCGAAATTGTATAAAATCTATTTCCCTCTTCCCACTATCAACCAAAGGCAAGGGCGGCAAAAACCAAAAATGCAAATTTTTAAATCCGCCACTGCTTTTATATTCCTTTATCTTTAGAGGATATAATATACATTTACGTCATCAGGTCGCTGTTCAAGACATGAGTAATAAAAAGTTGAGTATTGATATATTTTTAATAAATACTCAACATTATATAAAAATAGTAGCTTTGTAAACAAACGTCTCGCAGTAGACATAACATCAATCAGTTATAGTCGGGGAGCCCACGACGCTGATTTGCAGTGTCATCCAACCAGCTGAGTCGAGAACAAAAACAATATTTAAATATGTATAAACAGTTCTAAAATATCGATACAAGTAAGAGTCTTCTTTAAAATAATAACAATGTCGACTATGCTCAATAACTAACTCGGATGTACATAATATTTCTGCGTTCCATCATGTTCTAATAGACGTGTGCAGTGTTATCAAATCATGCTTTATAAAATATTGCACGAAAAAGTTGATTCTTCTTATCTTCTTTCTAAAGTTAAATTAAATTGTCCCCGATTAAACTCAAGACACAAATCATGTTCGAAATAGCTTTGGTAATAGATGCTGTTTATAATATAGCAACTTATTCAATAAATTGAACTTGTTTCATCTCTCTCCTGACCAATTCAAGAAATCTATAAATAAGGTTTTAATTAATGAAATCGATTAAGCTATTTACTGTACATTTTTAAACATCTTGATAATTTCAATCGACTTAATTTAATAATATATTTCATATAATTTACATTCACATTTATTGATTATTTATTTAATTTAATTATACTTTTGTCTAAATTTTAATATTAAATGTAAATGAAAAATGTTTTTCAAGACTAGATTTTTATGCCATTAAAAAGCGTATTTACTCATTGTCAACTAACAAATAATAATAAGTTTTGTTTTTAAGACTGTTTTATATATCCATCGTCATACAATGATGATGACGATGGTCTGATCAAAGATTTCGGAGACAAATATCTGAACTCGTTAACGAAACCATCCACATTGCTAATGTATACCAATGGCTTGGAGCTTAGACGGTCAGTTACATATTTGTATTGACCATAAAGGCATGTTTTCAGCGTGTGTTTGTTCTTGTCATTGTGTATGTTTCCGGACTCTCGGCACAGAATATAAATATCCTAATTGGAATTGCAGCCCTTATTTATTAGCATTTATTTAAATACTTACAATACATAGTTGCACCCTCAAACAACTTCGCTCTTATAGATTGATCATAACCAAGCTCTTCGAGAGCATTCGCAATCAACCAACCAGCATACAACTGAGAACAAATATTTTGAGACGAGATTTGACCGCATATGTAGCCACATCTGGCCGATACGGTCATCATCACGAGCATGATGACGCTTGATGATTGCTTGAAGAGCATCTGAAAATATAAAAATATTTAAATCATTTTTCCTCCTTCTTCCTAGCTATGTATTCCATTGCTACGGCAATTACTTACCATCAGGTGGGTCATATGCTTGCTTGCCAACTTAGTAACATAAAAAATTTACTAATTCCGAAGGGTTTCGTAAGATCTAGATGCGATTTAGGAGTAAGAGCTTGAATACTTTAATTCTCGTTTTTGGTCTACCTTAACAAGCAAGAGTTTTTCCTGCTTTAGTGAAATAAACCGGCTAATTATGGTTTACAATGCACCTCTTTCACACGTCAAATAATGAATAACTTTTGTTAGCATGAAAAAGTTTTCATAAATAAGTTCAAAACATTGGGCACAATAAATGTTTCATACATTTATTGTGGAATGGAATCTAAACAATTTTCGAACCGTCAGGGGTAAGTTAATTACGTAAAATAGTATGTGTTCCCGCGATAGCGTCTTGTGAGTCAAACTGAAGAAATTCTAATAATTTCTCGTTTTATACGTTCACAAGTCATGAATATTCAACGTGTGCTTAATCAAGGTTAAAATGATGTAATCTTAGGGTTGTAAACATAATCGACTTGAAAACTGTTTCATAAGAAAATAATATATTATATTATATATATTCAAGCATTTTTCAGTAATTTCCCCTATCTGTAAAGTTCGCGGTAAAGATAAAAGATAACAGATTTTTTAGAAAATGTTTGCCTCTAATTTTTGTAATAAATAACTAATTGAATTATTTTTTTTTTCATTGTACTTAGGGAACGTACCCATACTACGTATAAAACCGTCCTCGCCGACGAAGACGAGTTTCCTTGTGTCGCACGTCGCGACGCGCCCACATCTTCGCTGGGGTAAGTCTACCGACTAGAATGCTTTCCGAGCGTATCTTCCGTTCCCGCTGAAATCCTTTGCTGTGGCTCGACCTTGCAAGAGGCACCGTATGGACGGATTTAAATTTGAGCCCCCACAGGGCTGTTTTTTTACAGTTGCGTCTCATTACTTGGCTCTCCCACTCAGTCACGATGTCAAGGTCAGAAAGGCAAACAGCAATACATATTAAAAAACATACTACGTGACCCCCCTTTTTTCAATTTTTGATAACCTCTATATTCATCGCAGAAGAAACAATCTACTTCTAAATATAATTGAAAAAAAGATTTCAATCCCATTAAATGTATCCAGCCGTAGAAAATTGCAATCTAAATCAAAACGGATTTAATGCCGGAACCCGTCGCCGTAAATTCCGTAAAATCACGTATCGGCTCCTAAATTAAGTAAATCCATCAGGTGTCCCGTTTATTTTAACGCCCTCATTTCGCATGCGACAGGGCGCCGCGAATTCCAATCTTGGGCGCACTTAAGCCGTCAAATAGGATGAAATGGCGCGTTATATTGAAACTGACACATCGACAGCCAACAACTTGCATAATACTCATCATTTATGAACTTACTAGCATCGCCCACGGCTTCACTCGCGTAATTGTAATTCTTATATCGAGCTTCCTAAAAATTATTTATCTATTTAATAATATACACATCATCTACATTTACAACAATTATGTACATCTATACAATGTTCCAAGTTGATACGTTCTGAAATTCGTTAATTGATAATCCCACAGGAACCTTATATTTTTCGGAAATAAATAGTATCCCATGTGTTACCGCTACACACTTAACGGACCCCATTACAATATTGATATCCTGTTTTCTCCGGAAACATATGTAGCAGCAGCACCTACATGCAGTTATTAGGAAATAATTGTACGCAACACATCTTTTATTTATCTTTATTTTCTACGTCATCATTCGCAATAGATGAACGTAGATAGATGAAGGTAGCTCTGAAATGAAAAGAGCTGTTTTATAGACGCCTTCATTATAAGGCGTGATTTGGTGTAAGAACTCTTTCGTCGCTCTGATAAGAGCGTTTTAAGATGCAGATACGAAGATCTACAATTTCTTCCTTCTTCAATCTTCCAACTAGAATCTTCACACACTACTACTTCAAGCAATACGCGACGCCGAAACCGAACACGGACAACACGACCTCGCTGTACTCGGCGCTCGACGATTCTAAGGCAACGCCGGGTCGCGAGGCCAGTTTTATTAATCACCGCGGGACGCGGTAGCAACAACAGTGCGTCCCCGCACAGGCAGATAAAGTGCGGGGCGAGGAATATAATGATCAATGAAAACATATGCTCTGAGCGAGAAGCAGACCCAACCCAACCAACCAACCCAACACAAAATAAAGTATTTAGATGAAATATTCCACCAAATTCGTAAACCAAACATACAAACTTTAATATTTTTAATATTAGTAGAATTCCGAGCCGTTGAACATTTTAAACATAGCGAAAGTGACATGGCTATGAGTTTGTGCGGTGAAAAGAAAATATTTAAATTTTCTTGTTGCATATAAAGTAGTTAAAATAAAATACTGGATAGGAAAAGGATATTATCATTAAGTTAAATTCCGAGAGAATTAATTTAAGGACTACGTATACATTTTTTCGATGGAATGATTCTAATTTAGAAATATTAAAAATAATTATTTTTGGATGAAATTACTTGTCATCTTTGACTATAAACCTTATCAAAATTAGGATAATAATTTCATAGAATTACTATAAGAACAAGGACAATCTAATAAAAAATAATAATATTCCAATAAAATAATATATTGGTACTAATTTAAATATATTAATAGTATGCAGAAATCAAGATGATTCTAAGTTTATATTTTGTCCTCAATTATTAAAAATTATGGTGTTTTGATTAGATAGGGACAAAGCTACCTCTCTTTTGGCACAGAAATGTTGCTTCAGTGAACTTTCTTGTTCTTATATTAATTCTATGGGTATATTATCTATTTTCCTGACTTTTTAATGAAACAAATACCTATATTTAGAAAATAAATATTTTTTTAAACTGGGTCTGATTCTTTGATATGTTAATAAAAATAATTTTTATTACTGAATTACATTTTAAATGCAAACTTTAAAAAAACTATTTTTAGAAATCGATCTTTTCTGGTGAATTTCCTGAAACATAGAAGAATGCTCAGATTATTCCTATTCCTAAAAATCAATTCCTCTAACTGTTCTGACTACCGTCCAATATCTATTCTCCCATTTCTATCTAAAGTCCTAGAAAAATTAGTTTATCACCAACTAAATAACTACATTAGCAAGTATTCCCTTCTCAATTCCTTTCAATCCGGTTTTCGTCCTGGTCATAGCACGGTTAGCGCACTGGTTAAAGTAACAGACGATATTAGATGGGGCATGGACAACAGGCAGCTTACTGTGCTTACTTTGTTAGACTTCAGTAATGCCTTTAACAGTGTTGATCATGATATCATTTTAAGCTTACTACCTTCTTTTAACATATCTCCATCTGTGGTGGGTTGGTTTCAAAGTTACCTTAGGGGACGCCGGCAACGAATAAAAATTGAAGATTCCTACTCATCCTGGTGTGATGTCCATGCCGGTGTTCCTCAGGGTGGCGTATTGTCGCCTTTATTATTTTCTATTTTCATAAATTCTATATCACAAAATATAATTTCTCTCTATCACATGTATGCAGATGATGTCCAGATTTATACTCAGTCGACTCTTGAAAATCTTGCCACTGCCATTACTACAACTAATAATGACCTAGCGTTAGTTTACCAATGGAGTCAATCCTTCGGGATTAAAGTGAACCCTGGCAAGTCGCAAGCTATCGTCATTGGAAGCCCAAACATGATTTCGAGAGTCGACTGGAGTAACCTACCACCTATTTTGTTTAACAATATTATTATACCCTATAGTACTAGTGTTAAGAACCTGGGCATTCATATTGACGTTGTCATGGACTATTCAAATGAGCGAATTAAGTAAAAAGGTATATAGAGTTATGGGCTCATTACGGCGCCTTCGCTATCTTCTTCCTATTTCTACCAAAACTATGCTAGCACAATCTCTTTTTCTCTCAATTTTAGACTACGCTGACGCAAGCTATTCTAATCTAACCGAGGAACAATTAAATAAACTTGAGAGACTTCAAAACGTTGCTATTCGGTTCATATTTGGACTACGTAAATATGACCACATTTCTGAATTTCGAACTAAACTCAAGTGGTTACCCATCCGCCTTCGCCGGAATCTTCATACTCTTACTCTTCTGTACTGTGTGCTGTTTAATCCAACGTGCCCTGAGTATTTAAAGCAGAAGTTTGAATTTACTGGGGACCACATTACAGTGTTGCGTTCCTCTGTAAACCTTACACTAACACTGCCTGTGCACCATTCAAAGTTCTACCGTGGTTCTTTTACAGTCCGTGCAACTATTCTGTGGAATGCTCTCCCTGCCAATATACGCCAATCTCCATCCATTGACGTATTTAAAGAACGGGTAAAAGCGCATTACCTTACATTCGAATGACGACGCCTATAATTATTGTTTTCATTTATGTATTTATTATATAAACTTTAAATATAATAATATAATAGTTTAAGTATGTATATTTGTGTATATGTATGTATGTATGTATATTGAATATTTATTTAGTTTGTTGTTTATATATTTAGCGTTAGTATTTACGTTTATTTATTATAATATTTATTGTGTAATTTATTAAATTTACGTTTATATTTACATTATTATATTCTCTTTTAGCCTCACTTCTCAATCTCCTTGCTCAATATCTTCAACACAAAGGTTGTCTGGAAGAAATCGCTATTAAGCGATAAGACCGCCTTATTGTACAATCATGTTTTTATTTTTATTTCCTTTTATATTTTAAGTGTTTATTTCTTTCTGTGTGATGTGCAATAAAAGAGTATCTATCTATCTATCTATCTTTTAGACATCGATTTTTTCGTAAATCGATTCAAATCGATCATTTCGCATGAACGAATTGCCATTCTTAAACCTAGTGTTTTTTGCTTATTTGCTCTGTGGTTTTTTGCTCTGTGCCGCCAGCCATTCAAACACAAGTCAACAACAGACTAACGCTTCTCTAAAACTAAATAAACAATGTAATTCTTACTTTTTTATCCAATCGTTACAAAAAGTTCCTAGGGTATTAAATTATATTGTAACAAAACCTGTAATAAAAAGATCTTAGAGTATATTATGTGTTCTGTAGTATAAAGATTAAAGCGTGTGGTGTTTCGTCGTAGTTTAATAATGAGGTAATTTACTAATTACTTTTAGGTGTATTTGGTTTACTAAAAAAAATATCGTTATGTTGCGAGGTTGAGAGTTTCAAAACATTGAAGTCATCATTAAAGAATAGTGGTGTGTCCAAAGCAATGGTGTCATGTGCAGAGGGACTTTGTATTAATATTTAGGCTAACTACTCCACAAGATCATTTATACTTTGTGTTAGTTGCCAATAAATTATATAGATACTACTTACCTCGTTCTGAGAACACCATTTAAAAATTTTGGTATCACTTATTAATTTAGGAAATTTAATTTTAAATCCGTTTCCTATTAATTTAAAAAAAAAATTAATTTTAAAACGTAAATGATAAAATACAATTCAATCATATCATAACTTTCGGCAGAATTAGTACTTAAATAACCCTCTGTTTTTTTATCTTTTTCGCATTTTTATAACGCATTATATAGTGTGTTTAAATAGGAATATGATGGAAAAAAAAGTTGAACTGGAATGGTCATCAACTTCATATGTTATAGGACAATGTCGAAGAAGTCATCAAATGAATGAATTACATTATCTACAAACTTATTTTAATAAATCATAATTTTTATAATCATGCGCCTTATAGGACTAATTTATGCAAATGTTTATCTATAATGCATAATATGTCAATGCTATGTAACAATTACACTAAAACATTTAACGGCAATTTATATTTTAATAACATTTACTGGCAGTTTTGCCAGAAAAGCACCTATTGACATTAATAATTTAAAAAATAGTCAATGAAACAATGCAATTTTCTGTTTTCTATCTTTATATCTCTGATTTTTTATTTAGCTAATTGATTGTCTAGGAGTTTATTTTAAATTTTCAAATTTATTCATTTTGTTTTATTTTGAATTTTAATGAAATATATCAATATTAATAAAATAACCACTCAATAAGAAGAATAATCAAAAGGAAATATATTTGTAGTTCTTGTGTTATGATCGTATCCTTAAATTGAATGTGCTGTTGTTTATTCCAATAAATAAATAAATATATTTTTTCTCTATTTATTTTAAATCATTATTATGTTTATTGTGCTAATGCTACTTTTTTTGTAAGAATATTAGCAATACTTTTTCAAGGAATTACTAATTGCCCCTCCAAATAGGCTCAAAGCTTGCACTAGGAGTGGGTACGACAATAGCCCAAGGGGGTCAGGATCGAACACTCGACCCTCGTGTTAACGGACTGAATTCGGCCCTTTTACAGTTGAGCTATTGAGGCTTCAAAAAGCTTTTACTTGTCAGTATGAAGTTACACATGATTACAGTCCTATTCTTATTTGAAACACTATAATGAGTATATCTCTGAGAGTTAACATGAGACTTGGCTTGGATAACGTTTGAACAGTACAGTAAGCAAAAACATTTTGTTTAGAAAAATAAGAATATCATTTTTGTATAAAAAAAATTTCATACTTAATATCATGACTTTTTTTTTTTAAATTATCCTAAATTTTATGTAGTATTCATGTTATGATAATTATTGTGTTCCAGTATGAAACATACTACCTAATTATATAGGATTCATTTAAAAAATAGGGATGAAATATATTTAGTACAAATAAAATACAACTGTTATTGTATTATAAAATATTCATGCTATTAAATATAAAATATTTAATAGCATGAATATTTAATACTACATCATAAATTCATAAGGAAGCGTGCTTGGCCTGATGCTCTGTTTAATTTTTGTGTCTGATCTGGCGATGACAAACCGTGACTGGATGGGCACTTTTGCTCATGACACAGCAGCCTTGGCCGCCCATGAGGAACCGGCACAAACAAGTTTCATGATTCAACGCTTACGGAAATCACGGAATGGTTAAACCATCACATTATTTGTTTTAAAAACCTTTTTCAGACCCACGCGTGGCCGTGGACGAGGCAGAAGCCGGGGACGACGAGGACGAGGCCAGGGCTCAGTTGTTAGTATCCACACTATTCATATTCATCACAAATACACATAGCATTATATTAGTCTTCTAAGGTATAACATCTAAGAAATGATCTTTTGACAGTGCGGAGCTGGTACAATCGAGAACTCAAAGCCAGCTGACACTACTTCGCCTCGCCAATGTACTGGCAGAAGTGAGCAAGGTGCTGATAAAAAAAAACGCGTTGATGACTTTCAGCGATCCGATGCGCCTCCCCGAAAGAGACTCGCTAAGTATTTTTTATTTATTTAGTCATGAAAGGGTTTAGACAACTCCGTAAATACACACAGCATTTAATAACAAACACAGAAAACAAAACAAACTTAAAGATTATCAAACACAACAATTATATGACATTTTTTAAATAGTTTGTATATTATCATTTCAATGGTATATATTGTAATGATAACGTAATGACAGCTCCGTACTATGCATTTGTAATTTACAGAAAACCATCGCCAGAAAGGGAGTCGTGCCCAATGGCCGTCCCCAACCTTATCGTCGTGCCTGGATTGCCCGAAATAAAACCCGACCTTGATGCCGTGGTAGCCGTAGCACTGCCGGCAATAAAACCCGACCCTGACGCCGCGGTAGCCGTAGCACTGCCTGAAATAAAACCCGACCCTGACGTCATGGTAGCCGTACCACTGGCTTCCCGACCCTGACGTCATGGTGGTCACGGATGAATATCAAAATGAAAGTTGCAACTCTGCCAACCTATCAACATTTCCAAGTCCGTCCACAACTCAGCAGCAGCGGATTCCTATTAGTAAGCGATATTTCTATGTTACTTAATAGTGACAAACGGGACGCACTGATTTTCATTAAATTGTCAAATTAGGGTGAATTGTATAGAATGAACAGAATGGATATCTGTCTGTGGCTTAAAAACAGGGTAGCATGACTGCATAATTTCACTCATTTCCAGCCAGAAGAGGTCACTTCTCGTTTAGAGACGACCGTGAGGGGCACAGGAGAATTCTAACATTAATTATTATGATATTTATTAGTTTTATGCGAAATAAAATTTGGCAAACCCAAGTTTTACGAAAAAATGCACTTGTAAAAATAAGATACCACTCAGTTTTAATAAGTATTTGATAGGTGTTAAAAGTAGCGTGCTACTTGTAGACACTGTAACTTGAAGAAATTTAATAAAGTTTTCTGGGTAATTCATATTTTTACTCAGAGACTCTTCTAGTGCTAGCGCTGCTAATAATTATGCTGATTTCTGCTCTATTTTAAAGTTTGAAGTACCCACGGGATAGTGGGAAGGAACAGAAGTCTCCCACAGATTGGGCTTAACAATTGTTATAATAAAATAAAATGTAATTTGTTCCAGATGTAAACGAGACTATCGACGAGATTTTACTGTGTGACAGTGACGAAGACATGGACATGGAACTGAACCTGATAGCTTGTGAAACTATTGCTGAACCGTCGTGTACCACCGACCTCTCGACTTTCGAGGCCGAAGTCTTGCAAGTTGAAGATGACTGTAATGACGCTGTGATTCGGGACATTGCTGCAGACGACAATTATATATTTGACTGGAAGAAGGACGTTAACACTTTTACAGGACAGCGGGAAACTTTTACTGGCAAATCTGGACCAACTGCGCCGATTACTAAAGAGACTTCAGTACTCGACGTATTTTACAGAATGTTTGACAGCGACTTTATTGACAAACTTTGTGTGGAGACAAACAGATATGCTGAACAGAAACTAACACTTTTACGACGACAAGACAAACTGACACCTAACTCTCGACTTAACAGATGGACACCTACAAATAGAGACGAACTCATTTCTTATTTCGCAATAATTATTTTACAGGGCCTCTATCCTCAAGTAGAAGAGGAATCCTACTTTTCATTTAATGGTTTCGGTACAATGCCCTACTTTAGTAGAATAATGTCGTTTAACCGTTTTCTTATGATCAAAACTCTATTCCATTTTGTAGACAACGAAACGACTTCTGACAGACAGGACAAACTCTGGAAACTGAAACCTGTTATTGACTATTTTAACGACAAGTTTTCTTCACTGTATATGCCTTCCCAAAACATATGCGTCGATGAGTCACTATTAAAGTGGCACGGCAGATTGAGCTTCTCTCAGAAAATCGCATCTAAAGCTGCAAAAGTCGGCGTTAAAACATATGAACTCTGTGAATCGTCCAGTGGATATCTCTGGAAGTTTTTCATTTATATAGGGAAAAAGAAACAGATGTCTCAGACTGCTGACACCGGTAATCATCCTGACCTCGACGACCACTCGAATGACGACAGTGACTGTAATGACGATGACCGACCGATACAATTGAATAGAAGTAGCGTTGTCCGTCCAACCAACGCTACCGCAAAAATTGTCTATGACTTAGTAGGGCCTCTACTTAACCGTGGACACACATTAGTCATGGACAACTTCTACAACAGTCCGTTATTACTGAGATGCTTAAAAAAGCAAAAGACAGATTGTTACGGGACATTACGACTGAATCGAGAATTTGTGCCAGATTCAGTCAAGACTATGACGAAAAATGACTTACGTCATGGTGAAGTAGTGGCCAGCTACTGTCCTGATTTGTCGTTAATAGTATGGCGAGATGCTAATTTAGTTAGCTTGATCTCAACATACCATCGTCTACAAATTGGCACACAAAAAAAATTGGGTCGGGTCACGTACAAACCACAGATTGTGATTGATTATAACAAATCCATGGGCGGAGTAGACAGAAAAGATCAGTTTCTGTCTGCTCATCACGTGGAACGCACCCGAAACAGAGTGTGGTATAAAAAAGTTTTCCAAAGACTGTTCAATACCGCAATTTTCAATTGCTTCCTGATTTATGGGACAAAAGACCCGAAATTGTCTCATAGAAAATTTCGAATAATGTTAGCTGAAAATTTGCTTAAACAACACCGACAAATAGACTTGAGTACTGAACCCAGACTGTCGTTTCATAACCGGGCTGTTAAACCAATTGGGAAAATGCGACCTGAAAATATAACAAGACCGACGGTGGAGAGCGACCATTTTCCCGAGCGCGTTAAAGGGAAGAACAGATTCCGCTGCCAGATGTGCAAACGGCACCGCCTTGACTCTCGGACACCTTGGAAATGCAGGGAATGCGAAGTCTATCTTTGCTTAAACAACTGTTTTAGGGGATACCACAAGGTGTAAATAGAATACATACAATATAATTATTCCGCATAGTGTCTGTAAAATTAAATTTGTATTTACATATTATGTATAGTGTACCTATTTTATAAATGGATGCAAATAAGCAATACCATGTCAACTCATACGAATGTCATTTCCAGAAAAACGCGTTTGTAAATTTTGAACAACTTTATATGAATTTTTTATATGTATTGGTCAAGTTTTTGGGAATTTTAGATTAATGTAAGTTATTTTACTTATTTTCACACAAAAATAAGTATACAAACTGCGTATTTCGTATATAATATAACCCAAAACGTTTAACATAAGACATAAATTTCTTGATTAAAAAATGGCCTTTTTAGAAGTTTTAAAGCTTAAAACCCTACAAATAATAAACAAAAAATGTTCTTCAGTTATTTGCAAACACTTCTGCATATATAACTCAGATTTTTCAATTTTGTGGGTTGACATGGTATTGCTTATTTGCGTCCAAATGTTCCTCAGTAAAATTCGATTTTAATCTGTAGTCGGATTTTTATCAGTTATCATTTTGAATTTCTTGTAGACCAGACGCTTTCAATCGACTTGGAAGTATATAGAGTTGTTGATGCTCTCTGTTAACTAAAAATAATTTATTTTAAAAATTGGAGAAAATCTTCCACTTGGGCTACGTTAGTGTTTGGCAATTGGCTAAAAATCTTACATCCTGCCTCATTGCCTCCCTAAGGGGCAGAAGGGTTGGTTAATTTTTCGCCCGAAATAGATTGCTATGACTAAATGAAAATAAAGCTAAATTTAAATTTTTAAAGGTTACGTCAAAAGATGTGCTAAAAATAATAAAATCTATAAGCTCGAATGCTACTAGAACCGATGAAATTAGCGTAAAAATGATAAAACTTACATTACCCTATTCGCTAAGTGCCATTACTCATATTATCTCCTCTTTGCGCCGCAGTCATTTCCCACATCAGTGGAAAGTCGCCCTAATCAAACCGTTACCAAAATGTAATAAAATAGAAAATTTAAAAGATTTAAGACCAATAGGATTGCTACCAGTTCTATCTAAAATAGTTGAAAAAATTAAAAATAAAATTATACCACTTGAGCAATCTTGGTTTCGTAAAAACCACAGCACTACTACTGCGCTTCTGCACATAGTTGATGAGCTTCTGTCTGCCTCAAACGAAAATAAAGCTTCTATATTAGTATTACTGGATTACAGTCGTGCATTTGATTGCCTTAATCATAAAATTTTGATCGATAAGCTCAGGCTTTACGGTTGTGATGATTCTGTGTGTATTTGGTTTAGTAGTTATTTTGGTAATCGCTTGCAAGTTGTTGAGTGTATAGATAGATTTGGAAAACTGGCTAGATCATCTCCTCTTGCAGTAACCAAAGGCGTAGTTCAAGGATCAATCTTAGGACCTCTGCTGTACTCTGTTTATACGTCTGATATAATTACTTGCGTTCAATCCGCCTTAATTCACATGTATGCAGATGATACACAATTATTAGTAAAAATTAATACACTTTCAAATAAAGATTTGCACGATGGAATTCGTTATTTAAATAAAGATTTATCATCAATTTATAATTGGTCTAATGATCATGATCTTATTTTAACCCTCAAAAATGTTCTTTAACAATTTTTGGTACTAAGCGGCAAGTTGAAATAATACAACAGATGAAACCAAATATTTCGATTGAAAATTGTTCAACTAATGGTAGGGGAGCCCACGATGCTAAATGGGGATTTACTCGAGCGTTGTAGAGACCTATTGGGATGCAAAGCTTAGATGATAAGAAGAAAAAATGTTATATGATATATACCTTTACATCGGTGGGGGAAGCGGCTATAGATTTTTAAATATGTAAAAAAAACTGTTGCATGGACATCCTCGAGCGCGTCAGATATTGATAGCATCAATGCCCTACGTATTTTTAATAATGTACGTATGTTAATCTGATCGTTTGCATGATGCGGGTGGTTGTATTTAAGGGTTGAAAATGAAAAAAAAAAAAATTAATCGAGCGCGTCAGATTTTCTAAGGGAGTGTTAAGTGCACCAAAAAAAGCTCTCATTCACTAATCTGACGATTTCGATGGGACGCAAACTCGCGGTCATTTTCATAATGTGCAAAAAAAATCGCCATTTTGAAATACTCAAGCGCGTCAGGTTAAGATATATGTGGTTCATTTTTATGTTCTAAACATACTGTCTCATAATCTGACGATTATCTAGAGGGATTCGCCTGATCTGACAAAAAAATTAGAAAAACGGTTCACCTTAAAGGCCATCCCTGCAACTTCCCGCTAATTCTATTCCTGGGCGCTTAAAAATGTACTTATGATAATTTTGAGCTCAAAATATAATGTATGTGATATTTTGAGCTCGCTGAGTTCAAAGAACTAATATTAAAAATTTTAATTTTCTTAGCGGAAGTCAAAATTTTTTTTTCTATTCTTTTAAATCATTAAACTTAAATAATTGAAAAGATCAGGAAATACGACGGTATTCCAAAATATTTACACATTTTTTAATGTTTCTACCGAAAAATTAATTATTTTTGTAGGGTACTTTCACCACAAAATACACATTTCAAATTAATATCACTCATATTAAATATTTATAAACTTGAATTCACACAAATAATATCAAAATAGCAAAACGTTGCAAACACGTTGTAAACAGTATACCACGAGTCTTTATGATCAGCTGTGATGGCGTCATGGCAGCAGAAACCAGAGTGGGGACGGAGTGAGAGAGTAATAGATAGAGAAAGAGTGAGAGAGGAATAGAAACGCGGAGAAGGAAATGTAGGCATCACGCAACTGCACGCATTTAACTTTATCGACGAATTTTTGTTATTTCGGCTTGCGGAAATCGTCAGATTATATATTTTTCATTATTCTTGAATTATTTCCTTCAAAATAAAAAAATTTAGCTACGCTCGAGAATGTCGAGATGACGTTTTTTTACAACTTTTTTGCCCTCCCCTTTTTTACGTCACTCTCAAATTGTCAGATTAGTGGAATATACACTTTTTAGGATGTAATTAACTCACCCTACCTTAATCTGACGCGCTCTAGAATTTCTGATGGTCAATTTTTTTTACTAATCTGATCCTGTATCCTTTACGGGCGGCCTTATATATGGGCCTCATGTTTTGTGGAGGTACTTAACCGGGTACAAGGTATCCCCCTGTATATTAATCTGACGCGCTTTAGTAAATCCCGAAATCCCCGCTTGGGCTCCCCTACTATAAAGAGGCTTTCATTATTAAAAATCTAGGTGTTTTATTCGAAGGAACATGTCCAAAGAAAAATAGGTAAATGCTACGCCGCTCTTAAGATGCTTTACAAATTTAGGCCATTCCTAAGTGGCACTGTTAGGAATAAGCTTATAGATGCGTTAGTCCTTTCTCATTTAGACTATTGTGATGTAGTATATGGTCTATGCTTATTAAAACACACTGAATCAAAAATTCAGAGAGTTACAAGCTTTGACTGAAAAGCAGCTGTAAGCTGAGTCGATGGCCTTTTCACAAGCAGTACTTAATGGTTAATGTTAGTTCGAATCAATGTAACAATTTATAATTATGCTTGCTTGATGAATAAATGTCTTTATTATTATTATTATTATAAATTTTTTTTTGAAATTTGTATTGCTGTTTTATTGGGCTTGACAGCGTCACCGGGTGGGAACTATATAAATAAATATAAAAACAACTTAGTACAAATAAATTTAGTAAAATATATTATTTTGTTGCATTTAAAAAAAAAGCTTCCTACATCTGAAAGGTCTGAGACCTCATTCTGACTGCCATAATGTAAATAACTCCTACTTTACACCTAGCCGTTTATGTCCCATTCCGACAGGCTGCTGTTCATAAAAATAAGTTTATAAAATTGTAATCATATAACCTCCGGATATATTATAACCTTAAAAGTTTTGTGTCTTAAAATTCATAAAAATTGTCACAAAATTGAAAAAATGCTTAATATAAATGAATCCTCTCCAGGTTGTGATAAATCTTTCCACCTGTAAGCAATTTTGATTTATAAGAATTAGGGTGACTGTGCTGTGTTAAGTTTAAAGACGATTCTTGAATTTTTTTATCAACGGTATTAATTTAAAATTTAAAAATGAAATTGTGTTATTTTTATGTTAGTAATAAAAGGTCATTTTCAGTTTTCCTCGTGATGAGGAAAGGAAAAAAGAATGAATTAAAATAAATATAATTTTATTGTATTTTCCGACTTAATTGCCACTCAACCCATGTACTAATTCTAATAAAAAATAATAATATTGTAATAAAAAAAATATATTGATTCTAATAAAAAAATATATTGATTCTAATTTAAAAATATTAATAGTATGCATAAGTGGGGATAGTTCTAAAAGTTTATATTCTGCCCTCAATTATTAAAAATTATGGTGTTTCTATTAGATGAGGATAAAGGTTCCATTTGGAATATCTCTTGGCACAGAAATGTTGCTTCAGTGAACTTTCTTGTTCTTATAATACTTGTATAGAGTCCATGTTTTCATCCTTAAATTTTAGTCAATTTCAAATGTGTGATATCTATTGTGTATATCTATGTATGGGATCTATTGTCTTCCTCTTCTCTGTCTATGACAAAAACTTATGGCAACATCAAAGAAGAAAAAAAAAGTTGAAAGTTTGAAACTGAACATTTTCATTTCAAATGCAAAATTTAAATTTTATAAGTTTTTAACTTCTCTATTGAATCTTGTATTTTGACTGTCACTCTATTCAAACGTACGGCACTGTTAGTCGGAGTTTAATAATGAGGTAATTCTTTTGAGTTTACTAATTTGTTCTAGGTGTTTTCTTAATAAAACATAATTATTATAATGGCTACTCGCGGGGTTGAGAGTTTCTAAATATTGATGTTCATTAATTTTCTAAATTAAGGAATATTAGTGTATGTCTCCGATGCAAAGGCTTCTTTTGTTAACCTGTAAGCCGCTGATAGGAAAACAGCTCTTTGGTAACATTAGGACAACCTTTGATTGTAAAAATAAGCAAGATAGATATGAAGATACATTTCAGATTTTTTTATAGCATTCGTAATTTTAGTTTCAACAGATACAAGTACCCAAGGTACTAATATAGGTAAGGTTAATAGAATACACGGAATACTTTGTATTCGATACTTTTACATCATGAGTACTCTTTGTCAGGTATCGACGGTGCTTACGCTATGATATGTATGATACGGTATCGGATAGGATTAATCTTGGTTACACTTTACCATTTATTGCAACGCCAACTAGTATAGTCATGCCGAATCCAAGACGAATCTTCTAAAACATAAGATCTCGTTTGATGTTCCTTTGTTACTATATCATTTCACTCTGTCGTCGTTGTTCTACCTCATGTTGAATTTCTACTAAACTATTGCGGTTGATAAGTTCAGCTGTTCAAATATTTTTCAATTCACAGGCAAAATTGAAATAGGCTGGTAGTTCTTAAGATCATGTTTAGGTTCAGTTTTGTAAATGTGAGTTATCTTTGCTATTTGTTAACAATCAGGGAATTCAACACTCTCTAGGCAGTTGTTAATACAATTTGTTAAGTTATTATATTTGTTTAGTTAATTTAGTAACAATTACATTTTTAATACATTTGATAGTTTTCCTTGCACTTGTAATACCATCTATTCCACAGCTAGTATAAGTAGTATTTAACAAATTACACCCATGACCTTGACAGTAGTCTTATGTTTTTTGCATTTCCTACAGTATAAAGATTTTGTACTGCTTTGTATATATTTGTGGCAGAGTATTAATGGAGTGTTCTGCTCTCCTCAACGCTTCTGTTACCTATTTTAAGATTGGCTATACAATCGTGGATTTTCAATCTCAACAGAAATTTCTCCCTGATATCAATACTTGTTGTAATAATCAAGTTTTTCCTGTTAAAAATGAGGTGAAATTTCTGGGTGTCCATCTGGATTCAAAGATGACAGGCTCTCACCATATAAATCACATTGTTACTAAGTTTGAACGTTGAAAAGGAGCTTGAATATTCTTTGTTCCATAATTGTTTTCATTGCTACTCCTTACATCATGTTATTAAACTTTTATCAAACTACTGGATGAAATTCAGTCTAAAGTCCTACAGATAATTACTGGTGCAATGAAGTTTTACCCAATTAGTGGCCTCCAAGTTGCATGTGTGGAGCCTCCTCTTCAAACGAGAAGGATACTTATTCAAGTTTCATTGATTTATATCCTATATTGTTCAGAAAAATAAATTGAAGAAAGAATATTAAAATTGATAAAATTACATATATTAACATGACGTTGATTTTAGTGACCAAGCCAGTAGAGCCTGCGGCCGTGGACGAGGCAGAGGTCGGAAACGACGAGGACAAGGCCAGGGCCCAGGTGTTAGTATCCACACACACTTTAAATATTCGGCACAAATACACATAGCATTCTGTTGCTCATCTAAGGTATAAAATTTAATAGATAATTTTTGACAGTGCGGTGCTGTTACAATCGAGAGCTCAAATCCATCTCACACTCGTCGTCACATGTCGTCTCACCAGTGCGGCTGCAGAAGTGCGCAAGGTGCTGATAAAAAAAAACGCGCTGCTGAATTTGAGCTAGTCACTTTACCCGGTGCGCCTCCGCAAAAGATACCATCTCGGTAATTTTTTTTAATAATAATAATAATGCTAGCTGCATTATTTTGCATCCATGATCACATTTTACCACAATGATAAAATAGCCAAAAAAGGTCAACATTAATTAATTTAGTGAAACACTGCAAAAGGATACGACTGCAGCATAATGATTTTAACTGTTGCTTAAAATAATTTTAAACAACATTGCTTATAAAGATTCAGTGCTGATTGTCAGCTCGATCCACACAGAATACACTAAGTTTGTACATTATCATTTAAATGTAAACCTGTAAAATGACAACTTTGTTCAATGATAAACCCAGACCACAATACATGGTCAATACAAACATCAGTTCCGAGCGGGAATCGAACCCGCGACCAGTGGCGCTTAAGGCAGGTTCGCTGCCGCTACGCCACAACGTCGTCAGATTAATGTATTTGTTATTTATAGACAAGCATTGCCAAAAAGGGAGCCGTGCCCAATGGTGGAGTCTGCTCAAGAAATGGCCGTGCCCAACCCTATCGTCGTGTCTGAAGTCAATAAATATGCAATTAAACCAGACCCTGACGCCTCGGTAGCCGTGGCAGCACCCGTAATAAAAACCGACGCTGACGTCATGGTCATACCAGCGCCCGAAGAGGAAGCTGTAGTGTCCACGGATGAATATCAAAAGGAAAATTGCAACCCTGCCAACCTACCAACATTTTCAAGTCCATCCACAAGTCAGCAGCAGCGGTCTCCTATAAGTGAGCATAACTAATCCAATATTCTTATGTTACTTAATTGTGACAATGGTGGCACGATTTTCTTTAATTTGTTTTTATACATTTATTAATTTTATCTTGAATTTATCAACAAAAAATTTTATGATAATAAAATTAAAGCAACAAAAAAATTAAAAGTATGTAGAATTGTATATGTATTGAATATTTATATATTTAGCATTCGCTTTTGCTTTATCTATTATTATAATTATTGTATAATTTAGTAAAATTTTATTTATATTTATATTATCTTAAAGCCCATGTCTCAATCCTTGCCCAACATTTTCAACACAAAGGTTGTCCATAAGACCACCTTAATATTCAATCATGTTTATATTATAAAGTGTTTTGTTTTTATCTTTGTGGTTTGCAATAAAACATCTGCCTATCTAGATGAATAATCATTATAATAAAATGAAATTTAATTTTTTCCAGATCAGCCCTTCGACGAGAGTTATCTGAGTGACAGTGACGAAGACATGGATGTTGACACATGCCCGGAGCTGGACGTGACAGCTCGTGACGCTACGGCCGAACCGTCGAGTACCATTGACCTATCCACTTTCCAGGCCGAAGTCTTGAAAGTTGAAGATGACTGTAATGACGCTGCGATTCGGGACATTGCTGCAGACGACAATAATATATTTGACTGGAAGAAGGATGTAAAAAAATTTACAGTACAACGGGAAACTTTTACTGGCAAACCTGGACCAACTGCACCGATAACTAATGAGACTTCAGTACTCGACGTATTTTACAGAATGTTTGACAGCGACTTTATTGACAAACTTTGTGTGGAGACAAACAGATATGCTGAACAGAAACTAACACTTTTACAACGACAAGACAAATTGACACCCACCTTTCGACTTATAAGATGGACACCTACAAATAGAGACGAACTCATTTCTTATTTGGCAATAATTATTTTACAGGGCCTCTATCCTCAAGTAGAAGAGGAATCCTACTTTTCGTTTAACGGTTTCGGTACAATGCCGTACTTTAGTAGAATAATGTCGTTTAACCGTTTTATATTGATCAAAACTCTATTCCATTTTGTAGACAACGAAACGACTTCTGACAGACAGGACAAACTCTGGAAACTGAAACCTGTTATTGACTATTTTAACGATAAGTTTTCTTCACTGTATATGCCTTCGCAAGACATATGCGTCGACGAATCACTATTGCACGGCAGATTGAGCTTCAATCAGAAAATCGCTTCTAAAGCTAGTAAAGTCGGCGTTAAAACATATGAACTCTGTGAGTCGTCCAGTGGATATCTCTGGAAGTTTTTCGTTCATGTATGGAAAAAGAAACAGATGTCTCAGACTGCTGACACCGGTAACCATCCTGACCTCGACGACCACTCGAATGACGACAGTGACTGTAATGACGATAATCAACCGAATGACGAATTCATTATAAATAGCGATCTACGTCCCACCGACGCGACCGTCAAAATTGTCTATGACTTGGTTAAGCCTCTACTTAACCGTGGACATACCTTAGTCATGGACAACTTCTACAACAGTCCGCTATTACTGAGATGCTTAAAAAAGCAAAAGACAGATTGTTACGGGACATTACGACTGGATCGGGAATTTGTGCCAGATTCAGTCAAGACTATGAAGAAATATGACTTACGTTGGGGTGAAGTAGTGGCCATCTACTGTACTGATTTGTCAATAATAGTGTGGCGAGATGCTAATTTAGTAAGCTTGATCTCAACGTACCATCATCTTCAAATCGGCACACAACAAAAAAACTATCGGGTCACGAACAAACCGCAGATAGTACTTGATTATAATAAATCCATGGGTGGAGCAGGCAGAAAAGATCAGTTTCTGTCTGCTCATGCAGTGGATCGAGATCGAAACAGGGTGTGGTATAAAAAGCTTTTCCAAAGACTGTTCAGTACAGCAATTTTCAATTGCTTCGTGATTTATGGGACAAAAGACCCTAAATTGTCTCAAAGAAACTTCCGAATAATGTTAGCGGAAAACTTGCTGAAACAGCACCGACTAATAGATTTGACTCGTGAACCCAGACTCACATTACGAGCTGCAAGACCGCTTGCGAAAATGCAATCTGAAAATCTTATACGACCGATGGTGGAGAATGACCATTTTCCCATGCGCGCTATTGGGAAGAGCAGATTCCGCTGCCAGATGTGCGAACTGGACCACATTGAATCTCGGACAAGTTGGAAATGCATGGAATGCGAAGTCTATCTTTGCTTACACAACTGTTTTAGGGCATACCACAAGGTGTAATTAAGATACATACAATATAATTATTCCGCATAGTGTATTTTCAGTAAAATCCAATTTGTAAATGTGTATGGTGACTAAGTATTATTATTTTTTATTAATGTTCCTCGGCAAAGTTCGAATTTCGTTTGTCGTCAAGATTTTTATCAGTTGCCATTTGAACTTGGTGCAGCTCGGACGCTTTCAATTGACTTGGAAGTATATAGAGTTGTATTTTATATTTTTTTTACTTAATATAATTATTTTTAAAATAAGAGGGTAGCTTCTAAGGTCGCAGGCTCGAAAAATATCTATTTAACGGAACGTTAGTGCTAAGCAATCATAGTTGACAGAAGGGCTGGTTCATTTTTCGCTCGAAGCTATCAGGATTACATGACAAAAAATTGTTATTATTTGTAAATATAGTTAGTGTTAACTTTGAATTTTAATTATATTATGTTGTAACATTGGTTATAAATAACTACACACAAAACTATTAAATAATATGTACATATTATTTAGTTAGCTTGTAATATTGTTTCCTGTTCCCACAAGCTGCACTTATATGGAAGTCAGTTTTTATCGTGGTATTTACATAGCCTCCGAATATATTATAATGATTTCCTTTGTGTTTGTCGTTACGACACATTACAGTTTCAAACATTAAAAAATCAAATGTGTGGTTTTATGAAACCACGAAACAAGTAAAAAATTTTAAGGCATATAACTGAAAGTTTTTGAAAAAATATTTGATTTGGAGTATTAAAATTGCGTTCTAAACATTAATTAAAAAAAGAGGATAGATAAATCATTTAAAATTTTCAGTTAAATGACTTAAAAAATATTATTATTTTTCTGAAAATACAGTCCCAAATTTTATTTATTTCATTTTTACTCCTTTGCCTAATTTATAGCAGGTACTCAAAGAGCTAAATTTAAGCGGCCTTTCGCGTCCTTCTCTAACCTGAATCATAAATGGACGCAAATAAGCAATACCATGTCAACCCACACGAATGTTATTTCGAGAAAAACGCGTTTGAAAATTTTTTTTTGAATGTATTGGTCAAGTTTTTGGCAATTTCAAATTTATGTAAGTTATTTTACTTATTTTCACAAAAAATAAGTATACACGTAATACGTTTAACGTAATACCTAAATTGCATGATTAAAAAGTGACTTTTTAGAAGTTTTAAAGCTTAAAACCCTACAAATATTAAAGAAAAATGTTCTTCAACCATTTACCAACACTTCTGCCTATATAACTCAGTTTTTTTTCCATTTGGTGGGTTGACATGGTATTGCTTATTTGGGACCATAGAAGACCAAATATATTCATACATATATTATTCATTTTCTAAAAATACCAAATGTAAATTTTGCTATATTATACTCATGAAAATTATAAACTAACAACGACTTATACTAAATTGGCCTTACTTGAGTAACAAGTTATAGTATGCTTTTTTTCTTGCACATTTAAATCGCAAAAAAGCAATTTTTTCTTTTCGGGTTGAAGTGAGTGCATTAGTTATTCTCACTTAGGACATTTTTCCTGTTTCCTTTTGTAGCCTCCGGACCCCAACAGAAAATTTATTATAATTTTTTTTCAATAGTTACAAACATTAAACTTCTGTCTTTTAAAGTGCGGCTAGCCTCTTTTGGGCTATCGCTAATTTTTTTTTTGGATATTATAGTAAAAATAAATGAAGTCTCCGCGGCCGTCTATAATCTGTCATGGTGAAGACAAACCAAAAATGTAGGTGATAATAAAAGTTCACTATAAAAGCTTTTATTTTAATGCTCTAAAAGAAAAAAACAACCTATCAATTTAATACTAGAAAATATAGGTTTAGAATACAATTTAGAAACTTGGTCATGGCTTGACTTGAAACATGAAAAAAGCATGTATTTTATAAATACATCTACAGGTAAATGTCGCGATAAGCTTTTATATTTTAGTAATAAATTATGAGTTGATTAAATTTTTTTTTTCTGTTTGAGCATTTAAATCATTTAAAAGGTTTTTTTAATGTTTAACAATTTATTATTTATTGAAACTAAAAACGTTTTTATTTCACAATAGTTAATTGTAAAAATTTTTTTTTGCGCATGCGTACTGACAATTTGTCAAATCAAACTGTTTTTAGTTTCAATAAATAATAAATTGTTTTTTGAATAAACTATTTTTTTTACTTTGTAATTGAATGTAATTAATTTAATTAAAAGTTTATAATTTAATTAAAGGAAAATGAGGGCCGAACAGATTTTTTTTGTAACGAAAGCAACAAAAAGAAAATGAAGAGAGCAAGCAAAAAATATTGTTGATCGAACAATGAAGAAAAGTTAACGAACAATTGATAAAGAGAAAGAAAATTATAAAAATTAATTTCCTCCAACTTAAGAGAACTGAAACAAGTATAAAGATAATCAAGTCCGGAGAACACTAATATAATATAGTCTACTGGTCAACTGTCAAGGTGTCTAGTCAAGACCAAGTACAGATACAAAGCAAAAAAAAAAAATTGTGATTGTGAATTTGTGATTATAAACTTTAGTACTCAAAGAACAAAGTTTGATGTTGTAGAAGTATTTTACATTTCTTAGTATTTTCCTCGAAATTGGAACGAAAGTTTTTTAAATTACTACTGTTAACCGTTAAGTTTTAATTCATTCCAGCTTTCTCTTTCAATGGCTTATATGTTATTTTTTCATATAAATTTAATCTAGAATTCAAAGTTTCTGTTATACATTTATACTGTTTGATTAAAAGTTTAAGAATCAGTACAGCTTACATTGCGACAATGTTGAATATATTGGATCTCGGCTTTCTAAGTCTAGCTTTCACAGTTTCTTTCACTGGATTCGTAATCAATCACTATGAGAAACATATACCGAAATTCATTGTCAAAGGCTTTAAGTATGGAAGTTTTGCGTACCGAGGATCTGAAGCAAATTTTTTACAAATAATTGAAGTACCAAAAGCACTTTATCGACATTTTTATGCATTTTCATCAGTTTTTAGTGCAGTGACTCTATTGTATGCATTTATAGTGTATTGCTTTGAATGTGATGTGCACGGATATATTGTTTTTATACTAAAATTATTACTAGAACAAGATGAAGCCGCAGGTAATAAGCTAACAAATTCTTCTATTTCAAACCAATAGTTATTGAATACAAAATATCATGATTAGACTGATCTGACCAGACCTAAAATAAAATGCATTAAACTTATGAACTTAAGTTTAAGTTAAGGCATAATAAAATTTAAGTCCTAAACTATAGTTACCTCACACAAACTTTAAATAAAAATATGTATAAATGTGATAACAAAAGATTAATATTAATTTACTTTGTTTAGTTCCAGCATTGGCAGCATTAGTAGCATTATCTCTACTTACTGTACAATGTGTGAGAAGATGCTACGAGACATACTGCTTGCAAGTTTTTGCTAAATCAAGTAAGATGAATCTTAGTCATTACATTGCTGGAATCTTTCATTACTTTGGAGTCATTGTGGCGGCAATTGGACAAGCTCCATTGTTTTGTGGTAAGAAAAAATTGTTTACTTATTATAATTTGCCTATAATTATAAATTCTTCTTCCTAGCATTACTCCCTGTATTTACACAGGTTCTTCTTATACTCATATTCTGATTTGATTGGTACTAGTTTTTACACAGAGCGATTGCCATCCGACCCCGCCAACCTAAAAATTTAAGCAGTAACTTATTGGATTAGAACAAATTACAGTACAATTACAATTGCTCTTGAAAAGACAATATATATGAATGTTTTATTTTAAATAAATTTAGTGTAAAAAAGTTAATAATTATGGTTAAGTTAGTTTTTGGAAGTATTTATATTTAATTTTAAATTGCTTTCTAGTTTTACAACTGTTATTATCTATCATATTAAAACTTTGATTAATTTCTTCACAGGCATTCAAAATAGAGACAAAATTATATGGAGCGATGCAAAAACTGCACTTGCATTTATACCTTGTACACTTATCTTTATGTGGGCTTGGTATGAACAATACATGACAAATATTATATTTGCTAATCTTCGTAAAGACAAAAAGTCCGGCGAAGTTATCACAGAGGAACATAAGATACCCAATGGAAGGCTCTTTGAGTATGTGTCGAGCCCTCACAGGTTATGCGAAATCATTATGTACACTGCATTGGTAATTTTGATACCGACAAGGACTTTCTTTTGCATTTTCTTGTGGGTGATTGGTAACCAGGTTCGTATTTAGTTTCTATAATTAGCAATGTATGAAATTCACAGGAATTCTGTTCTGTGTATATGAATAAATAAAACCCTTGTTTTTAATATTGTCCAAATTGTTTGGTATCCATTGAGTTACTATAAACTAAGGACCGGCCTTTCCATACAGAAAATGCTTGTTGATGCTCCTTTGTAAATTTGCATCACTGCAACAAAATGAAGTTGCTTTAATTATGTTGCAAACATGTGACTAACTTCTTTTCGTTACTTGAATTTACGAAGGAACAGCAGCAAATCTTTGGACAACAAAATTGTTGTATGTAAAGGCTGTCCATATAAATCTATGATAGTATCATATGTTTTGTAAAAACTAAGCTTATCTAATTTTATTACAAGTTATAAAATCCTCTTGACTTAATGAAATCGGGCAAGCGCACAAAGCATTCTGTACTATTATCTGTAATAAATATTTTCTTTTATATTTTTTACACAATAGCATAATTTTAGCAGCTAGCTAGCCTAGTCAGAATTTGGCCTAGGGAGACCAAAATCTTAATTTAGGGACTAGAGGGGGCTAAATGTATTTTATTCTTCCATTTCTTAGTATTTTAGAATGTCTAGTGTGGGGCAGCTGCCACCCTACCTTGTTATGTCCATGCTCTTAGAGACAAGCCATTTTGGTAGTTTGTAAAACACTTATGTCATACAATATTTGATTGTAAGATCTTTATTATAACATTTTAAATCTATATTTTTCAGTTACAAACTGCAATCTACGCTCATGTATGGTACAAGAAAACATTCAAGAACTATCCGGAACACAGAAAAACTTTAATACCAAAGATATTTTAACAAAAGAATTTCGTCCAAGAAAAAGAAGCTATTTTTTATATTTAAGACTGAAATATATTTAATAAAAGAATTTATATTATTTATAACCTTTATTTATTCTGAAATAAACACAGATCGATAAATAGTAGTTTTATTAAATTAATTAAATATAATCACACACTTTCAATTGCACACTTGATATTTGCTCTTGAATATTCTTCTATTTGAACAGGAAGCTGAAAAAAGAAATATATTATTAGATTCGGACCGCTTAGTGACAAGTTCAAAGTAAAAAGATAGAAGTCTTAAATTATGGTGTTTAGGGTTCTTTAGGCAAATGATAAAAATGAAACTTATAATTTCGTCATGTCCGTCTTTTATACTCACAGACATTTTACTCTGGGCTATCTATATAAAACTAAAAGAGGTGTATTCTATGAACCAATGTATAAAAATTAAGGGTTAGCGAGTTAAAATAGATACTGAAGTATCTATCACTCAGCGGCCCCTAAGATAGTCATATTCTGTATCGGGGGTCCGACGCTCGCGACGGTCCATGCTAGTACCCCTAAGATAGTCATATTCTGTATCGGGGCTCCGACGCTCGCGACGGTCCATGCTAGTACCCCTAAGATAGTCATATTCTGTATCGGGGTTCCGACGCTTGCGACGGTCCATGCTAGTACCCCTAAGATAGTCATATTCTGTATCGGGGTTCCGACGCTTGCGACGGTCCATGCTAGTACCCCTAAGATAGTCATATTCTGTATCGGGGTTCCGACGCTTGCGACGGTCCATGCTAGTACCCCTAAGATAGTCATATTCTGTATCGAGGTTCCGACGCTTGCGACGGTCCATGCTAGTACCCCTAAGATAGTCATATTCTGTATCGGGGCTCCGACGCTCGCGACGGTCCATGCTAGTACCCCTAAGATAGTCATATTCTGTATCGGGGCTCCGACGCTTGCGACGGTCCATGCTAGTACCCCTAAGATAGTCATATTCTGTATCGGGGTTCCGACGCTTGCGACGGTCCATGCTAGTACCCCTAAGATAGTCATATTCTGTATCGAGGTTCCGACGCTTGCGACGGTCCATGCTAGTACCCCTAAGATAGTCATATTCTGTATCGGGGCTCCGACGCTCGCGACGGTCCATGCTAGTACCCCTAAGATAGTCATATCAAATCAAATCAAATCAAATATTTTTATTCAACATAAAAAGCATTACACTTATTTGTTGAAAGTCAGATTCTACCACCGGCTCCAAAATGGAAAAACCTCTACCTGAGAAGAACCGGCGAAACAAACTCAGGGGGTTTTATCTTTTTTTATATGTATTTTTTTGAACTGATATTAGTTTACATATTATAATCACTGAAAAGCCTGGAGTGACTGTCTCATTCCCAAGGCGTGGTGTCCTCAAGGTATTCACTAATTTTATAATAGCCTTTACCACACAAACGTTCTTTGACCTTTTTTTAAATTTATTTAAAGAAAGTTTCTGAACGCTTTCTGGGATCCTATTGTAAAACCGTATACAGTTACCCTTAAAAGAGTTACTAATTTTATGCAGTCTAGTAACTGGCATTGTTAATTTATGTTTGTTCCTAGTGTTGATGTTATGATTATCACTACATTTTGTAAATTCATTGATGTTCTTATGTACATACATAACATTTTCTAAAATGTATTGAGAAGCAACAGTCAATACATTAATTTCTTTAAATTTCTCCTTTAAGGAATCTTTACAACCAAGATTGTAAATTGCACGAATAGCTCGCTTTTGCAGCACAAAAATTGTATTTACATCAGCCGCGTTACCCCAAAGTAAAATTCCATATGACATAATGCTATGGAAGTAACTAAAATAAACTAGTTTGGCTGTTTCTACATCTGTTAATTGTCGAATTTTTCTTACTGCGAATGCTGCCGAACTAAGTCTATTCGCCAATTTAGCAATATGGGGCCCCATTGTAGTTTAGAATCTACAGTTATTCCAAGAAAAACTGTAGACTCCATAATTTCTAATACTTCTCCATTCAATATTACATTAGACTGAACTTGTCTCACATTGGGCATTGAAAATTTAATGCATTTCGTTTTTTTACTATTCAAAAGTAAGTTATTGACACTGAACCAATGAAGTACCTTAGAAAGAGCATTGTTCACTTCGTCGTAATTAATACTATGTCTTTTAAGGTTAAAAATAAAAGAAGTGTCGTCAGCAAACAATACTATTTCTTGTGCTCCTTCCACAAAATATGGTAAATCGTTAATGTAAACAAGAAAGAGAAATGGGCCGAGAATGGAGCCCTGTGGGACTCCCATATTTACATTTGTACCTGAAGATCTTTTACTGTTTACGTCGACCTTCATAATTCTATATTGCAAGTAAGAAATAAGAAGATCGAGCGCAGTGTCACGTATACCATAGTGCTTCAACTTCCTGACTAACGTCTCGTGTTGTACGCAGTCAAAAGCCTTAGATAAATCACAAAAAACACCAAGTGCATCCCGTGACTCCTCCCAGGCATCATAAATATTAGAAAGAAGTTTGATACCTGCGTCAGACGTCGAGCGACCCTTGGTAAAACCAAATTGATTTTTATGCATTAATTTATATTTATTAAAATGCAACAGCATCTGATTTAACATTATTTTCTCAAAAATTTTACTAAGAGTCGGTAACACCGATATGGGTCTAAAGTTAGATGGATCTGACGCACAGCCAGACTTAAATAACGGTATCACTTTGCTATATTTCATTAAGTCAGGAAATATTCCACACTTGACACAATCATTAAATATGGTCGCGAGATACGGTGCAATAAGATCTATAATTGAGCTTATTACTTTTACAGACATGCCCCATAAATCTGCTGTTTTCTTCATATCAATCGTTTTGAATACATTAATAATGTCCTTGGGGCTCACAAAACTGAAATTGAACTTAGTTTCACATGTTTTAACACTATTAATAAGTAGTGATTCAGCAACGGTTGGAGAAGAAATTAGTGATTCAGTTGTCAAAGCTGGAATGTCAGCAAAATACTTCTCAAAAGCTGCCGCAACATCCTGGTCTCTTGAAATATTTTTATTATTAATGTTTAAAGAAAAGTTAGTGTTGCGAGATTTGACTTTTCCAGTTTCACAATTAATCACATGCCAGGTTGCTTTAATTTTATCATGCGAATTTTTAATTTTTTCTTTAATATGTAGAACTCTAGCCGCGTTGCAAACCTGTTTAAAAATTTTAGAATACATTTTGAGATAATTGATAAAAGATACGCTATGATTAATAGTTTTTTCAGCATAAAGTTCATATAACTTTTGCCTACTTTTAAATATTCCAACTGTTGCCCATTCACAAAAAGTCGTTTTATTACCTACATAGACTGTTTTAGAAGTAAAAATATTATTAAATTCATTTTTTATTAATTTGAATAATTTATTATATGTTAAATTAGGATGGTCATAATCTTGAATGTATGGGATTATTGACAGAATATTACTTCTAAATTTCTCAATACGTTTTGTATTCATAGGAACAAACATAACTTTTTGATTGTTATTTTTAACAGTTTTTGTTTGAAATGTAACTAATTGTCCACAGTGATCAGAGGTAAGCTGATTAATTATTGATTTGCTGAGTGGTACTAGATCACTGAAAATGTTATCTATACAAGTAGCTGTCGAGTGGGTAATTCTAGTCGGCTCTAAAAATAAATTTATAAGGTTATATGATTTTAACAATGATCTGAATCGAATAGTGGTAGAAGTAATATCTAACAAATTAATATTGAAATCACCACATATTAAAATATGTTTATTAGATCCAGATAGTTTTTTAAGTATATCATCCATAATATTTTCAAAACAATCATATAACCCACTGGGAGGTCTGTATACGCTTACAATAATGAAACAATCAAGCTCGATACAGGCTATTTCAGTAGTGCGTTCAACAGAGAGGCTCACAATATCTTTTCTTTCTTTACATTTCAAAGTCTTATTAATTATAATTAGAGAGCCACCCCTTATGGAATTTTCTCTGTAAAACGCACTAGCTACATAATGTTTACTAAAATTAAACATATTTTCATATCTTTTAAGCCAGTGTTCTGTAATACATAAAATATTGATATTATGATAATTCAAAAATAATTCTATTTCAGTGTCTTTACCCATTATGCCTTGTATATTTTGATGAAATAAATGAATATTATTTTTATAATTCTTATTGCTATTCTGAAAAAATGGGTTGCGTCTAATATTGCAAGAGGCTGCCTCTATTGTCTTAAAATTTAATTTAAATTATTTGGAACAGATTCCAAATGTTTATATGTCAAATGATTACACTGCTCAATAGAAGCAGCGGTCTTATTAGCCAAATACTTGGCTGAGTTGTAAAATAAATAATATGATAGCGAATAAGCTATCTGTCTCATATAATAATTAGATAGGCTGTACCTATCATAAGTCAATATATAAGATTTATAATTTATTATATTATTGATCTCAATTAAATGAAATTTATCATAATTAGTATTATTTAATGTCAAATAATTACTATATGAGATAGTATGTAAATATTTATTTAAAGTATATATTTTTTGATTTTCCTGCGGCATATTCTTAATGTAAGGAAATGTGAACATTATAACTTTTTTAATATTGGTTATATTATATAATAAATCAAAATATTGTCTCATGTGTTTTTTGTTCACATTTCCCCTTCTCCCAATTAACAGTACTATTGTTGTGTTAGGACAGTGAGTTCCTCTTATAATTTTTTCCATAATTTGAATATAAGATGCACCCGGCATACAATAGTTTGTAACTGACTGCCCCTGACACATGTCACTTAATAGTACACCCAGACTTTTTCCCATCTCATCACTATAAATATTAATATAACTGTCAAGAATTTTGGGTGTACTATTATTTTCTAAGGTTATAGGACTGATGTGATTCTCCAATGGCAGAGACGAATGTGTTGTGTTAGACCTTGGCTCCGTATAACCTGATGAGGAGTGTTGACAATTACACTCATATTTATTAAGAGACTCAACGCGTTCCACATTATAATTACTCAAATTAATCAGTTTATCCAGTGCCAAGACATGCTCAGATATTTCATTCTGAGCAATTTTATATTGTTTATTTATATAATCCAACGACATATGTAAAGAAGAGATCTCAGTTTGGAGAGCCTTCACATCAGCCTCATAACTGGACCTGATATTATTGATCTCCTTTGAGTACAGGTCAACTTTAGATTTGAGTGCGTACTTTTGTTTACAGAGCTGAACATTCATTTTTGAAATATTTTTGTATTTTAATAAATGTTGTGTTTTTTTAATTACATTTTTAATTTTTATGTATTTTTTAAATTTGTTTTTGCTAAGGATTGGGTGGGAAACAACTTAGTCATCACCAGTCAGGTCTACAGTAGTAATGTCATTTTTATAGGTGGTGCACGTTGAAATCTTAGAAGTCTTCCCAACCAATTCTCTAAATAAATTTTGTCCTTGAGAGGCCTTATTATCTAAAATTTCCGATTTCAAACATAATATTTGATCTTGAGCCTCTTTTAGCTTAACATTCAGTTCAGCGGTGAGACTGAGGGCACCCTCATACTCATCTCTGCACTGATCAAAACCATTTACAATATTTTGCAAATTTTCATTTTCTTTTAATGTATCTGTATACAGATTGTGTAAACGAGACAATTCTTTTTTTAACTGAGTATTTTTATCTATAATTTCTAATGTTTCCTTTTCATTTTCATCCCTTTCTTTGAGCAATATTTCACACTGTTCTTTAGACCTTTTTAATTCCTGTAACGCCAGCTGAAGTTGTTCCTCAGTCTGACGTACCTTATAACCACGGGTCATCATTTTTACAATTAATAATTAGAAATAGAAAAAAAAAAAAAAAAAGTTAAACAACAAAAATCACAGTGTAATATACTGCTGTTTATAAGCTGTAGTTATAGTTAAAAATATTTAACAAAAAAACTAAGTTTGAATACTTGTATTTAATATAATTTCTGTATTTTAGTAAAGGGTTGACAATGAAATAAAGATTTAAAGTTTTAAATTGAGTTCGTTACCTGTACTTGACAGCCGACGAAAACAATGAACACAACACTTTCACAAATACTTATGCACTCCTGTAACTAATTATTTAATTACAAAGTATATTATATATAGTTTTAGTATTTCTTATAAATAACTTAATTAATATATAACAAATAATTTTAAATTAAATTTAAATTGGGAGAAGTAAAAATGACAACCTGTTGCTTGGGTTGCCACAGGAAAAAAGGTCGAAGATATTCTGTATCGGGGCTCCGACGCTTGCGACGGTCCATGCTAGTACCCCTAAGATAGTCATATTCTGTATCGGGGTTCCGACGCTTGCGACGGTCCATGCTAGTACCCCTAAGATAGTCATATTCTGTATCGAGGTTCCGACGCTTGCGACGGTCCATGCTAGTACCCCTAAGATAGTCATATTCTGTATCGGGGCTCCGACGCTCGCGACGGTCCATGCTAGTACCCCTAAGATAGTCATATTCTGTATCGGGGTTCCGACGCTTGCGACGGTCCATGCTAGTACCCCTAAGATAGTCATATTCTGTATCGGGGTTCCGACGCTTGCGACGGTCCATGCTAGTACCCCTAAGATAGTCATATTCTGTATCGAGGTTCCGACGCTTGCGACGGTCCATGCTAGTACCCCTAAGATAGTCATATTCTGTATCGGGGCTCCGACGCTCGCGACGGTCCATGCTAGTACCCCTAAGATAGTCATATTCTGTATCGGGGTTCCGACGCCTGCGACGGTCCATGCTAGTACCCCTAAGATAGTCATATTCTGTATCGGGGCTCCGACGCTCGCGACGGTCCATGCTAGTACCCCTAAGATAGTCATATTCTGTATCGGGGTTCCGACGCTTGCGACGGTCCATGCTAGTACCCCTAAGATAGTCATATTCTGTATCGCGGCTCCGACGCTCGCGACGGTCCATGCTAGTACCCCTAAGATAGTCATATTCTGTATCGGGGTTCCGACGCTTGCGACGGTCCATGCTAGTACCCCTAAGATAGTCATATTCTGTATCGCGGCTCCGACGCTCGCGACGGTCCATGCTAGTACCCCTAAGATAGTCATATTCTGTATCGGGGCTCCGACGCTCGCGACGGTCCATGCTCGTATGGTCAATACAAACATCTGTTCCGAGCGGGAGTTGAACCCGCGACCTATGGCGCTTAAGGCAGGTCACAATGTCGTCAACAAGTTGAAGGGGGAGGGGTTCTGTTAGGGGTAGAGGGTTGAAATTCGACGTTTACAATTTGTGGGACATCTTTGGATAAGTCTTTAAAAATGACTGTTTTGCTTTATGAGTCTGTGGTTGTGGAGATATTAGCTCCTAAAATCATACAAACTCTCCCTCGTCTAACTTTTCAACTATGGTATATAAAATTCTGGAAAACATCAAAATAACTTCCCACGAAATTTTTTTTTTAAGAAAATAGGTTTTCAAGTTTTAAGCGATATGAACGTTTGCGATTAATTAAATTTTTCATGGTATGTTTAATAATGACTGAAATCCTCAACTTTTTTGCGGACGATTTTAATTCGTCAATTTTTAAAGCCCGAAAGATACTCAATACTCCAATATTCTTCTTTCAATACTTGGAGTAATTTTATTTACTTGCAAAGATCAGTCTTCTGGAAAAATAAAACTAATTGACATCCTACAATAATAGCATTGCGTGAGTAGCGTTTATTTATAGCTATAATTTATTGCTTATTTTTTATTTAAAACTTCTATTGTTACGACAAGAGAAGACCTCATTATTTTGTTTAAGTTTTTGTTAAACTTATAATTAAAAATTATGTAATCATACCTATACGGATAGCCTTGTGTTTTAGCTCTGAATACTGACAGAAGGATCGAGAAGAACACGCATACGAGGACCAATCCCACAACAGATTGGAATCGCCGTCTCTTTCCCTCCTGTAGTCGGACAGGTTCTGGCCCTCTCACTCCGCCCGCCGCTTCAATCATTACGATCATACCTATAACTACAGCAGCATCTGAGAATATGTTCAGGTATATTATTTATCAATAAACTTGACATGCGAGGAGCATCATTTAATTTTGATATGGAACTGCAAATCTCAAGGCGGCAAACAAGCAAATCTTGTCAAAGGAGAGGTAGGTGGGAAGTTAGGGTTGTCAGCACCAATGGGCCGACTAGACCTGGGAACCCTACCCTCTCACAGAAGATCGGTATAAAGTAACAGTATCGGTAGATGTTGCATTTCGTGCGATGACTGTGACGCATGTTATACTATAAGTATTACAAGCGGTATGAGCTGCGGTGACTGCATAGTGTATACCATCAGGCGGACCGTTTTCTGCTTCTTCACATACAGATTCTGTGCGAGGGTACTACCTGGTCAAGCTAACTCACTATATATGACCACATGCCGTTAGAAGGGTATAGATGAGGTCTACGTTGGAGCGAGTTTACACATGAGAAGCCTGTGTAATTGCACCTTGAAGAGGTCAAGATTGTATGCACTCGGAAATACAGACGCCGGAAGAGGGTTTCACTCCCTGGCCGTACGCATTATAAATGAAGATTTTTATTTTTACTGCTACCACATACGATGTTGATTTTCTTTGGATGGCAGTTTGTTTCTTCGCGCCTTTTACTCTCTAAAAGTTAGCTTACGGAGGCCTCCCACCGACTTCTATGCTGGCTTCTAGAAGTATCAGGTTAGTGAGAAACTTCTACATCTTAAGAATACAACAACGTATAGCAAATGGGGTAAGAATAACCGGGGAACAAAAAATACAGTCCACTTTTACTATCCATAAATTCCCCTCGTTTCATACCGCCAAAGAATCCGCGATCCCAAACAAGCCACTAAGATCCCAAAGAGAAAAAAAAACACGCGGATTTCCCCTACAAGCGCAAAGTGCGAATGTTGGATATTTCGATCAGATATGGGCGATGGTACCCCGCAGTGTGCCTGGTATCCCGATAGTAGAATGGAGATGCTGGTTTGAAATTCTGCAGCTCATCAAGACACTCCAAACTATAGTATATAGTCTATAAAGCCTAAATTACATTTATCAGCATCAACCAGCATTTAGCTTGATGGCCTTTGACACATTTCTAAGCATGTTTAAGCATGCTTCCAGCTACTATAGGGTGCTGTCGTATATAATATTTTTATATATATCGAAGTAAGAATTTGCATACGAAATGAAAAGGTCATTATTGGTATGGTAATTAAGTCTAACCTACATGTTTAGACATTCCAAAGGAATTTCTTTCCTCGAACCTTCCGGCTGTGGAATGACATCCCGCTGAGGTTTTCCCAACACGCTACAGTATGGGGTTCTTCAAGGGAAGGTTGGAAAAGTTTTTAAGGAGTCGGCAACCTCTGGGGTTGCAGGCGTTACGCAGTGACCATACATTTTTTTTGCCACCATCATGGTAAAAGAATGTTTTAATTTACAAACAATATGTTTTTATCTTTAATTTGTCCGTTCTTATACATAAGCATCCGGAAGCATGCATGCACACACTTTGAAGGCTGCTTAGTACTGTAATATGTTATATTGAGTGTTACACTTACAAGCATTTAAAACAGAAAAATGCGAAATCTGAATCGATGTTGAAATGATAATTGATGCATACGCATGTCTATATGAAATAGCTATTTTCTATAGAGAATACTGATTGAAGCTGCTATATGTAATTAAGGCATAAAATACCGTCAGACCCCAAGCCTGTCCCTCCCTTTCGATTCTCATGATTCATCAAATGATGAAATCGAAGTGTTACACTGAGAATTTAATTTCACATATATTAAAAAGGATACTCAATATGACAATAAGGTAGCTTTCTAGTACAAATTGTCCATGAGAACCACCGTTGATGTAAACTGGGCCATTTTTGGTCCTGTGGAAGAATGGCGGTCCACGTATTTGATTCCACATCTGCCCAGATACCATCGCAAAGCAGAAGGACACTGCTATGATGGCCCACATTTGTTTGTTGTACAGAAACTCGAGATTATTTCTTCGTAGGTATAAAAAACATGCGAGAACCAGAAATAGCATTGTAATAGCAATGACTCCCGAATAATTAGGTGGACGGAATAGTCTGATCTGTGAAAAAAATCTATCATGAAATACTACATTTATGAATAAGATAATATAAATGATCTATAGTAGTAGTAAAGCCATGTTTCTCTCAGCATAAATGGGCCGTTTCAATTTGGAAACTACTACCTTTTCACAGAAAATCGGCTTTCTTGAGTTCATATAGTGCGTTGAGTGATAGTGCCGGAGACCTAATCTCCCACCCCCTCTGTTCTTTTCCTTTTTTTCTTTGTAATAAAGAAGAATTGACAGGTTGTGGGCTCGATTCCCGCTCGGAGCAGATGTCTGTATTGACCATACAGGCATGTGTTCAGGTCTGGGTGTGTTTGTCCTTGTCATGTTCTCCATTTTATGTCTCAGAAAGTCATTAATTTAAAAATTTACATAAATTCAAAATATCTCACAGGAATGTCAGTCCTGTCCTGGATCCACTTGATTATAGCTTCAGCTTGAATACCAGCTCGCTCAAAGTCCATAGAGTCAGCAGGTTTCGGCTTCCCTTTAGCTGGGAAGTGCATGATCACAGGAGCGGTGTTGAGACGTAGCTGAAAATGATTTTTCATCAAAGTTATATTTTATTTATTTAGTTAATCAACAATTTTATAATTTAAAAAAATGATGAGGCATTGGCCTCACCAACAAGCGATACATTGTTGTGGGACTCATTTTGTTGAAATCTTCCTAAGAGCTTTGTCACATTGAAAAAACCTACATGAAAGAAAATAGACATGCTGAAGTTCCTATTGATAACACATACAAAGCAGAAAACTGTGACCAACAAAGAATGGTACTAATACAACAATTCTGTACTTAATTTTTGTATGATAAATAAATGATTATACATTTTATTTTTATAATTACCATCTGAAAGACATCTGAGCCCTCATCAAAGTCAACCATACCAAAGAATAGTTTATTGCTGTGAGATGGCGAGAATTGGAATGAGTTCGCGACAACATTATACTCTTCAAAAACATGCTGACATATAGTACAACGCCGGGCGGGTGCCATAGCGGTGAACATAACTATGAAAGAATAATCCCTAGGCGGTGACTTAACAAACTCCTTGAACTTGTTTAAATTTAGCGGAATGATTGGATGTTTTTGTGCAAACTCTGTTAACTGTTGAACTTTTTCTTCTAGCTGGAAATAAGCGTACATTTTGATAATATTATAGGACATAGAAATCATAGCGGTTCCACATAAATTCAAATAAAACATACTCCTTTCGCCCGGTTTTGTGCCTGGATATAGCTGTAAGATAGAATCACGGTCAAACATAATAAAGTTTTATACTTCATTTTGACTAATTTATTATTTTTAATTGATATTTAGGGTTCTGGTCCGTCGATATAATAAGTTCAGGCCAATAACAAAACGCCAACAAATTCTACAATTTGACAATGACATTTGACAGAATCAAATCACAACACGTCACACGTCAAGACATAACATGATAACAAAGAGCTTTTTGGACGTAAACGATTATAAATAATCGAATAAACAATTATAATTATCAATTTTGATTTACATGCTTGACTTAGTCCATTTTACATCTAGACAAACCTTACGTGATATTCACTTCAGTTTTCGTTTTCAGATATAAATATCTAATGCCGAATTGTTGGATAAAACTGTACAAGATATATTTTACCATTTATTTTTTTATATTTATGTTTATAAAAATGTAGAGCTATATTTCATAATTATATTTGGTATAATTAACTTTCTATTAAATGATAAAATTTAATAAATAATAAGAATAATGAAAATCAATTGTATAATAAAAGTGTGCAATTAGCAAATAGTTCGCTATGACATAGCTCATACAAATTTATTTCTTAAAATTATAATAGAAGAAAGCTTCAAATTATTAAACTATAAATTAACTATAATTTTCTTATATTATTTCTATGACTATAAAAAATATCGACAACTGCACTGGTCAGCCATAAGTTTAATAGTGATGTGTATATGAATAGCTGCTTTATTTTGATATAAATATTAAATAATAACAATTTTATTTATAGATCAATGATGAGAATACCTCTAAATATATTGAAAATTAAAGATTTTATTAACTTTAAAACCGTAACACTTATTTGTTGAGAGTACTAGTATTTGTTTTCTACAACTGGCTGCAAAATTAAATATCTACCTGAGAAGAACCGGCAAAACAATGTCGGGGACTATTTTTTTGTCAATTTAATATTTTTCTCTCTAATAATCTCCAAATATCTATATTTTTAAATAAGAGGATCTGCCAACAGCTTCGTCTGCTTACTAAACGTTTTAATGAGAAACCTAATGTTTTCCACTATCCCGATGCAAACTTTCGCCTGTTTCACTCTATTTTTTTTCGTGACATGAAATGCCTACGTGATTGTCGAAAGTACAATCTATTTCTACACCAAAGTCCAAAATTTATTAAAATCGGTTTAGCGATTTAGGCAGATACATTCGGAGAGATTCCTAGAAGAGCTACTTTCACATTAATGTTGTTAAATTTTTGCGGCGTAAAAAGTTTTAAGTACTCGATAACAGGAAAAGTAGACTGTACGTATGTTTTTCGGTGTCGAAGTAGAAAATACTTTTTGTTTGTTTGTTTAAAGGGTTTACTTTCGAGGTGGTTACATTGTCACCAGGTCAGGATCTGATGATAGATTCGTTGTGTTTAAATTTTATATGTAACTCCTAATGATGACCAATAACCGCCACTACTAATATTTTTAAGGTTGCTATACAAAGTACTTCAATAAAATGGCAACCATATTTGGAACTGTTATTCCTTACATAAATATAAAATAATAAAATACCGATACCTTCAAAACTAAAATTGTTCTTTTTTTATGTTAACAGTTGACAAACAAGCATACGGCCCACCTGATGGTAAGTGGTTGCCGTAGCCTATGAGCGCTTGCAGCACCATTAGTAGGTGCCACTCACGGGTTGCCAACCTCGGGATATTGGTTCTTAAATCTCGTCTGCCCAGTAATTTCACTAGCGTACAGTGCCCTTCAAACCGGAACACAGTTATGCTTAAAGCACTACTATTTGGCGGCAGAATATTTGACACTGCGGTACCTACCTAGCCGGCCTCTTGCAACAAAAGACCTACCACCAGTGTGAATGATTGCACTGGTGGAATAACAAAGTCACAGCTGTGACAGAGGTTATCTCAACAGACGTTGTTGCATAATGTTTTTTTTTTACTAAGTTGCCCAACAAGCGTACTCGACTCATGGTAGCGATTGCCCCAGCCTGTGAGCGCTTGCAAAACCATTATTTTGTCACTGACGTTGCTAAATCTCGGATGGAGTTTTGATCTAAAAAAATATTTATCATCCCACTGGATCTGATTTCTGTATTTTTATTATTAACTATATGGGCCTTCTCTGCTAGCGTGTTGTACCAATTTTTTTTATAAACTCGAATTCTTTTTCTAAACGTAACCTAAGTTACTCCTCATATCATCAGCCAGTGAGTGTCTTTATTCAGTCCAGTCGTTTCAAAGATTAGGCAGAACAAACAGATAGATATGTATTTTTTTTTAAAGTATCGTATATTTCACATGCATTTATAAAACTCCTAATTTGAATAAATAATAATCAAATTCTACTAGCAAAGCTTGTGACTTTCGAATGATTTCATTCTTTACAGATAGTTTTTCTTTAGAAATTATGTCCAGATTTTTCTTTCAAATATCTATGAATACAAAATTTTGAATTGCTTGAAAAAAAGTTGGCAGTTCAAAAACTGTGATTTTTATTAAATAACAGGTAAATAATATTGTGTAAGGGAATTGGAACGAGCCAAAAAAAGTGGAGAATTCAACTAAAACACTCGATTCATAATTTACAAGTACTTTTCAAAATATTTTATTAACACAATTCATTCAATAACACCAAAGATTATAACATTCTCTAACATGAAACCTAAAATAATACAATTTGACCTATTTGTATTTATTTTACTTACCAATTTATATTCATTCAAACATCGTTTTGCTATGAGGTATACATAAAAATATTTTGAAATATATTTCACATAGAAGTCGTCAGAAACGTTATTATATTATTATATTCATAGATAATTTGATATAATACGACAGTGCAATGTCATGTAGCATCCACCTTCCTAAGTTAATAAATATTTGTTGCTCATATGATAGATCGAGGATAAATAAAACACACGAAACAATCAAGTAGAAACAAAATAATATGGAATGTACAAATCATATTTATTAACTGATCCCTGGCATTTACATTGTTTGTGACTCGCTTCGGGACTGTCAGTGGTCACATGTCATCGGCATACAATACAGGTAACATTACATTTTGTACGGATAAGTACACCAACAATACACACCGAAAGCTGTAATAGCAAGTATACTCAAGCCAGGTTCAACATTACTCAGCAATAGATAACGGTACACAGTACCTTGGGGGATAGACAGTATTATAAATTATTTTTAAGATAAATTGTTTGGACTTAACTTTCTACTCTAACTGTACATTAGTTTCGCCTTACCGCTAAAATAATCTAAAAGTGATATCGTCAGATGTAACGGTTCGCGGGGGATGGTAACGCGCAAATTAATTGATATGTCGGTGATAATACTCCAGTCACCGTAACGAAAAATAATAGCAGAAAATTAAAATTTAAAAAATAATAATAAATAACTCCGTCATCGCTCGGTAGCGTTAATCATGATTCGGGGGGTCGTGCTTTCGTTTAAAACACAAGTTTAAAAAATCTCGAGGCTCGAAGCGAACGCAGCATCATGTCCGCAACGGGCCGGAGATGAACTTTATAAGTTACATAGTGAAGCGTAGTTTCTCAAGGGTGCCTCGGAGCGCTATGCGAGCTACCGGCGACGACGTCCCCTGTGCGCGGATAGTATGAGCAGATAGTTCACGTAGGGCATAGAGCTCGGAGGCACGGGCGACGGAGGAGCGCTGGTTGTTCGATTATTGTTTCGTGTAAAGGTAGATGGCCACGATGAGACCGTATAGACCCAATACTTCGGCGAAAATGAGGATAAGGATCATTCCGACGAATAGCCTGGGCTGTTGGGCTGTACCACGCACGCCAGCATCTCCCACAATGCCTATGGCGAATCCGGCAGCCAGACCTGAGAAGCCCACAGCGAGACCAGCTCCCAGATGGATGAACCCTCTGGAAATAAATAAATAGTAATAATATAATAACTACACGCCTTTCAATGAATAGTTTCTAAGAGGAGGAGCTTATTGTTATAGTATTTGTCTTCAAACAAACTACACCCAACCCAAAAAAATAAATAACCCAATATTTGCATAACCAATACAAATATATTTTATTCCATAAAATTAAATATTATGTCCTTTGATAAATTTTTCTTATAGTTCGAGAGATTTTATTATAGTTTGGATGAAGATAAAGTCAAAATAAAATCAAGTTTCTTTCATTGATCTCCATTTTCTAGAAATTATTGCACAGGCAGACTGACAAGACAATATCAGTTACTTGTTTTTACTTCTCATGAATCATATTGTACAAGTCTAACCTCAACCCACAGATTAATTGAAACTGACAAAATAAGAAAAAGAATTTAACACTTTCATCAGTATAATAGATATCCTGAAAACTAGTGATAAGCTAGTTATATTTTTAATAAGTGTGCCTGACTCCCACATAAAGGGTACCAGCGTAGAATAAAAGTGTCAAGTTTCTTGTATAGGGTCCCAGATGGACATGCAGACAGCAAAGTCTTAGTAATAGGATTCCATTGACACACTTTAGGTATGGAATACCCTAAAAACAAAGAAACTGATCAACATAATACTAAGGCTTACCTGAATAGGGTGTAGGTTTGCGCTGATTCCAAGGAACCAGCAATAAGTACAGCTACGACCAGCCCGTAGATGGCAATGATACCCGCCATGACAACGGGAATGATGGACTTCATGATGAGCTCAGGCCGCATCACCGACATGGCGGCAATACCGGTACCTGACTTAGCTGTTCCATAAGCAGCTCCGAGGGCTGAAAGATAAATAATAAAATCATAAATATAACTTTTTTTTTATTTGGAAAATTCACAGAAATCAAGCAATATTTAACATAATATTTATAGATGGGCTTTATTTATATAATTAAGTGCTTAATGTTAAATATATAAGACTAATAATTATATAATGTCTAAACTAAGGGGTGTGGCTTCTTGACTTGACCCAATTCTTACTGGAATCTTGTAAGTTTTTTAAACCTACATAATCATCAATTTGAAACTGTACTGTAGTTATTATTCCAAATAAGTATTCCTATCCCTATCTAATGATTTTCAATATATAAGTTGATTTTCAAAAAATTTATTCTAAGGAAAATGCTATAAAAGTAAAAGGAAACAAATAAGTAAATATTTTAACTGAATCATTTATTCAGTCAGCATTATCATTGATGGTTAAGTCATGTGATTTTATATTGATTTAGGTATTGAGTGCAAATGACATAAAACCTAATTAAATTAAAATACCATTATCTCAAATAACGAGAAGAAAAGCAAATTATGCTTGTTATTAGACTACTCATTTTTTTGTTATTGTTGAAGTAAGATGTTGGAACATGTGATGAGTACTTATCAATCTATGGATGATATGGATGATTTAACATCATGTGATTTACAAGGATATATAGAAAATATGACTGAAAATTATGGCACCTTTAAATAATTTATCTACATAAAGTACTCTGTAACTACAATATTTCCCTCATTATGCATTTACTATATAATATATTGTCATAGGAAGCATCTCAACTAGAAAATAAGATTGTGAGAATGTCTTTCATCATACTTTATGATTGCTGAGACTTATATGTATACCTAACACCAAACATGAACCTTCTAAGTAAACTTTATCTTAAACCCAGCTGATTCTATCACATGACTAAGTAGTTTGTCATGTGATGTTAAGTTATGTTGAAAAAATCAATCAAATTTTCCTTGGAAAATCCCTCCGAAGTACGGTCTCGTGTTTTTGCGTAAACTGCCGACTCACATTCATTGTTGATTAGCAATTACTTTTCTTTTTAGGAGACTGCCTTTTATTATAGAATTGTATAGCGCCGTTTCAATCGGAAAAAACCGCCGTCAATTAACTTGAAATCTATTGATCGATCACGTTATGATTCTGCGTGAAAAATTCGTAGAATTAGGACAATACAGGATTTACGCTTCATCAGTGGTGCCAACATAAAACGATCGCTATCGTTTAATGAATCACATGACAGGTTTAATATCTCAAAAGTTTATACGCCCATGAAATTTCCCGACATGACAGTATTTTGCATGAAAAACATCGATATAGCTACGTCGAATAGACAAATACTATAGAATATAGGTACCTAGCTTTAACGTTCAATACAAGGGGCGGCTACACCTATATTTAGGACTCTTAAAATAACCATATTCGCAATGTAGTAATTAATTTGAAGTTAGGTTGATCTAAATGATGATACTCTAATCCGTAATAAGATGGGATTTTGACCAAAAAAAAAACATTTTTTCGACTTCGACAGCCATTTCAATAATGTCAATTCACACAAAGTACGTACCACTGAAAATGATAGCAGACGCCGCCCCCATAACTCCAAAGAAGGGTCCATAGATGGGATTTTCAGCCATTTTGATTATGTAGTGTGGGAGTATTTACAGGTCCCAAAAACTGTGATGACTATCTGCACACACTCACTCCACGAAACTATTTTAGACAGACAAATATGGCCCAAGCTTTGCAGACTCGATAGAATGGGTCATATGACGATTGATGTTCAAGGCAGTACTCGATATGCCCTAAGTTCTGATTGGTGCTGATACGTAGTTTCCGAAATGCGCAACCAATCCTGAGCTAAGAAATTCGCAGAGGTGTGACGTAGAACATTGATGTGGATCGCTGGCCAGCAAATTTCTTCTGCGCATGTTCTGATTTAACGTTTCAGTACTTTTAAAATATATATAAAGCTTTAATTAGCCGTAAATTATTATATTCTTGCATTCAATATTATAAAATTTTATAAACATAATTTTTTATCCAATAAATTCTCAATAACTTGCACAAAGTTACTAATACTATAAATGAAGTATATGTTTTCACTATTCTTTGAAGCTGCCATGATAATAAGCGCCAAATTTAAAAAAGATTTATATTTTATCATTAACATATATAATTATTTCTTGGATAATATGTCTATATGAAAAAAATAAATTTTATCCATAATTTTGTTATTAGAATTTTTTGGAAATTCAGCCTAGGTTCTATTTCGTAAGTTTTCGATATGAATATATGTCGTGGAAACAGACAGTTTATAGTAAGTCAGTGCGTAGAAATAATTACAAAATTATTCAATCCTTATTAATTGTTTTTGTTTTATTTAACAAACAACAAAGATATTAAAGTAAAAGAAGAAAGGTTTCTTTGAGGCATTATCACTTTTTATCTGATCTTCTAATATAATGGATACTGTCTGCGCCTGTGGCTCGGGTCACGTGGTTTTTTCGATTTTGCTTTATTCAACGGAACCCTTATTCTTTTTCTAAAATAAAAGTAGCTTAAGTTACTTCTTATAACATCAGTTAGTGAAGTCCCGTTAAAATCGCTCCAGCCATTTCAGAGATTACCCGGAACAAACAGATAGACAACAATTTTAAAATTGTTATTTTATATAAGAACCATATGTACTTTCATATGAATTTAATAAATTACTGTTAATTTTGAATTACAAACAGAGACTTAAATTTTATTTATTTATATAGATACAAGAAGGTATGACCACTAGAAAGCTGATTTTGTTTTCCTAGTTATGGTTCTTAGAACATAACGTAACGTAAACGAAAACTAAGAAAATAAGACTGTGATAAAGGGGTTGAAAGTTTCTTTTTATTTTTGAAACTTAGAAATATAAAACTTTGTAGATACAGAAACATGTGTTTAATGTTTTCTAAAATATTATCCCGGAATGTGTGAACAATGGGTGAAAGTTTGTTTAATGTCCGTAATTTTTGAAAGTAAGAGCATAAAACTTTGATCTTTGATGAGAAATTAAAAACAAAAGAAAAAACAAAGAAACACGTGATTTAAAATTTTCCAAAATTCCGCCCATGAAGGGGCGGAATGGGGATTCAAAGTTTGTGTCGTATCGTGATTCGTCAATAATCGGGCGAATTCGCTGGCAGAAAATAGTTTTACAGTAAATAAGATTACAAATTACAGTAACGACGACGACAAGAAGAAATTAAGAAATAATTTCTATTATAAACATTCAAAATTGTATCTATTTATAAGGGTTTTATAGCACTACGACAACAGTATTGTCCAAAAATTTTAAGTATACATTTTTTTTATTTAATGACGGTTGGCACATCGTATGGATGTATCACATTTGCGTTGTCAACCCAAAGGACAGGAGGTAAAAAAGGAACGGAGCAGAGGATACGGAGAACGGAGGAGAGAGATAAGAGATTAGGCATCCGGCCATCTCACACATCTCAAGTAACATCTAGAGGGTAGTACTTCGCCGCTTGACTGGACTGGCCATTTAGATCCCTCCTCCCGAGCATGGTTCTACTACCCTTAAAATGATTACACATGGTTTTCTCAAATTTTCCATCTTATTGCTATAAGAAACATTTAAATTGTTGATATAACATGTATAATTCCATTCTTGTTAATAATTAGTTACATTCACAATAATCTCTAATACTAGTGTGGGTACGCTTCCTCAAGTCACTGGTGGAATTACTATTTCGTTGATTTTTGTGGATTCAATTTAGGTTTGAAAATACACATTAAAAATATTGGAAACGATTTTATGGCTTTTACTACAACAATAGCCAATAGCCTCCAATTCCAAATGCCACCTGCTGTTTTGCCAGTCCTAAAATAAGTTTATATTGCCAATATTCATAGCCTTTGGTCATACGCATAGACATTTAGGTGATTTAAGACTGCATTTGTCAATGTCAATTGTCAATACCATGTAACATGTTGCTTTATTTTTTTTGTTGGTTATGTTGTTATTTCATGTGATAGCCATAAATAAATATTTTATTTAAAAAAATACTACAAATATTAAGATTATTAAGCAGTGACAAAAATGAAGTTTAATTATAAGGTTCGATTTAATTGATCCTATCCGAATATATTGTGTATATCATTTTAAAAAATTGGTAAAATGAATTTGTTTTTATTTTTATTTTTATTTCTTCCATTGCAGTTCCAAAACTTATTGGGTACGGTGTACCGGCGTGGTGATATACTGTTTACAAATGATGGAAATTGTGTTATTAGTCCAGTCGGTAATAAAATAACTATCTACAATCTGAAGCTGTAAGTATATCTAAAAAATATTATTAAAGAAATGATACTTTTAAAAATGTTTATATTTAAGCATAAGTTAATATTATATAAACTTTAAAGATATATGTATAAAATGAAACCTATATTTTAACATTTAATTATGTTTAGATCAGACGGGACAGACAATGTATATTTTTAACAAATGTAAAAGGGTTCTTATCAAATGATGAAGATGACAGATATATAATATATTCACATTACAACTTATAGATGTAAAAGATTTCGTAAATACTTAGCATAATTTATAAACATGTAATAATTAGATGTAATAACTTTTAATTAAGATGTATAAATTTTTTCAGAAATAAAAGCAACACTTTACCCGTTGAGAGTCATTTTAATTACACAGGTATTGATGTCTCTCCAAATGGATCCATACTTCTTGCTATTAATGAAAGTATGTATTTAAGAATAAGAGTTGAACAAAACATGTGTTTTTTTATGTCATTACAATTGGCAAACAAGCATACAAGCCCCCATTGTGGTAAGCAGTAACTGCAATCTATGAAACCCTTGAAATTCTTGAAGCCATTTTCATCGCCAATCTAGAAGAAAAAGAAGAGAGAAAGGGAAAGAAGGATGGAAACAGAGGAGGTGGGAGATTAGGCCTCTGGTGCTAGCACTTATTGTAGGAAATGCAACAGTATTTGTGAGAGGGTAATACTTCCCCAGTCGATCTGGCCCGTTTCTGCTGGGCGATATATGGGTCTTCCCTTTATGTAATATCAAATAGAATGTTTAATAAAATCACTATATTTGAAGTGTTCAAAACTAATTATACTATTAACATTATTATTCCAGAGGGTGAAGCTCAAATGATAAGTCTGTTGACTTGTACAGTGATACACAGATACAAATTCAGGCAGGAAGTAAATGCTGTAAGATTTAGTCCCGATGGGAAGTTGTTTGCAGCTTGTTGTGATGATACAGGTATATTAAGTTCTCAATATTTGAAGTAGAAACTGTATGCATTGTAATCTTGTCATAGTAATAATTGGTACAGTGCAAATTCAACTCTTGCAGAGTTTTATCGTCTGTTATGTTATTAAAATTTATTTATAATGTTTTATTTATTGGATATCTTTTTTTAATTCTAATTATTAATTGAAATTCATGGTAATAATTTTATGGAAATTTTGAGACCACACAAAGTTATAAATGTTTTATGGGCCTATTGACATATGCCTACTCGAACTGTCTCCAATGTTTTCTGGCATCAAAGACTAATCCAATATGGTCCCAGGACTTTGTGGATATCATACTCCTGTCGTGGATTTGGATGTCCCTGTACCTTGTTCCATGTCTTGGATGCCACAAGCTCACTTATTTGCTCTCCATGTTATGACAACGTAGCACATGCCCCATCCTGTCCCATCTAAGATGGTCTATGTGATTTAATATATTAGTAACGGGTTTTCTTTCTTATATTGGTACTTATTTTATCTCTGGAACAAAATATGGACATAATATGTCTCAACTTTGTGTCTCTGAAGTTAACTCAGAATTGTCATCCATACAAGTGCATTAGAATTAGTCATTGAAGACCAAATTTTTTCCAATTAATAATAAATAATACAATATTTCAGTATTCATAATGACAGCACCCTGTAGTTTCACTGGTGAATTTCGTTCGTTCATCATGAAAAGAGTTTTTACAAAGGCACACGATGAAGTGACATGTCTGGACTGGTCGAGCTGCGGCAAGCTACTGGCCGTTGGTTCAAAGGACACCACAACTAAAATATACACATCTGAATACTTGGATAACTTAAACATGTATTCATTAAGTGGGCATACGGACAAAGTAGTTGGTGTTTTCTTCGAGAAGAGGAGTTTAGACCTTATTACAGTTAGTCGTAACGGTCAAGTTTGTTTGTGGGAAGCTACTATTGATTCAGATGATCTAGTTACATCAGCAGTGCAAATATCACATAAGAAGAGACGGAAATTGCAAAAGAATGCCGAATTACAAGAGGATGAAGTTGACGAAGAAAATGTCATTGAAAAGGATAAGGTCTATGTATGTTTTCATTTGATTCGTTTTAGTATTTATGAAAATAAAAATTATCTTGAGGACAGATAAGATGAAGTTGTGGCGCATCGGTAGCCAACTTGCCTTAAACGCCGCAGGTCGCGGGTTCGATTCCCGCTCGGAGCATAATATGTTTGTATTGACCATGCAAGCATATTTTCCGGTCTGGGTGTATTTGTCCTTGTCTTTGTGTACGTTTTCGGACCCCTGACACAGGATATAACTATAGGATAGATGGGGGCCGTTGAGTGTGAAATTCTCTCTGTCTTACTTAGCATGTTGTTCCGCAACAAAATCGGTTGGTCGCATTGTCGTGCAACAAAATGAAAATGATATTTCACTATCGAAGATGTTTTCAGAAAGATTTAAATAAAATAAAAAATGTCGTATTTGTCGACCGGTTGGTTGAGTCATATCACGACAAAGTCCATTTGTAACAACAAATGTTGTCATAAAACTCATAATTTTTTGCTTTTTATACTTTTATGTGAAACTTCAATTTTTTTATACTCTTGTAGTATCTTTTACTTTTGGGAAAAATATGTTGTGTACTAATTGGGGGCAGGCACTAGTTCCAGAGATACAGTCCTAGATGGACTCAGGAACCAGGTACTCTAAATATTACAAAGTTGTATGTATTTTTCCAATAAAAAAAAATCGGCGATGAATAGTGTTCCCGTTAGACCGTGAAAGCATTTTGCACACTTTTCAAGATGGCGGCTGATGGCGTATCGTTTCGGAAGGACCGATAGTGGAATCTAATAAATAATAAACGCTACACACTCAACGGCCCCCATTAGGATAGTAATATCCTGTGTCGGGGGTCCGGAAACATTCACAATGACAAGGACAAATACACCCAGACCGGAAAATATGCTTGCATGGTCAATACAAACATATTATGCTCCGAGCGGGAATCGAACCCGCGACCTGTGGCGTTTAAGGCAGGTTCGCTACCGCTGCGCCACAACGTCGTCAAAATCTGGTTCCACACAGTGGTTGCGTGAGACAAAAATGTCTTCTAAATCACGCTGTTGAATGCAAGTTGCATTATTTACTAAAATTAATCATACTTTAACAGGAAAGCGACAAAGATGAGAATATGGAGGCGGAAATAAAGAAGGAGGTTCCCGATGAAAAGAGATTGCAGTATAAGAGGCTAGGACGACATTATATAGGCGACGCGATAAGGAACGCGCACCACAAAGTGAGGTTATCAGCTGCGGCCTACCACAAGAACACTAAGATTTTAGTTACAGGTCAGTTTCTTGAAAATGATTCCGTAAAATATAATAATTATTAAAAAAATACATATTAAAAAAATAAGCAAAAATCCATAGCTTTTTTAATAAAGAATTATTAAGTATATAATTTCATTATTGTATCTTAAAAATTTAATTCGTTATTTATTATTATTAATTACTAACATAGTATAAAACAAATAAATAATATAGAAAAAGGGTTATTAAGTGGTATTAAACATAACAATAAAAAAAAAAATTAAATATAAATTTGAAACTAAGAAATCTGTGCGCGAGTGTCCTCAAGTGACAGTGATAGCTAGCGTCGCCGCGTTACTTTAGGTATCGTCTCGCACTTCGATTGAGATCCGAAAATGTATTACTGCGCATTCAAGGCCTTAGTTCAACTTATGTGCCGCGAGTTATAAACTGTTGTACGATTGAGTAAGAGACATTCAAACTCTCACTCTTAGAACAATAGTAGGGATCTGGTATGATCGTATATTGCTTGGTCACTACTAAGATTATTAATTTTTGTTTATTTCCTAACGATTGGAAAACATACGGTCATCCTGATGGCACGTTGCCAACTCAAGCGATAGAATGGAAGGAATGAAAAGGGAAAAAGGAATGGAACAAACAGGGTGGGAGATTGGGCTTTTACAGCTCTTACTAATCGCATGAAACCCAACAGTAATGATGGTCGTTCTAAATCCTTCTCGAATTCACTGGAAAACGACCAAAAAAATTCATCAAAATCGGTCCAGCTGTTTAGGAGGCGTTCAGTCATACACACGAACAGACTTAAATAAATAATACTAATAAACGCTACACACTCAACGGCCCGCATTAGGATATTGATATCCTATGTCGGGGGTCCGGAAACATACACAATGACAAGGACAAATACACCGGAAATATGCTTGCATGGTACAAACATATTATGCTCCGAGCGGGAATAGAATCCGCGATCTGTGGCGTTTAAGGCAGGTTCGCTACCGCTGCGCAACAACGTCGTTAAGTCAACTTGATGTTGAGCAATTATTTGAAGTATCACATGCGTTTTGTCAACCAGAGGTATAGGAAGGAAGGGATCAGAGAGGATGGGAGATTGGGCCTCCGGAACTCTTACTCACTTCGCACTTTACGCCAATTTTCTGTGAGAGGGTAGTACTTCCCCGGTCGAGTAGTACTTCCCTCATTAGTGTTGGAACATGGCCCTACTAACTATAATTATTTCTTTCAGGTTTCACGAGTGGCATATTCTTTCTTCACGAGATGCCGGATGTGAATTTAATACATACTCTAAGTATATCCGAACACAGGATAAGTAGTATTGCAATGTCCCCTCAGGGGGATTGGATCGCTTTTGGATGTCCGAATATAGGACAGTTGCTTGTATGGGAGTGGCAGAGTAAGTGATTTTGATTTTTTTTATAATAAATAAACGCTACACACTCAACAGCCTCCATTAGGATTGTAATATCCTGTGTCGGGGGTCCGGAAACATTCACAATGACAAGGACAAATACACCCAGACCGGAAAATATGCTTGCAGGGTCAATACAAACATATTATGCTCCGAGCGGAATCGAACCCGCGACCTGTGGCGTTTAAGGCAGGTTCTCTACCGCTGCGCCACAACGTCGTCAAATATTTTTTCTTATTCTTCTTAACATCGTCGTTAAGTTTTATTTCCTTATTCTTCCTAGCATTATTCCCGGTATTATATATATTGGACCCTGGGGTCTGCTCGGCCCGCAACCCTAAGGGTGAACCAGTAACTCATTTGATAAGAGCAAATGACCTATCAAGAGTTAACGATTATTATCAAATGTGTGATGACAACCGGGACCGCATGCTTAACGTGCTCTCCGAGGCACGGTGGGGAGACTCAGAAGAACAAACGCTCAGACCGAAATAGATATTTGTAAATTCAATACAGAATCGAACCCGGAACCGTCACGGCTAAAGACACTACTAACATGCAACGACAGTGTCTAGTTTTTTTTATTTCCATCGGTGGGAAAATGACATTACTCCATCTGATGGTTAGTGGCAGTGAAGTTCAAACGCGAAATTTATTGTAAATTTTTATATGAATATAAACCTTAACTCTATGGTAATAGGATTTACAGTTCTTGTTAGGGTTCCATGTTGTCCTCATTCCTAGCATGAGGTACACTGTTAATTGTAGGGAAATAGGTATTATCTGAAAAGTGTTGGTAATTCCTATTTGTTTTTTTTTTACATAATAAAATTCTGACAGAGAGATTAAGACATAAATAGACTCCATTTAAAAAAATAATGTCGAAGTTTTTTTTATTTTGAAATGCTAAATATTTTTCTTTATTTTTCGTAGAAAAAGGTTGTATTATAAAAATATTCCAGTAAACAAAGTGGCAACTTTTTTATAATTTTTTAGTGGCAGTTTTATTTAATGTCAATTTTTTTGTAATTTCGTTACGTGACGATTTGTACTAAATCGCACTGCCCGTAAGCAGCGTTAAGGAACTTCGTTCCACAATTTGTTCAAACAATTGGATTGGAGTCATCTGGATTCAAACTGGGGGTTTCATTGCGTAAAAACACGGATAAAACGACATCGCCCGCTGTTGGGATAATCTCTGTCTCAGCAGAGATTATTCCACCAGTGCCACTGGCCACACTGGTGGTAGGTCTTTTGTTGGAAGAGGCTGGCTAGATAGGTACCACACAAACACTAGTGCTTAGGTATTACTGTGTTCCGGTTTGAAGAGCACTATAGGCTGGTGATATTACTGGGCAGAGGAGACTTAAGAACCAATATCTCGAGGTTGGCAACTCGTGAGCACTCATAAGCAACGGCAACCGCTTACCCACAGGTGGGCCGTATACTTGCTTGCCAATTTAGTAAAAAAATTGTAAAAAGTCTAAATCCTGGGTTCCTCCAGGCGAGCAGTACGTGATGAAACAGCAAGGTCACTCGCTCGACATGACGTGCCTCGCGTACTCGCCCGACGGCCTGTACATCGTGACGGGAGGACGCGACGGGAAGGTCAAGCTGTGGAACACCGGCTCGGGGTTCTGCTTCGTGACCTTCGGCGAGCACAAGTCCACCGTCACCGGGATCCAGTTCAGCGCTAACAAGAAGTTCTTCGTGTCCTCGTCTCTCGATGGGACTGTTAGGTGTTATGATTTGACGAGGTCAGTTATTTTATCACTACATAGTATAAAACAAAGTCGCTTTCTCTGTCCCTATGTATGCTTAAATCTTTTAAACTACGCAACGAATTTTGATGCGTTTTTTTTAATAGATAGAGTGATTGAAGAGGAAGGGTTATATGTATAATAACATCCATTAAATAGTGGAGAAATAATGTTATTTTTGAGGTTTCTAATGTGATGTCGTCAATAATGACATTTTATGTGTGCGGGCCAATCAAAACTACTGGATAGATTCTAATCATGCTTTCAGTGAATGACATAGGCTATGTAATTTATACCCGTGCGAAGCCGGAGCGGGCCGCTAGTAATTTATAAATGGATAAAACAATATCTGTCTGTTTGTTAGGTTTTCATGCTCAAACCGCTGACCTGATTTTGATGAATTTTGGTATAGTAATAGTTTAAGCCTATGTTACTTCTTATAACATCAGCTATCTGCCAATGAAAATCCTATAAAGCCGTTTTAGAGATTAACCGGAATAAATATACAGACAAACATTTTATCAATAGTTTTTTTATGTAAGAATAGTGTGTTAAATAAAGTTGAACCATGCGCATTCTCCGCAGTAGCACGTTTTTGTGTCTCAACCCTGTGCGGTATGAAGGGGGTCGCGTTTAGTACACTCGCTCGCGGTTGTTTTAGTTCTTTAAAAATAAATTATTATAAATTAAATTAAAATATAAATTATTTTTAAATTTTATTCCAAGATAAGGTGTCATCCCAATAAGTGACAGTTTTTAAAAATGTTCATTAACTATTATTATTTTTTGTTTATATACCTTTTTCTATACTATTTATTTGTTTTATTCTATTTAAGTAATTAATAACGATAATGAATAAATAATTAATTGAATTTTTATTTTATTTTATTTTATTTTATTTTATTTTATTTTATTTTATTTTATTTTATTTTATTTTATTTTATTGAAATAGGAAAACTTACAGCTTATTTTAAACTTACAATAAATGTTTTACATATATTACTTAAAACTAAAGCCACTTACAAGTTTTCACAAATAAATCTTAGTTATGAAAAAAACATCCACTAGTTTGCATAGTAAAGTAATTTTTAAACAATTGCTATTTTTAATCTAGTTTTAATTTGGTAGGTCAAAGTAATATCGTGTTAAAAACTTTCGCATAAAACCGGTACTATTAAAGAATAGGTCTACTTTTTGGTCAGCGCATATTTTATTGAATGCTTCAGAAGCCCTAACGAGGAAGGCGTTGCGTCTGAAGTTTGTATGTACACACGGAATGCTCAGGATAGTAGGGTATCTACGGAATTTGGTAGGAACGTTTAAAGACAACTTTGCTAAAATTTTAGGACAATCAACTTTATTATTAAAAATATTCATTAAATACGTAATGTCGTTTATATCTCTGCGGGTGCTCAATGGCAAATAGATGAAGGCGTTCACATAGGCTATCGTAAGTAATAGTCTTCTGTAATTTAAATTTAAATTTTAAAAACCTGATGAATTTTTTCTGAACATTTTCCAAACGTTTTACGTAGACTTGATAATTGGGATTCCAAATTTGAGATGCATATTCTAGATTACTTCTGACGAAGGCACAATAAATAATTTTAAATGTTTTAAGTTTAGTAAATTGTTTTGTTGAGCGTATTATATACCCTAAAAGTTTAGAAGCTTTTTTTACAATTTTGTCAATATGCTTATCAAACATAAGTTTAGTATCTAAAGTAACTCCCAGATCTCGTACTTCAGACACTCTACAGAGTTCTTGATTTTTCAGCGTGTATTTGGATTCAAAGATGTTGCGTTTGCGGGTAAATGAGATAGTACAGCATTTTGAAACATTGAGATCCAACTTATTAATGTTACAATAATTATCAAGTCTAATTAAATCGTCTTGGAGAAGTATTTGATCTGTTATATTGTTAACACCCCTAAAAATTTTCATGTCGTCAGCGAAAAGCAAAAATTCAGAATTTTCAAAACATGTATCAATATCTCGAATAAATATTGTGAACAAGAGAGGACCTAACAAAGAACCTTGGGGTACTCCAGATGGAACATTACGCCAGGACGACATGAAACCATTGAGTACAACTGCTTGACTCCTATTTCTAACATAGGAAGAGAACCACCGAAATAAATCTCCTCTAATACCAGCTGCAAATAGTTTACGCAACAGTAGCTCATGATCTATTCGATCGAATGCTTTGCTGTAATCTGTGTAGATAGCATCTACTTGGTTATGGCTATCCATATTCTCAGACACAAATTCAGTAAATACAATCAGATTTGATACTGTAGATTTACCTTTAAGAAACCCATGCTGAGAGGGACTGAAGTAAGATTTTAAACTAAAATAAAGCTGATCATATACAAGACGTTCAAATACTTTAGCTAACAGACATAATTTTGATATAGGTCTATAATTATCTACTTTGTTCCTTGAACCCTTTTTGTGAATAGGACTTACAAATGCGGATTTCCAAATATTAGGTACACTGCTTTCATGGAGTGATCTCTTAAATAATAGTGCTACAGGAGTAGATAACGTTTTAGAACAGTTAACTAATAATAAAGCTGGCAATAAGTCCGGTCCAGCGGACTTTTTTAAGTCAAGTGATTGTAACATCTTATAAACACGGTCTTCACTAATTTCAACCGAGCTAATATCATTTGTACCCGTGAATAGATTTGACTGAGACATTGTAACGTTCGTGGTGTGAGATGTTGTACGGTTAGAGTATAAAAAATTAGAATAAAAATAGTCAGAAAATAGATCACAAATATCTTTGCCCGAATCACATGAACGGTTTAAGTATGTCATACACGATGGAATAGAGCTACGTTTTGATTTACTTTTCATAAATGACCAAAATGTATTAGAATTAGAAGCCAATGAATTTTCAATTTTACTTAGGTACAACGTATGACAGTGTTTTTCAATATCTATCGCCAAATCTCTGAGGCGTTCGAACTCATTTTTGTCTGAAAGATTACCGTAATTTTTATATTTAGAGTGAAATTTAAACTTTTCTTTAATAATTTTAATAAGTTCTTTCGAGTACCATGGTGGAAATACGTTTTTACTTTTTATAGTACGCGTAGGTATATATTTGTCCCTCAAAGAATATAATTTATTATAGAATAATTGAACAGCATTTTCAATGTCAGTATTGGAGAATAAGTCAGTCCAATTGATATTTGATAGTTCCTCGTTGATTTTACCGTAGTCACCACGTCTGTAGTTATACACTATACGTCTATTTGGAGGCAGATATTTCTGTATGTTGGTCTGTACAATAACGAGTAAAGATGGATGATAGGAGTCTTCGGGGATAAGTGAGTCTAGGCAACGAGATACTGTAACAATTTTGGCATTACAAAGAACTAGATCGAGAATACGATTATACAGGTTTCCTATTGAATTAAATTGGCGTAAGTTACACATATTAATTGTATCAATAAAACTAATAACGTGACTGCCTTGTGTACAGCAAGCTTGCAATTCTTCATTATATGGGATCCACTCAATGGCGCTCATATTAAAATCGCCTAATACTAGAAACGTGTCATCTGAGCGGTTTGACATAAGATTCTCAAGAGTATCTAAAAAGTTGCTTAGCTGGGATGAGAAGGAATTACCAAAAACTTTTTCACATAAATACAAGACACCTATATGAAGATTTTTATTTGGGTTCCGTCTTAGGCGTATGGTGACCCAGAGATCCTCAGCAGATGACTGCCATTGTGGTTGTGCATCAGCTAATATATCACGTCGAACAGCGATTGCCACTCCTCCACCGCGAACTTGCCCCGTCAAAGCGTAGTCCCGATCCCGTCGCCAAACACAGTAACGATCATCAAATAGTTCATCGTCAAAAATTTGATCATGTAACCATGTTTCCGTCAGACATATGACGTCATAGTCCGATAAGCCTACTGAACTCTTAAAATCTGTCGTCTTAGTACGTAGGCCTCTTACATTTTGGTAGTAAATTTTTAAATTGGCCATTTTAAAGGAGGGGGTACTACATTACGTATGTTGTAAAAAGTCCATTTCGCGATATTTACGATTAGAAATATAATCACTAACCAACTCCACAATTCCCGCAGAATTATAATTATTTTTAGGATATTATTTAATATATTGAAGAGCACGACGTACATACCAAACTTCAGAGCCACTGGTCGCCTAAAACTTTCATCGTATATAATAATGTATATATATTTGTAAACAATAACTTTTGAAATAGAAAGTAATAATATATTATTGCCTCCCAAAAAATTTTTAACTCGGCATCTGGCTTAACACAATTTGAATGTAAAAATGATAAGAACATAATTTATTTTTATATATGGGGATACTAGAACAAATAAACAAGTAAAAATTACGGTAAGTTCTAAGATACAAGCAATAGTAACGTGAACTATAGTAAAAATAAAAATAATAATAAATCATTAAAAAATGTACTGAGAGAACCCTTATACAGTATAACAAAATAAAGTTTTTAAACAGTAAAATAATGAGTTGTAAAAATGTAATAAGTGGTAAAAGCACATTATAAAAATTACATTGGTTTAACAATACTCAGTATTTATTTTGCATATCGTTAAAGTGCGTGGGTAAATGGTAAAACCACTATTAATATTTAAGTAATATTTATAGTAAAATAGTTCAAAAAGACAGTTAAGTAGATTAAGAAAAATAAACCTAAAACTTATAACTATAAATTGAAACTTTTATTTATACTTACAATTTAGAAGAAACAATAACTATATTATATACTTAATTCTGTTTTCCCACTTTATACATTTTTTTTATCTAAAATAAGACGAAATCAATATTTTTGTCTAACATTTTTGTCCATCATTGTACCTGCGCAGAAGTGGCCATTTTGGTTGATTTTAAATTTAAGCAACTATACCGTACATACTTTCATATGTATTTAATGAAAGGCTGTTAATTTGGAATTACAAACAGACTTTTCAATTTTATTTATTTGTATGGACTTTTGTGTATGTATTTTTTTCTAGGTATCGTAATTTCCGTACGCTGACGTCGCCCAGCCTGGTCCAGTTCGGTTGCGTGGCGCTGGACTCCAGCAGCGAGCTGTGCGCCGCGGGGGGGCTCGACGTGTTCGAGATATTCATCTGGTCCATCAAGTTTGGGAAGCTTTTGGAGGTGAGACTATCATTTGTGAAATTTAAGTTTCTTTAAATATTGTCTTGGCTCCAAAAAAAAACTGGAACCCGATAGCAGCGCCACCTACTGGTACTTTTTATTTTTGTGAATCCAAATCATTCCTTTCACTGGGACACGCACAAAAATTGAATAAAAATCGGTCCAGCCGTTTAGGAGGTGTACAGTTATACACACGAACAAACCTGAGTGAGGCCAGTCATTTGAAGTTTCACATGCGCGTTGCCATCCCAGGCATAGGAGGGAGGGGGTAAGAGGGGGAAAAAAAAGGAAGCGAGCAGAGGAGTGAGAGGATAGTATCGCTAATTAGCGATTTCTTTTAGACAACCTCGGATTTAGGATAAATAAGTAAGGGAGGGTAGGGGTGCTACTTTGTACACATAAATGTATAAAATAGATTATTAATACAATTATATAGTGTAAAATAAGTCATATTATCAAACTTGAAAATAAATAAATACAAATATATACATAATACACACACACATATATACATAAATACTTTCTCAAGGCATTACTAATATTCCTATTGACCCTCCAAATAACCTCGAACCCTCGACTCTCGCGTTAACGGAGCGAAGTCGGCCCTTCTACCGTTGAGCTATCGACGCTTCAAAATGAAGAATGCTTCTCACGTCCAACCCGTCGTCAGGTGCTGACAGGCCACGAGGCCCCCGTGGCCTGCCTGTGCTTCAGCCCCGCGCTGGGCAGCTCGCGGCTCGCGTCCGCGTCGTGGGACCGCTCGGCGCGCCTGTGGGACTGCGTGGAGACCAGCTCCAGCTGCGAGAGCGTGCCGCTCGCCGCCGACGCCCTGCAGGTCGTGTTCAGACCCGATGGCGAGGAGGTGATTCACTTGATTATTGTCCTTTTCAATTGGTAATATAATTAGGGTTTTTTTTTTGTTATGCTACAAGTTGGCAAACAAGCATATGGGCCGCCTGATGGTAAGTGGTTGCCGTAGCCTGTGAGCGCTTGCAGCACCATTAGTAGGTGCCACTCACGGGTTACCAACCTCGAGATATTGGTTCTTAAATCTCCTCTGCCCAGTAATTTCACTAGCGTACAGTGCCCTTCAAACCGGAACACAGTAGTGCCTAAGCACTACTATTTGGCGGCAGAATATTGGACACTGCGGTGGTACCTACCTAGCCGGCCTCTTGCAACAAAAGACCTACCACCAGTGTGACTGATTGTACTGGTGGAATAATCTCTGCTGTGACAGAGGTTATCCCAACAGCAGATTCCATAGCCAAATGGTAAAAACGTAGCGGAAATGAAATTCTATTGTAAAATAATAATATATAGCATTGTATAGCGGTCTATACATGTAATTGAGAGTAGATTTTTTTTAAACGTATAGCAACGTGGGAGATATCTTTGGATAGGTTTTTCAAATTCATGAAAAGCTTTTATTTTAATATTTTACATTGTTGAGATATTTGCTCCTAAACTTATAAAAATTGTGAACCTGTCCCGTCCCCTCACTAACTTTTGAAGTTTTGAACTTTGAGATTTAAAATTCTGGAAAAATTTGAGGTTGTACAAAATCAAAAGAACTTTCAACCACATTTGTTTTGAAGAAGGTCTGCGAAATATATATTTTTTTTCTATAACTTTGTTTTAAATATTACTTTTAATAATTACTTTGAAATAATCAACTTATTTTTGTATTCTATTTTAATCTCTGTATGATGCACATGCGGATGTACCTGTTGCGGCGCAGCGGTAGCGCAGCTTTCTTTAGCGTCATAGATTGCGGGTTCGATTTCCGCTAGGAGCAGATGTTTTTATCGACCATACAGGCATGTGGTCCGGACTGCGTGTGCTTGTCCTTGTATATGTTTCCGGACCAGACACAAGATATCACTATCTAATGGGGGCCATTGAGTGTAGACGTTATTTATTTATCCGGTTTAATAAAATCTTTCAGATAGCAGTGTCGACCCTGGACGGGAACATATCGTTCTTTAACGCCACCACGTGCGACCAGACGGGGACCGTAGAGGGCAGGGCGGACCTCGGCGCGGGCAGGGCGGACGCGGACCTCGTCACGCCGGAGAAGATGCTGAAGACCAAGTGAGTGTGCCCTGGACAGCTTCCGAGGTCAGCCAGCGTGTAACCAGTTGTATCCCAAAGGCACCTGCATGCCCTCTGGTGTTGCTGATGCTCATGGGTGGTAATCGCTTAACATCAGCTGAGCCTTCTGCCCGTTTTTTATAACTAAAAAAATAGACTAGATAATTTTTTTTTTTTTGGTAAAAATGAATTACTTCAAATTAAGGGAAAAAGTAAAATCTGTTAAAAAGTTTTTTTTAATATTTTTTATTTTTAAGCAAAATACAGGGCAGTAACTAGAACAATAAATTAAATGTAAACATGACTAACAAATATTGACAAAACAAGTTTGAGTGAAGATTTAGTAGTAGTAGAGCTATTGTGAGGCCACAAATAGACCGGCTCGACCGGGGTAGTGCTCTCTCACGGATAATTGGCGTAAAGTCACAGTATCAGTGCTGTTGCTATTTCTACGATGAGTGTGAGCGCCAGAGGCCCAATCTCCCACTCCACTGTACCCTTCCTCCTCCTATCCTTTGGGTTGCCAACGTGCGTGTGATACTTCAAGTATTGCCCGCGTTCATAGATTGCGGTGACTGCTTATAGTCTGTTAAATGTAAGTTGAACCCTGCGCAGTAACACGTTTTTGGGGTCTCAACCGTATGCGGTAGGAAGGGGGCCGCGTAACTATAGCAATGCGGCGACACTACACCCGATTAGTACACTCGCTCACGATTGTTTTAGTTCTTTAAAAATAAATCATTAAATATTAAATTTAAAAATAATTTATTTTTGTCAGATGTGTCAACATTTAATTTTATTTGAGAAGATAAGGTGTCATTCCAATAAGCGACAGTGATTAAAAATGTACATTAACCTTTTTTCTTTACTATTTATTTGATTTATTCTATTTAAGTAATTAATAACGATAATAAATAAATAATTAATTAAATTTAGAAGAAATAATAACTATATTATAGACTTAATTCAATTTTCCCACTTTATATAGAATCGATTTACATAAGACGAAACCAATATTTTTGTCTAACATTTTTGTCCATTATTATACCTGCGCAAAAGCGACCATTTTGGTTCACGTTACATTTAAGGAACTATACCAAGTTATTTTGACCTAGATTTTTTTTGGAAAAAAGTACCTTTTTTTCCAAAATTTTTAGACAAATTATATGCTTTTCTACTACGAATCTTTTTGGTAATCGAGAAATATTATAATTGATCGCCAGAGCGTTCACAACGATCTGCTACTCGGCGGACGGCTCCTGCGTGCTGGGCGCGGGGAACTCCAAGCACGTGTGCCTGTACAGCATCAGGGAGGCTGTTCTCATCAGGAAGTTCGTCATCACTCAGAACCGGTCTCTCGATGCTGTCAATGTGAGTAATACTACTAATATTATAATTGCGACTCTCTGTCTGTCTATCGCGCTTTCACGCCAAAACTACTGAATCGATTAAATGAATAGAGCCTAAGAAAGGACATAGATAACTTTTTAATGCGAAAAAAGGGTCGTAAAGTGTTGAAAAGACACCGTTGTGGCGTTGTGGGTTGCGAGTCTGCCTTTAGTCTCGACGGTTGCGGGTTCGATTCCCGCTCGGGCAGATGTTTCTTAAAATTTCTGTCTCGGTCTGGGCGTTTGTCCGTGTGGGTCTCCCCACCGTGCCTCGGAGAGCACGTTAAGCTGTCGGTCCCGGTTATTATCAATAACATCTGATAATAATCGTTAACTCTTGATAAGTAAATTGCTCTTATCCAATGAGTTACTGGTTCGCCCTTAGGGTTGCAGAGGTCAGATAGCAATCGCTCCGTGTAAAAACTAGTAACCTGTCAAATCCGGATAAGAGTAATAAGCAGACCCTGGGTGCATAAAATACCGGGAATAATGCTAGGATGAAGAAAGAGTTGAAAAGGGGGATGAAAAGTTGTATGGAAATATCGTAGTTTTTAGAGCTAGAAGCTTGAAATTATTTAGGCTGTTGATTCGATATATATAAATATGACATTCAAAGTTTATAAAGTTTATATTCAGGGTTTGTATTAAAATCGGTATTCAAATGGGCGAAGCCGCAGGCAGAAGCTAGTATAATATAAATAAACTGGTTGTCCCGGCAGACGTTGTTCTGTCTCAAAAAAAATCTGGCACCCGATAGCAGTTCACTAACTATCGCTATTAAAAAATAGGGGTTGATGGTAGAAGGATGGAAATTTGTGGTTGTATGTATTTTTAATGCGACATCGTTAAAAAATTGAAAAGAAAATTGTCTGAAAAAAAATATTAGTGGTATAATTATAATATTATATTACCGGTATGTTATTGTGGCGCACCGGTGGGGAACCTACCTTAAGCGCCAAAGGTCGCGGATTCGATTCCCGCTCCATACTCGTATTGAACATACAGGCGTATGTTCCAGTCTGGGTCTGTTTGTCCTCGTTTGTGTATATTTCCGGACCCCCGACACAGGATATGGCTATCCTAACGGGGGCCATTGAGTGGGTAGCGTTTATTTAATATTTATTTATGTATCATTTTACAGGACTTCATAAATCGTCGTTTCCTAACCGAATTCGGCAACATGGCGCTCGTGGAAGAGAGGACGGACTTCGAGGGTGGGGACGTCAACATCCGCCTGCCGGGGGTGCAGTCGGGGGATATGGCCGATAGGAGGGTCAAACCTGAGGTGGGTTCAATTGACGGAGCTTAAGTGTGTATGTTTACGTCTGTACGTAAACCGTGATAGTTAGTTGAAGTTTCTACATAATTAGTATATTACTTTTGTTGCTAGAACAACAATTATTAAAAAATAGATTAAAATAAATATTTAACGGGGGCTCCCATACAACAAACGTGTTTTTACTGTTTTTTTATATAATGGTACGGAACCCTTCGTACACGAGTCCGACTCGCACTTGGCCGGTTTATAGTTATTACGGCAAACGGTTGTCGTATCCCATGAGCGCAACAACATACATGTGTGGGTGTCACTCACGCGTTGCCAACGAGAGATATTGGCTCTTAAATCTCCTCTGCCCAGTAATTTTACTAGCCCAAAAGACAAACCCTTCAAACTGGAACACAGTAACGCTTTGCGGCAGAATATTGGACACTGTGGTGGTACCTACCTAGCCGGCCTCTTGCAACACCACCTACCACCAGTGTGACAGACCAGTGGCGGATTTACCAGCAGGTTGAGTAGGCTTGAGCCTAGGGCGGCAGATTTTTGAGGCGGCAAATTGGACGCAAATAAGCAATACCATGTCAACCCACACGAATGTCATTTCGAGAAAAACGCGTTTGAAGATTTTGAACAACTTGCTTTATTTGATTTTTTTTTAGGTATTGGTCAAGTTTTTGGCAATTTTAGATTTATGTAAGTTATTTTACTTATTTTCACGAAAAATAAATATACAAACTGCATATTTCTTATATGATATAACCCAAAACGTTTAAAAATACATAAATTGAATGATTGAAAAAATGGCTTTTTTAGAAGTTTTAAAGCTTAAAACCCTACAGATAGTAAAGAAAAATGTACTTCAGCCATTTACCAACACTTCTGGATATATAACTCAGTTATTTCAATTTTGTGGGTTGACATGGTATTGCTTATTTGCGTCGAATTAGGGAACGATTTTTTTCTTTTTGCTAACTCATAGAAATCAAAAAGATATCTGCATGACGGTTTTTCTAATGGTTTACAGGTAGAAATCAGCTACAAATTTGGCAATGTATTCCCACTTCCACTATCAACCAGAGGTAGGGGTGGCAAAAACCTTACAGCCTGTACCTTGAACATTTGTAAATCCGCCACTATGACTAACTGCACTGATAGAATAATCTCTGCTGTGACAGAGATCCCAACAGCGGGCGATGGGGTCGTCACGTTGTTGTTAATCATTTTTATTTAATTTTGAATGTAATGAAATAACACCCAGGTCCGCGTGCACTGCGTGCGGTTCTCCCCCACGGGCGAGAGCTTCGCGCTGGCGGCCACCGAGGGGCTGCTGATCTACAGTCAGAATGCTGGACTGGATGGTACATTTAGGTAGCTATTTTTAATATTTCTTACTAAATTGGAAGATATTTTTCAACCATTTCAACCTATGGCGTATCGCACCTTTAGAACGAAAGCGTCACATAGACGTCCACGTAATTGCAACGGTAACTCTAAAACGTTTTTTATACCTCTCGCAAAAACGCATCTTGGTAGGCAATCTCCAATTGCTCGTATTTGTGCTAAATATAACAAAATATCACAATCTATACCTGGCGTCGACATATTCCATGATTCTCTTATTGTTTTTAAAAAGCAGCTCACTGACTATCTCTCAGTGAGAAATTTTTCTAATAATTAATAATAGTTACGTAGGTTTCATTTATATTTATAGTTTTAGTCCGTTTTGGGCAATTTGCATGTTAACTGGTCAATGTTAGGTACACTTGTTATTGATGGGTATATCAGTGAGTGTGACGTGTTTTAAGTGTTATATTAAATTGTTATATATGTATATTGTTAGTGTGCTTGTTAAATAAATAAAAAAAATAAAAGCGCTACAATAAAAAAAAAATTACTAATCAAGTGCGTTATGCACAACGCACAATCGAAGCTAAAGGGATTCGCAGCTTGATGATGAATATTAAAGAATTAAAAATTAAAATCGATCGCAAAATTAAGTTGGTAATTTCATAGTAATTATTAAAAGTAAAATGTTATGGGAACAACTTATATATCTAAAAAATTTGAAGACCTATCTTCTTCAAACCAAATGTGGTTGAATGTTCATTTGATGTTTTACAACTTCAAATTTTTGTAGAATTTTAAATGCCATAGTTCAAAAGCTAGAGGGGGGGGGACATAATTTTTATGACTTTAGGAGCTTATATCTCAGCAACGACTAAATTAAACCTTATTATTTTGAAAAACCTATCCAAAAATATCTTACACGTTGCCATACGTTGAAAATATTCGAGCTTAAATAACTAACGTAAATAACCAAAAAAATGTAATATACGGAAGTTTGTGCAGGTGTCACTAATTTAAAACTTATTTTGTTACATCGTTTTCAACCTAAAGTAAACCGATACAGTGCGTTTCTAATAAGAATAGGACTGGACTCGTGGCTAACTTCATACCACCATACCACCAACTGTATAAAAGTAGCGGCATTTCGCTAAAGTTAGATATTTTTTAAATACGACGACCTTGTAGCGCAGTTGTAGCGAACCTGCCTTAAGCGCCACAGTTCGGGGGTTCGATTCCCGCTCGGAGCAGATGTTTTTATTGACCATATAGGCATGTTCTCCAGTCTGGGTGTTTATCCTTTTCATTGTGAATGTTTCCGGACCTCCGACACAGGATATCCTAATGGGACCATCCTAATGGGCGCCGTTGAGTGTGTAGCTAGTGTCGGATAAAGTATTTAATTGAGTAATATTTAATATTTATTATAATCAACAGGCCTTATCGACTAGACACCGAGTCGACACCGCTGGCAGTGCGACAACTGCTGGAGCAGAGGTCGTGGGGGCCGGCGCTCATGGGCGCCTTGCAGCTGAACGAACACCATCTGATACAGCAGTGCGTTGAAGCTGTCCCGCCTTCCGACAGTACGTATTATATTGTTACGGGTTGGGGTTCTGATTTAGAGGAAAAACACCCAGTCACACTGGTGGGAGGTCTCTTGTTGCAAGAGGCCGGCTAGGTAGGTACCACCGCAGTGTCCAATATTCTGCCGCCAAATAGTAGTGCTTAGGCACTACTGTGTTCCGGTTTGAAGGGCACTGTACGCTAGTGAAATTACTGGGCGAACCAGATTTAAGAAGCAATATCTCGAGGTTGGCAACGCGCGAGTGGCGCCTACTAGTGGTGCTGCAAGCGCTCATAGGCTGCGGCAGCCACTTACCATCAGGTGGGCCGTATGCTTGTTTGCCAACTTGTAACATAAAAAAAAACCTGATAGCTCTGAATTAAACTTTAATGAGATCTAGATAACGCCGTAACAATATTTATAATTTTTCTCCATCTTCTTCTCGATGAACCGATTTTTTTTATTTTATTGAAAAGCTGGTGCTTTCCGTGTGATCTATCATTTCAATTTGGCTCCGTTCTGAGAAAACTACTCTCTCTCTCTCTCTCTCTCTCTCTCTCTCTCTCTCTCTCTCTCTCTCTCTCTCTCTCTCTCTCCGTGGCATTTATTATTCCCATCTGATGGTGGGGTCTGCCTTTCCGGTCTTTCCCTTCCACTTCGCTCTGTCGGACGCGTCCTCTTCGGTAACCTTGCAGAACTTTTTTTTTTGTTCTGAGAAAACTACATAAGTCTTAAAAAGTATAAAATTAAATTTAAAACTAAAAAGTAAAAACTAAATATTTTCTATAACAGAAGTCATTGCCACAGTTAGTGTGTATTTTTGAAGTCGGTATTTTTCTTCGTAATTGCTGATTCCTGATAGCATACCATAATTGGACGCAAATAAGCAATGTCAACCCACAAAATTGAAAAAACTGAGTTATATATGCAGAAGTGTTGGTAAATGGCTGAAGAACATTTCTCTTTAATATTTGTTGGGTTTTTACTTTAAAACTTCTAAAAAAGCCATTTTTAATCATGCAATGTATGTATTATGTTAAACGTTTTGGGTTATATTATATACGAAATATGCAGTTTGTACACTTATTTTTTGTGAAAATAAGTAAAATAACTTACATAAATCTGATATTGCCAAAAACTTGACCAATACATAAAAAAATCATATAAAACAAGTTGTCAAAATTTTCAAACGCGTTTTTCTCGAAATGACATTCGTGTGGGTTGACATGGTATTGCTTATTTGCGTCCAATTGTCGTACTGTGTCGTTGTGGTTTAATTACCTGATACCTACGCCGTAAACCCTGTACCAAAATCTCTTACCGATTCGGAACGTTTCGTTATTACGTCGCACCTTTATTTGGGATTCAACAAAATAAGTTTTAAAATGTTAACACTTTTAAAATCATTCGTATATAATAATAATAATAATAATAACTGTTTATTGGATACAAACATATGTTACAAATAAGAAGGATTACCCAGACTTCTGCACTAGCAGGGCTGTGTTGCAGAAGCCAGTTTCTTCCCCTTAATATCATCATCATTACATTTTTTATGCCATTAGGAATTAATCATTTTGACTAAATAATAATAAAACGTTAACAAAAAAGAAAAAATAATTAAATTAACCTTCCTAGAAAATAGTTTATTTTTATTTTTTTATGTTAGAATTTGGCAAGCAAGCATACGGCCCACCTGATGGTAAGTGGCTGCCGCAGCCTATGAGCGCTTGCAGCACCATTAGTAGGTGCCACTCGCGCGTTGCCAACCTCGAGATATTAGTTCTTAAATCTCGTTCGCCCAGTAATTTCACTAGCGTACAGTGTCCTTCGAACCGGAACACAGTAGTGCCTAAGCACTACTATTTGGCGGCAGAATATTGGACACTGCGGTGGTACCTACCTAGCCGGCCTCTTGCAACAAGAGACCTACCACCGGTGTGACTGATTGCACTGGTGGAATAATCTCTGCTGTGACAGAGGTTATCCCAACAGCGGGCGATGGGGTCGTCACATCCCGACGCCTAAGTTGCTATTTATTTAATATTTATATGGTAAGAGTGTGAGTGTGTGTGTTGTTGATTATATTTTCTTGGTTATTTACATCAGTTATTTACGTCAGTTATTTTACTCTCAAATATCGCTATATCTGGACTGTTGTTACATTGAGAATTTCGTTTTAACTCGTTTTACGCTGATAACTAAATTTTTGATATTATCTAATTGTGGCGTTTTCGTTGTAAGGTTGCCATATATTTTAATTTAGCTTTAAATAAGCTAAATATTCAGTCATATTTATTATCTCTCCCCCCATGCAGTTCAGCTAACGGCTGGCAGTCTAGAGGCGGAGTACGGCCAGCGCCTGCTGGGCTCGCTGGCGCGCCTGCTGGAGGACGGGCGGCACCTGGAGCACCTGCTGCTGTGGGCCAGGAGCCTGCTGGCGGAGCGCGCGCCGCCGCCCGTGCTGCTGGCGCTGGAGAAGGTGCTCACCGTCAAGTACTCGCAGCTGGCGAAGATGTGAGTTACTAAACAAATATTATTAAACTATCGTCAGCTTTGGTTAATATTACATGACTTATAACTCTCCCAATATAAGTTGAACCATGCGCAGTAGCACGTTTTTGGGTTTCAACCATATGCAATATGAAGGGGGCCGCGTAACTATAGCAACACTACACCCGATTGGTACACTCGCTGACGGTTCTTTAAGTTCTTTAAAAATAAATTATTAAAAATTAAATTAAAATATAAATAAATTATTGTCAGGTGTGTGAGCATTTCATTTATTTCAAGATCATCCCAATAAATGACAGTGATTAAAAATGTACATTAACTATTATTATTATTTTATATACCTTATTTCTTTACTATTTATTTGTTTCATTCTATTTAAATAATTATTAACGATAATTAATTGAATTAAAAAAAAAAACAATGACTATATTACATACGTAATTCCGTTTTCCCACTTTATAAAAACTATTTAAAAAAGACGTAATCAATGTTTTTATCCATGATTGTACCTGCGCAGAAGCGACCATTTTGGTTCATGTTAATTTGAAAGAGCTATAGCTGTTATACTTTTACCAGTCCCTTTACCCGGGCCTTAGGCCTTGGGGGAAAAGTGGGAAACCTGTATTTCCGTGTTGAGCGGCCCTGAGGAGGACGGGCGCGCTGGGGGGTTTCAACTGGGGCTGGGGGGTTAAACTTCAGACCACCCAATAAACATTGATTAAACCCGATTTTCCACGGCGAGGTTAATATTACATAACTCGTCACATGTCCCGATAGCGTTATCTTTTCCGATGAGTTCAAGTGTGTGATAAGAATGATAAGGGACGAGATGAATTGCTCCCAGATAAAGTGACGTAGAGATTTAAAAAATTCCAAAATTTAGATTTAACGTGAATGATTTTTATGAAGCCTCAATATGATTATTTTTCTACTTCGAATATAAAGTTAATCCACACAAATAAATGTAATCCCATCGCAGAAGAACTGCGTTGCGAGACTTAAATTTTATTACATTTTATATTTTTGTTGGGATATCATATCTTTTGGTCGATAGTCCTACTTTTTTTTCGCATTCGGTACCTTCTACTTTTTGAATTGAATCGTGTATTATCTAGGTACCTATCTACACCTATTATTCTACTACACTATACATGTACACTGATTTATTAACTGCAAAAGTAACTTTGTAATCCTATACTTTTATATGGGATTACATAATTATTTATGCCGTTGGAGTATCTAAAAAAACTGGGCCGAAATTACAAAATATTTTACTTTTTCCTTGATTCATACACTAAACACTAATTATATTCTAAACTTGAAGCTTCCATGTCTGCTAGAAGTGCCTTAGAGTTTTGATGATCGGTCAGTCAGTGAGTGACAAAATTAAAAATTTGACTAGTTATAATTCTTAAACTACTGCTTCAAATTGTATGAAATTTGAAATGCCTGCTTGGTTACTGAAAATTCAGGCTTAAAGTTTTATGCATAATAAAGTTATTGGGGGTAAAAGGATAGTATGGCCGTGCCATGTGCCCCCAGATTGAGGTGCCTGTTTTTAATTCATAATAAACAGCTTTTCACTGAATGCATATGAAAGTATATATCCGGTAGATACATAAAAAAAATTCAATTCAAAAATTCGTCATTAACTTGGCTACTTTACTTTAGAAAAAGAATGAGTATTACGTAATGGTAACCTATAACTTCAAATATATTGTTTCAGATGTGATTTCAATAAATACACAATAAAATGTATTAAAGCAGTTAGTGGGATAGCGCCGAAGCGAGAGGACGTGGAGATGGACGGCGACCAGTCCAGTGGACGTGGAACATACACGGATTCTGACTCTGATTAAAATAAAATATTTAAAATAAATAAAGATTTTTATTAAGTAATTATGAAAAGAAGCTTAAACCCTAATCCTTTTACACTTTTACTATCTTTAACTAGGGTTCCACTTCAAAAGGAAAACTTATAAGATCACTCTCTTATCCATCTGTCGGTGTGTCACCACCGATTTTCTCAGGAACGGGTGGACCTAGCAAGTTGAGATTTATACCAGATAGTAAGGCCTATAGTCCCTATTAGGTGTATAAGAATCAAGGTCCTGAGTTAATAGGATAAAATGGGCAAATATAGAATTTCGAAAAGTTGCAAGTACCAAAATTTACCTTAATTTTCGACTTTTTTATTTTTCGGAATTTTTCCTTTACTTGTAAGACCTTGATTTTACTCAAAATTGACAATTATAGGTCAACCGGAAGTATCCTATAGGTTTTGGATCGAAATGAAGATAACCCTGAAGTAAACTCTTAACAAAAAAGGATCATCGAAATCGCTCTACAACCTTCGAAGTTATCGCGTAACAGAAAAACATTCAGACAATTTGGTTATCTGCTTGGCAGTCGGTTAAAAAGGTCATGTAAAACTAGTCTCCTGACTTCAATTTTAGATCACAGATAAAAAAACACTTAGCGTGTACATAAATACTTATTATTTGTTTAATCATTTAGTGATTCACGCGATATCGTGTGACAATGTCGTTGCCTGATATTGTAGTAGTCCTTACTAACATTATAAATGCGAAAGTAACTCTGTCTCTCTGACTATCTGTCGCGCTTGCACGCCAAAACTACTGAACCGATTTGTATGAAATTTGGTACACAGATAGTCTAAAGCCTGAGTAAGGACATAGGCTATCGTAATTTTTAGAGATAGAAGCTTGAAACTTATTTTGTAGTCTTTTTTTTTTATGTTAGAAGTTGGCAAACAAGCATACGGCCCACCTGATGGTAAGTGGCTGCCGCAGCCTATGAGCGCTTGCAGCACCATTAGTAGGCCCCACTCTCGCGTAGCCAACCTCGAGATATTAGTTCTTAATCTCGTTCGCCCAGTAATTTCACTAGCGTACAATGCCCTTCATACCGGAACACAGTAGTGCCTAAGCACTACTATTTGGCGGCAGAATATTGGACACTGCGTTGGTACCTACCTAGCCGGCCTCTTGCAACAAAAGACCTACCACCAGTGTGACTGATTGCACTGGTGGAATAATCTCTGTTGTGACAGAGGTTATCCCAACAGCGGGCGATGGGGTCGTCACATCCCGACGCCTTTAAATAAATATGTCTGTTGATTCGATATAAATAAATATGACATTCAAAGTTTAAAGGTTCAGAGTTTGTATTTAAAAAGTTATTGGCAGAAGCTAGTTATGTATATTTTATTATCTCACTGATAAAGTAAAAATAAAGTATTCCACAGAAAAACCATAATCTGAGAACTACTGATGTTTTGTTTTTACCTGATTTGCATTGAACATATATACATTTGGCCACCGTTGTGGCGTTGTGGGTAGCGAGTCTGCCTTTAGTCTCGACGGTTCGATTCCCGCTCGGGCAGATGTTTGTTAAAATTTCTGTCTCGGTCTGGGCGTTTGTCCGTGTGGGTCTCCCCACCGTGCCTCGGAGAGCACGTTAAGCTGTCGGTCCCGGTTATTATCAATAACATCTTATAATAACCGTTAACTCTTGATAAGTGAATTGCTCTTATCCAATGAGTTACTGGTTCGCCCTTAGGGTTGCGGATCAGTCAGCGGTCAGATGACAATCGCTCCGTGTAAAAACTAGTAACCTGTCAAATCCGGATAAGAGTAATAAGCAGACCCTGGGTACATAAAAATACCGGGAATAATGCTAGGATGAAGAAGTTGTCGGGTGTGGTAGCGAGCGTGCCTTTACCGATGAACGCGGGATGTATTATTGCACGGGTCAGATGTTGATTGCGCATAAACTTTTCTTTCGATCTGACCGTTCGTCCTTGTGGGACCTTCCCACCGTGCCTTGAAGAGCACGTTATGTGGCGGTCCCGGTTGTTATCATAACATCTGTTTCTAATTATTGATTTAATGACTTACTGGTCGTCCTTAGTGTTGCGGAAGTAAGACGGCAATCGCTCTGCCCTGGGTGTCTGGCCGATTGTGCTTATGTTTATTTATCTATGGTTCTCCAACACAGGATATTAATAGGCTAATGGCGGCCGTCTATTTTTATGAATTGGAATGACCTGCTGGATTGGCGAAATATAGTTTTTACAGAATTAGACGATGCAGTAGCGGTATGTCTATTGTTGAATTATGTTTCTTGGAAGAAGTGGCGCAAACTTCCACTCCTTTTTCCCTTTGTTTCCTCCTCTTTCCATTTATAATTCTATGTGCCAACGAACTTTATTATTTAGTTTACGGTAACTGTTGGGATAACCTCTGTCACAACAGAGATTATTCCACCAGTGCAATCAGTCACACTGGTGGTAGGTCTTTGTTGCAAGAGGCCGGCTAGGTAGGTACCACCGCAGTGTCCAATATTCTGCCGCCAAATAGTAGTGCTTAGGCACTACTGTGTTTCGGTTTGAAGGGCATTGTACGCTAGTGAAATTACTGGGCGAACGAGATTTAAGAACTAATATCTCGAGGTTGGCAACGCGTGAGTGGCACCTACTAATGGTGCTGCAAGTGCTCATAGGCTACGGCATCCACTTACCATCAGGTGGGCCGTATGCTTGTTTGCCAACTTCTAACAAAAAAAAAACAAATTTCCATTATTGTCCAATATTTCATATTATTAACAAATGTGCTTTAATTTGTATATCGAGGCCATATTACGTAAAGAAATACCAATTTCAGTGCGAATCCTTACATAGTTACAGAGATGACATAACTTGAATCGTGCCAAATTCGATTTCCATTGAAACAGAATTAAAAAGACTTTTATGTTGTTGGTTTAAGTTTTATTTTCCTTTAAACCAGCTATTAAGGTTATTTCTATATGCTTTATCTGGCGTCAATCCAAAAATAGCCTTGCCATTGAGATTTAATTTATTAGGTTTTATATAACAACTATCTTCCGCCAGCGGTTTCGCCCGCGTGAGTAACGATTTTAACACAAACTCTGAAAATCAAGCAATCAATTGTTTCAAACTACTAGCTTCAAATATGATACTCCCATACAACTTTTCATGCCCCCTTTCAATCCCTGGTTTGTACCCTTTTATTATATACCCTTCGCATTACAAAGCCTATGTCCTTTCTCAGGCTCTAGACTATCTGTGTACCAAATTTCATTTAAATCGGTTCAGTAGTTTTGGCGAGAAAGCGCGACAGACAGACAGACAGAGTTACTTTCGCATTTATAATATTAATAGTAAGGATAAGGATATTTTTTTTATTGTATAATAATGTGTAAATTAAATTAACTTACTTTTAGAGTGACGCTTGGTACACACTAGAGTTGCGAGAATTTAAATTTTTGGGTCATAAATAGTAATGTCCCTCTGAGATCCCCTGGCTATTATAATGTCCAGCCCTACTTCATAAATTATGCCGATTTGGGATTAAAACAAAGGGCGAAATAAATCATCTTGTGATATCTTGGTTATTGTAATAAATTTAAAAATCGGGATCTCCGTTGTTTTAGCCATTGTTCCGCTTTATTCGGTCAAGTTTAGCCTTTTCCTGTTTCTGTTGATTTCGTCCGCTGTGACCTTAGAATTGGTTCCAGAGTGATATGAATAAATGAAATGAATAATCCAGGATAAATATGTGATAATCTAGATAGTAAGCTATGTATCTATTTTTTTTTTTATGTTAGAAGTTGGCAAACAAGCATACGGCCCACCTGATGGTAAGTGGCTGCCGCAGCCTATGAGCGCTTGCAGCACCATTAGTAGGTGCCACTCACGCGTTGCCAACCTCGAGATATTAGTTCTTAAATCTCGTTCGCCCAGTAATTTCACTAGCGTACAATGCCCTTCAAACCGGAACACAGTAGTGCCTAAACACAACTATTTGGCGGCAGAATATTGGACACTGCGGTGGTACCTACCTAGCCGGCCTCTTGCAACAAAAGACCTACCACCAGTGTGACTGATTGCACTTCTGGAATAATCTCTGCTGTGACAGAGGTTATCCCAACAGCGGGCGATGGGGTCGTCACATCCCGACGCCCGATCTATGTGCTAAATGTTACCCCAATCCGTTAAGCCGTTCATGCGTGAAAGAGTAACAAACATCATTCCATCCATCACATTTATAATATTAGATAAAAGAAGATAGATAATTAAAGAATATGGATTTTGATTTTTTTTGGGTTTGTTTGTTTTAAAATGTTTTCAACGCTATACACATAGTGACGGACTGGCGAATAGGGCATATGCCTAATGCCCGGTCTTAGAGCGGCAACATTTTGAGACAATATTCTGTGATAGAGGGCCAGAAGTGCTAGAGGACCAAGGAACAATAACATAACTAGTGATAATAAAACACAAGAATTACTTATCGAACTTTATTAATATCAATGGTGTTTCCTGGCCTCAATATGAAGCTGACGCTATTGTGACCCATGGACCAAGGGTTTAGTCCACCAGCACGGGAGACACAGATAGCGCTCACTAAGCACAAAGCGATCGATAAAACCACTATCACCCAGCGAACTATTTCTACGTATGACAGCAGTTTTGTAGCTTGAAGCATCTCTTTTTGGAGATCTTCTCCAATTTCTGCACCCTGTAGTGAAGAAGAATATATTCTTTTAGAAAAGAAAACAGTCAATTATGTTTCCAGTTTTGATCATACGACTATTGAATTGTGGTCGAGACTCTAGTGATTGAGTACAATTAAACTTACCTCTTCAACCCAGATGAACGGGAACAGACCGGTTTTTACGTTCTCTACCTGCGGAATCGATTCCATTTTCCGCAGCTCGATGTTGAATTGAAGACGTTGAAGTCCTTTCAAAACTACACCAGTGGTCTGTAAATATAAGAGAGTAATTTGAATTTATTATGAATAATCCATCTAATATATAAAATTCTCGTGTCACAGTGTTTGTTACCAAGCTCCTCTGGTCAACATTAATTTTTCATATCTCTAAATGTGATGGTCCACCCCAAAATTTTTATTTTTATTTTTGGTCAATTTTTTTAGTTTTTATGATGTGGCATCAAAAATACATACAAAATTTTCACCATCATACCTAAGAGAAACACAGTAATGTTAAATACACTACTGCTTTGCGGTAAAATATCTGACATTACGGTGGTATCATTCATGTCGTGCAATAAGAGGCCTACCACCAAGAAGTTTATGCTACAAAGGTGGCAAAAATGGTCAGTGGTCACCATAACCAATAGACGCATGTAGTGCCAGTAGAATTATAAATAATTATTACAAGTGCGCTGTCCACCCAAGGTAATGAAGAGACCGATAAGGGACACAAAAGGAAAGCACCACCACTCGTCGAACGCCAGAAAAATTTTAAAATCATTAAAATTTAAAAGGTACTTACAGCTTCGAGATACACGAAAGACCTGTGTTTCTCTTCATCCGGCTTTATACCACCATCGAAGTACTCAAGTATTTCTTCAGACCCGAGGTAGAAGTGCGGCAGAGATACAATGGCCGGTGCCTGTTTACACGGTTGTATATTAAACACACCCATCAGGAGGCAGCCATCATGATTGGCACTCCAGTTCCTGAAAATACGAGTAATTATTATATATGTAAAGCCATGCTCCTCTTAGCACGATGAACCACCGACTCTACTCCGTTAACGCGCAAGTTGCGGGTTCGATCCTGACCCCTTGGGCTATTGTCGTCCCCACTCTTCGACATGAGCCTATTTGGAGGGCGGTAGGGTTAAAAAAGGCTTGAAAAAGCGTTGCTAAATACTGTTTAAAAAAAAACAAACAATTAATTTGTGTATAAAATTATAATTATTTAAAATTAATCAAGCACTTACTGTACGTAAAATTTAATTTAATTAAACATGTAGAGTCCAAAAATTATCTACATTTTTGTATTACATAATTATATTAAGTTTCTTTATTATATAACTTCATACATGTGAAAATGTTCATGTATTTTTAGAAGAGAGAAAATGAAAAACAGCACTGTTATTGTTGAAGAAAATTGAATTATTTGATAAAGCCTTTTCTTAATTTTTATTTGAAAAGTAGGGCAAATGACTCTACTCCACCAGATGGTAAGTGGCAGTACACTTCAATCGTGAAGGTGGCTAACACAGTTGCGGAAGGCAACCGCGTTAGCCACCCTCGCCCTGCCTACCCGCAGGATGCCTCTTCACTCCTCATTTGAAGGAGCTCAAATTGTGGAAGGAGAGAACACATGAGCCGGCAATGAGGTCCACTTTTTAGAAGTACGACAAAAACAATAATTGGTAAACTTCTTTATTCGCGAAAGAATTGATGCCACAGTTATTCGGTGACATCGAAGACCGGCGCGCGTAGTTCTTGTATCGAAAGGGGAGAACCGGAACACTCGGCGTGATACAGTCCGTAGATATTTAACTTTTTGACCACGACACGAAAAAGATAAATTATACACTATTTATTTAAAAAACTTATTATAAAATAATTGTCTTTCCTTGCTTTTCATTTTATTTTCAACGAAAATATAATTTAGTATTTTCACAAAATTGTAATTAAGTATTTCGGTTTACTAAACAATGAATTGAATTCCATTTAAAAAGAGATTAATAGGATTTAAAGAACCTCGGGAATAATTGTTACAAATCCCATTAAGTATCTTACAATATAAATTAATTAAAAGTTCTTCCACGAATCAAGGTGTATAAATAAATTCAAACTATTTACACTACACTATGCAAATCTCTATTTGGGCCGTAATATTGAACTTTGATTGTGTTGTATTGATCAATGTACCTATTTTTAGATAGAAAGATTATAAATAGAATAGAAAGTAAAAAATAAGGAAGAATATTTGTATTATTAATATAGCAAAAGAAACGTGTTAATAGAAAGTTGATATACACGGTAGGAACGAAGTTCTTTTCGCTATCTACCAAATATAAATAATTTATATTAATAGTTTAAAAAGCTAAGTATATGGAAAGAAAAACAGAGATGGATATATTTCCGTAAGTACTTGGATAGTGTTTCTACTAGGGGTCAGCTTAAACTGGACAGAAGCTATATCTTTATACTTTTATTTTTGTGCGCGTGTATGATACTGAACTCTTCCTAGAATGATTTAGAATGGTTGAATGGTTTAGATTAACAATTAGACCAAGTACGAAGCGCTGCTATCGGTTCCTAGATTTCTTTTTATTTTCGGGGTAGAACAACGTCTGCCGGCCCCGCTAGTATATATATATATATATATATATATATGAAGCTGTCCATTCAACATCATCATCCTCTCAAGTGTTAGAAAAAAGTCTTTATTACACTATTTTCGGTCTCCGATCGTGTGACGCGCTACAAGAAACTTTGTCACAAAACCAAACCGCTTCAATTGTAAAGATTGCACAAAGAAAATGATTGTGGATTACAATTAGCTCTTATATTTTGAGAAGCTCTGTTACATATCGCCGAACTTCTTAATCAGATTATCAAACCTAGAAAATATACAACATTACAATAAATAAGGAATTCTATGGATTGGGTTATAAAATGAAAAAAATATTGTGGGAAATGAAGGAACTACGTGCCTGCCACGCCTCCCGTGAGACCCTATATACCATCATACTTACTTTTTGCAGAAGCATTTGTTGTCGGGATTTCTACATTTAGATGCGAGGAGCATTTCATTCACTTCATAATAGTAAGTACTCATGTTGAATATTTCGCGCGGCTCTACCAGACTTGCGAAGAATGATCTGGAAAATATTAACATAATACAATTATTTAAATTCCGAACCCTTATAGCTTCGTCATGTCATTCTACCGGCGTCGGGATGTGACGACCCCATCGCCCGCTGTTGGGTTAACCTCAGTCACAGCAGAGATTATTCCACCAGTGCAGTCAGTCACACTGGTGGTAGGTCTCTTGTTGCAAGAGGACGGCTAGGTAGGTACCACCGCAGTGTCAAATATTTTGCCGCCAAATAGTAGTGCTTAGGCATTAATGTGTTCCGGCTTGAAAGGCACTGTACGCTAGTGAAATTACTGGGCAGACGAGATTAAGGAACCAATATCTCGAGGTTGGTAACGCGTGAGTGGCACCTACTAATGGTGCTGCAAGCGCTCATATGCTACGGCAACCACTTACCATCAGGTGGGCCGTATGCTTGTTTGCTAACTTTTGCCATAAAAAAAAATGTCCGTCTGTCCGAATGTCTGTGTTGAATTTTTTAATTAACTGAGTAGTTGATATATGTCAAAGTCATAAAAGTTGTGTCCCCTCTAACTTTTGACGTATCAGATTTAAAACTCTGGAAAAAATTGAGGCTGTAGAACATAATAAGAACTTCCAACGATAATTATTTTGAACGATTTACAAATTACGAACAAATTTTACAGTTATATAAGTTTTTCCCACAACTTTGTTTGTTCATATTACTTTTTATAATTACTATGAAGTTACCAACTTATTTTTGCGGTCTATTTTAATTCGTTAATATTTAAAGTCTTAAAGATGTGTCATCTTCAAGCGTCGAAAACCTTTAGTATCCACTGTGCTTGGTCTACAACATACTTACGTAATTATTTATTATAAGTTTGCATACTCTACAATAACCGAGGATGGGATGTTTCTTCGCTACGTGATACAAAAGAAACCAAACTTCACCTGCATATTTCAGGCTCGAAAATGTAAATCCTGTCGGGTGGGTTCCCGTCAATGGGCGGGAATATTGAGCTGTCAGATCCGTTTATTTGTCCACAGTATTGATCGTTCCATTCGCTCATAGTCGTCATGTTGTTGTACGCTACTATGTGGCCAAGTTCGCTTACATCCTCCGTCCCACGTTTCATGTCGAATGGACCGGATTCTGTTAAATTCATCTGAAAGTTTGGTTTTAAGCTATTAACAAATTATATTTTCGAAGAGGCATAGCTTTATTTTATATATTTTTGTATTATAAGAGAAAATACAAAATCAACAACAGTTATATTAAAAATATGCCTTAATAAGCTTTAACGCGAGAGTTAGAGGTTCAATCCTAATTTCCCTGGGCTATTGTTGTAGCCAGTCTTAGCGCAAGCTTCAAGCATATTTGGAGAGGGAATAGGGATATTAGTAATGCCTTGAAAAGTAATTGCTATATATTGTATTCTGTAATAATGTAATATGAAATCTATTTATTTTTATTTAGTAACTAGCGGCCCGCTCCGTTTTCACGGGTATAAAATATATAATAAATGTAATTATTTACGACATCACATTAGAAACCTCAAAAATAAGAGTATTTCTCCACTATTTAATGGATGTTATTATACATATAAACCTTCCTCTTTAATCACTCTATCTATTTAAAAAACCACATCAAAATCCGTTGCGTAGTTTTAAAGATTAAAGCGAACATAGGGATATGGGGACAGAAAAAGCGACTTTATTTTATACTATGTAGTGCTTAATTATAATGATAGAAATATTTTTGACTTACATGAGAAAACATAGAGAAATAAAATCCATTTCCATCATCTGAAATGCGCATTACTGATGGTTTGTCTAATTTTATTTTTCCACATATTAAATCTGAAACAAAAAAATCACTCAATATTATAAAATAAACCTTCTAAATAATTTTATAAATAAATAATTGATAAGAGATAGAGAATAACAATTTATAAAAAGTCTCAATAGCTCAGCGGTCGCGGATTGCGGGTTCGATCCAGACCCCCTTGGTCGAACCCACTCCTAGCGCAAGCTTCGAGCTTATTTGGAGGGGCAACAGGAATATTAGTAATGCCTTGAAAAAGCTTATTGTTGCTATATTTCTTATTAGTCTATTTGGACGCAAATAAGCAATAAAATGTCAACCTACAAAATTGAAAAAACTGAGTTATATATGCAGAAGTGTTGGTAAATGGCTGAAGAACATTTTTCTTTAATATTTGTAGGATTTTAAGCTTTAAAACTTCTAAAAAGCCATTTTTTAATCATGCAATTTATGTATTTTTAAACGTTTTAGGTTATATCATATACGACATATTCAGTCTGTATACTTATTTTTTGTGAAAATAAGTTAAATAACTTACATAGTAAAACAAACTAGTAACCTGTCAAATCCGGATAAGAGTAATAAAGCAGACCCTAGGGTAAAATAAAATACCGGGAATAATGCTAGGATGAAGAAGAAGTTAAATAACTTACATAAATCTGAAATTGCCAAAAACTTGACTAATAAATTAAAAAAAATCATATAAAGCAAGTTGTTCAAAATTTTCAAACGCGTTTTTCTCGAAATGACATTCGTGTGGTTTGACATGGTATTGCTTATTTGCGTCCATTTATTATGTTGTTGTTGTAATTAAAATCTATATTTTCTCTTTATAGTTGAATCCTTAAGAGCTGTATTATTTTTTAGTAGCGTTTTTCTGTTTTCGATAATAGACCTGATAAATGTTGACGTCACCGTATCCTTACTGAAAAATCTCCACCGACATTCCTTTCCTTCCTTCGGTAACCGCTTATGATGCTACTTACTGGTATTGCATAGTATAAACTATGATGACCGGTTATCATTCGTCATGTTGTTTTGTCACTTTTTTTTGCCACAACAGGTCAGTTTTTCGTTTTTATTTATGACAGATTTTATGATTGACGGTAAGATGATATCACAACGTCATCTGAACCATTACATTATCTCAAAAGTATTGAGATGTGTATAAATGTTTCATTAGATTAATTATTATTTCTAAAATAATTCTAAATTTTTCTTGAAAATCACATTTGAAAAAAAAAATTAAAATTACTCGTATGTTTCCCAAAATAGGATTGCTCAGTATCTTATACTTTAAAAATCTATTTCGCCGCTTGAATAAAACGAAGTAGGTAATAAAGATCATGACTTGAACATTGCAAAATATAACCTTCCACTTATTTCCTCTTAAAGTGCTACAGTTTCAGTTACATATTTCTCTTCGGATACACGTGGAACATTAAAAGCCATCTCACAGAAGATGAAACAGCGCTTAAAAATCGTTTTATTTAAATTGCGTCCCAGTATTTCTATGCCAAGCGTGTTATGTACTTCAATTTATATGAATTTATAAAGACGAAGCGTCTCTTGTGTGAAATGAGAAAAGCTATTGTATTAGATTAATGTTGGTTTTCAGTTTGCTGAGCGAAATTATACTTCATAAAATTACCCTTTATAGTGCTTTATAGTATCTGGTATGCTCTCTCACTCTCTCTATCTCTCTCTTTGTCTCTCCCCTTTGAAGTGTCGCTTTCAGAAACCTTACAGGCTTTCATATCTCTGGCAAAGACATCTATCCATCTCATCTTCGGACTTCCTCTGTTCTTCGAACCAGGGATTCATTGGGTTTCTTTTTTACATGTCCAATTGTCCATACCATATGACCCTACTTTCTTGTAGCTAGTCTGCAATGTCGCGTACTTACGCCTCGTATGTATGTACATACAATGGCATGCTTATTAAAACTACGAAATGTTTAGTATTTTTTTCTTCTTATCGAGTGCTTAGTGGCCAACCTAGTATCAGACTTGTTCAGCTCGCTCGTGTAGGCCTCTTATTAACTCTTTCTGACTTGAATTTTCGACTATTGTCAAATTGATAATAGTTGATACCGAATTTTAACGTGCCCTCCGAAGCACGGAGACGCTGAGTTTAAATACCAATATGCGATCACCCATCAGTGATTGTCCGCGCCTAAAGTTGTTTAACCCTCCGATCGTTTACCGTGAGAGTACCCAGCTATGTTTGGAGTGATGAGGATATATTTTTTTAATTACTCTAAAAAGGTACTCCCATTCCTGTTAAAAAGTTCGTAAGAATATTCTGTGTGTCACTATTCTTGAACTGATTTTGATGATTCTTCTTATGTTGGTAATAAGGTATGATTCCGATTTTTTAATTTTGTAATAATCCGAGCAAAAATCGGACTCCGGAAATAAGAAAGAACTCCTAAAAGTATGAGTTTAGTTTGTTTAGCCTAAGAGTACCTATGGTTGAAGTGAATTAGTTGTTTTTTTTCTAAAACAATGCAATTTTATCTAATACCAGTGGGTCTACCACGAATTTTTAGTTACAATTCTATTATCGTGCAAATCAATTCCGGTAGTAGAATCGTATCATGCACGAAATAGCGTCAGCTCAGTTAAGGTTGAATTGCAATAAGTGTGGTCGTCATTGAATTGCAATAAGTGTTTATGTTATGCCCACAGCTTGGCTTTCATATTGATGTAGTTTTAATGTCTTGACAGAAGTTTGACTTATCCCTCAGTTTGAATAATTGTTGTTCTTGTTGTTGCTGAACGCTTCTAATTAATAAGATATTAAAGACAAACAGTTTAAATCGCCTGTGAGCCCATTTAATTTAGAATATCCTTTACAAACAAATCAACATCAAGAAATTATATTAATTATATATCAAGCCTCCAAAAAGAGCCTCCTAACAACCTCTTATCTATACATATAAAAAAATTAAGTGTCTTTTTGTAATGTCCAAATAACAGCTTTTACTGAATGCAAATAAAAGTAATATATGATATTCATGATCAAACATCTACTTCGAGCGGGAATTGAACCCGCAACCGTCTATGCTCAAAGCAGGCTACTGGCACGTTACAACTTTTTTTTGAAGTGCGATAAGAATTGGCGTGATAATAGATAGGGAGTGGGTAAATATTGAAATAAACGCTACACACTGAACGACCCCTATTAGGATAGTTATATCCTGTGTCGGGACATCTGCTCCTAGCGGAAATCGAACCCTTAAGGCATGTTCGCTACCGCTGCGCCACAAGGTCGTCTAATATAAGGGTATGTTTGAAATAACACATCTGGCAAATAACCTCCACGGTTTAGTTGTATTTTTCTGTGGTTAACTTATTCGAAAGCTTTTCTAATTTCCTTTCATACTTACACTCAAAATCATACGTCTCTCATTAATACATTCTCTATTCTCATATATGAAATATGATATATATGACCTGGGGGCTACCATGAACTTTTAGTGTACAAGTTTTAGTAAACGCGTGATTAAACGTTATAAAATAAATTGAATATTAACTTAATATATTGATAAATAATGCCTATTAACTTAATATATTGATAAATAATGAATCGGTAGTAAGATATCATGGTATAGTTATTTAATTTAAAAGGAACCAAAATGGCCGCTTCTGAGCAGGTACATTCATGGACAAAAATGTTAGACAAAAATATTGATTTCGTCTTATTTAAATAGATTTTTATAAAGTGGGAAAACGGAATTAAGTATATAATGTAGTTATTGCTTCTAAATTCAATTAATTATTTATTAATTATTTAAATATAATAAAACAAATAAATAGTATAGCAAAAAGGTATATAAAAAAATTGTTATTTTACATTTTCAATCACTGTCACTTATTGGGATGACATCTTGAAATAAAATTAAATGTTTACACACTCGACGAAAATAATTTATATTTTAATTAAATTTTTAATTATTTATTTTGAAAGAACGGATGTCTATCCGTGAGCGAGTGTACTAATCGGGTCTAGCGTCGTCGCGTTGCTATAGTTACGTGGCCCCCTTCATATCGCATACGGTCGAGACCCAAAAATATGTTACTGCACATGGTTCAATTTATATTGAAAAAGTTATAAATAAGAAATTTCGATGCGGCTTAGTTTAGGTCGTCATTTGAACCGCAATAAATGTCCACGGTAGACCCTCTGAACTCTAATATCGCTGACAACATTAATCAAAATTCAAATGACTGATCTACCGTGAATATTACATTTAAATCAGCTTTTTGCGATTTGATTTCACACGAATATGAGATACAATTCTCAATAATGTGTGATTGATCACGTATTGGAGAAGAAACGACTTGTTATTTTCAGTATAGAAGGGTCGGCTTGATCGAATTACCTCATAAAATATCGACATGATAAAATTCGTATTATTGCTTGTATTTTGACAATTTCGATGCAAAATTTTTTCTTCGTTTCTAAAATTTCTTCTTTTTTTCTATAACAATCACTAGTCTGCCCGCCATTAACAGAAGAGTAATATAGAAAACGCTACTATTAATATTCAAAGACTTCCATTAGTAATATTTTGTGTCGGGGATTCGGAAATACACACAATATCAAGCACGTGCACCTGTATCAGAACACATACCAAAATATTTAACAGTCCCGCGATGCTTGACGACCCGTCAAATAAAAAAACATAAATATGCCATTATTATGTCATGACGGTTGGCAAAGATGTGGCAAAAGGCGTCGGGATGTGACGACCCCATCGTCCGCTGTTGGGATAACCTCTGTCACAACAGAGATTATTCCACCAGTGCAATCAGTCACACTGGTGGTAGGTCTTTTGTTGCAAGAGGCTGGCTAGGTAGGTACCACCGCAGTGTCCAATATTCTGCCGCCAAATAGTAGTGTTTAGGCACTACTGTGTTCCGGTTTGAAGGGCATTGTACGCTAGTGAAATTACTGGGCGAACGAGATTTAAGAACTAATATCTCGAGGTTGGCAACGCGTGAGTGGCACCTACTAATGGTGCTGCAAGCGCTCATGGGCTGCGGCAGCCACTTACCATCAGGTGGGCCGTATGCTTGTTTGTCAACTTCTAACATAAAAAAAAAAAAAAAAAAAAGAAGCATTGACCATATACTGATGGTAAGCAGCCACCGCAACCTACGCCCGCGATAATTGAAGTATCACATGCGCGTTGCCAACTCAATGGATAGGAGGGAAGGAATGAAAAGGGAAAAAGGTCACTCATCGCACGAAACGCAACCGTACCTACTGATATAGTTACTTTACGCCGATTTTCTGTGAGAGAGTAGTACTTCCCCTGCGGAACTGGTCCAGAACACTGGTGCAGTAGCCGCTTATCAGGCGCTATATTTTTGATATCTTAGTGACATAAAAACGAAAAAGGTAAACTTACTCAGAGCAGAATTTCCTCCAACACAATTGAGAAATATCCCATCAAAGAATAGGTCTTTCGCTTTGACTCTTAAAAAAGCGTCTGTCATGTTCGGAAAGAAATTACCCAAAGCAGCATTTGCAATTGTAGCTATCGACGGCATTATATCGTGTACTGTGAGGAGAGCTGCCTGGAAACAAAAAAATATTAAAAAAATATATCGAAAACTCTTCAATAATAAGTACGTGAACTGAAATTTGCTGAAAGAGGTTATAGTCTTAATATAAAGCTCGTTGCTTTTGACATCTGTCGTATATGTTATGGGGCGTATTTATTCAATGAGATCATGGACGGTCGTTCTTCTAGGTAGCGGTGACCTGAGGCACTGATTGATAAAATTATTATGGCAGGCACAAACATCACCCGATTCTGCGACATATAGTTATCAATATAAAGTTATTCGATTAATTCTTTGCCGTCGAAATGAACTTCAGCAATTTTCGTTTATATCAAAATTCATTATTCCTATTGAATTTTATCAAATTTACCCTTCATAGGATGCGAAGTTAAAATAAATTTTAAGTTATTAAGTTATTTTCGTAGTTAAGTCAATTCATGAAAATTTATGTTTAGAATTTTGTTTACCGTTGTTAATAAAGTGTTTCAGGGTTTCAATGAAATCATTTCTAAAATAACTTTATTTACTTCGAACAAGCGGAAAGATATCTTAGTTATTAATCAAGAGAAAAATACGTACTTATGAATAATTTCCATTGTAAAATTTTTGTATATTGTTTATGTTATTTTATTTTTATTTTATTCTATAATATATAGCTTAGAAAAAACCATTTACGTCAGAGTGATTTTTTCTTGTGTAAACAATTAACAGGCACTAACAGCGAAAACAGTTTTAAGACTAAACAACAAAATCGAACTGTCCTCAATTATTTTTCTTCGAAATGTGTGTTTCCGTTTGCTGTTGGTCCTACTGGCCTCGACAAATTCACCGAGCGAGGACGAAGACCCGGCCGGTGGCGAGAAAAGAGGGCAGCCTTCAAGGGGTTCAAATTTGATTTCGTCTTTAGAGTGCCTCCTGCGCAGCCGAACCATGGCCAAGGACGACATCGGTGATGGAGGCAGCGCTCCGAGCGCATTCTACACGATGGACTCACTCGACGGTGTGAGGGCGTCGCGACGTGCGAAATAAAATACACGAGATATTTTACCTAACCGGAGAAGACAGGGTTGTGTGAGTGTCTGTGCTGTGGAAGGGGCATTGTCTAATATAATCCTATCGTCAGAATCTTGCGATATGTGCCTAGGAAGCATGACTTTAATCAGTTGGAGTGGGAGCTCTAGAAATTAGATTAAATTAATCATAACCATTTGGTCGAGCAGCACTTTAGGTTATCGAGAATGAAGTTTGAAAGAGTGAAATCTAATTAAAATATAGGTAAAATTTGTCATACGAGTTTTACTTTTATTGCGTATGCCCGGCTGTGTAGGTACCACCGTGTCAGTTATTATACCGTAAAGCAATATTTTTTTATTTTTATGTTAGAAGTTGGCAAACAAGCAAACGGCCCACCTGATGGTAAGTGGCTGCCGCAGCGTATGAGCGCTTGCAGCACCATTAGTAGGTGCCACTCGCGCGTTGCCAACCTCGAGATATTAGTTCTTAAATCTCGTTCGCCCAGTAATTTCACTAGCGTACAATGCCCTTCAAACCGGAACACAGTAGTGCCTAAGCACTACTATTTGGCAACAGAATATTGGACACTGCGGTGGTACCTACCTAGCCGGCCTCTTGCAACAAAAGACCTACCACCAGTGTGACTGATTGCACTGGTGGAATAATCTCTGCTGTGACAGAGGTTATCCCAACAGCGGGCGATGGGGTCGTCACATCCCGACGCCGGTAAATATAAATATACTGTGTTTTGGTTCGAAGGACGTTAGCTAATGAAATTACAGGGCAAATAAGATTTAATATCTCGAGGTTGGGAATGCTTGAGTGACACCTATAAAAGTATGGCATTGCAAGCGCTTACCATTAGGTGGGTCGTATGCTTGCTCGACAACTTACTGACTGAAAAAAATCTGTATCTGGTATAATCTTTATTTTAACATTAAATGGCTTTTGAATAATTTAGATTGGCATTATTTTGTGCTGAAACACTTGTGTGTCATTTTTTGTGGGGGAAGGAAGTACTGACATGTATTATCAATGTTATTAGATAAACATTTGTTTAAATATTGAAGACAGAGGATTCTATGGTTATTTATATAATTTTAATTCTTTAGATAATAAATATATTTTTATTCTACGATAAATATAATCTTTGTAAATGTATAAACATTTATTTATATGGAAATGGAATTGTAGTGATTTAGCATAAAATTATAAATATTTATTTTGCTTACTTTTGCATTATGATAAGATGATGACATACGGCTGTATGTTACAAGAGAATAATTTTATGTATGTGAATTATAAAATTATAAAAAATGACAATGGTGAGAATGTGTATATTCGTACTGCATAATTTTTCGCCGAAATTGGGATCGCGATTCAGCGGGGAAATGCAGCTAGTATGTCTTGCCACAATTTTAATTATTTGTAAATATCTATAGTTACTATTAAATGATAAATATGTTATAAAAAAGTAGTGGATTAATGGTTTTATATGAACGAAAGAAACAAATAAAAAAAAGTTATGAGATTTATAATGAAAAAGTACTTTAATAGTATGTACTTATGAGAAAGTATGTTAACCAAACAGCAAGACCTCGAGAACTAAATGATAGTGGGTACCCATGAACGACCACCTGTCATGGAACCCCACGTAACCCGGTTCTCCTCCCCAGGAGGTCGGGTATCTGTGAAGAAGATTTCCTCCCCGACAACAAAAAAAAAAAAAGTTGTAGAGCCAAATTCCTTCCAAAAGAAATGGTACCCTCTCGCAAAAAAATCGTTTAAAGTAACAGTATTGTTGCTGAGTGAGAGTGCTGGACGCTAAATCTGCCACCACCTCTGCTCCCTTCATTTTTCCCTTCTCATCCTTCCGTACAATACCTTGGGTTGACAACGCGCATATGATACTTCAAGTATCGCAAGCGTTCATAGGTTGTGATAACTGCTTGCCATCAGGTGGACACGAGGAGCATTGCTCCCTTTAAACTTCCACCATTACTACCCTGTATCGTGGGTTGTATGCATATGTACAAAATTAAAAACACTACATGAATCCTTTTGAAGTCTTTAAAAAAATCTGTATTAATTTAACAATGATTCCCATTGTAAACTTGTAGCAATATCGCCAGCATAACATTTGTAATGTAATATGATGTATTATCTAGTCGACCTCGCTAGGACATGTTTACCTATGAGGTGTACATCGATTTGTTAATATCATCAATAATTATTATAATTATTGTTATATTCATATATATATAAGTACATAATAAAAGCATAAATAAAACAGTAAAATATTTAGTTTTTCATATACAAAGTTTTTATGAAATAATAATAATTAATGAGGCATCGACGAGGTGTTCAATTTTTCCTTCCTCACACTGGTACCACGTGTTACGAATTTCCCACGGTTTTCGTTTTATCTATGATATGAAGACTCTATGAAAGATTTATAGGGTTTTTTAAATGATGGTTGATGAAGTTTTTAAAGGGACGGCAACGGGCATATGATGCCTCTAGTGTTCCAACTGTCCATAAATTAAGGTAATCCCTTATTTAATTGCAAAATAAATCACTTATACAAGCGGTTTTGTGCTACAGTTAATTGCTTTATTTTCATCTCATATCTAGCCATACTGAAGCGTCGATTTACTCAATAGACAATACATACAAGTAATACAGATAAAACCGACATGACCTAAATATAGACTACAGGGGTTACACGATGACCCTCTTCACTAAGCACCCTTGGCATTCCAAGGCTTATCGTCGACTGAGCCACGTTTTAAGAACATTGCTTAAATGTTTCATAGTTCAGTTGTCCATTGAAGAGGGCTTTAGTGAGTAAAAGTCCCAAATAATTCAGTGTTTTGTCCTACGAACTAGAATATCAGGAAATTGAAATAGGACCATTGAAAAATTTAAGTCATGAATTAAATCAAGAACAGATTATTTTAAGTTTTCAAATTTTTATTGTATAATCGTGATAAAAATTAGTTTCATGATGGAACAGGTCACGCTATTGTCGCATAATTTTTATTATTGCTAACAACCATTCCCACGACCGTTGCATGTATGAATTTATAAAATGATAAAGAATTTTAATCACCAGAACTACGTAATTTTATGATGGTAAAAATGATTACAATTTTTATTGATGGTACCAAAACACTTATTGACACACATACGCGAACTTAAAAATGTTTGATTGTATAATGGACATTTAATAGGGCAATTTTATAGGCAAACATTTTTTTTGGTTGGTATAATATACTAGCGTACCCAACCAGGTGTTGCTATGGCACACTTTTATTATTGCATAATGGCTAAAAGGTCGAGCGAAGTAAAAAGGAAGGGTAAGGAAGGCTGACCCCACCACCAGGGATACATAGCCAGGAGAGAGAGATACATTAAAATACTTAATATTGTTATGAAAGTTGGGTAGACTTTTTGCATGGTGTCTGGAATCCCTCTCCGAATGTGAGAATCGTTTATTTTGCAATAAAAAAGGGAATAATGGAGTTAAAAACTATCCACTATTTCATTAGCTCGGATAAATAGTTTAGGGGTCTATCTCAGTCCATCATGATGACACGGGAATTTTATATATTAAGAAAATACTATACAGTCAACCTATATAACCTTAATCTTTAACCTCCATTTAACCCTTTCATGGGTGGAATTTTAGAAATTGTTATAACACGTATTTTTTATCTTTAATTCTTCGGCGAAGAAGAAAGTTTCATAGTTCTAGTTTCAAAAATGACGGACATCCCATACAAACTTCCAACCTCTTTATCACCCCTTTAAGGGTTGTATTTCGAAAAATCGTTTATTAGTGCTCGTTTAAAACAAACATCTTTGAAAAAATCAGCTTTCTCGATTCAAGGGTTTAGGATGGGCGTAGACATGTAAGCCTTCGCGTTTGAACTTTATTTCCACTTACCATCAGGTGGAGTAGAGTCATCTGTCCTACTTTTCAAATATAAAAAATAAGGTATTCTCTTTCTATATATTATATAGAGCTAGATATATACTATAAAGGTCTCTTACCATATAAGGATAGTTGATGACAGTCAGTTCAACATCTTCAGTGAGGTCCCCAGATGCTTCCTGATCGAAATAGAACGTTTTCTTCAGCATGTATCTAATCGTGTCATTTTCACCGTAGCCTAAAATTCTTTTTACTCGATATTCCCTGTAATTGTGGAACATGAATTTAATTTATTACAATACTAGCTGCACCCGCGGGTAGTATTGCGTGGTGTACCGATTTTTCTTTATTGCACGGAACCCTTAGTCCTTTTCTAAAATAAAAATAGCCTAAGTTACTCCTTGTAACATCAGCTAACTGCTAGTGAAAGTACCGTTAAAATCGGTTTAGCCGTTTTGGAGATTAGGCGGAACAAACAGACAGACAAAAAAAAATTTGTATAAGTACCGTATATACTTTTAAATGTTTTGAGTGAATAGCTGTTAATTTAGAATCGAAAACAAAAACTTTTATTTTATTTATGTGTATAGATTAAAAAATACTTCAAAATAAATTGACTACAAACATAGGAATAGCAACAAATATAGGAACTTTACCACAACATACAATATTTATTGCAAATTCGGTGTTTCTAGTTCACTATTTTAGCAGTAAGAAAATATGAAGATTTTTTAAAATGAGAACCTCCTGTTTTGAAGTAGGTTAAGCCAAGGAGCCAAGGAGATTTCATAAATATTAATCAGTCAGCTAACCGTCTAAAACACTAAAAGATAAAATCATTTTTTTGGTTGAGTCTGGATTACCAGACGTATCCTAATTCTGTTTTTTATGTGATTACAAATAGCGGGTCGAGAGGTCCCATTAACCGATCAGTATCTTTTTCTCGCTGACTTTTTTAGTACACGCAACTACAAAAACCTTTTTGATAAATTTGAGTTTTTTGCGCGTATGTTACGTGATAATCCAGGGGTCCGTGAAACGATTTGATGATTCTTTTTTGTTCCTTATAATATGTATAGCTATAAATTTGCTCACGAATTTAAATGGGATTTCTGATTTATATTTTATCATGATTTCATTGAAGACTCCACAGATGAAGCAGAACATTAGCGGATACTTCATTAACTAATTATTATTTTTTCTCAGAAATTCTATTAAAAAAAAAGAAAGTTGAACTAATTTCTTACTTGTAAACGAAAGGTCCAATCTCGTTCAATATAGGCTTCTCACCTTGGTTCACTTGCTCGACGTTAGTGACATTGAAGGCGTAAATTTTGAATGTCAGTGGGATCGGTAATACCCGCCATTTCTCAAACATCATGGACGAATTTGATAATTGCAAATTCTGTAAAGTAAAAAATATGTTTCAGTTAGGTTTCATTTTCAGTTATTGCAATGTCTTCTACTTAGCATTATTCCTGGTATTTTATATACCCAGTCTGCTTATTACTTTTATACGGATTTGACAGGTTACTAGTTTTTACGCAGAGCGATTACCATTCGTCCTCCGCCCTAAGAGCGGACCAGTGGATATGGGTTAATTACTTATCAAGAGTTAGCGATTATTATCAGATGTTATGTGATTACAACCGGGACTTATAGCTTTACGTGCTCTTCGATCTACAAACGCCCAGACCCATATATCACAACGGTGTCGGTGTGCTTTTTTAATTATTGCAATGATGTTATTTTTATTTTTAATGGAACATAATATATGTACGTAGGTAGTTTTATCACTGGTGTTAAGTCTTTTATTGCGCGAGACCGGCTACGGCTAGGTAGGTACCACCGCAGTGTTAGATATTCTGCCGTAAAGCGGTAAACTGTGTTTCAGTTTGATAAATGAAATTAATGAGACTGTAGATAGTTAAATTACTGGGCAAATGAGATTTAAGAACCAATATCTCGAGGTTGGTAACGTGTGAGTGACACCTACGAATGAGTGCTGTTGCAAACGCAAATAGGCTACGACAGCCGCTTTCCATCAGGTGTTTCTTATGCTTGCTTGCCAACTTAGTTAAAAAAATTACTCTTCTCCACGTGATGTGGAAGTAGAGTCCAACCGCGATTTTTTTTTTTTTTATGTTGGCAAACAAGCATACGGCCCACCTGATGGTAAGTGGCTGCCGCAGCCTATGAGCGCTTGCAGCACCATTAGTAGGTGCCACTCACGCGTTGCCAACCTCGAGATATTAGTTCTTAAATCTCGTTCGCCCAGTAATTTCACTAGCGTACAATGCCCTTCAAACCGGAACACAGTAGTGCCTAAGCACTACTATTTGGCGGCAGAATATTGGACACTGCGTGGTACCTAGCCGGCCTCTTGCAACAAAAGACCTACCACCAGTGTGACTGATTGCACTGGTGGAATAATCTCTGTTGTGACAGAGGTTATCCCAACAGCGGGCGATGGGGTCGTCACATCCCGACGCCCTTAAATAAGCGATGGCGGCTATTACTGTTTATTTGGTAATAATATTTCTTTAAACTATTATTTGATTTATTTCTCGACACATATCATATAAAGGAAATTCAAAACATTGCACTCATTTTAATTTTCATCAAATTGTATTTTATTTATTAATGTTTAATTTGAACAAATTATAATGAAGTGTGGCAAAGGTTTTAAACCTTTCTGTTCATATTTAAGCTTTTATGTAGTTTTTATATATGTAACTTAATTTTGATTAACTTGAAAGTTTGCATTTCCTACGCAAAAGCTCTTTAAAAAGGTATTTACGACAGTCCAAGGCACCACTGTCAGACGATTGTTGTTAAGCATTGGTAAATAATAATATTAACGCAGGTAAAACCGTAGGCATAATCTAGTGGATATATTATATACATTCGACGAATTAAGTGTGAACTTTTTCCGTTCTTGCCCGGATAAACAATTTTATGTGCATAAATGCTAAGAAACGGGTAATTAATAACCGAATTAATTAAAGTATCTTTTTGACGTATTTCCTTGTAATATTTTTCTGTATGGAACAGGTTTTGCTTTAATATAATGTAATTAAATAAAAGTTAATATTAATATAGTTTATTATTTACGATGTTTCTGTAAAATAACGATTGTATGCAAATTATTTAATATTTAAATATATTGTTTAAAATTTATATTTTGAAATGTTATATAAGATTGTTGTCTCACGCGAAACAATGATTTCTATTTTTGAATTGTTTCCAATGAATAAAAACAAAGATACATCTTGGTTTTTTTAATTTACTTGAATTGAACGGGACGATTAATGTATAAAATAGCGTCTTATCTACAATTTACATTCCTTGAATCTTTAAAGTGGTTTTCCGCAATTCAATTAATTGAATTAAAAATTGCATTTTGCATTTGTATTTATGTACACAGATTAAAGTTTTAATGGATTTTTCAAGAAATGCTTATTAAAGTGCATACGGTATTTATATAAAAAAATATCGGTCTGTCTAAAATAGTTAGATCAATTTTGATAGAACTCTTATTGATTGATAGCTGCTGTAATAAGGAGCAATTTAGGCATGTTTTACTAACAAGAATTAAGGTTTTGTGCAATAAAAAAACTTAATATTTTTATATAAATACGCGAGTTAATATCATAATTCTATTTTAGGGTTCCTTAGCCTAATAGCAAAAATGGAAGCTTTATAATTTCATACTACCAATCTATCAGTTGTCCGTCATTGTAGGGTATTTTCCAGATATTGTTCCTATGACGCCGTCAAGGGTAGTGAGGCCAACCGTACATACATTGAGACCATTAGAAAAGTTATTATATGGAAGAAATTTAGAAGAAAGATGTATTCCATGAACTAACATAATTATATTTCTTTTAATTTTTGACTTTTGCTCTAATTTTAAACAGATTTTTAATTTTAATTTTGATTTTTGTTTAATGTTAAGTTTATTTTTGATTTAAAATTATTTTGTTTTAATTGTAAAAAAGGTTTTTAAGTGATAGCTGTTTATATAATTACTTAATCTATATGTATTCTTAACTCAATAAATGAATTTAGTCTTCCTTTATTATTAAGACATCTATTCTCGAGATATTATATAAGGATATGGCATGCTGTGTTTGCTTTTAAATGTTTTGTGCATTGTGTTAAATACTATGTATCAAACGCTAGCAAACCAAATAAATAAATATGTTATAGGTTCCGAAATAATACATAGATAAGCATATTTGTTAAAAAAAACTTAAATGTATTATGGAAAACTATAATTGTTTTCTACTATGTAGGTATGTATGGAATGTATATTTTTATCGTATTTAATACTAATGCGATAAAAAGTAATAATAATAATAATAATACCCTTTATTTGCACACCAATATAACCAACACAGATAATTTAACAAGAAATAAAACGGTAGCACAAAAGGCGGTCTTATCGCTAAGGCAGCGATCTCTTCCAGACAACCTTTAAAGTACAATATTTAATGACTGTTTTAGTACAATCTTAGTTTACAATCAATATTTTCGTTTAGCACAAAAACATTTCTCAATTTTTTTACATCTGTCCTCTGTCTTGGTATGTGAAAGTGATTTCATGTAAAGGGTTTACTAGGGAAGGGCGCTACTACTTATCGGTGGGATTTTTTTCTTTATGTAGCCCAGGGCAAATGAGTTTACTCCACCTGATGGTAAGTGAAAGTAGAGTCCAAACGCGGACCATTACAGAAGGCGATTTGTACTAGCCGCTTTAGTCTACCTACTTGCAAGACGCATGTCTTACAGTAACGTACGGTAACCAATCAAGCGGACATTTATGCCACCAGCTTACCACTATCAAAGAACTTCTATGGAATTAAGGTTTCCTCACTATTAAGCCTGATATAAACTCGAAAAACAAACTAAGCACTTGAAATTCAGAGATGCTCGGATTCGAACCAGAAGCTTTTAAAAGACTTGATGGGAAGCGTTTTCGTAGCATGACTTGTTATAAAATGTGCGTTGCCGACCTGAAGAAAACATTGAAGACAGAAGAAAGGAAACCTTCTTGTGTGTCCGTCAAGTGGCTTAGAGGAAAACGCAGTCGGAGTGGCACAGAAAACAGTCTGTACAATAGTACAACAATACTGCTTGCTAGCATGATACTGTATGGTGCCGATGACAATAACATCAGATCCTGCTTGTGACGGGCTTAGTTGAGGGATGTGCTTGTGAGATCCTGGATTGAGTTCTGCATGAGATCCTATAGCCTTTAGGACGTACTGAGGTCGTGGTTAGTGGGTCCCCATAGTCAAATATAGAACTTCACATAGCTCCGTTCTCTTTCTCAGGAGGATACCCAGCGTTGTACATTTCATCCCTGTTATATATTATAATATATAGTATAAGGAATAACTGTCAGTGCGCGCGGCTGCGTCCCCGCTTCTTTTGTATATACGAATAATAAATCAGTATGCAACTGACTACGTCTTTTACTGCACGCTGTCCGTGTTCCCGTTCATTACTAGACATATCTAACAGTGGCGACGGTCGGAAACACGCAAAATAATATTAAAATATGTCTACGGGAGTGTCTTTCGGCATTTTATCATCCTTCGACCATAATGTACAACAGTGGGATGGTTATAAATCTCGACTAAACCAGTGGTTCATAGCGAACGATATAACAAATGACACGGACAAAGCTAAGGTCAAGCGAAGGGCGATTTTACTTAGCGCGCTTAGCGAATGCACATATGGACTAGTCAGTGACCTGGCACTGCCTCAAAAGGTAGAAGATGTCGATTACGAGGACATATTGAAATTGTTGGATGATCATTTCACACCAAAACGCATAGGGTTCTCTGAAAAATCGATATTTTACTCGGCAATGCAGCGCTCGGGCGAGAGTCATACTCAATGGGCAGCCAGAGTAAGAGGACTGGCAGCACACTGCGGTTTCAAGAATTTGGAAGAGGCCTTGTTGGATAAGTTCATCATGGGCATGATACCCGGACACGAACGTGATAAGTTATTTGTACAGGATCAGCGGGAACTAACCTTGGCAAAGGCAGTGGATTTAGCGGAAAGCGTGCATTGTGCACGCCAAGCCGCCATGACGGCGGTGGCGGTACCAGGCCGCAGTGGCGCCAGCGTGACTGCAGCAGGCCAAGATAGTGTGTTCGCAATCTCGAAAAGAGAAAAGTGCAGTGTGTGTGGTTTTATGAATCATAAATCCGTTCAGTGCCGGTTTAAGAATTACAAGTGTAAGAAGTGTAATAAAAAAGGACATTTAGGAAGAATGTGTACGGTCGATAAAGTAAAATTTGTTGAGGAAGGTAGTGTGGATGACGAAGACGACGGTGAGTGTTTTTATAATATAAGATGCGATAAGGGCAAGCCTATGACGGAAAAAGTATATATCGGTAATTTACTTCTAGAATTTGAAATAGATAGTGGCTCGGCTGTAAGTGTAATATCAAATAATACATATAAAAAATATTTTTCTACATTGCCATTGTTAGTCACCAATAAAAACTGATGGGCTATACAGGTTCCAAGATCGAAACTTGTGGAGTCGTGCGATTGCCGGTTGCATATCGCGGGAGTGTGCATGACCTTGACGTGTTCGTTGTCCGAAGCGGCGGGCCGTCCCTACTGGGGCGAGATTTTATCCGTAATTTTAATTTAGAACTTGCACCTGCAGTCCATGCATTGTATACAAATAACTCGTCGGAAAATAATAATGTATTACAGGAATTGATTCAGAGTTTTCCGAAAACATTTTCCGGCGAGTTGGGTACATTTAATAAATATACAGTTAAGTTACAATTAAAACCAGAGTCAAAACCTATATATTTTAAAGCCAGGCCGGTGCCTTACGCCTTAAAGGAAAGTATTGATAAGGAACTAGACCGTTTAGTGAATATAGGGGTATTAAAAACTGTACAACACTCGGAGTACGCATCTCCAATCGTCCCCGTTTTAAAAAAGACGGAAACTCCGTTTATGTGCAGATTACTCAGTTACAATTAATAAACAGTTAATTGTTGAAAAATACCCTTTACCCACTATTAAAGACTTGTTCGCTAAGCTTAACGGGGGTGTTCAGTTTAGTAAAATCGATTTATCGATGGCGTACAACCAATTTGTTTTGGATGAACCGTCACAAACCTTCACCTGCATAAATACACATCGCGGGTTGTTTAAATATACTAGGTTGGTCTTCGGACTGTCATCGGCACCAGCTATTTTCCAACGCGCAATGGAATGTTTACTAGCAGGCTTAGAAGGTGTAGTATTTCTACTCGACGACGTTTTATGCACGGGACGAGACAAAGAACAGCATAAGCAACGTCTAACAGCTATCTTACAACGGTTCGAAGAGGCAGGGCTAACTATACAATCTTCCAAATGTGAATTTTTTAAGGATGAGTTATGCTATTTAGGTCATATAATCGATAGGAATGGGGTGCGGAAATCGCCAGATAAAGTTAAGGCTATTCTAGCAATTTCCAAGCCGAAAAATGTTACACAATTACAGTCGTTTTTAGGTCTAACAAACTATTATCGGAACTTTATACCAGAAGCGGCGTCAATTTTATACCCATTGTATAATTTACTTCATAAAAAGGTAAAATGGGAATGGACGTCGGATCACGACGAAGCATTTAATCAAATTAAAAAGATTATGGCTACGGATAAATACTTAGCTCACTTTGACCCAAAAGCGAATTTAATATTAACGGTTGATGCGTCACCAACAGGATTAGGCGCCGTGTTATCGCAAATCGGTAGTGACAGAACCGAAAGACCCGTGTCATATGCATCTCGGACTCTCAGTGCTGCAGAAAAAAAATATGCGCAGATACAGAAAGAAGCGACCGCGATTATATTTGGTGTTCGCCAATTCCACCAGTACTTGTACGGGAGATCGGATCCCTTTATATTACGAACGGATCATAAACCGCTTCTTGTTATATTTGGCCCACACCGAGGTATACCCGAGGTTTCCGCGAACAGACTTCAACGATACGCGATATTTCTCTCAGCCTACAATTATCGTATTGAATACATAAAAAGTAATGAAAACAATGCAGATTATTTATCACGATCGTTGACCGATGCGGACACAAACAGCGGCGGGGCGCGAGACGCGCGGGGCGATTCCCGCGCGATCGATATCCACCGTGCGCGGGCGCGTGCAGACGAGAGCGAGGTAGACCAAGCTACTTACGTTAATTTTGTTATCGACGGAAGCCTGCCGGTGATGTTACATGATTTACGCCGCGAAACAGAAAACGACCCTATTCTAAGCAAGGTTAAATTTTACATTTCTAATGGATGGCCTAGAAAGGTCAGTGATTTACAATTAAAACCATATCATAATGTTAAAATACAATTATCTCATGAAAACGGAATTATAATGCGGGGCCACAAGGTGGTTATACCGACTTCCTTACGTACAACCATATGCAATGAATTACACAGCTCACATTTTGGCATAATTAAAATGAAAGCTGATGCACGTAAACGGCTTTGGTTCCCCGGTATAGACATCGCACTAGAGAGGCTGGCGGCGGCATGCACGGTGTGCGCGGCGCTGCGGCCTCGCCCGGTGCACGCGCCGCTCGCCCCGTGGCCGTACCCCTCTCAACCCTTCGATCGCGTACACCTAGATTTCTTGGGTCCGTTCAATAATCAAATGTTTTTGTTAATAGTAGACGCGTACAGTAAATGGGTGGAATGCTATACGATGACGAATTCCTACGGTACTAAGGCGGTTTTGTCTAAACTGTATGACTGTATGGCGCGGGTAGGAATACCTCACACAATGGTGACTGACAATGGTACGTCATTTACGTCTCAAGATTTCAAAGATTTCTGTATTGCAAATGGTATCAAACACATTTTTTCACCTCCATACCACCCGGCAAGCAATGGCCAAGCCGAAAGTTTCGTAAAAATAGTAAAGAAAGGCTTGAAAGCTATAATATTAAGTAATACAAATAAAAAAAATTTAAATGAACAAATTTTAAAGTTTTTATTTGATTATAGAAATTCTGTAAATAGTACGACCGGTAAATCACCTGCAGAACTTTTGTACGGTAAGCCATTGCGTTCGAGATTAGATCTGATTAAACCGATAGAAATAGGTACGTCTTCCTCATCCACAGACCTCACTCAAACGGTAGAACAGAAACAGTCCTTACAGGTTAAAAACTACAAAGGAATACAAAGAAAAGATTTTAATAAGGATGATCTAGTTTGGGTTACAAAAAATTCAGATAATAAGAAATTTGATTGGATTGCTGGTATTATTGATAAAAAAATTGGTACTGTAATGTTTTCGATTTTCATACCGAAACTGAATTGTGTGGTAACTCGACACGTAGACCAGATTAGACCACGCACATCTACAACGGAACCAGATCAACATCGAGATTGGAGTCCGGACGTCATTCCCGATTTACAGTCAACGGCATTCACTCCCTTATCCAAAACACCACTAAAGGATACGGGAGGGGAGGGGGAGGTGGAAGATAAAGGCACCAACGACGAAGTCAATGTGACCATCGTGACACCTTCAGCAGTACCGACATCTTATCGTAGACGGGAACTGACCCCGATGAGATTCGAGTCACCCACTGAGACATGTCAGACTGAGGATAATGTAACCAGTCAAATAAATCCTTTGCGTAATCTTAGGAGATTCTTTTAGTTTAGTTAGCTTATAGTTATTTGTTATTTTTCTTATCTATAGGTGGAGGAAATGTTATATATTATAATATATAGTATAAGGAATAACTGTCAGTACGCGGCTGCGTCCCCGCTTCTTTTGTATATACGAATAATAAATCAGTATGCAACTGACTACGTCTTTTACTGCACGCTGTCCGTGTTCCCGTTCATTACTAGACATATCTAACAATCCCCGTCAACAAAAAAAGGACAGAAAAGGTTAAATCTCGGGCCTCCAGGGCTCACGCTTTCAACAGTATGACTATAATTATTAAGCTAATATAGCCAACATTCAAAGACTTAAGCTCTCGAAATCTACCAGCGCTGCTCGAGGATACGTTCCCGTGACAGCATCAGCTGAGCTTCCTCTTTTTGTCTAATTTTTTGTAGCATTTTGGTAACATTACTTTTTACTAATAATTGGACGCAAATAAGCAATACCATGTCAACCCACAAAATTGAAAAAACTGAGTTATATATGCAGAAGTGTTAGTAAATGGCTGAAGAACATTATTCTTTAATATTTGTAGGGTTTTAAGCTTTAAAACTTCTTAAAAGCCATTTTTAATCATGCAATTTATGTATTATGGGCTATATTATATACGAAATATGCAGTTTGTATACTTATTTTTTGTGAAAATAAGTAAAATAACTTACATAAATCAGAAATTGCCAAAAACTTGACCAATACATTAAAAAAATCATATTCGTGAGGGTTGACATGGTAATGCTTATTTGCGTCTAATTATGTGTATAATTTAGACAATAAATAACTTTCTTTCTTCTTTCTTTCTTAAATATATGAACGGAACCCGCATTTTGTGTGCTCGACTCACTTTTGCGGTCTTATTACATTGAATTCACATCAAATACGGGTAAAAATCAAGTCTGTTATTACTAATATAGCATACTGGTTTTAATCTTCAAAGGCGGTCTAACAGTATGGTAACAAACAAGTAAATAATTTATGGCTTTAAAGCTACATTTTAATTCAATACCAGATTTATTAGTCCTAATTAATGATATGACGACCTTGTGGCGCAGCGGTAGCGAACCTGCCTTAAGCGCCACAGGTCGCGGGTTCCATTCCCGCTCGGAGCAGATGTTTGTATTGACCATACAGGCATGTTTTCCGGTCTGGGTGTGTTTGTCCTTGTCACTGTGTATGATTCTTCCGGACCCCCGACACAGGATATAACTATCCTAATGGGGGCCGTTGAGTGTGTAGCGTTCGTTTAAATTAATGATATTTATTATTGCGAATGTCAGTTGGTATGTTTTATTTAGGTAAAACAGCATCTTTTTACAGCCCACCTGATGGTAAGCGGTTGCCGTAACCTATAAGCGCGCGCAACACTATTAGTAGGTGCCACTCATGCGTTGCCAACCTCGAGATATTGTTTCTTGAATGTCCATTGCCCAGTAATTGCACTAGCCTACAGTAACATAGCCTAAGCACTACTGGCCTAGCCGGCCTCTTGCAATAAAAGACCACCAGTGTGACTGATTGCATTGGTGGAATAATCTTTGGTCACAGCAGAGATTATTCCATATACTCGTATAATTTTCACAACAATATATTTATTTTTAGGATATAGGGCTGCGTACTAAGATATTTGAAAATTTCAAATCGCTACAGCAAAAATAATAATTAAAAAAGGCTCCCATACAAAAAACTTGATATTTTTGGTGTTTTTACCTATATATTGTTACTGAAATTTATCGATCTTCCTCTTATTTTTTACGTAAATGATGTCTGAGATTGTAACGATACCAAATTTTATTTAACTTTGTAAATAGGTTAAGTTTGAAAAGTTGTTTTTGTAATATGCTACGGTGGTGCGAAACTCTTTGTGCGAAATCGACACTCACTGAGAATCTTGGCTAACCTAGTTTATAAACAATCTAAATCCAATACAAGTTTATTGTTGTCATTAGACTTGTTATATTTAGTTTTAATCTTTAGCAATTTAAGGAAATTATCTATTTCACAGTAATAAATAAGTAATTTAGTCCATGGCGAGTCGGAGGAAAAGATATGGCCTTCTATGACACAGTACTTCATGTTATGACAACTATAAAGCCACGACAAGGCTATAAGGCCAAGTTATTAATATTCGCAATAAATCATATTGATGTATTTATACATTTATGCAATGATTTTGATAAATGACGGGCCGCATTCGACAGCCTTAGATTAAGCCTCTTTGTTAATGTTGTTTTTAACACGCTTTTAATAGCTTCATATGTTTGTAGCGGAAACTTTGAACATGATTGTGCCCTTCTTCCGAACGGCGGATACCTATACCGGCGGATATAAACGACCGGGGAAAATTCAATAATTTACAAATCCAACTAAAAAATTAAAAATAAATAATAGTTCGACGGCGTTGTGGCGCAGCGGTACCGAACCTGCCTTAAGCGCCACAGGTCGCGAGTTCGATTCTCGCTCGGAGCATATGCCTTTATTGACCATACAGGCATGTTTCTGTCTGGGTGTGTTTGTCCTTGTCAAAGTGTATGTTTCCGGACCCCCGTCATTGTATATAACTATCCTAATGGGAGCCATTGAGTGTGTAGCGTTTATTAATTAAAAAATATATTTTAATAAATATATTTAAAAAAGATAATAGTGTAAATAAGAAAAAAAATGTATTTCATTGTAAAAAAAGATTGTGTACTGCTGCTGTCCCTACTGGCCTTGACAACGTCACCGGGCGGGGGAGGCCGACTACTAAAATCCAGCTGAGAAAAAGGGACAGCCTTCGCGAAGGCTCAATGTTCGATTCCCTCTCCGGGCAGATGTTTATTATAAATATTTCGTTCGGGGTATTTTGTCCTTGTGGGTGTTCCCACCGTGCCTCGCAAAGTACGTACGTACGTTAAGGGGTCGATCTCGTTTAATGGTTCAATATCTAGCCATAGAAAGAATACGATCCAAACGTTTATCGCTTGGACGTATAGTATATGACACACTTAATACGCTAACATTATACAATACTAAAGTAAACAGTTGACTCTTTAAACAGAACAGTACGTATGTATAAATTCTTTTATTTCTTTAATATCTAATACCTATAAATGAGCAATATTATATATATATATATATATATTTATATAATTAATTATATATATATATATATATATATATATATATATATATATATATATATATATATATATATATATATATATATATATAATCTGAATTTCGGAACAGCTCTAACAATTATCATGAAATTTAGTATTCAGGGGCTTCGACGGCGATAAATCAATCTAGTTAGGATTCTTTATTTTTAGTCATTATATCCGTGTTTTCAGGCAATGAAAACGAGTTCGAGTTCCGGTTCACGTCGCGATATTCTCAGTCTGATTATTTTTTCCCTTTCTTCAAGTTCTTTTTGTGAGAAAAACTATTGTTTTAAAGCTTGGTCGGTACTTCAAGTTTAAATCACTTATAGTTTTTAGTATATGATTTTTAGTAAAACTTTTGGCAGTAGTGCATAAGTGATTATATACAGCCGCGCATTTTCAGAGTTAGAAATGCATTTTTAACACGTCCATAGATCAGTATAACATAATATAGTAGTATGAAATATATTTTACATTTCATATATTAAATATGTATATATACATTTTATTATAAATCATTAACTGCTGTTGTTTAATGTTATGAGGTTTTTATTTTATAATATAGTTGTAATAAAATCAGAGAAGATTTAGACACATAAAATTGTAGTTGAAAGTTTATTAAATTTTTCATAAAACATTAACTTTTAATTAATTTTATTTTAATCTTGATATGCCAATGAAAAAATCTAAAATGCCAATCTTATCTTGTGTATTAAATTAATATATTATATTATGATACCATACATACCTTTTGTAATTGTGTCTTGACGATTTTCGGAAAACCCCATGATGCTAGAACTATAGCCACGATGAGAACACATATGGAAACAGCGAAAAACACTTTAGCGTTCCTTCCCAACATCTTCGAATGAAAACCTCAAACTTTTTTCACAAAATATAAATAAAATCCACAATCAAAAACAGCCTAATTAAAATAAGTTAAAAAAACATAAAGAGCCGACTAACTAAAATCTGTCACTCCAAAATGACATTCAATTTGTAATCGACATAACTGAATATAATAATAAACTTTACAACCGAAGTCGTGACCGCTTGCTGTTGAATCGTAAACTATTATACGAGATCCAACACACGTGGTGATCTTTTCCTTGTATTTTTTTTCGAAAAGAAAATGGCCGATTAATAACTATAGTTTTTAATTTTCGCAAACATTAATTATGATTTATTTTATAAAGTTATACATATGCATAATCCTATTGTTTTAATGTATATTTGAAATAATGATTATATTTTAAATTAATTCATGTTACAAGATAAATTTATTTTATAAATTTAAATATACGCTTCGTTCTTGTGACTTTAATCAACTAAGGCTTCAGCAGAATGTAATTAATATTTTAAGCACGTAGTCTATACACAAGTAAACAATTTATACTTAATAAGCTAAGCAATTAATTTTATCACGATCTTCTCAAATCTCATATTTACATAATATGTATTGAAATTTAATATACATTATAAAGAGAATAACAACTCTACAAAATTAATAAAAAAATTAACAGATATCTAAAATAATATTTCAGTTTTTTTAATTTTGATAAAAACCATAACGAAGCACAAACAAAACTATTTTGGCAGTACAAAATTAAAATGAAATCCGAAAAAAATAATGTCAAAATTTTAAAAAGTATATATCACATATATTTAGTTACAAAAATACTAGTAATAAAATAGGTATGTATGATTACATAGTACACTCATCCTTAAAACTCGTTTTGTTTTTCAACACAGGCTCGATATAACAAAAAACAAACCATTGAACTGGTTTATATATACGCTTGTAACAGATTGATGTTTACTGAGATGAGCTCTATGTAGATTTGTTTTATAATGTTAGATTAGAAATACTGACTTCAATTGACTGTGTATATATGTATATAATATAAAGTTACTTATATACATATTCATAAAAGTTTTAGTAGTAATAGCGCCCTTGTGTTTTCGGCATGATTGGTTCGGAACGGTATATTTTTTATTGCATGATGGTTGGCAAACAAGCATACGGTCTGTACGCCTGATGGTAAACAGAGACCGTATCCTATGAATGCTTGCGATACTTGAAGTTTCACATGGACCAAACCCAAAAGATAGGAGGAAATGGATGAGAAGGGAATAAAGGAAGGGTACATAGGGAAGTGGGATATTGGGCCTCCGGTGCTCTTGCATGAAACGCAACAGTACTCAGTTGACGACGTTGTGGCGCAGCGGTAGCGAACCTGCCTTAAACGCCACAGGTCGCGGGTTCGATTCCCGCTCGGAGCATAATATGTTTGTATTGACCATGCAAGCATATTTTCCGGTCTGGGTGTATTTGTCCTTGTCATTGTGAATGTTTCCGTATCCCCGACACAGGATATTACTATCCTAATGGGGGCCGTTGAGTGTGTAGCGTTTATTTATTTATTTATTTATTTATTACTTTACGCCGATTTTCTGTGACAGGGTACAACACTTCACGGTCACTTTCACGCCCGAGCGGTCCTATTTGTGCTGAGAAAAGAAAAGCATGACTCTACTACTACAATAATTAGGTATTCATAGTAGCATAGTAATCGCGTTGATATCGTGAAGGAAGGAGGAATAAGGAGGAAAATTAAAGAAGAGGATAACGAGTGATGAGGGTTTGATTTCCGGTGCTCTCTGTCATCTGTTATTTCACGTCGATATTCTGTGGGAAGGTGGAAATTTCCCGGTCGAGCCGGCTCTTTCATGCTAAAATCATTAATGCTCTGTACTAGTCAAAGTCTCTATTACTGTTTTAATACTTAGTTATTTTCCGCATATAATTAATTTACCTCTTCAAGGTGCGAGTACAGAGGCTTCTCATGAGTAAGCTCGCTCCAACGTAGACCTCATCTATGCTTTCACGCTCGATGGAGGTCAAGAGCTTACCCATTAATGAATAAAAAAAAAAAATTCGTACGGATTATTTTTTAAGCTAAAGACTTCTACTTCCGTCGTCTGTTAATTTTAATATCAAATATATATATTGCCTTACTCTATAGTAAGCTAGCTCGGTTCTATAACCGAGCTATCCTCTCATAACGTAGCATCCACATTGATTTATCGTCTTTACAACAATTTGTTATATTAAAAACAAATTAGTTTTTCTCTTTCTTATCGAGTGGTTAGTGGCCAACCTAGTGCCAGAGTTGTTCAGGCCCGTTTAGGCCTCTGACTTGACTTTTCGACTATTATCAAATTGATAGTAGCGAGAACCGACTTTTTACGTTCCCTCCGAAGCAAGGAGACACTCAGTTGAAATACCACTATACGATCACCCATCTACTGACTGACCGCGTCTAAACTAGCTTTAACCCACTGATCCTTTACCGATCAGTGAGCATACCCGGCTATGAGCATTTCAAAAAAAATTGTGATCATAAAAATACGTGTTGAAAATAGCACTGCACACTTTTTCATTAAACAAATTCCTCGTAAAATTTACAGTCAATAGAAAACTCTAATTTCATTAAGACTAACACAATAACGTGAAATATTTTTGCACAGAAATTAATTTACCTCTTTTAAATAAACTGTTCGACTTTTATGTTATTGTTTCATTAACAAGAGTAAGTAAATGGAGTGCAACACTACGTACTGTTTGTACAACTGGTGTTATGAAGGCTTTGCTCGGTGTCTAGATAGTAATCGTAATTATATTTCGTTCAACGAATACAAAACGACACATTATATTAATGACGTAATGAGTTTTGATCTATTAAGTTAATTGATTTCAATTTTCTTTTTTTATATACCTTATTCCCTGTTATGCGCACGCAATTTTTAGCGTCCAATTTTAGTCGTCTCCCCCCAATCTTTACGTATATAAGAACGCATTTTTACAAGGCCGGATCAACCTTTTGGCGGTTAAGACAACCAAATAGGGGCCCGGCATCGATTTGGGGCCCCGCGCAAAGAGGTTTTTTGACTGAACTGATATAATTATTGACGGTTCAACGCACGCCTAAGCCGCTGATCGCAGACACCTCAAACTTGGAGGGTGCGTTCTTTGAATTACGTGGGCATCCGATAAGAAAGGATTTTCCGAAATTCTACCCCTAAAAGGGTGAAAAGAGGGGCAAAGTTTAAATGGGACAGGGCGATTCCTTGGTCCAATCTACTTAAAATTTTGCCTAAATGATTTTCAACTCCAGGTGAAGCCGCTGGCAGAAGCTAGTGAGATATAATCTTAGACATGATAAGTAATGATAAACTGCATTTAATTTAAACATTATATTATGTCAAGAATGCTTATTTAGCATTTTAATTCCAGTTCTTGTGAAAAGAATTATTTATGTTTGAATAGTTTGCGTATTTGAATTGATTTAAATGTCACTCCAAAGATCTTTATATTGTACAAAGAATGTAATCAATAAAGTAATACAATATCGTGATAAAATACGGTCAATATCAATAGTTCAAATGTAGTAACTAGTGGTTCACCCCGAAGTCAGACCTTGCGAGTCTTACGATGTATTGTTTTTCAAAAACTAATTGTTAATATAAATTTTTATTATATATTGTGTCGTAGAATCCGCTAAATTATCTGTGTGGGTGATGTTAGTGTCTGCCCTAATAATTTTAAATTTTATAGATCTGTGCCTCAGTCGCCATAGGCGCTGATTCAAAAAACGTCGATCCACGATCCCTTGAATAAAAAAGCACCATGACAGATACAACAGATGTAAATAGCAACCAGCTCTACTTTATATTAAGACTAAAACCTCTTTCCTCTATATTGTAACATGATAAATAAATCAAACTCTAAAAAATTATACCAGATACAGATTTTTTTCATTGATGAAGTTGGCAAGCAAGCATACGATACCGAAGCTCAGTAATGCAACTGCTTTGCGTCAGAAGATCTGGCACTGCGGTGGTACCTACTTAGTAAGTCTCTTGCAATAAAAGCCATAACATTAATTTATTGCAGATTGTTTTTACTTGTGACTATCAATTTTTTTGCTAAGGGCTTCTGGGAACCCATACTTCAAAGTAATTAATCACTATTACTGGAGATTTATAGTTCTATCGACCAATCTATCCAGAGGTTTTGAATCTTACAAGAGTTCAACGTCAAGGCTGAATCATGTAAATTTTTTGTACATTTTGTATATAAAAACTAAATATCTTATTTTTCTAAGACATGAAACTAAATAAAATCCATATCCTTATTATAATACCCTTACAAATTGCTATCATCTAAACGTAATGTACAAAATTATTTAAATAGCGCTACAAAATGTGGCAAAGGTTTTAGAATTCCGTACCCAAGTGGTACCAACGGAATCCTTTTACTAAGCCTTCGCTGTCCGTCCGCCCATCTCCCATCTCACGAAACATAATAGGTAAGAAGTTTACTTTATCTTTTAGTACAATAATTAAGTTTTTATAAATCTAAATTCTGAAAATCTTGTCCAAGTATCTGAATAAAGAAGTTTCACTGTAAAAAGAGTTTTATAAAAATACCTAGAAAGTTTAATTTAAAAAATAAGTTTACAAAATAAAATACTTGAATTGAATTTGTATAAAACCACGTTGGCGATTCGCTTATATATACATAATTACATGTTTATGTTGTGTGCATGTTAAAGCGAGCGTGACTATTGATATTGTAAAAATTGCCCTTGTATTATTTTTAATGAACAGTAGTAATTTTGTATCAGTATCTCAATTGAACATCCGATTTTAATAAAGAATACTAGCACTGCTCTTTTAAGTCATTAGTAATACTCCTTTTGAATCGACACATAAGTTTGTAGCTTGCGCTAGGAGTGGGTGCGCTAGGAGGGGGTCAGGATCGAACCAGCAAGTCTCGCATTGACGGTGTGGAGTCTGCCTGGTTATAACCCCAAAAAGTCCTTAAAAACGGTTAAGAAAATAGTGACTTATCATCACGTCACGTGTCCTCCCATAAAAGGGCCAATCTACCTGGTCTTTTATCATAATCTCGACAAATTCCACGTGGCTCAATAAGAGCAGGAATGCCGTTGGTGGCAAGAGCTCTTTTGATAGTATCACCTAGAGAGCCGTGGCAGCCTAACTGAACTCCTTGGTTCTGGAGAGGCCATGTAATTCCAAATTAATTATTAAATTTTATAAACATATTATTAGTGCCTTATTATCGATACTCGTATTGTATTTTTATTTTTGCTGCATTATTAATCACGTACTTTAAAATTAAAGACTGCAAGCTTGCAATGCATTTTCTTTGAGTAAAAATTAGTTATAGAACAATTTATCGAAAATAAAAAAGGGCGGGATTTTTGCAATGCTTTTCTTTGTTTATCATAATAATAAGTTGCATATTTGTGTATGCGGTATAGATGTATATCGAAGTAATATAAAACAGTAATAATATTTATGTTAATGACACCGTTGTGGCGTTGTGGGTAGCGAGTCTGCCTTTAGTCTCGACGGTTGCGGGTTCGATTCCCGCTCGGGCAGATGTTTGTTAAAATTTCTGTCTCGGTCTGGGCGTTTGTCCGTGTGGGTCTCCCCACCGTGCCTCGGAGAGCACGTTAAGCTGTCGGTCCCGGTTATTATCAATAACATCTTATAATAACCGTTAACTCTTGATAAGTAAATTGCTCTTATCCAATGAGTTACTGGTTCGCCCTTAGGGTTGCGAGGGTCAGATGGCAATCGCTCCGTGTAAAACTTAGTAACCTGTCAAATCCGGATAAGAGTAATAAGCAGACCCTGGGTACATAAAATACCGGGAATAATGCTAGGATGAAGAAGAATATTTATGTTAATGACATCTGATGGAGGCTCTATGTTCTAATTCATATCGTATATTCATATCGTATAGACCGTTCTATCTTTATATATATAATTCTACTGTACGTGTGTATGTCACTGAACTCCTAACCGGCTGCACCAATTTTAATGATTTTTTTCGTATGAGTTTGGGTGGCACCCTGGATGGTTTAGATTCACAATTGGACACAGTGGAAGCGCTTATATTAGGTCCCAGTTTTTATTTTATTTTCGGCGCAGGACATTGTCTGCCGGGCCCGCTAGTTGCGTATAATAAGAAAAAATTGGCCATCATGAGATCTGCTGACAGTAGTGAAAATTTGTTTCAGTTCATTTCATTTCGATGTACTCCTTTTTCTTCTCTCCGAACTATTATTTCAAATAGCACGGTATTCTTACTACACACAGGAACTGTTTTCGTACAAGCTTAATTCCCACCTTTGCGAAATTAAATGTATATTTTGCCGTAATGATTTTGTTACAAAACATTTAAAATATAATTATATAGTTATTTCAGGAAATAATAATATTAATTCAAGCGTGGTTATGTACAAAAACTGCCACATGATTCTAAGGCTGTGGGACTTTGATCACGCCATGGTCTTATATTTCATTGTGTATATTCATTTGCATAAAATACACATATAATATAGTATTTTTTGTTACACTTTTAAGTCTTCCTTGTGAATATAAAGATATTATATGCTAAGCAGATTAAATATATCTTACTTTAGTTGTGCCTTTTAAGCTTCCCTATAATTTAATTACGTATTTTAATTCGCTATATACTCTACCTATTAATTTGGATTACCATTAACTAGCGGCCCGCTCCGGCTTCGCACGGGTATAAAATATATAGCCTTTGTCATTTTCTGAAAAAATGATTAAAATCGATCCAGTAGTTTTGATTTATTCATTACTGCCCGTGGCCCTACGCGTTAAATGTAATTATTTACGACATCACATTAGAAATCTCAAAAATTAATTTTCTTTTTCTCCACTATTTAAGGGACGTTATTATACATATAAACCTTCTTCTTCAATCACTCTATCTATTAAAAAACGCATCAAAATCCGTTGCGTAGTTTTAAAGATTTAAGCATACATAGGGACAGAGAAAGCGACTTTGTTTTATATGAAAACAAAAGTATGTAGTGATGATGAATACACACAACTATACACTAATAATTGAAAACTTACTTAAACCTATACAATAAATTCACAACGATGAAGGTAAGTTATTAGTACCAGACAAACACAAAAGGTAATGTTATCAGAAAAGAAGTTTTTTTATGTAAGAGGAGGCAAACCATGCAGGAGGCTCACCTGATGTTAAGCATGTAGGTGCGTTGCCGACCTTTAAGGAAAGAATAGGCTCTTGAATCTTGAAGGTTCCCAGGTCGTATCGGTTCGGAAAGACCTCTGGCGGAGAAGAAAACGTCTTCTAAATGGCGCTGTTGTGGATTTTCAGACAAGTTGAACAATCACAAGACGCACGGTACAACCGAAGATTCATGTCCCATCATAATTTCTTGCCATCATTACATTTTATATACTGGCACATGCCATCCCACCGCTGGCTATAAAACACCACTCCACCCATTGCCATTCCTTCCCAACCCTTCCCATCTCATGCCACCATACTCATCACCACATACCACCCTTTGTCGCCACTCCACTATCATAAAAATATAATTCTATAGCTTATAAACGGGAGGTAGCTATCGCATTCATGACGTTTCATTTTTTCTTGCTCGTTCTCTTATCGCCATAATGAAGAACTTTACAAAAACTAGAGCCTTAAGCCTCGTTTAATCGCCTCAGGCATCTATAAAACTATTTGGACCAATTAATTAAAATTAACATTAAATACTTTGAATGTTTTCGTTCTAATATATCGTAATGCTTTGATGAGGTTGCCAAAATTCTAATGGTATGACCCGGATATATATTATTAAACAAAAAACGAAGCATCAAAATCGCGTAACATTCAAACAAAAAATTGGCAAATTGAACTTCCTTATTTTTGAAATTGACTATTATTACTAAGTACGATAATAATATACATATGTATGTAAGATATATAATAGGTGTTGGTAGTGAGTCTGTCTTTAGTCTCGGTGGTTGAGGGTTTGATTCGAGATATTTGTATTGATATGTTTCGGTCTGGCCGGCTGGTCTGGTGGGGAAACCTACAAAGACAAACTTTGTAGGATTCCCCACCGTGCCTCGGAGAGCACGTTAAACTGTCGGTCCCGTGTTGTTGTCACATAACATCTGATAATAATCGTTTTCTCTTGTAATTTGCTCTTATCCAATCAGTTACTGGTTCGACCTTAGGGTTACGGAGGTCAGATGGCAATCGCTCTGTGTAAAAACTAGTAACTTGTCATATCCGAATAAGGCTAAGAAGAAGAAGATCTATGCAACAACAGTCGTTAAAGCTTAAATCTAGTAGATCCTTGGCTTTAAGGAAGGCCTAAACTCCCACCCAATCTGACTGTTATATTTCCCTTTCCTTCCGTTTCCAAAGTTTCAAGAAGCATATTCTTATGTGGCCCATAGACTTCAGTGACCATTCACCATCAAGTGGACCTGTTGTTTTTTTTGTTTTCATATAAAATTAAGGTATTATCTTGGGCAATGTACTTTTAAAACGAATATCCCGGCGTCGGGATGTGACGACCCCATCGCCCGCTGTTGGGATAACCTCTGTTATAGCCGAGATTATTGCACGAACAAAAATCCAATATCTCGAGGTTGGCAACGCGTGAGTGGCATCTACAAATGGCTGCGGCAACCACTTACCATCATTTGGGCCGTATGCTTGTTTGCCAACTTGTAACATAAAAAAATATATATATTTACATTCAGAGCATAGTTGCCATCGCTTAGGATTTTCCTTGACAGTTTTAAATATTTTACGACCGAGCGCGGCGGCGGTAGAGCTAATGAATTTACATGACTTTGAAATTTTATACTCTTTAATTAAAGACGAAGTTTATAAAAAGCTTTCTTTATAAAAAATTAATACTCTATACAAAATACCTATTTTTTTATTATTTTTTTTTTATATGTTAGAAGATGGCAAACAAGCATACGGCCCACCTGATGGTAAGTGGATGCCGCAGCCTATGAGCGCTTGCAGCACCATTAGTATGTGCCACTCACGCGTTGCCAACCTCGAGATATTAGTTCTTAAATCTCGTTCGCCCAGTAATTTCACTCAGCCTACAATGCCCTTCAAACTGGAACACAGTAGTGCCTAAGCACTACTATTTGGCGGCAGAATATTGGACACTGCGGTGGTACCTACCTAGCCGGCCTCTTGCAACAAAAGACCTACCACCAGTGTGACTGATTGCACTGGTGGAATAATCTCTGTTGTGACAGAGGTTATCCCAACAGCGGGCGATGGGGTCGTCACATCCCGACGCCTTTAAACCGACCTATTTTTTTAAATAAATAATATTAGCATTATTTTTCAAGGCATTACTAATATTCCTATTTCCCACCCAAATAAGCTCGTAGCTTGCGATAGAAGTGGGTACGACAATAGCCGAAGGGGGTCAGGATCGAACCCAGAACTCGCGTTAACGGAGCGGAGTCAGCCCTTCTATCGTTGAGCTATCGAGCCTTCAACATTGTATTCCGGTTTTAATGATTCTCAGTTGATTATATCTTGAATATAAAAATGAGGTGTTAGATATATTACGTAAGTGAAAAAGTACTAGGTCATTGGAAAAGTGTATAAATATTTAATTTGTATAAGTATTTTTTTAAATAAACGCTGCACACTGAACGCCCCCATAAGATAGTGATATCCTGTGTCCGGGGTCCAAAAACACATACAAAGACAAGGACAAATACACCGAAACCGGAAAATATGCTTGCATGGTCTTTACAAACATATTATGCTCCGAGCGGGAATCGAACCCGCGACCTGTGGCGTTTAAGGTTCGCTACCGCTGCGCCACAACGTCGTCAAAACTTCACTATTTCACTATTTAGGTTATAAAATCCGTTAAGTTAGTAACTTTAGGGAATAGAAAACGTTACTAGAGATGCGCCTCGGAATTTAACAATCAGATTACCAAGACATATAGGGATAAAATTCATAGTATAAAGTGAAGTCGCTTCCACTGTGTGTTCGCTTAGATCTTTTAAACTATTCAGCGGATTTTAATGTAGTTTTCAGCAATCGATAGAGAGATTCAAGAGGAAGGTCTAGATGATGATGATGATGATCCCAAGCCGATTTCGGCCACGGTGACTGCTTTAACTTCTCTGTTGGCAACTTGCATGCGCTCGATTGTGGCATATGTAGACAATCTTCCTTGCAAAGTTCCTCGCACATTGCGGACATCTTATAGCACTGTCCACGTGCTCACTCCGGACGGTGAGCACCACGCCGCGTGCGGTCGTTAGATTGCGCTCCGGAGCGCTCCCTCCCTCCCGATGACGTCCCAATCTAGGCTCGACCTCGCAGGAGAGGCCCTTGGGACGGATTCAACTTGAGCCCCGCGCGGGCTGTCCATCTGGATTAACACAAAGGATACTTTTTATCCCGCAAAAATTGTTGGGTTCCCGTGGGATTATCTAAAAACTATAACGCGAGTGGAGCCGCGAGCATTGCAAGTACAACCGCAACAAGCGTGGTACAGCACCTGCAGTCGAAGGCTTTCAAGCTGCAGCACCCACCATGCTTCTTTACCTCTCCCGAGTGGACCAAACAACATCGGGAGAGAAGATATTAGAATATATCCGCACGAAAAGCCGCGAGAAAATAGGTGCTGATGGAACGGCGGTGCTGAAATTGCAGCGACTGGAGTCGAGTCGTGACACGAACTTCAAATCGTATCTCCTCCAGATTGTCGCGAAGTATAAGGACGTCTTCCTCAGCCCTGATTTTTGGCCACAAGGCGTAGTTTACCGTAGATATAGGGAAAGTAAACCAAAAACTCCTAAGTGAATAAAAAGATTTCCAGTGTTATGTGGTGTTAGATTTAGGTGTGTTATAATATTTAATATGTATGTTAGTCTGTAAGGTATATATGTATGGGCCCTGTCGCCTGATTTTAAATAAATAAATAAATAAAATTGCAAGTACAATATAAATATGCAGGAAACATTCTTATTTTTTTAAGTCGGATTTTTAAGTACCGAAATAGAACAAAATTATCTTTCTAATCTTAATACGAAACCTTTTATTATAAAAGCGTATTTAGTAAATGAAAGCGATTTAAAATAATACAATAATTTCGTACAAAGTACCCACATTTGATAAGCCTTTCAAATATTTTCCGTCATCATATAATCAGATAACGTTGATATTATACACAGTAGACGTATTTAAATCCCATTATTACAGTAAATGGTACATTCAGTATTATTAACATCCGATTAATATAAATGGTATAAATTTGAATTTAATTTCATTTGACGACGTTGTGGCGCAGCGGTAGTGAACCTGTCTTAAGCCGCGGGTTTGATTCCCGCTCGGAGCTGATGTTTGTACTTTGTATTAATAATATTTTTTGAACAACAAAGTAGATCACATTCAAGTGAAATAAACGGGAAAAATTATGTAATTTTGAAAATAAAAATTGATTTGTTAACAGACTATTTGCGTGTTCGCTCAAACCGGTGGCGAGTGTCAGTAGTATATTCATAGTGCTTTAAATTCCGCGATTATACAAGCTTATAAGCGCTTCAATGCTCGTACGAGTTGCGCGTGCGGTAAAAGACGCGGCTACACGTACCCACTACCCATTCGCGCTTCGGAGAACGAACTTGTACGCTTGTATAAAACGCTGGTCTAAAACTAAAACTCAAACTCAAAATATTCTTTATTCAAATAGGCTTTTAAGCACTTTTGAGTCGTCAAATATACAGTCTGTTATGTCCGCCTAAGTGAAGCTACCGCTGATTCGGAAGGTAGATTCTGCAGAGAAGAAACGGCAAGAAACTCTACAGTTACAAAAACAGTTCTAAAACCGCCCTTACTGTAAAAGTGCATTTACATAAACAAAATATTTCATACATTGTTGTGTTAAATATATGATCATTATAAAATAAATAAAATACATTATAGTATTTATTGGAAATAAACATAGCATTTAACAACCTGTGAATTTACTAATGGTGGTTGTAAAAAAATAAAAACGCATCGTGCTCTGTACAAGGTATTATATCTAATAATTTTAAACGAGCAATTCTTATTATATGTAATCGGGATCGCGGAAACGGCTCCAACGATTTTCATGAAATTTAGATTAGATGTAGCTAGAATTGTAGGATTCATTGACGATTAATGAAAACTATCAAGAACTATTTAACGAAGTAGCAAACTAAATTAAAGCTAATTTAATTGATGGCGTTGTAAAATATTATTTTTATTTCATCATTATGTAATTCGTATCTAAATATTTATAATTCCCAAACAACACGATTTATCAAAAAATTTAAAAAGGAGGTTTATTAAGATGTAAACGAAGCCTACTAATAAAATAAATGTGAAAGTTTGTATGTCTGGATGTTTGGATGTTAGTTAATAACATAAAAAATTACATTTGGTACAGGAAAAGTGTAAAGATCCCGTGGGATAAACAAAAAAGAAGTACAAGATTTGAACGTAACCGTAACTTTGTTGGCGACATTGAATCTTCTAGACTCTAAATCTAATCAGGGGGCTCTGTAGTGCTTTCGCCAGGTTGAAAAGAGCATCCCCCCGTTACACTGTTAGGTTAGGTTAGTTAATAAGCAGTTTGAATTTTAATCGATGAGGAAAACTTCACATAATGTATATACAACATAGAAGACGAATTGTTGAAATCCGAAATTCAGAAACATAAAAAAACTATTTACATTTTTTACGACCTTCTGAAAATTTCAACTCTCTACTTATTACGGTTCGTGAGATACAGCCCGCTAAGAGACGGACGGATAGCTGAGGCTTAGAAATAGGGTTCTACTGACACCCTTTGGCTACAGAACCCTAAAAATGGACTTGCCCGCATTTTACTTGTCATAAACGGTGTCATGCTGACAAGGCAATGAAAAAGTGATGTTGTTTTATCTATTTTATTGTGTTTAGGTTAAGTTTTTGCCATTACTGTTATCTATTCTTTTTAAAAGGTTTTTGTAATTAAACAAGTATATTGAAGTTGAAAATTAAAAAAAACCGGCAAAGTGCGTGTTGGATTCAGACATACAGGGTACCTTAGAATAAAAATATTAAGTTTCTTGAAACATTATTTTATTTTTTACTATTTGTTATTGCAGCGGCAACAGAAATACATTCTGTGAAAATTTCAAAATTCCGACAATTTATCCATTAAATTCAAATTTGTTATTTTTTTTAATTCCGACCTTAAAATAAAAAAGAAACAAAAAAAAATTTCTTCAGAAGTCCGGACCTTGTGTGATATCTTTCTTAGCACCGATATCTTATTTGCAAGGCCCATCAGTTGCCCTCCCCTTGCTCCTACCTCGCTACGCCCATGTCACTAAAGCTATTAGTACTTGTTGAAAAACAATATCGTTTGAGGCAAGAAATACATAAATTTTTATATATACCTATTTATAGTTATATAGATAACTGTCTTCCCCTTTTAAGCCCCGTTAGGGAATGAATTTCAATAAAATACGAAACAAGTCTACCTTCAATTTTTTTATAAGAGGCTTATGGTAAATTTCAAGTAGATTGAACCAAGGAATCGCGTTGTCTCATACAAATTTTGCCCCCCTTTTTAAACCATTTAGAAGTAGAATTTCGGAAAATCCTTTCTTATCGGATGCCTACGTCATACAAAGAACAAAACCTCCAAGTTTCAGGTCTCTACGATCAGCGGTTTAGGCTGTGCGTTGATCCGTCAATCATTCAGGACAAAGAATTTTATATATATATATATAGAAGATAATACACATAGATTATAATGTAATGAATTTAAGTCGTGTAAGTAAACGTGTAGTGTATTAATTATGTTTTTTTTTCCAATAAATTGGTCTTTTAAAAATGAAAAAATCTAATTGCATAGATTATATAAATACATATAAATTGTTTGTCCAATTATGTTAAAAAAATGATAGATTAAATCGGTTAGGAAACCGGAATGACCGACGTCTAACAAAACAAAAAATCGGTCAAAATATATAAATAAACATTATACTCTCAACGGCTTCTATTAGGACAGTAATATCCTAAGTCACAAGTACACACACACACAAAAGCACACACATACTTTTTCCTACAAGCTACAACATGTCAATTTAAAAAACAGTAGAGATTCCTAATAGGCTTCTCCTATTGTGTTACAGATTTTTAGGCGTCGGGATGTGACGACCACATCGCCCGCTGTTGGGATAACCTCTGTCACAGCAGAGATTATTCCACCAGTGCAATCAGTCACACTGGTGGTAGGTCTTTTGTTGCAAGAGGCCGGCTAGGTAGGTACCACCGCAGTGTCCAATATTCTGCCCCAAATAGTAGTGCTTAGGCACTACTGTGTTCCGGTTTGAAGGGCATTGCACGCTAGTGAAATTACTGGGCGAACGAGATTTAAGAACTAATATCTCGAGGTTGGCAACGCGCGAGTGGCACCTACTAATGGTGCTGCAAGCGCTCATAGGCTGCGGCAGCCACTTACCATCAGGTGGGCCGTATGCTTGTTTGCCAACTTCTAACATAAAAAAAAAAAAAAACAGATGTCAATGAGCAACAACTTCCATTATCACCAGATCCAACTGGTTTTTTTCAGGTCCATCTACCGATAAATACCATATACGAAAACTGCTACCATTTCGATAATCTAAGTGAGCGTCAAGAAGAGAATTCTCATACTTTTTCATATAAGTTACCACACGTCAATTTAAAAACTACTTATCATCAGGTCCTCCTGGTTTGTGTCAGGACTTAGCTTACCGGGCAAGAAAAAAGGGGCAGCAATATCCTCTCATCATATATAGATAGGAAAGCTGATACCATTTCAATATTCTAAGTAAGGGTTATAATTCATGCGGAATACAGGAATAGAAACAAAATAGACGTTTATTACAAAAAGTTTTGTCCGTGTATTTGTTTATAAATTATAAGTAAAGTAAATGAATTAACTTTTATCTTATGTTTATTTAATGTTGAATTCATCAAAGTTGAAAACAACAATATTACAAGGTTATAAAATCAGGTTCAAGATCCATAACAAGTTTTTAGATACCAAGTCTATTTTAGGTTATTTTAACTAGCGAAATTATCATATATTTTAGGTTTCAAAAATTATATTGTTTGACTTTGGCTTTTTATATAAACATTGAGATCGGCATTGTATTTAATATAATTTAATATATTTATGCTATAAGCATACATATGTATATTTTGTAAACAATTTTTATACACAGAAGGAAAGTAAAAATGAGGAAATGTTTGGAGTTAGGGCTTCCAGCTATTTCTCTTATAAAATGAAACAAAACAGTATGGAAATTGCTACTTTTCTTTAAGGAGATAATATTTTCCCGGTTTAGATTGTCCCTTGCCGATAACACCAAAGCTCTACTTTTATAAGTTTCATTATTATAATATTTATATTTGTCCCAGCAAGCGCGAAATCTGAGGGAAGCTTCTTCGTTTTAGTCTGGCGGATGTTCGGATTTCCGGCTCCTGTCCTCTTCAGGTCGCATTTCTCAAAGGATTCTCGTAAAATTTTCGAAGCAGATGCACTAATAATATGGAATTTTTTCCATTTAATTTTCGAACATTTTTAAAATAGTATATAATATAATATTTATTTATAATATTTCATGTTTTCAGCTTAACTAAAGTATTTCATATAAATGTCTTAAATCGAGTAAACGTGCCATCGTTCGTGTAACAATGTTGGTCACTAAGCATATTTCTTATTGTCTTCTTAGTTAGACGATGAAAATAATAAATGAATGTTTCAGTAATAATCTTACTAAATCCAATGATATTACAGAAACAAAAAATGATTGCTTATTTTATTTGTAACGGAAATTCTGATTGATTTATAGAAATTGCTAGACATATATTCACTTCTGATAAATGAGTTTGTCGCTAGGAATATTCGTTTTCTATTAATATTATTCTTATTTGTCAACCGCTTCTTGCCGCGATTTTGTCTGCATAGAATTAGTACTTCAAATTCAAACTCAATTTTCAATAAAGCAACTTTATTGCAATATAGAAATGATTGATTCCCTATATAATATACACACTTCAAGTTTTATTTTCTCTATAAAAAGTATTTACTGGTGGTAGGTCTTTTGTTGCAAGAGGCCGGCTAGGTAGGTACCACCGCAGTGTCCAATATTCTGCCGCCAAATAGTAGTGCTTAGGCACTACTGTGTTCCGGTTTGAAGGGCATTGTACGCTAGTGAAATTACTGGGCGAACGAGATTTAAGAACTAATATCTCGAGGTTGGCAACGCGTGAGTGGCACCTACTAATGGTGCTGCAAGCGCTCATAGGCTACGGCAACCACTTACCATCAGGTGGGCCGTATGCTTGTTTGCCAACTTCTAACATAAAAAAAAAAAAAAATCCTATAATCGTTTCCATGGTCCCCTCTATATATTCGTGCGATGAGTTAGAGCACCGGAGGCCTAATCTCCCACCCTCTCTGTTCCCTTCTTCTTTTCCCTTTTCGTCCCTTCCCGTTCCTTTTAACGTGCATGTGATACTTCAAGTATCGCAAGCCTTCATAGGTTGCGGTGACTGCTTACCATCAGGCAAACCTGTATGCTTGTTTGACAACCGTCAAGAAATAATAAAATTATGTACAGTGTTATTATACTAATTACATTCCCTATAATTGATTATCTATTAACCATAATTAAAGATGTTATACAATTTGTTATACATAGTGCAAACCTGTAATTACTTAAATAATATAGTACTAGTATCTGCCCGCGACTTCGCCCGCGTGAATAGAGTTTTTACTAGGGTACTTTATTGCTAAAAATAAATGGTTCCAGATAAAACATATATTCCCTATTTCATCCTCCTCTTTAAGCCTTTTTTCGCAATAAAAATTGGCACATATGTCCTTGTCCAAATTCCCATGTTTTTTTTTTTTTTTCGGAATATGTGTTGCTGTTGGCCCTACTGGCCTTGACAGCGTCACCGAGCAGGGGGCCGAGTACAGAGACTCAGCCGTGATAAAGGGACAGCCCTCAAGAGGGCTCAAATTTGATTCCGTCCTTAGGTTGCCTCCTGCGAAGCCGAACCACGGCTAAGGACGTCATTGGAGATGGAGACAGCGCTCCGAACGCATTCCATACGATAGACTCACCCGACGGTGTGACCGCGACGCGAAATTTTTGTATTTTTTATGCCAAAATACATAAAAATCGGTACAGTGATTTAGGCTTGAAAGGCAATAGACATATAGAGTAAGTATATCATATTATGCAGTTCATTTTTTGTTCATCCTGTATGCTAATCTATGGAACAATCTATATCTATGTCAAATTTCGTCCAAATACGCTCAGCCGTTTTTGCTTGATTGGGTAACAAACAACCTAACATCTAGACATCCGAACATACAAACATTCACATTTATTAAATTTGTACGATAGACATCATAGTAACAAAGGGCTCTTCAAAGGAAGGTTCATAAAGTTTTAAAGGGTCGGTAACACACATGCGATACTTCTGGGGTTACAGGCGTTCATAGGCTAGGGTGACCGTTATCAGGCGGGCCGCACGCTTGCTTGCCGCCATCGTGGTGTAAAAAAAAGTAGCACTATAGAACTATATAAATGACAAAAAATTAATACTGACAAAAATATTGATTCTTAACTAATTTTTCTGTTTACATTTTACATGTTTATTATTTGTCCAGGTTTTTTTTCGGTTCAATAGAGTGAGCCGAAGATATTTTGACGTTAGAATACTGCTAGTATGTTATTTTGCGTTCATTTTGGTTAGTGAGAGCGATTGGTGCCGAAATGTCTCTTTTCTGTTCTCTCCTTTTTTTCATCTCTTGTCGCTTATAAATTAATTGTTTTTTGGACAGTCTACGGTAATTGATGTTCCATTAATGATGTGAGGCATGAAATGAAGGGAAGTGTTCCGGGTTGACTCCGCTGCGTTAACGCGAGAGTTGCGGGTTCGATCCTAATCTTCTCTATGCTAATATTCCTTAAAAACAAACACAAAGGGAGAGAGAAGTGTAGTATTTTACGCTGGACGTGTGATTTCAAAAAATTGTCAAGATACTTTGTAACAAAAAACGTATTCGTGTAGCGGTGTAGTCCGAAGCCTCACTTTGTATCACCATTCTAAAAAATTTTCGAAAACATAACGAGACTAATCGACGACTCCTTGACTGGTTTCCAGTGAGCAGGATCGTAGGATGTATGCTTCCTAACCACAAAATACAACGTTTCATATAATCAAAGATCAAGCCACAAACATGAACCTAGTGCTACATTACTTATTCTGCTGGCTCAGTGACCCAAAGTCTGTCGTGGGTTCCGAAATCAAAAATCTTCATCTTTGTCTATCCTGCGCTACTTCTTGCCTATTAGGGACTTGAAGGTCCCGCAGGTTAGCTTTAACTGTATCCCTCAACATCTAGGACAACCCACAATGCTTAGGACGACCCATTGGACGTTTACCATTAGCTGGTTCTAGGTATGCTCCTTTCATTGTCGGTGAAATCTACTAGCATGTATTATGGCAATAATGTACATAATAATAATTTAAGTTCTACATGAAATCATAAAAATAGCAAACAGTCATCTAAGGCCAATTTCGCGACCTATAAACTAAAGCCGACGTACGTGATGTGGGTAATGCATACGTACGTACATTATTCAAATTAGCTGATCGGTAAGAGTATATAGCATTCGACTTTCGTGTGAGGACTCATTGTCGATACAATTAGGCTAGCTAGTTTCCAGTCATGTGGTATATTTTGTTCTGTTTTGTGCTTGCAACAGGATCTGTGATAGTATCTGGTAAGTCTTCGATACTTTTATATACTATAACAGCGGCCCGCTCCGGCTTCGCATGGGTATAAAATATATAGCCTATGTCATTCACTGAAAAAATGATTAAAATCGATCCAGTAGTTTTGATTTATTCATTACTGCCCGTGGCCGCACGCGTTAAATGTAATTGTTTACAACATTACATTAGAAACCTTAAAAAAAAAATTTTTTCTCCACTATTTAATGGATGTTATTATACATATAAACCTTCCTCTTCAATCACTCTATCTATTAAAAAAATTTGCATAAAAATCCGTTTCGTAGTTTTAAAGATTTAAGCATACATAGGCACAGAGAAAGCGACTTTGTTTTATACTATGTAGTGATGTTTTTGTTAAGACGGTAGGTTAGGTTGTGTGGTGCTGTATTACTTAACTTAAATTTGAAATTTTAAATCTTACTCAAAACTTTCTTTCTTTTTAATAATATGTCGTATGGTTATTTTAATTTTAAAATATATTAAATAATAAACATTTTAAACACAAAAATGTGCCAAGAGTATTTTACAATTTATCCTATATGCTAACTATAAAACTACGGTCAGCGGGCTTACCATTAATTTATGGCGATTTAAATGACGACCAGTATATATTATGACATATGTATTTATACGTCATGCTCATATAAAATCTGAATGTCAGAATTGAATTGTATTGATTTGTTTGTCATTTGAATCGCTGTAAGAATTAATGGTAAGCCCCCAGTTTAGTAATATTAAAGGATACGATATATAGACCTTTCTGATTAAGGCTATGTCCCCTATTATCTGCGTCCTAGCATTATTCCCGGTATTTTATTTTACCTAGGGTCTGCTCATTACTCTTATCCGGATTTCACAGTTTACTAGTTTTTACACTGAGCGATTGCCATCTGCCCTCCGTAACCTTAAGGACGAAACAGTAACTCATTGGATAAGACCAATTTACTTAAGAGTTAACGATTATTATCAGATGTTATGTGGCAGCAACCGGAACCGACAGCTTAACGTGCTCTCCGAGGCACGGTGGGGAGACCTACGGACAAATCCCTAGACCGAGACAGATTTACAACAAACAACTGCTCGAGCGGGATTCGAACCCGCAACCGTCGAGACTAAAGGCAGACTCGCTACTCACAATGGTGCCATGTCCTCTATTATGTCTACCTTAATATAAGTATTTATTCCTGAGACGCACAGTCGCACAATATATGTAAAAAAACTGAGCCATTGGCAATGCTACTATTGTATATGTGTAGTAAGTAATAAATTTAGTTGCCACGTTTTCCTGTATTAAATATAATTGCTGCTCATAATACCCCATAGACACGCATTGAATTGACATGCGATTTAGAATAGTGATGTTGTGACCTTAGAATTATTGCGATAATTGTAATATTATCAATTGTACTAACAGTGTTCATTATATTGTAGATATGTACAAGGTAATATTTTTAAACGATACACATTTTTGGAACGCAATTCCCTGTCGCGTGTTACATGTCGCTCTGAGCAGATGGGGGCGAGACCGAAAAAAGTGTAATAAGTCTTTTTCCGACACTTTTTTTGATAATATAAACATTTATACAAGACAAGCGCAAAGAGGTCTTTCTAAAATCCCATAAATCGACGTCCAGTTTAAGTTGATCTCAATTAGAAAGACTGTCAGCAACTTAAAATATTAGTTTCTATATAGTTAATAAAATAATAGTTTCTATATTATTTTCCACTACGATACGACTATAACAGTTATTTAAAAAGAGGTGTCAAGGGACACACGGTTGGAACGAAGTTCCTTTCGATTAATTAGTGAAGGAATTGTAATAAAATCTTATTATGCTTTCTATGAGATAGAGAGAGAAAGAGAGAGACAGAGAGAGAAATACGCGCACGCCGCACGGCTTACAACTATATCAAAAAGTGTCGTTACAACTTTTGGTCTTAATTTTTCCGTCTAGCCCCCTTTCGCAACGCGCGATATGAAACTTCGTTTCAATAAAAAGGAAGATATAGCAAAAATTCATTTTAAACCGGGTCTCCATAAGAAGAGCTCTCTTGTTTTATTTATCAATAGTATTTCTTAGAAATATACTGCAATATTACAACTCTTTATTTCTAATTTATTATTAGGTATGTTTGTTCCCGCTTGAACAGAAATATACTGGACTGGTACTTGTGGGTAGAGTAACTTAACGCTATTTTCTTTCTTTCTATTCGTTTTTGTTTTTGTTGAAATGGTTTATGGATCCATGTTGGTTCTATATAAATATTGTGATGATCACATCTGTCAATGCTTGTGATGAATTTTATTGTATTGTAATAATTCCCAAACATCATTTATTTTGCTTTCTTATTAAACTTGCTGTCTAAGTTTTAAGAAGCCATTTAGTGGTTTAGTTTGCTGATCGCAGAAATGACTAATGACCTGGCATCAACTTTCGTTTGAACGCGCGTGGAATGAGAATTAGATGGTCGTGAAATATTAACAAGGAGACTTGTTAAAACTTAATACTAAGATTTCTAATTAATAAATACAATATATATTACACTCGGACACCGTTATGACGTTGCGGGTAGCGAGTTTAGCCTCGACGGTTTCGAGTTCGATTCCCACTGGGACAGATGTTTGCATTGATCTCACAAATAACTTTTTCGGTCTAAGCGTTGTTCCTTGTATAGCCCCCACCGTACCTCGGAGAGCACGTTAAGTTGTCGGTACCGGTTGTTAACACATAACATCTGATAATAATTGTTAACTCGGTTCGCCTTTAGGGTGACGGAGGTCAGATGGCCATCAATACAGATATCTGCCCTGAGCGGGAATGGAAACCGTGACTGTCGAAACTTAAGGCATGCTACCAACACGCCATAACGGTCGTCAATATCCTCTTTAACTGTTAAAACATAATGGTGATATTAATACTTAACCCAAAATGTTATTATCCCTGTATCAATATCAGTAATTGGTAATTTAGTGACATAGCTTTAGTAAATTCAAATTAGACCGTTATCTAAAGCTAATATCTTGTTACAACACGTCTAAGATATTATATTTAATGATCTAAAGATAGATGTACCTATCACATATTGTTTTCTTAAAACTTTTGCAAATGATTAGTTTGAGTTAGCTTAGAAGTAGAGTAGAGCTCTTGAGGGGGATGACCGAGTCGCTGGGGCCCTGCTAAACGAAGGTGATTGGCTACATCGACCCTGCCCTCTGCCTTCTCGCCTGCGTGGGTGGGACTTGACGAAGCCATCACGCCCGGGGCTTTAAAAAGGGCCTTGCGCCCGTAAGTTGTGGGTGCACAGGTGGCACCGACTGTCGTGCTGCTGGCCAGTACGAGGCGGCACGGAGAGACAATGCCTTCAATTCCCCTAAGGTGAGAGCAACATCATCAAATCTCCTCGGGAAGGGGGATGTGCTTGAGAGGCTCCTTAGAGGAGCGATGTGCTTGAGAGGCTCCGGAGTGCGTTCCTCAGGAGTTCTAGGAGCCTCTCGCACACATTGAGGTCGGCCGCTGAAGAGGTTTTAGTAGGACGACATGGTCGGACATGAAACCCTATATAACCCAGTTCTCTTACCCAGGAAGCCGGGTATCTGTTAGCAGATTTCCTCCCCATAAAAAAAAGAGGTACAGTAGAACCTTGACCCTGTTTTCTGCATGAAAAACGAAGTAACAGCGCCCGTACCGTTGAGTTTCATTCGATGAGTGGGAAGGAAAGGCTGCTGGGTGAAAAGAAAAGGAGAGTCTTCTACTTTCCTTCTCTATTTGATTAATCCCTTGGGCTCGCAATACACTTGTAATGCTACAGGTTGCAAGTGTTTACAGGCGACGGTCACCACTTACTATGAGGTGGGATGTATGCTTGTTTGCGATTTTTTTGGTATTTAAAAAAAACTGCAACTCCCACCTCTGTCTCCTTCCTTTTCCTTTTTGTATTAATACTTTACCTTTTAGCATTTATTTAAGGCAACGTACGGTAAGAAGGCGGGTCTTTAAGTCCTACATGGTGTTGTACACATTATTTATGAAATATTATTTGTTCCAGATATCATATTATCAGAAAAAGTACCAATAGATCCGATTAGATCGGAAGGAGAGGAAATAAATGAGCAAGTTCAAGTGGATGATAGAATTGTTGGAGGGGAGGAGGCTGATATCGAAGATCATCCATATCAAGTCTCGTTTATAGTGAACAATTCGTATTTTTGTGGTGGATTTATTGTCAGCAAATATTACATACTGACCGCTGCGCATTGCGCTCAAGAGTACGTGGATTAAAATTATAATACTCATACTCTAATTGTATACATTAGAATAGCACACAAAATATCATATTACGCACCACGGGAGAAAGAAATGAAGGGCATTTTCACCCACAGATTGTTGTTGTGATATTGAAAGGTTGGCTACTACGAATAGTTCGCTTTTCGTCCCTGGTACGAGGGATAAACATACGGTTAGTAGGTTACCGGGAGGTAAAGTGAGTTAATTAGTGTCTTGCTGGGAGAGAACTGGGCAATTTTGTATCTCGCACCAAGAACTAAAAGCGAACATTTCATCAAGGTCAAAAAAAACTATTTTTATTCAGTGATTAGGACCTGCGCCTATTGGTAGCACGGCATTTAATGACAAATGAAAGTTAAATCTGAAATGACAATAAATTTGAAATTTCAATGACAAGGTAACCCTCGGTATGCCACCGGCCGCAGCTGAATCAATCATCATCGTGCCGTGATACCAATAGGCGCCGGCCACAACACACAAATGTCTTTTCTCAAAATGCCTTACATTTATTTAACTATACTATTCGATATTAATCTTTTGCGTATCATATCCAATGACAAATACAGCCGCAACCCAAGCTGGTAATCTCAAATACTGAAGAGATGTTCACTAAAATTCTTGGCTTACTCACCTCATTTGATGAAAGATTGAAGATACTTGAAAGTAGCACTAACATCGCTACTCACAAACGGAAACCATGACTAATACACTAAAGATTATGGCATGGAATGCAAATGGGCTCTTAAAACATCAAAAAGAGCTACAGGCAGTCCTAATAACGAAGAACATTGATGTGTGTCTCATATCAGAGTCACACTTCACAAAAGAGTCTTACTTACAAATCAAAGGCTATAAAGCTTATCATGCTCTACATCCTGATAACACTGCTAGAGGAGGTAGTGCCGTGATCATAAAGGAGAATATCTGTCATCACGAAGAATATAAACATGAAGAACATGATTTACAAGCTGTTGCTGTATGGGTAAGAACCAAATTTCAACCTATTACTGTTTCAGCTATATACTGTCCACCAAGGTATTCAATAAAGGCAGATTATTATAAAAGTTTTTTAAAAGACCTTGGTAATAGATTTATACTTGGCGGCGATTTTAATGCCAAAAATATCTACCGGGGATCTAGATTAACAACAGCTAAAGGAAAGGAACTTCTTAGTGCCATTAGAGAAATGAAATGTAATGTTATATCAACAGGAAAGCCTACCTATTGGCCTACTGATCTTCAAAAGATACCCGATTTAATTGATTTTTTATATATAAAAATATAGCACCCAATCTACTGTACATTGAGGAAGGTTTTGAAATGAACTCTGACCATTCTCCAATAATATTAACAGTAGGTGAGACTATTTTACATAAAGAAAGCAGTCCTACCCTTGTTAATAAATTCACTGACTGGGAAAGCTTCAGACTAGACTTAGACTGTATAATTGACCTAAAAGTCCCTCTAAAGAATCCACAACAACTGGAATTAGAAGCACAAAAATTCGTCACAATTGTCCAACAATGCGTATGAAAAAATACGCCAGACTTAAAAAGGCGACCTCGAGGTAATAGTTACCCGAAACACATTACAGAACTTATTGCTGAAAAAGAACGCAGAGACAAAAATGGCAGAGGACAAGATACCCACCAGATAAGACTAGACTAAATAATCTCACAAAAAGGCTGAAGAGGGAAATTCAGAGCTTTCATGACGAAACTACGAATACCTACCTTAGTCAATTAACAAACGTTCATACTACGGATTACTCTCTCTGGAAAGCAACAAAAGTTTTAAAAACCCACTATGCAGACCACTCCAATCAAAAAAGTGACGGACACTGGGCTAGAAATAACAAACAGAAAGCTGATAGATTTGCAAAACATCTAGAGTTAATTTTCCAACCTAATGAAGACATTGAGAAGTTCGTTATGGTGGTAGAGACTCCACCCGATGATCTAGATATAAGACTTGTCACACCAAAGGAAGTTCTAAAAGAGATCAAGCATCTTAACCAAAAAAAAATGTCCAGGATATGATTTGATTACTGGTAAAATAATTCGAAATCTTCCACATAAAGCCGTAGTGAAACTTACCACTCTCATAAATGCGGCATTTAGACTCAAATACGTGCCTGATATTTGGAAAATAGCTGAAGTCATTATGATACCTAAACCTGGAAAGCCCCCACACGAGACAACGTCATACAGACCAATTTCTCTATTACCAATTGTATCAAAAATGTTTGAAAAACTATTTCTGAGCCGGTTAAAACCTATCATTCAAGAAAGAAATCTTATTCCAGACCATCAATTTGGTTTTAGAGAAAAACACTCAACAATTGACCAAGTACATAGAATCACTAATATAATAGAAAAATCATTAGAAGAAAAGAAAGTTTGTTCAACGGTTTTCTTAGACGTAGCGCAGGCATTCGACAAGGTTTGGCATATAGGGCTTATGCATAAGATTAGAAATATGCTCCCAAAGCAGTTTGCAGATATCTTAGAATCTTACCTAACACAGAGAATGTTCCGGGTAAGGCAAGATGATGCCTATTCAGAGCTCAAGCATATTAAAGCTGGAGTACCACAAGGAAGTGTACTGGGTCCAGTCCTGTATTTACTCTATACTTGCGATATCCCAGAACTAGATAAAAACACCATTGCCACATTTGCAGATGACACAGCTATAATAGCTACGGGGTCCACTCAAGAAGAATCAGTGGAAAAAGTCCAAGGAGCTGTTAATGCCATTTATGACTGGACAAAAAAGTGGCGAATTAAATTGAATGAGGATAAATCAGTTCACATAGATTTTACAAACAAAAGAGGCAACTATCATCCGGTGTACATAAACAATATCGTGATACCGTACGAAAATACAGCCAAATATCTTGGCATGACACTAGACGCAAAGCTTCGCTGGAAGGCTCATGTCAAAAAAAACGCGATGAATTAGAGCTTCGCTACAAGAAGATGTACTGGCTACTTGGAAAGTATTCTGCGTTATCAGTGCACAACAAAATACTTTTGTATAAACAAGTCCTTATGCCCGTATGGACTTATGGAATTCAGCTTTGGGGCTGCACCAAACAAAGTAATACAAAAATTATTCAAAGATTCCAGAACAAAGTTCTTCGGGGCATTGTAAATGCTCCCTGGTACATAAGAAATGACGACCTTCATAGGGACCTCAATATAGACCCGGTCGCAAATATAGTCAAAAAATATGCAGAAGCTCATCAACAAAGACTTCATCATCATGTGAACGTCGAGGCTATCCAGCTCCTCGACAACACGGACATAGTGAGAAGACTTAAAAGAACAAAACCTTTTGAGTTAGTGTATTGAATTAGTGTAAATGATAGTTTAGTGAGTGCTACATAAATATAAAGACGCAAGAACAAAGTGCCTTCCCCTTAATAGAGACAGTAAGAAAAGTGTTGATGGATACATTCTTAGTTATACTCTACTTAGCAATTTATGTTAGATTTAAATTACTTATTAGTCTTTCTAGGCTAGATCGTAGTATAAATGAAGTGTCTTTAAATAGCTAAAGACAACGTCATTAAAAGCAAAAAAAAAAAAAATATCCAATGAAATCATTATGAATGTCTTGCTTTTTAGTGTTGATCCATCAACAGTATTGCTACGAGCTGGTAGCTCTTTCCGCAAAAATGGAACTATTATCCAGATCGCTGAGGTGGTACCACATCCCGAGTATGACAATCCCGCCTTTGACAAGGATATCGCATATATGAAAACAGTTGAACCTATAAAGTTTACGGATACAATAAAACCAATTCCCTTACCACCTCAAGGACGTGCTTTAAAGGGGCAGATTATGGTCAGCGGCTGGGGGAGAACCAAGGTATAGATAGATTTTTTGAAGATTAAAGTTTCATATAATTCGCTCCCACATTGTTATAAATCAGTCATTTCCACACAGTCGGATTAGAAGCGAAGTCACGCATTAAAATTCATTCGTACATTTTGAATTACAATTTTTTTTAAAACCCATTTGGGTCTTTAAACGACTTGAAAAAGGAGGCTCTCAATTCGACTATATTTTTTTAAAGTATTTTTACTGTTTCAGTGATTTTCAGGAACAAACAGACAGACAAAATTTTTTCTTTTTGCTATATGTTCCTACCTATGTTACATACTTCTTAATATGCACTTAGTAAAAGCTGTTACTTTGGCGTTACAAACTTTCTACACTACTATTATAAAAAGGAAAGATTTGTATTTTTGTGTGTATGTTTGTAATGAATAAACTCAAAAACTACTGTGCCGATTTCAAAAATTCTTTCACCATTGGAAAGATACATTCACCCTGAGTAACATAGGCTATATCTATTGCTAGAAAAGACTGGGATCCTTACTAAAACTAAACAAACGTAATCTAAGGTGTAAAAAAATAGCCCTTGAACGTCTTCCGTCGCATGGGCTGTGGAAACTATTTATGATAGAACAAATGTATGTTCTACAATATTAAAGAACGTATCTTCAATAAAATAAATAATAATATCAACAAAAAATACAAAAAATCCTATGTCCACCCGTGCGAAGCCAGGACGGGCCGCTAGCTTATTAATAAACAGATTATCTAATGTAAAAAGATTTTCCAAATCACTGTACGTTTCTAAGATGCCTCTAAAACAAAATAACTTCTCAGTTTAATAATACTATTTATTTTCCTTTCCAGCAAGGGGCCTCTTCTATACCGGATAGATTGATGCACGTTGAATTGCCAGTTGTTTATAAATTGTTATGCCAATTAGCGTATCAGTCAGTTTGGACCGAAAACATGTGGTGCGGCGGTAATTTCTTCTTAGGAGGAAAGGGGACATGTCAGGTATTTTTTTATAAAAAGTTTTTTTACGACTTTTTTAACTTAATGTAAAATTAAACGGCTCGCGATCCGAGAACATTTTTTTTTAATGTAACAAGTTGGCAAACGAGCATACGGCCCACCTGATGGTAAGTGGTGATGGTAGTAGTGCACTGATGGAATAATCTCTGCTGTGACAGAGGTTATCCCAACAGCGAGCGATGGGGTCGTCACATCCCGACGCCGACATATGAGTGCGAGAAGGTACGCGACCGCAAACATAGCCCACTCACACTGATGAAGGACCTCCGATTGGTCCGAAACTAGTCGGTACTTAAACCGATTAAACGTGAGTTTTAGCCGGTTAATTTTACATTAAGTTAAGTTCTCACGATTGTTTCATGAATTTAAAAGACTTTTATTGTGTCACAAATAGACATACATAGCAACAAGCAAATATGGTCCACCTGATGGTCACGCTTGCAATACTAGTAGCGTTAAAAGAATTAATAAATGTATAAACGTATGCTTGAATGTAGGAGTGAATGATCTAATGAAGGAATGAATGAAAAAATGAACGAATGTATGAAAAAATCAAAAAATGAGTGAGTAAATTAAAGTAATATTTATTTCTCTCAACACATAAGAAAATAATATTATTAGTACATAAAAAGTTCCCCTGACTCCTGAACTTTTGCTACCCGTGCGTCAGAGGTCAGTTCCTTTCTATGAAAGTATTACAAAGTCATATTATTAATTATTGTAAGTTAATCCAAGCCGTGTTTGTGTGTAGTTGTTTTTTTTACAAGTTGGCAAACAAGCATACCTGATGGTAAGTGGTTGCTGTAGCTTGTGAGCGCTTGCAGCTCCATTAGTAGGTGTCACTCATCCATTGCCAACCTCGAGATATAAGTTCTTAAATCACCTCTGCCCAGTAATTTCACTAGAGTACAGTGCCCTTCAAACCGGAACACAGTAATGCCTAAGCACTACTATTTGGCGGCAGAATATTTGACACTGCGGTGGTACCTACCTAGCCGACCCCTTGCAACAAAAGACTGCACTGGTGGAATAATCTCTGCTGTGGCAGAGGTTATCCCAGCAGCGGGCGATGGGGTCGTCACATCTCGATGCCGGGAAATAAGTCTTTAATGTTTTGCATGCAGGGTGATTCGGGTGGTACAGCGATACAAGACGGAATGGCAGTTGGTGTTGTGTCCTTCGGTCGAGGTTGCGGCCAGATATTATCACCAAGCGTCTTTGCTGGTTTAGCATCTCCAACAATTCGAGGATTTATCTTTAATAACACTGGATTGTAAATTGATTAAAGGAAAGAAAGAGAAAGGACATATATTAATTGCTATCTATTGTAATAATAACTTTTCTCTCTTTCTGAATGTTCGTTACAGTAATGAAAATGACTAAAAAACAAGTGTTTGAAAAGATGTTTATACAAATCTCATCTTGCCAGATTTAATTTGATTTATTATAAATTATATAATATGAGTGCTTTTAAACGAATTATGTCAAAATATTTTTGGAGTGTTTCTTATCCTTGATGCCTTTGATCCCTTTTTATTGACTGAATAATACTCTTTCTTAAATTGTTTAGTACTAATAAGTAACACAATGTTGTTGTATTTAGGAATTAGTTTTTTTTCCTCTATGATCACACCATACATGCCGAAAACTGATAATGTTTGTAATACTAATGAAGCATTGCAATCAGTCGACTTAAGAAGAAGAGAGCAGAAGAGAGAAGAAAATGAAGAAATAGAAAGAGTTTGTGCTTTGGCTTTGTTCAAAACATATATAATTACTAGCGGGTACGGTAGACGTTGCTACGAAAATGAAACAAAAAGTGAGACCCGATAAGAGCGCTCCCTACTGGGTCTAATTGTTAATCTAATCCATTCTCTAATCCACCGTATTCCGGTGAACACACAAAAAATCATCAAAATCCACCCGTTTAGGGGGCATACACACGTACAGTAGAATTATATATATAAAGATATGTTGATATGAATTTCGGCTGCCATAACTTAAGGCATTTATTAAAAAAGCAAGAAAGCCTATAACCCTCGATAATGGACAGTATCATTTTACAAAAGGATAGATACCCCATCTGTCTTTCTGTTAGCCGCTAAGAGAACACTAGCTTGCAAAGGATAAGGTACATTATCACTAACAATATTAAGTCCATTTTCCCAGGACACGTAGTCATAAAAATGTCATCGAAGGAAATATTTATTTTATTTATAGAATGAGAGTTATAAAAAATATATTATGTTATAAATAAATAAATAAATAAATAAACGCTACACACTCAACGGCCCCCATTAGGATAGTGATATCCTGTGTCGGGGTCCGGAAACATTCACAATGACAAGGACAAATACACCCAGACCGGAAAATATGCTTGCATGGTCAATACAAACATATTATGCTCCGAGCGGGAATCGAACCCGCGACCTGTGGCGTTTAAGGCAGGTTCGCTACCGCTGCGCCACAACGTCGTCGATAATCGTCGTCGATATCGTAATTAGCGACACGTTATATTAACGTGTCGCTAATTACGTCATCAGAAAAAGTAATGACATATTATTAAGATAATGTAATTAAAAAAACGATAATCGTCTACAACAAACAACTACAGAGGTTGAGTACCTCTCAGAGTAATAATTTGTATATAGTTTATATTATTTACATAGGTCATCCTAAAATTTTAATGCGACTCACAAGGCATAGCTAATCTAATAAAAAAGAAATCATAAAAGTATATTCACAGTCGGCGAAAATATATCGTTACTAGAGCTTGGCCGAAATTTAGTGTGGCAAAATATAGTGTTTTCCAAAAGAAGCACTAAAAATATAATACACTTAAAAAAGTAGTATTTTATGAAAAAAAAAACAGTTCAAATTCAAATCGCAACTTTTATAACCTTCAATTTTTAAATGAATTTAAGTCAAAAGTTCATTTTTTATAATGAAAGACTACTTTTATTTCACATTTCTCGCCATATCGAATTAGAACAAAGCGTATTACAGTATTGCGATACTTTTGTAAAGATTAAATTGTATACTGTACTTGTTGGAAAAATATCTGAAATGTCCTTTCTTTGAATGCCCAAGTGATTTCAACAAAGGCGAGTTAAAAGTTAATAATGTAAAAGCGCGCTCGTAAATTTTTAAAAGTAAGGATTTCTTTGTTAGAATACGGTTGTGTTTTGGTATGTAGTTGAAAATATAGAGTTATGCGTACTATATTTTCTGCGTTCTTCAACAATATAATAGTATGCAGACCCGATACACAGTACGATACTGTATATTTTAGAACGATTGACAACCCTAATCGTAACACATAAGCAAATTGAAACCTATTGAGGTAGCGTTTAGTTTTTCTACTTTTAAAATAAGCAGAATTTTTTCTTAGCCATATACAGCGTGTAATTAGTATGCTGTATGTTATTTGGGATGATTCGCTGAATGGCCGAGGCCAAGGCCGTCAGTCACGTCATGCTTGTATGGTTGTTTCCTGTCAAGCCTATTGTTAAATGACATGTCGTTTGGTTTTAATTCCATGTTGTGTTACATCTTTTTAAAATTTAATCGATACCTTGTAATTTCTTTTAGCTTCCTCGATTAAAAAGAATGAATCTTAGTTTTAAAAGCAGTTACGCAATACGTAAATTTATCTATAAATATGTATATGATGTTTCCATTTAATAATTCAAGAGTAGAGCATATTTTTCTTATAAAAAATAGTTTTATAAGAGCGATGAAGTGACTATATTACATAAATTACTCTTGCTTGTATTCTTTACAATTTTTCCTATAATTTTGTTTATGTTGAAATTCCAATATTAAATTTATTTAAATTACTTTTACTGTATGTCCTACACAATTTCCTGCATTCAGAAATGAAAGTTTAATTTCCATTAAAATGAATTCTATTCTAAAACAACTTTATGCATCTACAAGGCATAAGCTTTAGTTGAGCTCAAAATAAAATTAACAATGTGACATTTTAAGTTAAACGAACTTACCGTTAGTGTTCTCATATTTAAACCTAAATGAGCAAGCTGGAAACTTATATTTGATTTTATTTCACATAAAATACATAATTGGTTTAGTATTTTCGAATGTATAAAAACTTACATTTAGTCGATTTTATGTATTATATTATGCTAGATACTACGAGCTTTTTGTAACGCCATTGCATCAGTTCAGCCTCCTGTCCGTTTGTCCTTTCAATATATAAAAAACGATGTCCTTTCTTTCTCCCTTCTCTCTTAACCCCCGTGGTGGGTAGAGGCCCTCTATAAAACCGAGCGGGCTTCTGCTAAAATATGCAGCAGTTACCACAACAGTTGCTTTCTTTCAGGTAGGCCGTATTGCTTGCAAATAAACATTTACTGTTTTATATTATACTGATGATTATTTTACAGATGGTAGGCCTTTATTTGCAAGACGGCAACTAGGTAGGTACCGCCGAGATGTCAATTATTGTAATATCTGTGTCTTGGTCGAAATGACTTAAGAAGCAATATCTCGAAGTAGGCAACACGTGAGTGACACTTACATATGAGGCTGCAAGCGCTCATAGGCTACGACAACCGCTGACCATCAGGTGGGTCGTATGCTTGTCTGCAAGCTAACTTACATAAATAAATGTACAACATTTTGTGCACACCAGTATATAATATAAAAAAAACTGTATTTTACTTTTTTTACATAAGTGTACTGTATCAGAGTTTTTTTATACTATAATAGCGAAGATGTGTACGTGTACGTCACGTACGTAATTAGATGGAGTATGGACGTTCGTGCTCACTAACTAGTCACGTATTTTTATTGTAAGCTAACTTACGACAGTGGTAGAAATGAGTGAGCACACTTTTTCTTCATCACAGAAGCAATGAGCCAATTGTAAATGAAGGACAATAGCAAAATATTAACTTTGAATGTGGTGCGTTGGAAATGGATGCAACAAACTTGAAAAAAAATTTCAAAAGTCAACCACTGAAGGCGTAAAATGGGTTCGGTTGTAAGGTAGTTTGTTTTTGCGAGTTTTGGAATAAATCATTAAAAGTTTTCGTAAAGTTTTCTCTTAAAAGTGAAAACATGAGAAAAATATATACCATAATATTTCGCACGATAGTGCCTACAAAGTAAACAACTAAACGTGTTTCAACAAAAATTAGTAAAAATTTTATTTTATTAAGATTTTAAATCATCTTTTTCATATTTTGTCATTTTAGTTTTGGATTTGTTTCTTACACGTGTTGTGTATTATATACTCGTATTTTTTTTAATAATCACTGACTGTAACAAAGTAAATAATGATTATAAGAAGTCGTTATCATAAAACATCACTATTTAATAGCCCATACACATATTTCCATATCAAACTATCAATGTTGCATTTCCTATTCCTAACCCATAAAAAAGTAATTATTATTCTAATTACATGTAATTATTGCTATTACTTGGTTTCATAGAATCGAATTAGTGGCAAACCAATGGCCTTTCAGATGTTTAAGTGGCCACCGTTTTAAAGCCACGTCTGTTGGATCAGCAACAGAAATACGAGGAACAATATCAAGGCCCTGTGGGAGTTTGGGTCTACAGTGCCTTTACTTAGTTACGTTTTGTTCGATATTATGTATATCGTTCGTCGGAGAATCCGCTAAATTCGGATGTGTGGGGTTTATATTCGTGTCTGTCTTAGTAATTTTATCAATCAGTGCCTCAGTCGCCATTGGCGCTGCCTCAAAATACGTCCATCATGGATTCCTTGAACAAAAACGCACCATGACAGATGCGACAGATGTCAATAGCAACCGGCTCTACTTTATATTAAGACTACGACCTTTTCGTCTATGATAAATCAAACAAACTCCCACATATATTCATAATTTTATTATTAAAAATAAGATTAGGAAAAACGTGTAAACGCTTTAGGTAATTTGTTTCATCTTTGATATTTGCCTCAGATTCTCTAACAATTTTTTTTATGGTATTATTTTCGGTTTGTCATTCTTATTTTTATTATTCTTTAATATTGTAAAATTTGTTCCCGATAAGTAAGTCAACGACTGCTCAGAATTAATGTAAGTGTGGTAGAAAAAAATACGGGTGTTGTGATAGTAGAGTGAAGTCTCAATTGAGTAGGATCATTGCTGAGAGCTCTTTGTCAGATTGTGATGAGCCGTGTGGTGATTTTAAACTTTTTTTACTATACTCATTGGTTCTCATGGCATACGAATTATATACGATTTTCCATGGTATACGAAGCAACCAACACGTATGTGGTTCTTGAAGGGAAGATTGAAAAGGTTTTTAAGGGGTCCGCAACACGCGATACCTCTGAGGTTGCAGGCGTTTATAGGGTGCGGTGACCGCTTAGCATCAGGCGGTATATAAAAAAAAACTCCGGTAGCAACGTACTTCGAAGCATATATTTATATACATGCTGGTGCATGACGAAGTATAAAACCTATTTAATACGTTGGTTTAGAAAGATAATGTTTGAAAAAGATGTCATTCTAACGAAGCGTCACATTGTTGGTTACTTCAATATTTTATGATACAGAAAATCATTATCGTACCGCATATAAAAGGAGAAAACGTTAAAATCCAACGTAGTACTTACAGTGCTGAGCAATTTATTGTGTTATCTAGTAAATGGATTAAATGCATTGTTGGTTAAAATAAGTTGTGCATAATGTTAACCTACTCGGATGCAATTGACAAAGGCTATCCTTAGCTTAGTTTGATTCAAAATTAATACTGATAAAACCACAGGTGTGGTTTTGTACAAATTATCTATAATAATATTTTATACCGTTTAATTGTTAAACTGAAAAAAAAAATCAGTGTTAAAGATGCTAATTGCTAGGCAAAAACTGGTTGCCTATTTTTAAAATAGCGAATTAAATCTCAAAACATGACCTTCTGGAAAACTTATGGTAATGCTATTAAAGCATTAATATAATACACGTTTCGTGACGTACAAAAACTTACATAAAAAGTTTGAAATCATCGTAACATAATCACAGTAAAAAATTAAAAATTATTATTAAATTTTAGCGACCTGCAATATAAACGGAACAGTAATAATGTAAAAAGTTAATTACGGTCTTCTGAGCGTTATTTTTAAGTTTTTTTTTAAATTATTAATATCTAAGCGATTTATAAGTTGCTTGAGTGACCTCTGACGGTCTGAGTTTGACCACTCTTTGTGGTGAGTTGAAATAATCATTCTCGTCATCTAACTAATAAGCTCTCTCAGTTGTCACTCAAAATAAAACGACCATTGTGGTGTGCTTTAAGCCTCGATGGTCGCGGGTTTGAATCCCGCTCAAAGCAGATTTGTTATAAATATCTGTTTCGGACTGGGCGTTTGTCCTTGTGGGTCTACCCACTGTGCCTTGGAGAGCACTTTAAGCTTTCGGTCAAGGTTGTTATCATAAAATCTGATAGGTAAATTGCTTTTACCCAATGAGTCACTGTTTCATCTTTAGGTCTGATGGCAATCGGTTTGTGTACGAAAATCTGTGTAAAGACTAGTAACCCGTCAAATCAAATCCGTCAAACCGGGAGTAATGGTAGGAAGAAAAGATGTTTATAGTTTTTTTTAAAGAATATTCGCAATGCTCTTTTTTCAAGACATTACTTGTGTGGAGGTATGACGACGTGAGAAATGCCTCCAACACAACGGGAGGATCCTCCGACCAAGCGGGTGATATTGCCTGGCGGATCGAAGCCCTGGGCCGAAGCCCAACAACTTACGTTGGAAAGTTGTATATATACCACAAGTGGGTAGGAAACTTTGATAGCGCGATTTAGGATCGTGACGTTCGTTGGTCGTCCATATCGTTGCGTAGTATGCCCTGTAGGTGTCGTTGTAGCTTGATGCGACATTGTGACAATCTTGTCTTTCTATTGCGTTACGTCATGTTGCGTGTAGATGTCGCTACATCACTCCTCTCCCGAGACCGGAGGTCGATGAGAAGCTTGAAGAGTCTTGAGTGCTTGCCGGTGCCAGTGGATATGGTTCCAGTGAGTCGGAACCAGCTGCCGCGTAGTTCTCGGTGAGTCGGAACTGTGTGCGGTGAGTTGCTGCTACACGTGCTCCAGTGAGTCGGAGTGATGGCGTGTAGTGGATGAGTGTGCGATGCTGCTACACATGCGCTCCAGTGAGTCGGAGTGATGGCGTGTAGTGAAGGCTGGCTGCTGCGTCGACCAGGAGAGAATGGCTCTGCTAGGTGACCGGCCGAATTGCAGTGTGCTGTGCCAATCGCTGATGAAGCCGAGGGTGTTGACCAGGCCTGCGCGTTCGCTGCATGCGTGTGGTCAGGGTACCCGAAGAGGCTGAGTGCTGCTGGCTGGCGGTATGCGTTGCTAGACTGGATGCTTTCTTGAAGGGGTCAGGGGATGATGTATGATAATGCCACTACAAGGGCTGCGAAGGTTGCATGTTCTGAAGGGTTCACCAAGTGGAAGGTGAGGATCACGTCGGGGTCACCACTGTGGAGGTATGACGACGTGAGAAATGCCTCCAACACAACGGGAGGATCCTCCGACCAAGCGGGTGATATTGCCTGGCGGATCGAAGCCCTGGGCCGAAGCCCAACAACTTACGTTGGAAAGTTGTATATATACCACAAGTGGGTAGGAAACTTTGATAGCGCGATTTAGGATCGTGACGTTCGTTGGTCGTCCATATCGTTGCGTAGTATGCCCTGTAGGTGTCGTTGTAGCTTGATGCGACATTGTGACAATCTTGTCTTTCTATTGCGTTACGTCATGTTGCGTGTAGATGTCGCTACAACTTGCTTGCTTGAAGCTTGCGTTAGGAGTGGGTACGATAATAGCCCAAGGGGGTCAGGATCGAACACGTAACTCTCGCGTTAACGGAGTCGGCCCTTCTACCGTTGAGCTATTGAGGCTTAGTTTTGGGTTTTGAAAGCAAATTGGGTCCACTTTTTGCTAAATAATTCCAATCCATATATTATACACCATTTTATTAAAGATACAAAAATGGCTTCACAATATTACCTTTTATCGTTGTCAATTGATGTCGTTGATTTTCGTCAGATCTTTCAAAAGAAGGTCTATATATAACATAAGGAAAATATATCTTGAAGGTCGTAGTCCTACGTGATCTTAAAGCTGGTAACGTTATAAAAATCATTTTCTCATTCATCATTTGAAGTTTAAAAATATGTAAATAAAAAAACGCTACACACTCAACGGTCCCCGTTAAGATATTATATCCTGCGTCGGGGGTCCCGAAACATACACAATGATAAGGACAAGCACATACATGCCTGTATGGTCAATACAAACATCAGTCCCGAGCGGAAATCGAATGAAATTGATTTTGATGATTCTTTCTGTTATATAGTGTACGCTTCTTGAGTGGTCCAATGTTTTTGTGATGATAAAACACTAAAGAGATATGGACCGGAAATTCTCAAAGTATGACAGCTAATTACCCGCGTTCATATTATTTTTGTCTACCTCAGAGCTATGTGTTAGAGTTAGTTGTTGTTTTGGGTTCCGTAACCAAATGGTCTGTAACATTTTTTCATGTCAGAGGGGCAAATGGGCAAGAGGCTCACCTGATGTTAAGCGACTCTTGCTGCCCATCAACACGTCAGAGGGCATGCAGATGCGTTACGGACTTTTTTAAGGATACAACTGGTTATACGCTGGCTGACTTCGAAACACGGCTGACGAGGAGTCACTTCACGAGTTTTTCACCAACGTACGGTGGTAGCCAACCAGACCGACCTTTTTAGGCCCTACCACCAGCATATACATGTCTTAGAATTTCTTCCACGGCATGCAGGTTTCTTCACAATGTTTGCTTTCATAGTTGAGCCCGAGAGAAATTTGAAAAACAATTGAATTGACGACGTTGTGGCGCAGCGGTAGCGAACCTGCCTTAAACGCCACAGGTCGCCAGTTCGATTCCCGCTCGGAGCATAATATGTTTATATTGACCATGCAAGCATATTTTCCGGTCTGGGTGTATTTGTCCTTGTCATTGTGAATGTTTCCGGACCCCGACACAGGATATTACTATCCTAATGGGGGCCGTTGAGTGTGCAACGCTTAAATTAAGCACTTGAAAAACTCAGCGGTTCTTGGCCGGATTTGAACCCGCGACCTTCGGTTAACGTCTACGTTTTCGATCCAGGTTATCTCGGCTTAGAAGCTCACGAACTCTGTATCTTAGTATCTCACGATTGTCATCTTTACAGTATGTGTATTTCTGTTCCCGCTACATCAAGAAATACTAGAAATAAAATAAACTTTTGGAAATAAAAGGGGTCCTGTCTCGCGCGATAAGGCCTTGCGAGCGCACGTACACGTGAGATAGCCTTGCACGCGCGGCAAAATTTTATCGAAGTACCCACATTTTCGAAAGTAAAATATTAATGTTCTAACAACGGAGTGTAACAACAAATATGATGGTTCTAGGAGTGTAGATGAGGTTGATAGCAACAGTATGGAGTGTATACAGGAGTATATTGAGGGTGAAGGTGAGGCTCAGAGTTCATATAAAATGGCTTTAGTTAATGGAGTGAGTGTAAAACCTACTAAGAGAAATTGGAGTGAAGAAGTATCTAGAAATGATGATGATGATGAGGGCGAGTTTACCACTGTGCGGAAAAGAACAAGAAAAGTTGTATTGAGGTCTTTTGATACTAATGGTAGTAGAAATATGTACGCAACGATGGAAGAAAACAAGTTTGAAGTGTGCCTTGCTTCAACTGAAGTGTTACCCAAGCAAATAGGTCTAGTTAAATTATTGAAGTCGGAGAATTTGATTAATATAACACACATTAAATACAATAGCCCCTATAAAGTGTTTATAACATTTGAAACAAAAGAAGAAGCTGATAAAATGCTAAACAATACTAAATTTGTGGAGTTGGGCTACAGGTGTCATTTGACTAATGAAGTAAGTTACTCTTATGGAACCGTTAGATACATTGAAATGGATGTTGAAGAAAAAGAATTATTTGAAAATTTTACATGCGAAGTAGAGATTGTTTCGGTAAGAAGATTAAAAATGCTGTTAGAGAATGGCAAGTGGGATAACAGTGAATCGGTTAGATTCTGCTTCAAGGGTGCTACTTTACCTACGTATGTCTTTGGATATGGAGGACGTTTTCGAGTAGAGCCGTATATATTTCCAGTATCACAATGTGGAAAATGCTGGAAATTCGGGCATTTAACTCGCAGCTGTCCCCTTAATTACAAGCTATGTCCTAAATGTGGAGGTAAACATGAAAATTGTGACACTGAGACGTTTAGATGTATTAACTGTAAAGGAAACCATATGTCGAACTTTAAAAATTCGTGCCCGGTGTTTGCTAAAGAAAAGAAAATTAGAGTGATTATGAGTAAAGAAAACTGCACTTATAAGAATGCACTGTTTCTGTATTATAAACAAAATGAGCATAGCAGCGGTAATCAGTCACTTACGCAAAAGAAATACCAAGATGGGATACATGAAAATATCAGCACCGTGCATCAAGAAGAAGTAGTAACCGAAGAAAGTGAAGAAGACAAATCTGATGATTTAGTTAAAGAGCTAGACCACGAACAAAGGAATGAAACGGATGTTCAAATTAAAGAAAAGACTCGTAAAAGAAAAAAGTAAGACAAAAAAATGAAAATTCTCGAAATAGCTACAAACAAGTTGAGGAAGGGACAGACATGACATCTAAAGAGCACGGTATCACTAATGAAACTATTAAAGAAAGGAGCAGGGTAATAACAATTATTCATCAATCAAAAGATATTTTACTAAGTGATAAAACCATGGAAGAGAAGGTCATTTTGGTAGTGAAATTATTGTTTAAGTGGTTAGCTTCATGTATTTGTGATAGTGAGACATTAAGTAAAATTATTAATAGTTTTATTAATGGGTAGTACAGTCTTAAAGAATTTTGTTATTAACATAGCTCAATGGAACGCGCGAAGTATTTTACCAAAGAAACAAGATTTTGAATTGTTATTAAATCGTGAAAATATTCATATTTGCATATTATGCGAAACTTGGCTGGAGCCTGGCAAAAATTTTAAACTTAGAGACTATAATGTCTATAGAAAAGACAGATCAGATTGTTACGGTGGTGTCGCTATCGTAGTTCATAAATCTATTAGAAGCCAATATGTTCCAGTTATTGTTCGAAATTCAGGCATTGAGATTGTGTCAGTAAGAATTTTAAATTGTGAATATTTGCACTACCTTTCGTCAATATATTGTCCATCGTCGGTTCAAACATCACAATATGACTGGGATGATATTTTTTCAAAATTTTCGAGTAAAACAGTATTGGCGGGAGATTTTAACGGCCATCACTCAAATTGGTCTAGCAAGAGTGATACTAGAGGATCCCAAATATATGATTCTTCTTTTGATAATAACTACATATCTTTAAACAATGGTAGTCATACTAGATTTAGTTTAGTTAACGGTTCTTTACAAGAATCATCGCCTGATGTGACCTTTGTTAGTTCTGATATTGCTATATATTTTAAATGGCAAATTACAAACGAAAGTTTGGGTAGCGATCACATTTTCATTAAATACAACTTAGAATATAAGAGCAGAGTTACTATTGGCAATCATCTAAATTTTAAGTTAGCAAATTGGCAAGAATATCGACGCATATTAAAGAATAGTTTTGATCAACCTCCTGAAAGTTTTGAATGCCTCCAAGGTATGTACGATTATTTTATTAATGAAATTAATCAGGCCGTTAACAAAAGTATTCCCATGAAAAAGTATGTACTAATCCAATGCAGAATTTCCAACCAAAGTCTTATTGGGAACCATCCTTGTCCTCTGCTATAGCTGAGCGTCGGTTAGCCTTGAAAAACTTTAGACGGAATCCTACTCCAAGTAACTTTGATAACCTAACTTCAAAAATTACAAATGCAAAAAGATTAATTAGACATGCGAAAAATAAAGACTGGCAAAAATATTGTAATGAATTTGATGAAGCTACCGACTCGTCTACTATGTGGAAACGAATGTGTTGGATGAAAGGTCTTAAAAGTAATCGTTATCAAGTATCTCGAGACCAAAAGGAAGAGCTGTTATGTTCTTTAGCCCCCGATTATGTAGAATCCCTCCCACCTATACTGCTTTCAAGTAATTCAACATTAGAGCAAGATTTTTCAATACATGAACTAAGTCGCTGTTTAAGAAAAAAAGATACCGCTCCAGGCGATGATGGTATTACTTATTCTATGGTATATAACTTACCCCTTAGTGGTAAACTTTTTTTACTCAAAATTTATAACTTAATATTTTGTCAAACTTCTATACCTGAACAGTGGCGCAGTATTAAAGTCGTTCCTATACCAAAACATAGTGATAATCTAAACTCAATTCCAAAGCTAAGACCTATTTCATTAATTTCTAGTTTGTGTAAAACTTTTCACTTGATGTTAACAAAACGGCTGGAGTGGTTTGTGGAAAAGAATAAAGTTTTACCATCATCAAATACTGGTTTTAGAAAAGGTCAGTCTTGTATGGACTGCCTTGTCCGTCTAGTTTCTCATATACAGATTGGTATGTCAAAGTGTGTTCCTACATTAGCCTGTTTCCTAGACATTAAAAATGCATACAATAACGTCCTTATTGACCAATTAGTTGTAATCTTAGATAATTTAAAAGTGGGCTCAAAGATATGTCAATATTTATGGGATTTTTTAAGTAAAAGATATCTTAAAATTGAAGGTTTTCACGAGCAGGATAAATCATTGATAAGATGGTCTAATAGGGGTTTAGCCCAGGGAGATCCAATTTCTCCACTTCTTTTTAATATAGTAACCGCTAAAGTATGTGCAGGCATCAATGACGTCAATATTTTACAATACGCTGATGACTACGTTATTTTTACACAGAATAAAAAGTTATGTATTAGTAGTGTTAATATACAAATTGCTCTCACAAATATAGTTAATGCTTTGGAACAAATTGGATTAGAACTATCTCCTAGTAAGACCAAATATTGTGTTTTCACTAGGAAAAGAAGATTAGATGACTTTAATTCTTTGAAAATCCATGATTATACCATTGAATCAGTTGAGTGTCTCAAATACTTAGGAATGTGGATAGATAAGTCTTTACTTTGGAGTAAGCACATCAATGAGACTAAAGTAAAGACCAGTCAGACTTTAAATTTATTAAAAATACTTGCGCGGGGCTTCTTGGGGGTACATCCTAAGCATTTGAGGCGATTATACTTTGCATTAATTCGAAGCCGAATCGACTATGGTAGTTTCCTTTTTGATAATGCTGCGAAAACTCACTTGATGAAGCTAGACCGGGTACAAAATTCTGCATTACGTATAATTGGGGGTTTTATTAGAACAACTCCTATCCACGTAATGGAGTGTGAACTATGTATTGTTCCACTTTATTTACGTCGTCAATACTTAGGCACAAAATATTACCTTAAAGCTAAGTCGCAGTCTAATAACAGTACCATAGAGCTATTAAAAGATTTATATAATTTATGTCAAACACATTATTGGGCGAATAAAAAGAAGCCATTATTAGCTATTGTTTATAATGATGTGAAGGAACAGAAAATTTGTTCTTATTCTCTTCCTCCAATGTTTTCATTAGATGTTTGGACAACAAAAATTGACACAAGTTTTATTTGTACTGAAATTGATAATTTAGTTAAATCTAGAATGGATACCTGTAATGATAATTTAAAATATAATACTCTATATATGTTACACAATAAATACAATGGGTGGCATAAAATATATACAGACGGTTCTAAAAGCAGTAATGGGCTTGGAGCGGCATTTTATGATCCCAGTCGCAACATGAAAAAGATGATTAAAATAACATCTGATATCACTGTCATGTCCACGGAACTCGTCGCAATATCGGAGGCAATGTCCTATGCTGAGATCGTAGGACTTCAAAAGTTCGTTATTTTGACGGATAGCAAGAGTGCCTTGCAACATATAGCTCGATGCGCCTCTGGTATAAGAGGTGTTTCGGTAGCATATGATATTCTTAAATTGTTCCTACGTCTTTCTAATGGGGATTGTCTCTGATGTTGCAATGGGTCCCGGCACATATTGGAGTAAACGGTAATGAGGAAGCTGATAATATAGCCAAGATCGCTTCGATAACTGGAACTGACTTGTATATAAATCCTGATTTTACCGAAGTTTTATTAAAATATAAAAATGTAATTTACAGTAAATGGAAAAGCTATTTTAATGAGACTTCTAAATCAAAGGGAATATGGTACAGAATTGTGCAAAATGAACCTAACCATATACCGTGGTTTACCAATGTTCAATATCGGAGAGAATTGGTTGTTCTGGCTCTTAGACTTCGTTCCGGACACATGCCACTTAACAATTTTAAATACCTAATAAAAATATCCGATTCAGGGAATTGTTCAAGGTGCGGTACATTAGAAGACGTACAACATCTTTTGATGGAGTGTGTTCGGAGCGAATCTATGAGAACTTTAATGATAGCTAATTTTAAGTTAAATTTAAGAAATGTAGGTGTTTTTCAAAGTATTCTAGCGGAGCCTCTTTCGGTAACCGCTAGATCACTATTAGAATTATTGATAAAAATTTTAGTTAGTAATATTTAGATTTGATCTATGTGTTAGGGTACTATGGGTCTGACATGATCTTAAAAGATCCAAAGACCTTTAAAAATAAAGAGAAAAAAAAAAAAAAAAAAAAAAAAAAAAAGGGGTCCCCATATATGAAACGTATATTATTATATTATCATGTTTTGACGTTTTTATTGTATCTCAAACTGTAATAGATAAATAGTTGTTTTTTTATAGATTGTATATTTATTGGATAAGTCATATAATAACAAATGATAAAAACAAAATGGATTTCAAAATTTAAGTGCGTCGACGTTGTGGAGCAGTGTTACCGAACCTGCCTTAAGCGCCACAGGTCGCGGGTTCGACTCCCGCTCGGAGATGTTTGTATTGATCATACAGGCACGTTTTCCGGTTTGGGTGTTTTTGTTCTTGTCGTTGTGTATGTTTCTGGACTCCCAACACAGGATATCTAAATGGAGACCGTTGATTTTGCAGGGTTGAAAAAAGGGGGTTCCAGACAAGAAACTTGACGTTATTACTTTAGGGTGATACGAAACCTTTTATGTGAGACATGCCCTTGGGTTAACAACGCGCATGTGATACTTCAATTATCGCAAGAGTTCATAGGTTGTGACTGTTTACCATCAGGCGGACCGTATGCTTTTCTGCCAACCGTCATGAAAAAAGCTAATATCTTTATGTATTCTACTCGTGTCTTCTTTTTCATAGCATTATTCCCGGAATTATACGAGTATTTACCCAGGACCTGCTTACTAATTTTGTCCGGAATTGACAGGTTACTAGTTTTTACCCAGAGCGTTTGCCATCTGATCTCTGCAACTAACTCATTGGATAAGAGCAATTTACTTATCAAGAGTTAACGATTATTATCAGATGTTATGTGATAGCAACCGGGACCGACAGCTTAACGTGCTCTCCGAGGCACGCTGGGCAGACCAACAAAGACAAACGCCCAGACCGAAACAGATATTTGTAAGATCTTTGCAAACATCTGTCCGAGCGGGAATCGAACATCCAACCGTCGAATTTAAAGGCAGACTCGCTACCCATAACGCCACAATGGTGTCAATGTATTCTACTCGTGTAGCATATAGTAATACGTAAATATATGAATGTAGTCAACAACACGAAGATTCGCTCGTTATTTTTAATATAGTATTGTAATGGGGAAATAAATTTTGTTTATTGTAACTCAGTGCGGGATTAAAAATGTCTTTATACTCGGCCCACTCACTCGTTGACGCTGTCAAGGCCAGTAGGGTCAACAGAAATACACATTATTGGAATAGCTACATTTAATTTGTTGAATATATTGTCTATGATAAAAAGCAAGTCTTGTTATTTGTAGTCGTTGATTAGTTCTCAAGTAGTCCTAGTCCTGTCTAGACCTACTGTCCTGTCTAGACCGTAGGCGAGTGACAGCTGTCAATGTACGTGAGTGACGTAGCTGTATGAAGTTGCACAGATAAAGCAACAGATGGCGCTCGGTCAGCCGCGAGCCGCAGACGCACGAAGCTTCGCCGATAGATAGCCGATAGCCGATCTCCCATCCCAGTCCCCCGCACAGTCACCGCGCAGCGCTAGAGGCGAGCAGACGTCTACGCCGGACGTCGACGCGCTCAATTAAAATATCCTTCAACACACATTAAAAAAAAAAAAATTTGTTGGTTATTTAAAATGAAAAAACGTGATCATTAAGTACAATTTTAATACAAGCGAAATATTTATTAAATAAGAATAAAGCATATTTCCTATGATAATTTTCATAACTAACAATTTTTTTTAACACAGCCATAAATATATCACAAACTATCTATCATAGATTTTATTGAAAACGTAACTCCTGATACTAAAGCTACTAAGGAGAATAGTACAATAATGCAGTTCTTCCAGAGGATCCAGTAGTAAGGACCCAGATCTTTTCCCCATCTCCAAACGGTCTCGACAACAGCTGGAAGCGTGAGGCCCATAATTGAAAGACATACAGCACCAACTAGCTCCATGAAGAGTTCTAGCCTGGGGATTGCACAGGCCAGACCCACTGGAAAAAAAATTGAGACAATTTTTAGTTTCGTTTTAGTCATATTATAATAATTTCCTTCTTCTTCTTATCGAGTTATAGGTTAGTGGTCAAACCCCGGTTCCGGACCCCCGACACAGAACATAACAATCCTAATGGGGGTTGTTGAGTGTGTAAAAAAAATATTACCGGACGCTGTAAGCGTTGTCAGGCCACGGTGACTGTTTACCATCAGGCAAGCCGGCCAACGTAGTGGTATAAATACAAAATGAAATAGGCAGTTTTGTTAGTAAATTACTAAGTTTTAAAACTACCTATTAAATAAACAGTATAAAATTTTGAAAATAAAATATCAATAATAGTCTAGCTTAACAAGCACATAAAACTATAATTACATAATTTAATGTTTTGGATCATAAAACTACTCTAACTACTCAATAAAGTGTTACTGAAACGACAATCAAGAAGATTTAAAGCTTTTATAGCTCAACGGCTACAGGGCCAACTTCACGTCGCTAAGGCGAGAGTTACAGATTCAATACTGACTTCGGACTATAGTCATATCCATTCCTAGCGCGAGTTACATATATAATAATAAACGCTACACACTTAACGGCCTCCATTAGGTAAGTGATATCCTGTGTCGGGGATCCGGAAACATACACAAGAACAAATGACATGATATATATAACTAGTAATGACTTGAAAAAGCATTGTTGATAGTCTTTCAAAAAATTACCTGTCAGAAGTGTTCCGAGTAACCTCAACGCAGACATGCCCCATCTATGTCCTCTGGCAGGGATTTTATCTTGTATCCTCCTCCATACAACGTCAACTGGCACGTAGAATATCAAAGCGTATGACAGTATCATGACACACGCCACTAAGATTTTGGCGACTTGTGCTAAACTAAAAAAAATAATTACATAAATTATGATCACACTGGTGGTAGGTCTTTTGTTGCAAGAGGTTAGGTTGGTACCATTGCAGTATCAAATATTCCACTGCAAAGCAGTAGTGTCTTTGGCATTGTTGTTTTTCGGTTTGAAGGGCACTGTAGGCTAGTGAAATTACTGGGCAAAGGAGATTTATGGACCAATATCTCGAGGTTGGCAACGCGTGAGTGGCACCTACTAATTGTGCTACAAGCGCTGATAGGCTACCGAAAACGCTTACCATCAGGTGGGCCGTATGCTTGCTTGCCAACTTAGTAACATAAAATGTGGCTGTTAACACTTTAGCAGCAAATTAAAAAGGAATCTGCATAACAATAAGAGTGAACAATTTTTGTCTACAGTCAAGTTATGTATGAAATTTGAAAAGGATGAATCGAGTTTGAATAACTCAAATTGAAATGAGATTTTTTGTATTTTATGGCCTTTGCCATATCTATTATCTCTCTATTTCACCGCATGTCGTTAATAGCATTAGCATTTTCGAATATTCAATCAAGTATTCTTGAGACAGACAATAGACTTCAAAGTTTATCAACCCTTAATAATTTGCATTGTTCGTGTCTAAGTACGTGTTTTGTCCTGAAATACGGTTGCTGGAAACGGTAATCCTTTTGAAATTGCCCAATTATTATACTTACATTTCGTCTTGAGGTAAGTTGAGTGTGAGACTGCCTCTGACATCTTCACCAAAGTTCAAATAACCACTGAATCCGACGAAGGCGTATAATGCAACCACAGCAGTCATCGCAATGTTCAAAACACCAGGACATCCCAAAAATTGTTGAGGCTTTATCATTTCATTTTCTACTGGCATCACTACACCAATGCCTTCCATGGCAAATAGACTTGTGCTGAAATTAAAAATTACAATTTAATATTGTACTAAAATTTAAAACTTATTGCTTTTTCACGTAAGAGGGGCAAACGGGCAGGAGGTTCACATGCCCATGAACATCTGCAATACCAGAGTGCATGCAGGTGCGTTGCCGACCTTTAAGGAAAGAATAGGCTCTTCTCTTGAAGGTTCTCAGGTCGTATCGATTCGGAAAGATCGCCGGCAGAAGTTGGTTCCACAAAGTGGTTTGGCGAGGAAAAAAAATGTGTTTTAAACGGCGTTGTTGTGGATTTCAAGACATCGAGGTGGTAAGGGTGGAATTTTGACTTTTATAATTACTTTATTACACAGAACTCTGTTTAATACTAGTGGTTTTTTCGAGATTATATTTGCGCTATCTCAACGCGGACTTCATTTCGCTCTTCAAAAAGCAAAACGCGCGTACACGATTATTAAGGCGTGTATGCTCAAACCAGTATTGGCGAGTGTAAGTGGGATATTTAAAGCACTTCATATTATGCGGTTATAAGAGCTTGTAGGCGCGTCAGAGATTCGAACGAAACGCAACAGTACTGATGCTGTTACTTTACGGCGTTTGTGGTGTAAAAAGTTTATGGCTCTGTATACCTGAATAATGATGTAGAAATTATGAATTCTATACTAAACTAGCCACGCCCGCGGATTTTTTATTGCACGGAACTCTCATTATGAAAAATGAAATGAAAAATGAAAAAATGTTTATTATGCCAAAAACTTTTCACAATTACAAAAGTTGTTGGGACCTTCTTTTAAGTATGACAATACTTGTACCAGAAGATCCCAAATTACATTATCTTTCTAAAATAAAGGTATCTGTCAGTGAAAGTCTCGTTAAAATCGATCAATTACAGAGAATAGCCGGAAAAATTGTACAAATTGATTTTTGTTTATCATTACCGTATACCGTATATACTTATTTTCACATGCATTTAGAAAAAAGCTGTTAATTTGGAATTGCAAACAGACACTTCAGTTTTATTAAAAAAAAAATTCATTGTCTATATTAATTACATAACGAAACCCAATCACCTTTATAGGTATTTTACGAAGCAATTATTTAGCAGAAATAAAATCATTTCATTTTTAATTAAATTCTCTCATCATATTACAAACATAAGGGCTTTGGCCTTTGCTCAGTTCACAGATTAATGGATAAGGATCGAAAGGGAATTTTTAATTAACGGAAAATTTAAACCTTTGTCAAGGCCCTTACTAATAATTTTAGTTTATATCCTACATAAATCAGCACTGAAACTTCAAAATCGTGAACATATCTCAATGTTTTTGAGGAAATTTTAATTTGTTTTGAAGACTATGTATGTATATGACCGGCGTCGGGATGTGACGACCCCATCGCCCGCTGTTGGGATAACCTCTGTCACAGCAGAGATTATTCCACCAGTGCAATCAGTCACACTGGTGATAGGTCTTTTGTTGCAAGAGGCCGGCTAGGTAGGTACCACCGCAGTGTCAAATATTCTGCCGCCAAATAGTAATGCTTAGGCATTACTGTGTTCCGGTTTGAAGGGCACTGTACGCTAGTGAAATTACTGGGCGGACGAGATTTAAGAACTAATATCTCGAGGTTGGCAACGCGTGAGTGGCACCTACTAATGGTGCTGCAAGCGCTCATAGGCTACGGCAACCACTTACCATCAGGTGGTCCGTATGCTTGTTTGCCAACTTCTAACATAAAAAAACTATGTAAGAAAATTTTCTAATTCATTATTGATAACCTTAAATTCTTTTTTTCTTTTAAATAAATAAATAAACGCTGCACACTCAACGGCCCCCATTAAGACAATGATATCCTGTGTCGGGGTCCGGAAACATATACAAGGACAAGGACAAATACACCCAGACCGGAAAATATGCTTGCATGGTCAATACAAACATATTATGCTCCGAGCGGGAATCGAACCCGCGACCTGTGGCGTTTAAGGCAGGTTCGCTACCGCTGCGCCACAACGTCGTCAAACCATCGTCGTTTTTCTGTAAACCAGAAGGAACTGAGGTAAAATCCCTACGATTTTAACTCCGACGTACCCAACTTAGAACGGAAATAACTATTATTTCAGTTCTAAGCCATTAAAATATATATATTTAAATTATAATAAAATTCCATTTTAACGTCTTTCTCTTTTTGTTGCTGTGACGATAGGTTTCAGTAACTATTTTGCATCAACAGGCAGTTTGCTTGTTAATCTTCCACGCAATAAAAATAAAACTAAGCAGGCCACGGAAGTGGAGTAGCTAGTCTTATAATCTCACCTTATAAAATTGGGTAATCCAGATATATGAGTTGATAGATTTCTATCAGATACAGGCGGAGGCGACCTTAGACAATAATATATCGTGATGCAGATGGAAGTCAGCCATACGAAATTAGCTAATGCCGAAAATGGGACTAAATATTTTAGTTTTGTGATTTGTGTCAATGGTATTAATATTACTAATGTCAGTGCGCAGAAAACTGTGACTGACCACTTTGGACCACCATAAACATCTGATACCTGAAAAAAATAAAAATAAGTTATTTATTATCTGGACGCAAAGAAGCAGTACCATGTCAACCCACAAAATTGAAAAAACTGAGTTATATATGCAGAAGTGTTGGTAAATGGCTAAAGAACATTTTTCTGTAATATTTGTAGGGTTTTAAGCTTTAAAATTTCTAAAGAAGTCATTTTTTCAGTCATGCAATTTATTTATTTTTAAACGTTTTGGGTTATATTATGTACGAAATATGCAGTTTTGTATACTTATTTTTTGTGAAAATAAGTATATTAACTTACATAAATCTGAAATTGCCAAAAACTTGACCAATACATAAAAAATTCATATAAAGCAAGTTGTTCAAAAGTTTCAAACGCGTGTTTCTCGAAATGACATTCGTGTAGGTTGACATGGTATTGCTTATTTGCGTCCATCTTATCCAAACGTTTTTCTTAAGATATTTTTGGAACGAAGTTCCTTAACGCGGCTTACATGCAGTGCGATTTAGTAGAAATCATCACGTAACGAAATTCCGTATGCTGTGTGTGTGCGTGTGTTTATCGAGCCTACTACAATTCAATGTTTGATAACAACAGGAACGATTTTGCTATCCAGTAGGAACTTGATCTTACTTGCATCAGTAAAATTCTAATATTTAGAACAAAAATGTCTGTACCGAGCAAATGTGCCACTAGCAAGTATGTGCGCAGCCAGGTATGTAACTCTCTCCCTGTCTCTTTTTATCATATGACTTATTGAAATATATAGATTTCATTTCGAAATACATTCGGACTAGAAGAAAGACTGTAAGGTCCTTCCTGAGAGAGGTCCCCGACCGCACAATTTCTGTTTGCGTTTTTCTTACCCTTTAAATAATTACTTTTACCGTAACAAGCTGCGTGACAATCACTATGTTAAATTTTACAGGCGTTACTTAATTGTTCAGTAAAAAAATCGATGTTTTGCTTTATTGATGGTAAATTGACAGGTCACCAGCTAACCACAATACGTAACTGTTATGTATGTTAAACAGGGAAGTGACCAAATACATTCTTTAAAACTTAATTATTATTATATTTGTGTCATTTTTATTCTCCTTGTAACAATAATTAGTTCTATCGCGATAAGCTGTATGACATTTGCTTGCTATGTTAAATTTCACAGGCTTTGCCTATGCCTTAAGTAAAATCGATGCTTGCTTTGTTTATCAGGCTATGTTACTATTATTATAAATGTGAAAGTTTTGTGTATTTCTATGTTTGGTAATCATATCATAATCATGCAAAAACGACTGAACAATTTAGATGAAGTCTGGCTAACAGGTAGTTTATTAACAACATTAACACATATGAACGTTTTGAACTTAAAAAAACTTTTAGATTGTCGTCCACTATAAGAACGATAATAACGCGAGAGAAGCCGTGGGCGTAGCTAGTTCATAAATATTTCAAAACGTACTTGCTTAAACGATTCTGCAACAACTACAGTGTAAACACAGCATGCCCCTAAATGTGTCACTGCTAGCGCCCAGTCCGCTAATTCTCTGTAATACACAAAAAATAATTAGTATAATATTTGGTAGCAAATATTATATTCATGGTAAATGCTCAGGTAAGATACCAGTAAATTTTACTTTAATGAAGTGTCTTGAGTCTGATTCTCACTCGGGTCCATCAATTGTTTTGTTCACGGAGTTTATGTTACAGTCCTCCGTCAAAGTTACCTTGTTCAATAGATGTATAAATGTATATGAATGTATATGTATTTGTAGCCGTTGAGGGTATAAAAAAATCCAAGAAAAATTTGGCAAACCATAGCGCAGATACGCTATGGTGGTAGTCTATAGGCTCTTGTAAAACTAGTAGTAAAGAAAAGGTTGAAAAATGGAAATAATAATTCGCACGCAGGTTTAAAATTCTACATCCGAAGACTTGAAATGGGGGTTCAAACTTTGTATTAATATCGTTACTCACGCGGCCGAAGCCGCTGGCAGAAGCTAGTTAACTTATATACTACTGATTCAATAAAGCTACGGAACTGACTCGTAAAAGCGAGTATACGAAACCGCTGAAATTAATTAAATAAAATTTGAACAATGGGCTTAATTTGTGACTTATTTACCTTTCGGAAAGAGAATTTAAATTTTAAGGGGCTTTTAAGGAATTTTGTCGCAATTGTGATTAAACAAGTAAATAAAGCAAGAAACTAATCTCACTGTTGTTCCTTTTATAGGGAATGAAAAGAAATTTTCAGTGTAATAATTTGCATGAAATAATTATTTTATTTGTAAAACTGTCTTTCGTGAAGAAGCATTATACTGGGACTTACGGCCTAGTCCAATGCAACGGCTGCCCCCGTAACGCCAAAAGTTGATACTGTTACGTTGCTGAGCAACGGCTTATGACGCTATCGGGAATAGATCGGGAGGGTGCATAAATTGCTGGTGGTACGCCTTTTATTACACGAAGCCAGCTACGTGGGTACTGCGGTGTCAGCTATTATACCGTAATGAATTATACTGCGTTTTGGTTTCAAGGGCACTGTACTGGGCAAAGGAGATTTAAGAACTAATATCTCGAGGTTGGCACCGCGTGAGTGACACTTACAAGTTACCGGCTGAGGTCTCCAGACCCGACCCCCCACCGGTGACGCTGTCAAGGCCACTAGGGCCAACAGTAATAGACACTCCGAAAAAAAAGACACTTACAAATAGTGTTGCAAGCGCTCATAGGCTACGGCACCCACTTACCACCAGGTGTTTTTTTACTGTTAACTTAGCAAATAATACAACGCCATAAAGGTATAAGAAAATTTCCTATTCCTATGCAGCGCCCTCTTTAACGACTACGATTTACATCATGAATGAACTATTCTGTGTAGTGTGACCAAGTTCGTTCCTATGTGTTGGTGTTGAATGTAAGAAGGGTCACCAAGGCCCCAACGAATCTTTGAACTAAGGCCGTTTCACAGTATATTGTAAGTATATGAGTAAAGTAAATATTTTTATACTATATATGTATGCTCACCTAGCAAATGGGGCATATTTTCTAATAGGTTTTGGTCCATTTTGAAATACCAAATCGCACGTGTCTGCGTAACCCAAACTCGGCTTTTTTATTTCAACGCAGAGTTGTTGTGATGTTTTTACCTGTAATATAAAATATTATCTTCGTTAAAAGTAACTCTACCTTGCGTAACTTAAAGGCTAAGTAAGAACCAATATCTCGAGGATGGCAACGCGTGAGTGACACCTACTAATAGGCTACGGCAACCGCTTACCATCAGGTGAGCCGTATGCTTGCTTGCCAACTTGTAACATATTTCCTTTATAGTTCCGTCTTGTCTCAACGAATTTAAATAAAATTTGAAACACAAGGAGTCTGCCAAAATGTTTTATAGATTCATCACAATATATTGTTAGGATCGGCATTAACAATAAAATAATAGTCGAGAAGTACCTATTAAATAGTTTTATAACAAAGTTTCATACATAAAAAAAGTGGACAACTTTGTTTGTTGCACAGTTGAAACTAAAGGGTTCCGCAGCTTGGTTATGAAGAACCTTAAGGGCTTTAAAAATAATAACGAATTAAAACCGACTGCAAAAATAAGTTGGTAATTTCATAGTAGTTATTATAAATAAATAAATAAACGCTACACACTCAACGGGCCTCATTAGGATAGTGATATCCTGTGTCGGGGGTCTGGAAACATTCACAAGGACAAGGACAAATACACCCAGACCGGAAAATAAGCTTGTATGGTCAATACAAACATATTATGCTCCGAGCGGGAATCGAACCCGCGACCTGTGGCTTTTAAGACAGGTTCGCTACCGCTGCGCTACAACGTCGTCAAGTTATTAAAAATTATATGCCAAACAAAGTTATGGGAAAAACTTATATATCTCTTAAATTTGTAGACCGATCTTCTTCAAACCAAATGTGGTTGAAATTTTAGTCTTATAAGCTCAAATTTTCCCAGAATTTTAAATCCCATAGTTCAAAAGTTAGAGTTGAGTACACAATTTTTATGACTTTAGGATCTAATATCTCAACAACTACTGACTTAATGAAAAAAGTTAAAATCAAACTTCTTTATCATTTTAAAAGACCTATCCAAAGATATTTCACACGTTGACATAAGTTGATTTTTTTTTAACACACAGTTACATGTATGGACTGCTACGCTTAATTCTTATATATTTTAAGATTTCATTACAGAATCGTTGTGTGGTTTATAGAATACACCTATTTAGTGAATTTCATATAGATAGAGCCAGTGGTCTCCGAGTAATATGACTGTGACATACGGACGGACGGACAGACGGATATGACGAAACTATAAGGGTTTTTGCCATTTGGCTACGGAGCCCTAAAAAGAAAGTTATACATTTTTGTGTTTTATTTTACAGAATATCTTTGCCGTTATGACTTCGATGATTTTTGTTTTACTTTATAAAGTAATTTTCGTGGTGATTGTTTATAAATTTTGTTATGTTCAAGGATTATAGAAGTATGGATGGTAATTCCTTAGATAGAAGAGTTAATCATGAGTTAATTTACTCACTCATCACACCATCTACTGTGTTTTAGAGTATCTATGCATATTGTATATAGATTTAAAAGATTTTTTTGACAATAATTATTAGCAATGCTTTTTTATTCCAATTGCTCCTCCAAATAAGCTTGAAGTTTGTGCTAGGAGTGGGTACGTCAATCGATCGAACCCGCGACTTTCGCGTTAAACGGAGCAGAGTCGCCCTTCTACCGTCGAGCTATTGAGGCGTCAAAGAGACAAGTCAAAGAAAAACAAAGTTAAAAATAAATAAAATAACCGTTACAGACTCAACGGACCCATTAGGATAGTTATGGTCAGGGGCCGGAAACATACACAAAGATAAGGACAAGCACACCCAGATCGGAAAACATGCCTCGGTCAATACAAACTTCTGCTCCGAGCGGGAATTAAAACCGACCTAAGGCAGGTTATGTTGCGCAGAGTTGGATGCAATGTTTTATAATGAGGGAAATTAGAACTCAATTTGCTTTGTCCTCATTATATTTATTCAACCCCGAAATATGTGTAAAATAATAAATGTTTCGTAACTTCCAAAACAATGGCGTAAACCTTAGTTGTTATAACAAAGAGAAAATTGCGGTACAATTTGTGGCGCAGTGAAAGTATAATGTAAACGTTACGTAGCCATGGTGTTTGTCGTGCAATTGCATTTCGGCTTACACAATGAATAAACAAAAAACCGGCCAAGTGCGAACCGGACCCGCATAAACTTTTTAAAATAAAAATAACAATTTTTCCGTTTAAGTTTTAATTTAGTATTTTTTATAGCAGCGGCAACAGAAATACGCATTATGTGAAAATTTCAACTCTCTTTCTATTACGGTTCGTTGGACATATCCCGCTGACAGACGGACGGAGGGACGAACGGACAGTGCAGGCTTAGTAATAGGGTTCGGTTGGCACACTTTGGATACGGAGCCCTAAAAAATTGTCATCTCGGATGCAGTTCACGCTTAAATAATGGTCGTAACGCTGTTACGACTTATTATAATATTTATGTGTTCTGGTAAGTCAAGATCGTCCAGTGGTTGGAAAGCGTAGTGTTATGGGCGAAATCACAGTGGGATATGGTGAGATTGTGTATGGTGTATTTGTTCTTGTGTATGTTTCCGGAACCCCCAACACTGGATATAAATATCCTAATGATTCCCCATGAGTGTGTAGCGCTTACTTATTTATTTTCTTTTATTTATCTCTCGTTTGAGTCATCGAATCCAGTTTTTTTAAATTAGAATATAATTGGGTCAATTTTATTATCCATATTTACTGTCATAAAGAGTCTATAAAATCGAGACAACAAAATATTACCATAAATAAATTGACATCAAAGATGCACCATTATAGTAAAATAGCAATCGTGTTTTCCCAATAAACTTAAAATGAGTTACTAAATTATAATTTAATAAAACAACGTTTCACGACACGAGCACGTTTAATGGAATTTTGATATAATAAACGCAGCAAAATTTAATTAATTAACCGTCCATCGTTACCTGACTTTTAGACGATTTCGATCATTTTATGAATTAATTTATTCGTTTACTAACCAATTTGCAAATCATTTTAATAAAAAAAAAATTAATGAAAGATTCATTGTAATTATATACTATTTTTAGCACCGACGCCGAAAATTTCACGACCGTTGTGGCGTGTTGGTACTAAGCTTGCCTTTAGCCTCGACGGTTGCGGGTTCGATTCCCGCTCCCGGTGGATATTCGTGTTGACACTAGAAATATCTGTCTCGGTCTGGGCGTTTGTCTAATAATAATTAACTCATGATAGGTAGTTTGCTCTTATCCATTGAGTTACTGGTTCGCCCTTAGGGTTGCGGAGGTCAGATGACAATCGCTCTAAGTAAAAACTAGTAACCTGTCAAATCTATATAAAAATAAAAAGCAGACCTTAGGCAAAATACCGGGATTAATGCTAGGAAGAAGAAGAAGTCGACTTAATAGCTCACCGGTAGAATGGCCAATTTATTTAATGCGAGAATTTCGTAATTCTTGTAGGTTCTTTCCGACTACATGAGAATATGTTATTGTCATACCCACTTTTACCACAACTTAGCGGGGAAATAGGCGTATTGCATACTCGAAAAAGCATTGCTAATGTTCGATAAAAAAAGTTTGTTGACCAAGTTAAGAAATAGTTTTAAGGCAATTTACATGTATATAAAACAGTTTTCTATTAAAAAAAATATTTCATACTGTCTGTTAACATACAAACTAAAATATATTTTAGTTAATTAATCGTAAGTAACTTAGAGGGCTCTTACCAGAACGTGAATGACATGTGCACAAATAAAGCCTATCAACATGGTTCCGACAGTTCCGACGAGAAGGCCGGCGTTCTTGAAAGCGAGAGGCATTGCCAATACCCCTGACCCTAGCGAAGCCTTCAATAAATGTGCTAAAGCGCCGAAGCTCCTGAAAAAATAAAGACGAAATGATGTTAGTTTACTTATTAATAATATTATTTTCTATTAGCTAATGTACCAGACAGGCTCGGCTTTTTCTTTTCTTGACGGTTGGCAAACAAGCATATGGTCCGCCTGAAGCAGTCACCGCAACCTCCGAACGCTTGCGATACTTGAAGTATCACAAGCGCGTTGCCTTCCAAAGGAAAAGGAGGGATGGGATGAGAAGGGAAAAAAGGAAGGGAACAGAGGGGGGGTGAGGTTAGGCCTCCGGCGCTCTCACTCATCGCACAAAACGTACTTTACTAAATTACTTGACGCCGATTTACTGTGAGAGGGTAGTACTTCCCCGGTCAAGCCAGCCCTTTTGTGCTTAATTTAGATTTTATAAATTCTGGTTAGCGTCCTTCAAAGAAATCAAGTAACCTATTTGTCAGCAACGAAATAAGTATATCGATTGAACCGTGAAAAGTTAAAAAGCATGAAAATTTACCTACGCGTACATAATTTTAATGTTGTTACAATTCATAATAAAATAAAACTAGCAAAAAAACTTGACCAAAATAAAAAGGGATATACATTACTCCAGCTCTAACCCAAATGCCAAGTGAGTAATTTTATTTTTCATATTATCTTTTGCTGTTTGCTCTACTGGCCTTTGACAGTGTCACAGAGAGGGGATCCGAGTATAGAGACCCCCGGCCGTCAAAAAGGGTCTCACGGGGTCGCAAATTTGATTCCGTAATTAGGGTGCCTCCTGCGAAGCCGAATGACGGCTAAGGACGTCATCAGAGATGGAGGCAGCGTTTCGAGCGCATTCTACACGATGAACTCACGATGGATGGATGGTTACTGAAGAAAATGGGAATACTAAACTAGAGTCTAAGTACACAAGCAGTGTATATAAAACATATATAGTGTATAAAAAATACAAAATAAAATTGACTAACGATGTATTAGATTCCATTGGCCGATGGTCCGCAGGCACGTACGGGTCCAAGTCTTCTCGGGATCCATTATATGCGAGCTCAATTCTGAAAAGAAATGTTTTATCAATAAAAATATTCAAAACATGCGCCCAAGAAACTAAGTTAATTAACAGTATCAAAACCTTATTCTGATGGTTTTTAAAATATTTCTCCGTGGCAGATCCATTTGTGAAAAAGAGACGGTAATTTTAATATCACTAAACAATACAAAGAAACGGGACAACTATATGTAACTCAGTATACAAAGAACGAATATCGTCAAGAGTAGAAGAACGTATGAGATGTTGAAAAACACATTGGTGAATTTCTATACGAGCGGCAATTAAATCTTCATCAGTGTTAAGGGTCGTACAATGATTTCGTGTTTAGATTGATTGTCGATTCATGGTGAATTTGTTAACCTCAATCAATTCAGATCATTGTAATGTGATGAAATAGGTGTTTTTGATTGCATCATCCGAAATACAATTAAAATGCATTTGCGTTTTACTTTTTAAAACCGTCTTAAAAAAAATAACAATTCAGTTTTTAATTCTGAAAAGAATTATGAAATTTAATTCTTCTATATTGACGTAGGTATGTATAAAATATATATAATAATGTTGTCAATACATTAAATTTAATTGTATAAAATAAAAAAAAACTACTTTAAAAGTCACACACGTGTCCGTCTGTTCACATCTAGACGACATTAGACGCCATCTAAGATTTGAATTGCATTAAATTGAATGCTAAATTCATAAATATTTAATTTCATCCATACAATTATTATACATATATCTCTATATAGACAAATCCTTCCCAAATTATAAAAAAAAAACACTGTGTGGTCGGGTGATCCCTGTCAGGAACGAAGTTCTTTACGTTTTTTCTTCAACTTTGAATGTAATTCGAAATGAAATCTGTATATTTCAAAAGGTTATTTGATAAAAAAGAGAGAGAGAGAGAGAGAGAGGAGAGAGTTGCCCACTCGGCTGCGCACTCGCTTGTGTGCTCATTTGCTTATAGTAGTTACACTACCCATAACCTGCGTTAAGAAACTTCGTTCCAATAAATTGTTAATATTACTCCGTAGTTTACTTCTTGTATTTTTTTTCTTGATAGCGATAACGTTATTTTCTTCTCGTCACGTAATAAACACTATATTGATTAGTGACTTGAATAATTTATTAGCTGAAGCCTTAGTTCTTCATTCACAGTCTATGAAGCCCGTTACATAATTAATTGGGGAGATTTAATACCTTTGCCTTTATATAACAGATTTGCATTTTAAAAGATAGTGTGTAAACTCAAACATAATTAAACATTTTTGGATGACAAATGCTGTGGCGCGTTCATAGAGAGCCTGCTTTGATCCTCGACGGTCGCGAGTGAGATTCTTATTCGGAGCAGATATTTGTTATATATATCGTTTATCCTTGTGGGTTATCCCACCATGCAACGGAGAGCACGTTAAGCTTCGGTCGCGGTTGTTATCATAATATATGATAATAATTGTTAACCCTTTATAGGTAAATTGCTCCAATCAAATGAGTTACTAGTTCGCCCTTTAGCACCCTTTTAGCCTGCATATGGTAAATGCATAAAGTATAAATTTTTACGGTAGTAGAGCCATGCTTATGCCAGGACAATGGGCCGGATCGACCGGAGAAGTCCTGCCCTCTCGCAGAAAATCAACGTAAAGTATAAACAGGATAATGTTGAGTTTTGTGCTATGAGTGAGATCACCGGAGGCCCTGTCAAACAAACTGTTCCCTTATTTTTTTCTTTTCTTATCCCTTCCCTCCTGTTCCGGTGACTGCTTACCATCAGGTGGACCGTATGATTGTTTGACAAGCATCAAAAAAAATAAAGTTATTAAATTACGATAAAATGTCATAACTTATGTATATGTAAAAATAATAGTTACCAAGAAATGTAACCTATTATTCAGATAGGTGATGAATGAAGAGCTGATGACTACATTTTAAATTCAATAGCTAAGTTCCTTAGTATTGTGAAGACTATTGGTATTTCAGTATAGTTTTCCTCAATTACCATAAAACAATATATGAAGGAAGATATCAATGGAGTTATAAAAGGTTATTGTGATTGCTATTGTCTTAGTTATGACTAAACGAGTTTTGTGGTATCACTGTATTGGATTATTTGTCACTATTGGGTTTTATTGCTTCGTCGGGACGATTGAGTATATGTTTTAGTTATTTATTTGTGGTAATGGAAATCTTACAAAAGTAATCTTTCACAATATCATTATATATTTTGGATCGGTTAACTTTCTTAAAAGTAACATAGTTGTAATTTATTTTTTGTGGTTGTAAGCGAGCCAGCATAAGATGTTATGAAAATATTGTTTTTTTTTATACAATCACAGGTGGCAAACGAACACATGACTTGGCAATACAGCAACTCACAGCATGTTCTTTTGCTTTCTAAGATAACAAATATCTATTGTTACCTAAGATGAGAAATAGGGAGATGCGAGGAGAGTTTGAGCTTCCTGGGCTTTCACTCAAGCGCGAATCTTGAGAGCTAGTTTCAGAGATCTCGTGATGAGTTATTTCGCTTATATAGTATATAGATTGATAAAGAAACTTTGAGTACGGTCGCGATTCCTGCTATATATAGATGTATAAGGCGTTAAACCACAAATAAGGTTTTATTTATAGTACGAAAAGTCCTCTAGTCGAGTGTTGAAGAAGTCAGATAATAAATTTATAAAATTCATTTTAAGGCAATGAACAGACCTTGGAAAATGACAAGGAAGTATAAGGCTTTGTCATGAATAATTTAAGATAATGCCGTATTTATATAGATCTTCTATATTCTTTGCATTCTGATATCTTGATCGTCGCTAATCTGACCTTGTTTATCTATCTATAATGCAACCTTGCATGGTTCCATTCTCTATGCATATTATTCACTAGCTTCGTGTGTGACTAAATCTACGTCAATTTTATATTGCGGAGACTACAAAATGTATCCTCTTCTTTCTAGCATTTATCCCGCTATTTTTGCCCAGGGTCTGCTTATGACTCTTATCCGGTTTTGACAGGTTACTAGTATTTACAGAAAGCGACCTCCAGGCCCTCAGACATATGGGTGAACCAGTAACTCATTAGATAAAAGCAAATTACCTATACAGACAACTTATTATCAGATCTTATAATAACAACCGGGACTGACAGCTTAACGTGCTTTCCGAGGCTAGGTCACTCGGTGGGGAGACCCGCAAGGCCTGAGACTTGCGACGGTCGAGACTAAAGTCAGGCTCACTACCAACTAGCTACAATGGTTGTCAGATTTCAAAATGTATCTCCGATTATATTAAGGAGTGTGAGGACTAATTCGGCCTCCCGTCCGGTGACACTGTCAAGGCCAACAGAGCCAACGTCGATACACATTCCAAAAAAAGAATAGAAGGTAACTTGTACTATAAATCGTACCTTAAATTAAAGCCTCATCAAGCTTATATGGATTTAACATCTACATATGTTATAAAAAATATGTAAATAAAAAATTTGCTTATATCTTTGGCTACTTTATAAATTAACAGACAGAGTTTAGATCTTCACTGTACTTCGTTAGAGTTTTATAAAACTAAGTATTTAATATTTATCTCCGAATTTTGTTTGGTCATGTATATTTTGTGTAATTGTTGTTGTTGAATTAAAATTAATTTCAAATTTCAGCGATGATAGATACAAACATACTTTTTTAACACGATTGTACAAAGGCGGTCTTATCGGCAATATTAATGCCTGACCCTAGTCGATTAAACCAAACAAGATTTTTCATTAAATAACCAGGAATTTTCTTTAGTACCATAGATTTATACCTACCGTAATTGAAAGAATTTAAATCAAAAATTTGATTGATTAGTGATTGATTGAGCGGTATTGATCTGGTAGGCTTAGGCATACCACATCAGTGCAATTTCAAATTTATTGTCATAATATCTGTCTAATACCGTGCCATACTCTCAATGGGCACAGGCTCTAAAAATAGTAACGCCGCTGTAGCAATATTTGCTTTATCTTGTCACATTTAACATAGGAATGGTCTAAGCCTTTGTCTTATAAATAACAAAGCATACAAATATAAACTCAGAAGTCATTTATTGTTATTGTTAATTATTCTTTGTTTTAATACTTTCTTGTTTAACATTACGTAATGTTTAGAAAATATCTATTCAAATGTGTGGTTGTAGTAAAAATCTTTATTAGTATACAAGCCTCGTTTAAGTGGAAGGCTAATATAATAGCAGGAACCTCATCGGCAAACGATAGGGGATTAAAATCTATTATCTATTCTATATATTGCAATATGAAAAGCATAATTGCGATTGAAATAATTTTTACCGACTTCACTCAACACGGACGTTTCTTAAAACCGACTTCAACAAAATATCGGTAGATATAAAAAAATCTAAATTTGTTTAAATTAAATAGAATGTTGGATATGTTAACGCCTAAATCGAACTATTTAAATGATAAATGATTTTATTATAATGTAATTTATTTAAATGGTAATTTAAAATTGGTTATGCTACGATATTATTGAATATGATATAAAGTTTTAAAGATAATGGAATTAATGTTATATTTGTATGATGTTGTTATTAATTATTTATTGTACTTTGTAGTTATATTTATTTTTAATTAATTATCAATAATTAACTTGATATTTATATGCGTACTCGGTAAAACATGATGAAACTGTAGTAATTATAAGTTACCATCTGTTGTAAAAACACTCATGTTTAACAAATAAATTTCTTTCTTTCTTTCAAAAACTCTAACAAAACTATATTTTTAAAGTAACTTGTCTATTTGCTCCGGAAAAGCACCGTTTGTTGATTTCGAGCCCTGACAATGATCACATGTGGTGTTTTTTTTTATGTGTCACCGTGTGCGGAGGCCGAGTACCGAAACCCAGCCGTGAAAAACGGGGCTCGCGGGGCTTTAATTTGATTCCGCCCTTACGGTGCTTCGTGCGAGGCTGAGTCACGTCATCGTCACTGAAGACTGAACTGGTGGTCACTGAAACTACAAAATACTACCTACTATTTCACAGGTTGCGATCTTAGACCATTTATTCCTATGTTAAATGGTCTAGCTTACTTTTATATATTTGCCAACTATTCGTGATAAATTTGTTACAAAAAAAATCGACTTTGAATTGAAAATCGACACAAAAAATAAAGTTTTTCTTATTATGTATTATATTATTGCTCTACAGAAAACATTGCATTGCACTTGAAAACTATAACCTTATCGTGTAAGTAATTTTTAAATAGTCGATTGCAGTAAATACGGCCCATTGGCAGGTTTATAATAGTATATATTGGTTCACGCGCAATAACACATGGGAATAGGTGTCAATAAACTAGTTAGGATCTAGGCTATAATAATAAATAGACCTTGACCATCATTGAGAAAATACTAAGGTAGGTAAAACGACTCGCGGAAACTAACTTATCTTGTCCCAAGTTGATTGCCTGAGACACTTGAAGATGTGTTCTACGTGTAGAGGCGTGGACACACGTACGAGATTTGACGGGCTTTTAAGCTCGTATAAGGGCTTAATAATCTTTGAATAGTTTGAGCGTACGCGGGAATAAGTCCATGTACGTTGTACGCGCGTTCTGCTAGTTGAAGCGCAAACGGAAACGTGTGTATGCTAAAAATAGAAGAACGAATCTTTGTTTTTAATTTGAAAATTAGAGATAAATAAACGTATGTTACCGTTTCCTAAAATACCACCCCCGTGGGGGTGACATAGTTTGTAAGGGAGGTTTGTCATTTTAGAAACTAGAAGATTAAAACTTTGCCATTCGGTAAATGATTAAAAATAAAGGAACACGTGTTTTAACATTTTTTTAAATTCCACTCCTGAAAGGTTAAAATGGGTGTTCAAAGTTCGTATTAAAATCGGGCGAAGCCGCTGTCAGAAGCTAGTTTAAATTATAATAATGGTAATATGTATAAGGGATTTGGTTAGAATACTTACTTCGAACTGTATGCATCATTGATATGTCTCATAGGTGGTATATCATTTTCCTTCTTCATCGTCAATACTTATTTTACTTCTTTGCTTCTGTTTCGTAACTTCACAACAGTACAGTATGCTTTCACCGTTGTTTGTTCATTGCAACTAGTTTTGTCTGAAACAACCACAAAAAAATTATAACAAAGTTCTCTAAATGCCAACTTTAGTTATTTTAATATTTACTTTATGAAAATAGAGTTTGATATTTGAAAAGTTTTTTTTTAAATAATACTAATACTCTCATTGTCCTACCAAATAAGCTTGTAGTGGGTACGACAATATCCCAAGGGGTCAGGATCCAACCCGCAACTCTTGGGTTAACGGAGCGGAGTCGGCTTATAATTACAAAGCTTGAAGCTCTTTTACATAATAGTTATATATTTTTTATTAATAAATGTGGAAAGCGCTCTTGTAATACAAAATTATTATAATGCGTTTTGCCGACCCAAGGCTTTGTGAGCGGTTCTGTGGTATCAAATTTTTAATCGAGTCCATTTGCCTCGGTCAGATGGTAAAGGAAGTTAACTCATTAAAACATAGGTCTCAGAGTAACGGACCTCGTGTTCTCGATCGCATCGAATCAATAACACGAGGTTGACAACGAGTGAGTGACACTTACAAATGCATGGTGTTACAAACGCTCATAGGCTACAACAGCCACTTACCATCAGGTGGGTCTTAAGCTTGCTTGCCAACTTAGTCACACAAAAAATAACACAATATTGAATTAAATAAATAAACGTTACACATTCGACGGCCTCATTCAAGGATAGTGATATCCTGTGCCAGGGGTCCAGAAACACATACAAGGACCGGAAAATATGCATGGTCAATGCAAACATATGCCCCAATCGGGAATCGATACCATGACCTGTGTCGTTTAAGGCAGATTCGCTACCGTTGCGCCAAAAGATCGTCTAATATAAGATATAGTATATGACATAAGAATGATTAACACTACATAAACTTCAGGTATAAAACCAATTCCCAAAGTTTCAAAGTTATTTGATACTTCTTGAAAGTTTGTGTTAACCGAAGTTGATGTGGGTGGAACTTCGAAAGGCTTCTACTTTAAGACCCGACTCATCCATAATAGATATCCATTGAAATAATTAGAAATCGTTTTCCGAATGGCTTTCATATGGAAAATAGTCGCCATTTTGAATGATTAGGAAAATTAAACGTCATTATGAAGGTTTGGAAATATTTTGGGTATAGATTTATTTTAAATGATTAAAACTATTGTGAGACATTATTAACTTAATGTTAAATCTAAACGGCTCAAACTCACGTTTAATCGGTGTAAGTACCGACTAGTTTCGGACTCAACGTAGCCCACTCACCCTGATGAAGGACCTCCGATGAGTCCGACTAGTCGGTACTTACATCGATTAAACGTGAGTGTGAGCCGTTTAGATTTTTACATTAAGATTTATTTTATCTATAATTTTCAATACCGTGTAAATATTACAGGCAATAAAATATCCAACTAATATTATAAATGGAAATGTGAATTTCTTTGTTAGATTGCTTGTAACGCCTTCACAATTCAACCGATCACCATAAATATTTTGGTACATGTTGACGGCGATTCAGCAGAGGAGATACCTTTTATACACGTCTGTCCCCAATGGATAGCAAAGTAATTTTTAGACGCTCCTCCGGCATAACAACTTATCCTATTGAAATTTCTCTCTAAAGTCGAAGCACGCGAAGTCATTGACAGATGCTAGTTATTACAACGAAGTTCCTTAACGCTGCTTACGGAAAGCGCGATTTAGTAAAATCGTCACGTAACGAAATGTCGTATGCTGTATTTCTGCGTGTGTTTATCGAGCCCACAAGCAAATGAGCACACCAGCAAGTGAGTGCGCAGCCGGTTGTGTAACTATCTCTCTCTGTCTCTATTTATTCTTTTAACTTATTGAAATATACAGACTTCATTTCAAATTAAATCCGGAGTTAAAGAAGAAAACTTTACCGCACAATTTTCATTAATTAATAACAAGAACGCAATATTTCTGACTGTTATCCATCTGAAATATTTATCACTGAACCTTTATTTTTGCGAAAAAAACGAATTATCTTTGCGAAAAAACATGAAATCGTTTGCCGTACCAAATAAATAGTATATATATTATATACACGAAATAAATAACACTTTTTATGGCTTTAGGAATAAACAAATAATTAAAAACAAACAAACCTATATTGTTTCAAAGTAATCATAGAATAATTACAAATTGATTTTCCCAGAAATTATCTTATATTTAAATTATGAACGTAGATATTGTAATCACATTTATAAACATAGGAAAACAAACTAAAAATCGTCAGTAAAACAAACGTATGACTGACACGTATTAACAAAATAAACAATGAAAAAATTTGCCTACTGGTTACTTACGTAGACCAATTCTACATAAATCGTCTAGAGTGCATAAGTCCATATTCCCATATAAGACATATGAACCGCCGTGTCAGCGTCGCAAGCCTCAAAAGGAGGAACCGACACCCGCCGGGTGCGAGCCGTGAGAAAGCATTCTTTGGTCCCTTTTTTTTTCGGAATGTGTATTGCTGTTGGCCCTACTGGCCTTGACAGCGTCACCGGGCGGGGGCCGAGTACAGAGACTCAGCCGTGATAAAGGGGCAGCCCTCACGGGGCTCAAATTTGATTCCATCCTTAGGGTGCCTCCTGCGAAGCCGAACCACGGCTAAGGACGTCATCGGAGATGGAGGCAGCGCTCCGAGCGCATTCTATGCGATAGACTCACCCGACGGTGTGAGCGCAACGCGACGTGCAAAACAAAGGACGCCGAGGCGAGGACGGTGTTGTGTGCGTGTCTGTGCTGTGTAAGGGGAATTTTCTAATGTATTCTTTTAATAATAAAATTTAATTTAAATAAAATGGAGTTTCTTTTGCATCCGGCGGCATACGTAATTGGTTAGTATTAGAAAAGTTAAATATTATTCATCCGCGAATTTTTTTAAATTCTTTTTATAATTATATTCATATAATATGTTCTTGTATAGATGTTTGCTATAAATATCTGTTTTGGTCTGGGCGTTTGTACTTGTGGGTCTCCCCACCCTACCTCGGAGAGCACGTTAAGCTGTCTTTTCTGTTTGTTAGCATAACATTTGACAATAATCGTTAACTCTTGATAGGTAATTTGCTCTTATCCAATAAGTTACTGGTTTGCCCTTAGAGTTGCGGAGTTCAGATGGCAATCGCTCTGTGTAAGAACTATTAGGTAAGGAGTATAATAATGTTAAGAAGAAGATAGTGATATAAAATGTTTTAAAATATTTTTGTATATTAGAGATCATTTCATCCACGTGAAATTAGAATGATACATATAAAATCATTTTATTCTAATTGCTTTTCTAAGTTTTGTAACCAAGCAATTCTAGCCCCGTCGACTATAATATTAATGTGTATTGTGTGTGTATCGCAACTGCCAATAAACAAGATTCAAATCGTCATAAAAAACCTATAAACAAAGCATATTTATCGTTAGAGGAAAATTTTCCGATAAAAATGCTTGGGACTCTTAATATTGCAGGACCGCATTCAGAACCAAATTTTATAACACTGAATATTATTATAAGCTTCCTATAATTGAAAAGAGTAACTATCGAGTTTCTTGTCGGTTCTTCTCGGTATAGTCAAATTTACGAAGACCACAAGTTTGCAACGTAATCGAATAAAGTAAGCGTGTAACTAACTCCGTTTCGTTGTTCGTTGGTGCGTATTTACGAAGGAGCACCAGTGAATCTTTAGACATTTTTTCTGTACGAAAGAGCCGGTCCTTAGTTTATAGTAAGTAAATACTGCTATACATAGCTTTTTAATAGCGTAAGTATTTGATTAAGACTAATATAACACAAATTGGATCGTAGTAACAAAATAGCATCATATTAATAGCAGAAATCGCTGTGAATAACATCAATGTTAAAATCAACAAAAGCTGCTACATAACGTTACAAAAATACACACGAAAAACATTACACTCTTTCTGTCTCAGTCGATTAAAAATGTTATGCAATTTATTTCAGCGATTACTAATCGTTCCTTGAATAGGCTTTTTCAAATGTAGATATACTTGTTATAATCAAGTTCAAGATTTGTACGATAGTAAGTAGCAAGTTGTAAGTAGCACAAAATGATCCACTCGTGATTGTTATCAGCTATTAAACGTATCGTTGGTTATCGATTACATTATTAAGGCACGTGTCTTCGAAGAATCTACTTCTGATGATAAATATATATTTACTTGCCGACGCGATAGGAAAATTTCTGATAATATTTTATTTTTATGCGAGAAATCAAAAATTGGAACTAGAAGAAGAACCATATATAGTGTAACAAAAGTGAAAAAAGTGTGATTGTGTATTAATATACCAAAAACGAGAAACAAAATAAAAAAGCTCCACGGTGTAAGAAAAAAAAAAGCTGTGCGGGTTCTTCTAGATATCTTGGTAGTGTCAAAACTCATTACTCTCATGATTGTTTTTTTTTTTTTTTTATGTTAGAAGTTGGCAAACAAGCATATGGCTCACCTGATGGTAAGTGGCTGCCGCAGCCTATGAGCGCTTGCAGCACCATTAGTAGGTGCCACTCACGCGTTGCCAACCTCGAGATATTAGTTCTTAAATCTCGTTCGCCCAGTAATTTCACTAGCGTACAATGCCCTTCAAACCGGAACACAGTAGCGCCTAAGCACTACTATTTGGCGGCAGAATATTGGACACTGTGGTGCTACCTAGCCGGCCTCTTGCAACAAAAGACCTACCACCAATGTGACTGATTGCATTGGTGGAATAATCTCTGCTGTGACAGAGGTTATCCCAACAGATGGGGTCGTCACATCCCGACGCCTTAAAAACGCCTTAAAAACGATTGTTCAAAACGCGCCCAGAAATATTTAAAAAAACCTCCAAAACCAGTGAAACTGGTAAAAAGAAGAGTTATGACTATAAGTACTCCTAGATTTTGTAAGATATGCTCCTCGCTCCGTTCGTTCGGATACAAAACAAAAAAACAAATGAAGGTTAATACGTTTAATAATACGTTTATATATAATAGCATAATACGTTTGCCAATTTCTATTGTTCTTTCAGTTTGATTGTCCTTTTATCAATGAGATATTTACCTATTATGTGTTTTGTTTGTTTATTTTTCATATAAATAAAACGCTGTTGACTAGTTAAAGCCGAGATGGTCCATTGGTTAGTAATAAAATGTAGTAGACAATAATCGCGGGCCCAAAAATTGAGAAGCGTATATATTTTTTTATCGTAGTAGTAGAGCCATGCTTTTCCCAGCAGAAGTAGGCCAGCTTGACCGGGGAAATACTCCCACGGGCAATGGGCGTAACGTAACAGACTACTGTTGGGTTTCGTGCGATGAGTGACTGCGCGGGAGACCCAATCTTCCACCCCCTCTGTATCCTTTTTTCCCTTCTCATCATTCTACCATCCCCTCCCTACCATCCCTTAGGTTAGCAACTAGCATATGAAACTTCAAGTATCGCAAGCGTTCATAGGCGTTAACAGCTTACCATCAGGTTGACCGTTGTTTGCCAACCGTCATAAAAAAGCACCTCTGAGTTTTCGTTAAACATGTGTTATGCTTGGCGAAAGGAAAACATTGTGAGTAAATGTTCATTTTTTTATATAACCTGGGAGTAGATGACTCTACCTGATGGCAATTAGAGGTTGTGACTCAAAACTCGAAGGCTACTAATACCGTTGCAGAAGACACCAATATCTAGCCGCCCTTGCCTTGCCTTCTCGCAAGATGCAACTGATTATACGCTAGCCGACCTCAAAACACGGCTGATGAGCAGTCACTTCGCGAGTTTTTCACCAACTATTTTTACATAGAGCGATTTCCATCTGACCTTCGCTACTCTAAAAGGGATCCAGTAAATCAATGTATAAGACTAAATTACTTAAGAGTTAACGATTATTATCAGATATGTGTATATTATGTTTATATGATGTGATGATAACAACTGGAACCAATTGCTTAATTGGAACTCCGAGACACGATGGGGAAACAACAGCAGACACTGAAACAGATTTATGTACTTAATAAACATCTGCTCTGAGCGAAAATCGAAACTTTTACCGTCAACATTAAAAGCAGGCTCGCTAACAACACGCCACCACGGTCGTCTTATTGATGTTTAAATTCACGGAAAGAAATTTAAATTTGGCGCACCTGTTCAAAGGTGAAATATTTGTACAATATGGAAGTCAAATAAAAATTGCGGTTCGAATAATGAACAATCCAGTTATACTTGGGAGAAAATTTCGAGGAAATATCGCTGTTGACTTATCTTTAACAATGAACTTCGAATAATTCTGAGGCCTTTCGTAATTTATAAACGAAAACTCAAATATTTTTTTTTCACGGATTCTCCTGTTCCATTGTGGATCTTACGCAATATTCATTAAGTCTCAAAATTGTCTAAAGTAAGAACTATTGATTAAAAACTACAAATGTATCCAACAATCTCACTTAGATTGAGACAAATTCATCTCCAACTTTGTGGTAGGTTGTTTATTGCAAGAGGCTGGCTTAGTAAAGCCCACCGCAGTGTCTGATATTCCACAAAGCAGCTGTAAACATAAACATAATAAACGCTACACACTCATCGGTCCCCATTAGGATAGCGATATCCTTTGTCGGGGGTCCGGAAACACATTCAAGGACAAGGACAAACCCCAGACAGGTAAATATGCTTGCATGGATCGCTACCACTACGCCGTAAGGTAGTGGCTTTCTTTCTCTTTATTTTTAAAGGGTCTTTGCATCTTATTAAGACCATGCCAGACCCATAGTACCCTATAAGCATGGTACATGTATAAATCAAATCTAATAAAATTGTAGTAGTGGGTTGAAATTGCTGGTGAAATTACTCGGCAAAAGAGATTTAAGAACCAATATCTCGAGGTTGGCATCGCGTGAGTAACAACTATAAATAAATGTTATTGCAAGCACTTATAGGCTACGAACTCTGCTATCTGGATCAGGTGGGCCACATGCCTGTTTGCCAATATAGTCGCATAAAAAGCCTTATTTGCTAAAATCAACCCCATTTTTCCAAAGAAAAAGGCAGTACATTACACTCGAATAACGTCATCTTCCTTTTTCAGTCGGTTATGTAAAATATTTTCTATATCATAAATGAACAATTCTTTTGTTACAAAGATATATTTCACACTGAATGTACAAATAAGAATGTTTTAACATAATTTACACAGCAGATACACGTGAACAATTAAGATAAAGTTTTACAACCTTTTAATTAGCCACGTCAATACGGACTGTGTTATTTTCATTGTCATTTTAGTAACGAATGTTATAACAGCTTCAAAAATATTATGACTATATTAAAGTAGATATAATAACATTTAATTAAAAATAAAATAAATTATTTTTAAAATATTTTTAAATAAATGCTGAGACTATTTAACAACATAAATTACATCACTAGAGCTTAATGTAAAATATGACAAAAACCATACATGTTATATATTTAATAAATAAATAAACGGTACACACTCAACGGCCTCCATTAGGATAGCTACATCCTGTGTCGGGGGTCCGGAAACATACACAATGACAAGAACAAACACACCCAGACCGGAAAATATGCCTTTATGGTCAATAGAAACATCTGTTCCGAGCGGGAATCTAACTCCAGACCTGTGGCGTTTAAGGCAGGTTACCTACTGTGCCACAAAGTCGTCGCTGATCCATAGTGTATGCTCTATGGGCTATTAAAATTAGACCCAAGAAGCTAATAAAACTGATGAATCCGGTTGTCAAAACTGATAAGCCAACAACAAGATTTTCGTAATATTTAACTTTTCAATTATTTTTTGTTAGTAAAATTTATTAGCTTAATCTGAATAGATTTCGTTTTAGTAAATATTTGAAAGAATTTAGCGACCCGAAATAAATCAGAGCAAACTTGCGTGAATTAAGTACTTAAGCCGTATAAGACCGTATAGTCTGACACAAATTTATTTTATAGTAGCTTTTGCTCATGGCTACGCCCGTGTGAGAGTCCTGTTTAAATCAGTCTAGCCATTTCGAATATTACTCGAAACGGACAAACAGATTTTTATATATAAAAGTTGCAATGCATTAAAAAGTGCTTTCAATAAAAAGCTATTGTTATGACATTACAAACAGACACTTTAACTTTATTTATTTGTATAGATAGTTTAATTATAAATGTATGTATAGGAAAATGTTCATATATGTGAGAGTATGTTTGATTTATTTATTAATTATCATGTTACAATATTGACAAAAAAGGTTTTAGTTTGTAATTTAAAAAGTAAAGCTGTTGGCTGTTGACATCCGCCGTGTCTGTCATTGTGAGATTTTATTCAAGAAATCATGGACGGTCTCTTTCTAGGCAGGGTCTATGGCGACTGAGGTACTGATTTATAAAATTATTATGGCCTTAGACCATTTAACATAGGTAATGTTAATTATATAATAATATCAACTATGCAGATCATAATCTAGCAGATTCTCCGACATATATATATATATATATATATGTCGGAGATATATATGTCGACATATATATATATATATATATATATATATATGTTAATATTTTCCGTGAATAGACCACTGTTTTGACGACTTTGGAGAATCGATTTATTTTCTTAGTTTGCATTTTCTAATACTAAATACAGAGCCAGATAACCTGTTTACTGAGAAATGTTATAAGGATAGATTTGTTTGGACACACGATATTTTTAGGTATTAAGGAAAAAAACTGTTTTTAATAAAATACTAATAACGCACAAGACTAACAAAAAAACCGTAATACAAGAAATTCGGGTAACTTGCTTGTAAACGAGTAATAACGAATCGATCGTGTTCATTATTAAAAATAAATTTTGGTACTTACAAGTTTTAGCGGAAATCAAAATTTGCCCATAATTATATTTTTATCGTGTTGACTGACATTAATTATTACACACCTAATACTTAATAGGGATTATAGACCTCAGTATCTGGTATAAATTTTAACTTGTTAGGTTTAATCGTTCGGTAGGTTATCGTGAAAAAAAAATCAGGCCATTAATGTCCATGACCACATGCATGAAACATAACATAATTGTTTGTAGTAATATAGCCATACTCCTACCAGTACAAATGAGCCGGCCCGATCGGGAAAGTACTACACACTACACTCTAACAAAAAATTGGCGTAAAGTAACAGAAAGGAGTCCTTGGTTTCCTTTCCTTAAATCCTTTCTCATCTCTTTCCCCCTGTCATTTGAGTCTGCTACGCGCATGTGATACTTCAAGTATCGCAAGGTTGTCATAGGTTGCGGTGACTTCTTACCATCAGGCTGACCGTAAGGTGGTTCGCCAACAGCCATGGCAAACAAAATAAACAATCTCACGCTTTATAAGAGGAGTAGGATGAAAAATTCAAATGCAACTTAAGATTACTTTTTAATATGGTCTGAGTGGTGAGATCACTTTACTAATAATGCTTATTCAAGCGTGAGAAAATTCTAATCCTCAGCTCACAGACAATAGTTAACAAAATATGTAACATAAACTATTTTGTTTAAAAAATTAATAACTGATTTCAGCTGCCTAATCTCTTAAGGCAACACATATGCAATTTATATGCAATGAACGCGGGTAATTATTTGTGGGGTTCCGATATCGTCACAAACATTTTATAGATCCATAATCATAAAACAAAATTAAAATCGGTCTGCAATTTATGAAAAAAATCGGTTAAAATAAAAATTACAGATTAATATAAAACTTCTTCTTTTTACGATTTTCCGTTATCAAATGGTAAAAACCCTTATGAACCCTTAGAAATCCTTCAAAATTCGTCATGTCCATCTGGCTGTCCGTCTGTCCGTATAACACAGTAATAGAGTCGGAATCTTTTATATCTATATGTGAAATTTAGTAAATAGGTGTATTTTAGCAACGGCTAAATAAAACATTTACAATTCCATGCAATACATGTAACTGAGGGTTGAAAAAAAAATCAAATGGATTCTTATGTCATGATTTAAGTTTATTGACCATTTATAGTGTAGATAGGTAACATTAGAATTATTTCAATTATTTTCTTTAAAAAGAATGGAAATATTTTTCGTGAAATGATTATAATGGAGTCTTAATTGAAGTATTTGGAAAAAAAAAATTGCAGACTAGCCGATTATCATTGGGTCTAGAATCTAGATCATAATTAAATCAAGCTCTAAATTGAAATTAAAATATTTCTTAAAAATAAAATTTCTCACTTACCATTTTATTAAATATATTTTTCTAACTACACTTATTCTTTATCACTGAAGGATGTGTTATCAACGTCTGTAATCACGTGTGGCTGCACATCAAATAGACGACTTAGCGATCATCAACTAGCGACTCTCATCTACAAGTATATAGTATTATATTAAATAACAACAACTGAACTGAATTATATATAATTATGAAGATAATGTGTCATAGCTCAACGGTAGAAGGGCCGACTTCACTCCGTTAACGCGAGAGTCGAGAGTTCGATCCTGACCCCCTTGGGCTATTGTCGTACCCAGTCCTAGTGCAGGAATATTATTAGTAATGGCTTGAAAAATTATTGCTAATATTCTTTAAAAAAAAATCTACTTTTCTTAAATGCCTAGTCTCTACTAATGTTATAAATGCGAAAGTAAATAAATTTGGATGAAAAACTGATGCAGAGATAGACTAGAGATTGAGAAAATGGGCTACCTTTTATCGCGAAAGAAGGTGAAAATGAGGGTTTGTAGCCTCATTAAGAAACATTATTCACGCGAGTGAAGCCGTGGACAGAAGCAAGTGTGGTATATTTATTGCAGGGTTCTTTAAGCACACTGCAAAAACTTTAAGAACACTGTTTTACTAAGTATACAAAACACGCGCATAGTGTGAATACTCAAAATTGAATATGATTTTTTTATAATTTTGCATCTGGGATCTACTTTATTAAATTACTATAAATTTGTAAGTCAAATTTATTCTTTAATCAGAGGAGAAAAATAATGTAGAGCAATGAAGTAAATTCGAGTTATAAATGATTCCAAACTTCGTAGTCATTACGTAAGAAGCGAGCAGAAAAATATTTTTCTTGGGTCCCTAATTGGCTATAGAATTATTTTTCTATCAGAAGATATTCAAATCATCTGAATAATTTATATTTCCGACTCATCCATGTCGTAACAAAAATCACTTGGACATTTCTTCGCCTGTTGACGTCCGATTTCTAGAGAAATTAAATTAATAAAATAAATAGCATTACATATTCAGAATAAATAAGGTGAGATGTTCAAATGGAATGAAGATTTTAACCGAATACCGATAGAGATTTTAACCGCAGGTTGTGTGTGCAAATCCGCGAAAGCACGTCTGAGTTTCCAAAGGGCTTAATTTGTGTTTGAAATTTATCTCGCGCTTAAGTGTGGAAGAAAACATGGTGACAAATGCTTCCCTGGTTTGTTATCACCGGACGTTGGTGAATAACTTATGAAGTACCCGCAGCCAATTTTAATCATCTGTTCGTCAACGTCTGTTCATCAACGGTTTTGATACAAAAATGTTGCTGAAATAATTGCTGGTAGTTATTTTTATTTCGAATTATGTACTACAGTATTCTCACCAATGAATTACCAAATTCACCGCGATCGGCAATGCTAAAGGCAAAACTACCTACCAACACGGCAAAATGGTTGTCAAAGAAGAATTGAAAAGACGAGTAAAAAAACTTTCCAATTTGAATTACACCTAACTTACTAAAATATTGTGATATTTCATGTGTTATATTATAAGAGAAGAATTTATCAAAATATCTAATACCTCTTCTCTTCTTCCGTGAATTATTCCCGGTGCTTGCCCAGGATCTGCTTATTACTCTTACCCGGATTTGAAAGAATACTCATTTTTACACAGAGACGTGAAATGGCAATTTTGACGTCACCAACCCTAAGGGCGAACCAGTAACTTATTGAATAAGAGCAAATTACAAAATATATGTGAGTACCTATTACACTAATTTGAATCTAAGTTGTTCATCTAAACGATACATACGAGACGATTATAAACTCGTAAATCTATCGAATGTGATATAAAACGTTTAATAGACTAATGATTGTATTGACAAGAATTTATTTACTCACGTGTTTCGCGTATCATGATGAAAGCCATTTCATATGAAAATATCTCTTATAATCGTAGCGCAATGATTCATTTTTCGAATCAAACGGAATTTAAATCAGTGCAGATATTAATTGTTGAAAAAACATTAACGTATGCTAATACATGGTGATTTAATCTCTATCACGTTTTATATGTGTTCTGAGCAGCAACTGGATATGTTAATATTTCTTCCCATCCCAACTAAAAACCGCTTGGGCTATTTTTAGTGTTTTGTTTTGATAACACGTGTTATAAACAAGCATAAAGCACTAATGAACAATATACATAATTATATACAGATATGCCCTGTCATACTAACAAAATTTCCAAATTTGTCTGAATTTTATATAATTTTTTATAATAGCTTTGTTCTTCATACTACTTTTAATAATTACTTCGAAATTAGCAAGTTATTTATATCGCATAAATATGAAAGTCACGTATCGAGCTATGAGAGAATATAATTAAAACTCGGCTAGTAATAGATAGGCTTATCTGGTAAGTACCAATGTGGATGATATTCAACTCACAATAAGACTTCATCGTAGTTAAAATATTGAAAAGATTTTTTTCTTTTTTTCTATGGACGGTTTGTTCACAAATTGAACATGCCACCCTCATTGTTACATATACATACTTAAATCCGACGCTTAATACATAAATTTACTATTTTATATAAATGTCTTGCTTCTGAAGAGAATGGAAGTACAAGTATTGAGTTATATACACCTATATCTAGTGGGCTTACATTATATAAAATATTAAATAGCATTGCATTAGCGTCGGCACGAACACATTCCGCCAAAATGTGATGGACATCTTCTATAATTTCGCATTCCGCGCAGTTTGGTGTTGTAAGATTGCCCATTAGAGAAGCAAATGCATTGAGGGGTATGTGTCCGGATCGAAGCCTGAAGGAACTAAAATATTGAAAATATAAAGATATCAAAGAAGAACTAAACATAAAGGTAGAAAAATAATTTTAATTTTAAAGAGTTCATCGTGGACATCGTGGCACTAGAATTTTATATGTTAGGAAGAAAAAGATAATAGATAATAGATAATTAGTTATCAAGTTAATTGGCTCAAATAATTATGGTCTATTGAAAGCATTTTAATTGTTCATAATTATTATACATTTTATCTGCTACTGTTAAGTCAAGTTTATTTATTTAACTATATTTTATCTCCCATTATAATTATTGACAAAGAAAATAAAAATAAGTTTTCCAGTTTTCAGAACAAGTCTGCAATCAAGTACAGACTTCCAACTGACAATTAATATTTCAGAATATAACTAGTTTTACTTAGTCCATGCGGAGTAGATTCAGATTTATATTTTATGGTATAACGGTTTGAGCTTAAAACTGTATTAACGTTAATCTGCCGGAATAGTTTTTACATAATTTACATAAAGTTAAGAAAGATTATTAGCTTTTAAAACTTTAAAATAATTATTCAATATACAAGAGACTGAGCACCGCGACGCAATAGCTAACGTGACGCCACAGCCAGAAGAACAATTTTATTCAAAGTAATGGGTAAAGTCTACCTTCTCACAGATGATTGCGACGAGTGAGAGTGCCGGAGGTTCCATCTCCCCCCTATTTGCTCCTTTCCTTTTTTCCCCTCTCATCCCTTCCCTCCTATTCCTCGGGTTGGCAACGCGCGTGTGATACTTCAAGTATCGCAAGCGTACATAGGTTGTGGTGACTGCTTACTATGAGGCGGACCGTATACTTGTTTGCCAACCGTCATGAAAAATGAAGTTTTAAAACACTCATGTTTAATTAATTTTAATCACCATACATAACTGGACAATTTACGAGTTCTGCAATTGCATGTTTCTTATGCAGCTACGATTATCAATAGAATTTTATTAATCATTTATCGTTGATTTTACAACGTTCTTTTAATAAATAAAAAATATGTAGTGATTTTTTAAAGTATGTATAAAGGAAGAATTTTTTAATTTATTTATTTTTGAAATTTCATTAAACTTTAATTATTGTTTAAAATTAATAAATTAACTTTTATAACATAACTTTCTTTAAATTTAGCTAAACCTATTATTATTTTCCAAGTATCGTGGATTTTTTCTTGTAATAATTATGTCCTACGTTATAGGTCAATTCAAGTAAAGTTCTCGGTATAGAGTTAATAATTTTCTTTTAAGAAAGAATATATATTTCTATATGTACTTAAATGACGAATCTTAATTGAATAAAAAAGATTATAAAATAGTAATTACTATATCATGGGTAAAATATGTCAAGAGAAGTCGGAACTCGTTACCTGTTTACGCCAAATCGATTGGCTGTTTTCCCTTCGTTAAAATACTTTACGCATTTGTACAGCAGAAGTTATTTCTTTTTATTCGAATGCCTCAAATAAGGTTTAGCTTTCTTTTGTATGTGAATTTATATATATACTTCTATACAGGCCTTTTGTTGTAACTGGTTGGGGCATGCTTATTCTCGAAAGTTTAAAGTTCATAATTTTTAAACATTAACTAGTACGTTTGTAAGTCACTGAACTCCTACTAAACGGCTGGACCGATAATAATGATTTTTGTTTTGTATATTCCGGTGGATTCGACAATGGCTTAGATTAACAATTGGACCCAGTAGTCGGCGCTGTTATCGGGCCTCACTTTGTTTTTCATTTTCGTGGCAGGACATAAATAAAGCCTACTACTATAATAAATATTAAAGGCTAATTCCATTAATTATTTATGTTAAAAGTACCATGAATACAACCAACATAAAATAACAATAATTTACAACTATTGTATTCCATTTATTTAACTCTAATTGCGATATTTCATTAAGTGTCGCAATTACTAGTAGGAATTTAATAAATGTAATGCAATATGGTGTTCAATAATTTATTAATAATCGATCGTCTTGTAGAGCATTATATTGATATATTATATTTATTTCGCAATGGATATTGACCGCGTGGAAGTTGAATTAAATGAATTAAAAGTTATAAAAACGGTTCTATTGTCAAGATTTTTAATAATTCTTAAATTTTTTGTTACTAATTTCGTCATGAATAAGTCGGATTGACGGTCTTGATGGTCACCATGACTTTCTACATACGTATATAAAAGGAGAAGACATGCCAGACATATTAAAGCTCATCCTAAGTACTTGGACCTAAGACTAGGACCTTTTTCACTGGTGTTATTTAAAAAAAAAAAAAGATTTTTCGCAATGGTGGGGGGTGATAGAGGGGATGAAAAATTGTGTGGAAGTCCGTCATGTTTGAAACTAAAATACACGTATACGTGTTTTAACATTTTCTAAAATATATGCCGCTGGAAGAATATATTATCATAAGAGGGTTGCTGGTCCAAGAGGGTGGGATTTGGCTTAAGGAAAGAACAAGGATCAGAGTTTTGCAGTCCGGTGGTGGCAAAGGATAACTGTAAGTCCAGATACCCTTGCTAACGCAGGAAGTGTGTCCTAAAGAATGTGATTTTTTCATTATTTCAAATAAAGTTTGCACATAAAAATTGCGTTACTAGGTTTGCTAAAACCTGAAACTGACATAAAAATATTATTTTTCGCTACGTCCACGCTATTTTATTCGGCAGTGCTGTTTTGTATTCAGCCATCGATGTAAAAATTTGCATGGATAAAACTTCTGTTTGTTCGTTACGTAAAATTGTACTGAGGATAATATTATCCCATTTACTTCAACAGTTTTGCTTTGTGGAAAATGAACAAAAGAAGAATGAAGGCAATAACTTCTAAGGAGCGTCTGTGCTGAATTTTCGTCGCATAAAATTATATGTAATAATCTACATACAGTCCCTTGTGTTATCGCTCTGTTCCACCTGCGCCCTAGCAAAAATTTAACGTTAATACAGATTTTGCCAAGACTTTAACGCGTTAATTTTACTAATAACACCCTAGTAATATATTAAATATGAAAGCTTTTACGTTTGGATGTTTTTGTTACTCAATACTCTATCACGCGTAAACAAATCCGGAATTTTAAGTTTATTTTCAAGCAGTAATGGATTGGGATAAAATTCCGGACACAAAATATCTTATTACATGCACAACATGGGGTGCTTTTAATCCCGAAAAAAAAACATCGGTTCCTGTGGGATTATCAATAAAAATGTTACAATTCGTATTCAAATGAAATCTGGTATAGATGTGCGTTATTAACTTAAAAATGATTCATTTCTCGCTGGAGCTAATTCTAATGTATCGCGGACTAAATCGCAAGCAGATGCAATAAGAACTGTACAAATCATGTCCATGAGAATGGTGGTCTCTCCCTTTCACTGCGGTCGGCTACCAAGGAGGCTGGGTCATGGACCCACATAACCCAGTTCTTCTCCCCGGGAGGCCAGGTATCTGTGAGCAAATTTCTTCCCCGATAAAAAAAAAAGAAACGTAATATTTGAAAAACTATCATTCTAACGAAGCGCATTGATGGTACTGCGATGGTTGCTTAAAAATTTTATCATGCAAAAAATCATTTTCGTACTACATAAGGAGGCTTTGTGCTAATAAAATATATCCCAAAATACTAATAAAAGTTTAAACCGATAAATGAATATTGTAAAAACTAATTAAATCTATTAGAAGTTGTAATTGATTTAGCAAATTAACCTACTCCAATTGACCTCGATTGTTAAGTGGTGATTTAACATATTTGAATTATGCATATATCCATTCGACATTGTCTAGTAGCCGTATCTGCTGCTTTTCAAGCGTATTTATCTATGTCCTGTTTTTAGAACGCACAACAGCCTAAAGACTTTGACGGATTTCGATATATGAGAAGTCATTAGATGTTGATTTATTATAATATAGATATTCTCACGTATGACAATCTTGCTGTGTTGTGGGTAGCGAGTCTGCCTTTAACCCTGACGGTTGCGGGTTCATTTCCCGCTCGGACAGATGTTTGCTTTGATCTTACAAACATCTATTTCGGTCTGGGCGTTTGTCCTTGTGCGTACCCCACCGTGCCTCGGAGAACACGTTAAGCTGTCGGTCCCGGTTGTTATCACATAACATCTGATAATACTCGCTAACTCCTGATAAGTAAATTGCTCTTATCAAATGAGTTACTGTTTCGCCCTTTAGGGTGACGGAGGTCAGATTGCAATCGCTATTAGTAAACACTAGTAACCTGTTAATTCCGGACAAGAGTAATAAGCAGACCCTGGGTAAATACTCGTATAGTACCGGGAATATAGCTAAGAAGAAGAATATATTCTCACATAGCAGGCATAGACCAAGTTCTCAGACAGTTGATTTTAAATTAAAAATATCTTTTTTTTTTTCGTGGGGAAATCCTCATGGATATGCTACGGGGACAACTAAGGTTATGTCGGACTCCTACCAACTAAAACCCCACGGTGTTCTACGGGACGCCTAATGTCGCGATTGTGGGTGCGCATCCGCAATCTTCCACGATCAGATTAAAAAATATCAGCCCCAAGTGGTTTTTGTTTTAAGCATAACATCGAAAACTGACGTAATAAAGTCGTTGGACATGAACAGGCAATTCGCATTGACCTCAAACTTTCTAGACCAAGGTGAATTGATCGAGGTAAAGGAAAAATGTATATACAAAGACGGTATAAAACCTTAACATTATCCAATTCGTATTTCAATCATATACACATGCGAATTTTGTATTACTAGGTACATCACCCTGCTTCATCTTAATTTTATTTTTAATTGACTACTTATATCAATAACTTATCTTCATTTCATTTACACTAGAACTAGAATATGTTAGTTGAAACCTTAGGAACCAATCATTTCCGCTATTATTTTATCGACAGCGACGTAAACTATCGTGTATCTTGGTGATAGGCCTTTTATTGCAAGAAGCCGGCTAGGTAGGTATCACCGCAGTGTCAGATATTCTAAACAATATAGTGTGTTTCGGTGTAAAAAGCACTGAAGGCTAATGAAATTACTGGGCAAAGGAGATTTAAGAAGCAAGCAATTTGCAAGCGCACATAGGCTACGGCAACCGCTTACCACCAGGTGGGCCGTATACTTGTTTGCCAACTTAGTAACATAAAAAAGTTTTGCTTAAACATAAAATCACTACATATAGTATAATATACAGTATAAAACAAAGTCGCTTTCTCTGTCCCTATGTGTGATTAAATCTTTAAAACTACGCAACGGATTTTGATGCGGTTTTTTAATAGATAGAGTGATTGAAAAGGAAGGTTTATATGTATAAAAATAGTGGAGAAAAAAATAATTTTTGAGGTTTCTAATGTGATGTCGTAAATAATTACATTTAACGCGTGCGGGCCACAGGCAGTAATGAATAAATCAAAACTACTGGATCGATTTTAATCAATTTTTCAGTGAATGACATAGGCTATATATTTTATACCCGTGCGAAGCCGGAGCGGGCCGCTAGTATTATATAAAATATATAGCCTCATTTCTTTAATATTGTTAATTTGATATTATTAATTATAAAATAAGGTATCGCAAAAAGGCACATTTATTTCACTTGTTAAATTTTATTATAGTGTTATAAAAACAGAAAAGCTAGTTTGTAAATATGATCATATAAAGGGTATTTGAATATGACAATTAGGTGTCTAGACGCTTGATCTATATCTGTATTTTTTGTGAGTCTTTCTTTAATAGCTTCTTCATGCATTATATAAAATAAAAATGACGAAATTGTTTTTGATGTATCGTTTATTAAAATTGCCGCGTGAATAACGATTTTCAAAAAGGCAACTAGAAATAATTGGTTCACTATAGAAGCTTTCATTCTCTATTTGACCCACTTCAAGTTTTGTTTTCGCGACAAAAAATAAGTGGATTTTGCTAGCTGAATTTCCCTTTTATTGCCTCCTGAGGCACTGAGATGGAGTGTAAGATTTGTTTATTTTTATTTTTTATTTATTAAGATTTATTTAAATATGGACGCTCCATTGACTAAGTATTCCTACAACAAATGGCACTAAAACGTAACTTGCAGTGATGAATACTGGCTCCATTTACTGAATTTAGCTATTATACTCTAATATTTATAAAATATACACATGTATATTTTGACTTCTGAATGCCAACTGCACACTTTTTAATCAGCGCAAAACAAAATAAACTTTGCATTACATTGTAGTTAAAGTTTTCTTATTTGAATAAGGTGGTACTGGCAAAAAAACCGATGCATCAGAAGCATAGAAGTAAACCTACTAGTCTCATGTAGACCCCTTTTTAAATGACGGGGTTGAAAGTTTGTATGGAAATCGTAATTTTAAAATTTTGAAGCATGATTTTTTCTTTTAAGTAAAAATTAGAGATGAATAAACATGTAGTTTACAGATTCTAACCCTGAAGAGGTGAAAAGGGTTGAAAGTTTCTATGCGAGGTCAGAGTTTTTTGAAACTAACAGGATAAAACTTTGCCATTCAGTAAATAATTAAAAAATAAAGAAATACGTGTTTTAACATTTTCTAAAATTCCACCTATGAATGGTTGAAATGGGGGTTGAAAGTTTGTATTAAAATCGTTATACACGCGAGCGAAGCCGCTTTCAGAAGCTAGTTTTAGGTATTTAATATGTATGACATTTGTATGCCAAGTTATTGTTGTTGTGGTGGAATTTTAACTTACAACTTTGCAAATATACGATTTTGATTTTCAACAGCTTGGGGTTTACCATTAACTCTTATTGCGATTCAAATGACGACCAAACATGGCAAAAACTGAGTTACATCGTTTCTCCGTATCATGACAAATATATTTATACGTCATTTTTTTTCCGGAATGTGTATTGCTGTTGGCCTTACTGGCCTTGTCACCGAGCGTCGAGTACAGAGACTCAGCCGTGATAAAGGGGCAGCCCTCACAGGGGCTCAAATTTGATTCCGTCCTTAGGGTGCCTCCTGCGAGTTTATACATCATGCTCATATTTGAATCTATTTACTGTCAAAATAGAATAGAATTTTCACTAAAAGTTAATGGTAAGCTCGCGTAATGTTCATAACCTAATACTAAGACTGTCGCGTTAAATTATTTAGTTGGTGTGAACCCACCATTCATATTTATTATTCATAAAGAAGTAAGTTCCGCCTTTCATTTTAGGTAACTACACGATTATATTATGTATATTGTGTACAAGTCCCAGATTATTGTTAATAAGCCGTCACGCATATAACAATGCGTTCAGTTTATATTATTATAATTACTGTTTTAAATAAACTTTTTATAACGAAGTATAACAATTACAATTAAAACCTTCAATTTAGCTTCGTATAATATTAAATATATTATATATACATAAAATAAATAAATAAATGTTACACACTCAACGGTCTTAGAATAGTTCTTTCTTATAAATAATTGTTACGGTCTGGGCGTTTTTCATTGTGGGTCTGCTCAACGTGCCTCGGAGAGTACGTTAAACTGTCAGTCCTGGTTGTTACAACATCTGCTAAAAATCGTTAATTCTTGATAGGTAATTTGCTCTTATCCAATGAGTTATTGATTCCTCTTTATGTTACGGAAGTCAGATAGCAATCGCTTTGTGTAAAAACTAGTAACCCGTGAAATTCGGTTAATATTATAAACATACCCTGTGATATCACCGAGAATCATTATGGTCGCTATTTATAACGTGTGCCTTCAGCCGGTTTTCGACTTCTGGTAAAATTTACATATAAATCGCGTTTAAGTTTTAATTTGTTTATATTTTTTATAGACGGAAAATATTGCGATGCCTTGAAACTTGTTATGCAACTTGGTGCAGCGACTTGGATTTAGTTTTTTTGTCCTTATGTTTATAAGGAGAAGGGTTTGCCAAATGGACGGTCACAGGCGAATATAATAATATAAGCTTTATTTATTCCTTTTACAGATTTTGTTAACATTATTAGATGTTAACATAATATCACATTTTGGAAATACTTATTTGGTCCATAGATCTAGATGTAATTGTGTTATGTTATGTTAGTGGGTCCTAGTATTATGTTAGTAGTTTAGTTTTTTAGTTTATGTTATTGTTAATCGAATATTAGTATAGTTTGTATATAGTGTAACTATTACACGTTTTACGTAAAAGGACTGCTATAAACGTTGAAAGCCTCCTCCATATGCTTCCATTCGTTTCTACTTCGGGGTACTATACTCCACGTATTCCCTGCTATTTTGACCAAGTCATCATTCCATCGTCTGAGCGGTCTTCCTGGGGGCTTACCATTAACTCTTATAGCGATTTAAAATCAATCCAATTCAATTCTGAGATTTAGATTTTTTTTTGAGCATGACCTATAAATATTTGGACGACATTGGCTGTCGTTTTTTATTTATTGAGTACCAGTTAGTCATAAAGGCGGGTATTTGAATTTTAATGTCACAAGTATAACTCGAAGTATACTTATTCAATTGAATAAGGTGAAAGTCGAGAGCTAAGAACCGGTCGTAATCCTTCCGGTCTTAATTAATAAAAAAGTATTATACAAATATAAATACAAATAAATAAAATTGAAGTGTCTGTTTGTTATTACAAATTGACAGGTTTTCACTAAATGCATATAAGGTGTATCCGTAAAAAAAATCAATTTAGTTTAAGTCACCTTTTGATTCAGAATACAGAAGTAAATATAACAAATATAGTAAATATATATTATAAAATAAAATAAATTTAATAATATTAGTAATTAGTATACTTATATAAATAAAAATTTAATGTCGTCGTAATGTTAATATGAATAGGAAAGCAGCTTAGTTTTTTTTTGCGATATATTATAACGGTAAACGAATACCAAACCTAACCTGTTAAAACGGATTCACGTAGTTAATCTAGAATTTGTTAAAACTTTTTCTGATTGTTTTTTATAAAGAATATTAGCAATGCTTTTTCAAGGCATTGCTAATATTCCTATTGCTTCGCCAAATAAACTCGAAGCTTGCGCTAGGAGTGGGTACGAAAATTATTAGCCCAAGGGGGTCAGGATCAAACCCGCGACTCTCTCGTTAACAGAACTGAGTCGGATCTTTTACCGTTGAGTTATTGAGGATACAAAATTATAATGCTTTTGGCCGAGAAAAAGGGACAGCCTTTACGGAGGCGTAAAGTTGATTACGTCTATAGGTTGCCTCCTGCGTGGCCGAATCATGGCTATGGACGACGACTTGAATCATCAAGAAGTGGCCTCGGAGTGGCAGCGCTCCGAGCGCATTCTAATAGACGAATTGGTTAGCTTGGTTATTTAAGATGGATTAATTGATAATTTGAATCTGTAATTGTATGCATGCAACGTTGCGGCGAAAAGTTAATAGTGTTTTCTATTTACTCGTCAACATAAATTACTTATCTTTTTTAATATTTCAACTTCTTTTGATGATGAAAATTTCAATTCATGCAAATTTATTCGAATTGTAATCGCTAGACTAAACTAGATTTCTAATCCGTATCACTTCAGTAATTTATTTATTTCCATAAATTAATTATTTATATTCTATTCACTGATCTTAAAGTTAATTAATTTTTAAATGAGATATTCTTTTCAAAGTACAACTAGAGATGTTTCATATTCTTATAACGTCAGTTTATAATAAGTTCCTGGATTTTAATTAAAATTTCTGAAAAGATTTTATAATAGTCTCAGCAAAATTTAATATTACCATAATGTAGACGGCTAAAAAACTGTTTATTATAACAAATATTATTTATCGTAAATAAAATATATGTGATTTGGATAAAAATTATAAATCAAATTGTTTAATAGACTTTCCTGTTGTTGAGATATATTTTAAAAGAATTTATAAATTTATGAACTTCGAAAAATATTAATTAATATTGTTCGATATAAATCAAATATTATTTATCGTAAAATATCTGTGATTTTGATAAGAAATATAAATAAAATTGAATAAGTGCCCTGTCAATTATGTATATTTTTATAGAAATTATTTTGAGAAGCTTCGAAAAAGATTAATTTATATTCTTCAATATAAATCTTTGCATTATTTTTCAGGAGAACCAAAACAAGTTTATTCATAAATCTACGTTTGATATATGTTAAATGATATTTTTGTTTTTGCATCAATCGCTTAGAAATAACTGAACAGATTTGAAAGAATTTTCACAATAGTCGGAGAAGGATATACGGTATATTTTATAACGAAAATAATTTTGAGTTCAAATAGGGAATGAAAGTCTTTATGAGGAACCGATCATTTCGATTGTATAAAAGCTGCCTTATTCACTTGGGTAAAACCGCGGGTGGAAGCTAGTATTTAATAAAAAGAAAGTCCTTTTTGATTTTAAGATAATAATTTTATAAATTGACTATATTGTACAGTAATATAAAGGTCTTCAAGCTTTTGTCTTTTTAATTAAAGAGTTCTGTTCTATGAATCTACTTTAATACAGTTTGGATCAAAGACATTACGTTTAAGCTAACCAGATCGATTGGCCTGTTTTAGTTAGGAGTGAAAAATGACCTTACCAAAAACAATCGTTTTAATTTTCTTTGAAAATTAATTTATTTTATGTATTTTGAAAATTTTTATTCAACAGAATAATATAATTTTTCTGATAAAGTTAATTTAATAATGAACTTTAATCTTGAGAATATTAAGTAAACACTTTATTAAGTATTTTAATACTACGATTTAAGTGAACTAAAATCTTATTAAAATAAAATTGTTTGTAACAACACACTATAAAATTATAATTATTATTTACGATGATATTTAGTTTGATAATACATATTCATTATTTTTCTTTAAATTAAGAATTAAAATATTAATTAAAGGTACTCACTGCTTTTCTTTGTTCTGTGGAATGTTTTTCACTGACTTATATAGCTTAACACTATCACGGATAAATTAATAAAAAAGGTGATTTCAACTTACTAGTTATAACGGGTTTAAAATATTTTTTTAGTACTTTATTTTTATTTTTTTATTTGTATTGTGCGCGTGCGCACGGCCGGTGGCTGCGCCAAACAATGAGGTGCGAAAACACAACAATTACCTGTTTAGATACAATCAACCCGGTGCAGCGTGCCGTATAGGCTTTTTACCAGCCCTACAATGATTTTAGTTTTTTTAAGATTCCGCATCTTAATACGAAAACCTTAACCCACAAATCTTTTTTTTTATAAAATTAGTAACGCTTGTAATCTATAAATATAAAACGAGAACCTGTCTTACTGGCTCGTCAACGCTCAGCCCTTGGACTAAGGTCTACGCTTCTAGAAAGCAGAACTTTATTTTTTTAATTGTTGAAAAGAGGTGTAGTTGTAAGTCCGTCATTTTTGACACTAGAAGGATGAAATTTTGTTTTTTGGCGAACAATTAAAGTTAAAGCAGCATGAGTCCTAACATTTTCTTAAATTCTACCTTTGAAAAAGTGAAAAAGGGGCCGAAAGTTTGTATAGAAACCTGTTATTATAAATTACAGATAAAGAAACAATAAAAATAATTCCATCTCTGAATAAAAAAATTAAAAACGTTTTAAAAATTAATGTGAAAAAGAAAGCCTATGTTACGCCAAATTTAACGTGAGTGAAGCCGTGGGCAGAACCTAGTTTAGAATAATTATACATTTATATTTAGCGATACAACAGAATGTTTTTTTACACTTTGTTCACGTGTCGAAGCTATTAAAGGCGTATAGCGATTTTCAATTTAAGCTGTAGGCCATTTTTTGTTGTACTTGGAGTAGGCGATCTCGCGCAGTGAGATAAAATACAAAAAATAATTCCCGGAACAGGCTAAATAGGTGGTACAGATGATTTAACTGTTGATGATTGAGGTGATTTGATGATTATAAGCTGTTGCACACTTACATTTTTTATTCGTGTAATTTAATTTCAATATTTTTTTGCTAGAAAAACTATTTTCAAATTTATTTATTTTTTTGTTTATTTTATTTTATTCATGACGACGTTGTGGCGTAGCGTTAGCAACCTGCTTCCAGCGCCACAGGTCTCGGATTCGAATCCCGCTCGGGACAGATGTTTGTATGAACCATTTAGCAATTTATTCCGGTTTGAGTATTTGTGCTAGTGGCTGTGTATCCGTACCCTCGACACAGGATATTAATATACTAGTGAGGGCCGTATTTATCTATTCATTATTATATACGTACATATACGTATTGTAGATAAAAATTAATATTAAAAATAGTGATGCTAATTACTCTTTAACGTTGAAAAATTTAAATTTAGTTAAATATAAAGACTGTTCGTGTACCGTAACTTGTTTTGCAATTGAAGGTCTCTTGGTTTCCTTTCAAATGCCTTTATAAAGACTGCAACTCAATGAACGTTCAAGGCAGTAAAAACTGAAAAGTACCAACTTGTTATTATTTCGCTAAATTGCTTATTACTTTTTAATTTGACCGTGTTATTTCTATAGTCAATTAAGTTTGTATTGCAAGAATATAATATATCAATTGTTATTTATTATTAAAAATAATCTTAATGGTACATTAATTATTATAATTGTTTGGCTGTAACGAAGTTCTGATTGTTAAAAAGCGGAATACATTTGGAGCGATAAATGTGGTAATTATAATAATCAGCGCTCCCTTAAGCTTCTTGATTGGCCATACAGGCTTGTGTTCCGGTCTGGGTGTGCTTGTGCTTGTCATTGTGTACGTTGCCGGAGCCCCGACACAGGATATTACTATCTTAATGAGTGCTTTTGAGTGTGTAGCGTTTATTTATTATTAATAAATATCCCATACTATTTTGTTCAGATTGTTCCATATCTGTTGGCCAAAATGGCATTGAAAGCGTCACTGGTTGAGACCTCTTGGTCCAATGAATTGAACGGATTTATATAATATTGAGAATTATTGAGTTTTGCTTTAAATTACGGCAAATAAAAATGGTTTAGATGCATGATAGCAAATAACCATAGACAATAGACTGTGTATCTCATGTATTGAAATTGGCAAATAGTATGTGCGAAAGTAAGAGCATATAGAATATTGACTAATAATATTTTGGTACTGCATGCGTACGATGGTATTATTAATAATAATACCTACCATAGCCACCAGCGATTCACTACTATTAATTTTTTACTAATAAATAAATATTATTATTACTATTATATTTAGTTCCCAGCCACTTTTTAGATGGTGATTCAATATTAAACCCCTTTTGTAATTGTACTTAATATAGACCCGCACTCTTTACCGGCGTCGGGATGAGACGACCCTATCGCCGCTGTTAACCTCTGTCACAGCAGAGATTATTTCACCAGTGCAATCAGTCACACTTGTGGTAGATCTTTTGTTGCGAGAGGCCGGCTAGATAGGTAACACCGCAGTGTCAAATATTCTATCGCTAAGCGCTAGTGTCTTTGGCATTACTATGTTCCGGTTTGAAGGGCACTGTAGGCTACTGAAATTACTTGACAGAGGACATTTAAGAACCAATAACCCGAGGTTTGGGACTCGTGAGTGACATCAAATAATGCTTACCATCAGATGGGCCATATACTTGCTTGCCAGCTTAACATAAAAATAGTCTTAATAATCATATTTTTCCGCAACATCTGAGCAGCGACAGTTTCATTGGTGGAAATACTTATCTCGGTACTAGCAATGAATATGTAGACAATGATAACCCAAAGATATATACAAATGTATTTAATTATTTTAAAAGCTGTCGTAAAGAGATTTAACTGTTAACAATTAGCTGTTTTTTATTGTAATTACAACACATTACAATTACGCAAATTACGTTATAAAAGTGAAGAGCTATTACAGTGTAGTAAAAATCCGACTTAAGTATACTCATTTAGGTTACCTCGTTAAGATTTTTAGATTGTGTTACATCATGACTGGGGAAATTGTAAATAATAGTTATATAATAAACCTGTCGAATGATGAGCATTCAGAAGCATCTTACATGTTATGTGATGATTATCTATGTTTCTGGTTTTATTAGCATTTGTCTCTAGCTCTTATTGGCTTCAAAGGGCCGAATCGATCAGCGTAATACAATTTATCACCGTGAAGTAACAGTATTTATACTGCAGCGTGAGTGGGCTCAATATCAAGGCCCCGAGATTGAACCCTCAATCAACACATGTTTTGTAATAAGTTTATTTAGTTCTAACAAAAATCTAAAATTCCAAGAATATAATGAAACTGAATTAAAATTCTCGAATACTTTGATCTCAATATTCCAAAATATATCGGACTCTGATCAATGACACCGTTGTGGCGTTGTGGGTGACACCGTTGTGGCGTTGTGGGTAGCAAGTCTGCCTTTAGACTCGACGGTTGCGGGTTCGATTTCCGCTCGGGCAGATGTTTGTTAAAATTTCTGTCTCGGTCTGGGCGTTTGTCCGTGGGTCTCCCCACCGAGCCTCGGAGAGCACGTTAAGCTGTCGGTCCCGGTTGTTACCACATAACATCTGATAATAATCGTTAACTCTTGATAAGTAAATTGCTCTTATCCAATGAGTTACTGGTTCGCCCTTAGGGTTGCGGAGGTCAGATGGCAATCGCTCCGTGTAAACTAGTAACCTGTCAAATCCGGATAAGAGTAATACGCAGACCCTGGGGTAAAAAAAATTACCGGGAATAATGCAAGGACGAAGAAGAAAAAGAAGATCCGACTCTGATCACATTAACCACCCCCAAATTTAACTCTGTGTCCGCGCTTGATGTACTCCCCCTTCATTTCCTTTACTTTTTTCTCTATGTTTCTTCACTTCTTCCCCTGTGTCGGCTAAAAACTTGTATTGCTTATTATATGCGTCTTTAAGCTGCGGTGCGTCCTAGCTGGCCTTTTGGAACAAAAGACCTACCACCAGTGTGACTGATTGTACTGGTGGGATAATCTATGCTGTGACAAAGTTTAACCCAACAGCGGCCGATGGGGTCGTCACGTCCCGACGCCGCTAAAATTACATATGTCGGACCAAACAGACAGTTTTTTTAATGTACAAATTAATTTTTTTTTTCGGAATGTGTATTGCTGTTCGCCCTACTGGCCTTGACAGCGTCACCGGGCGAGCGGGCGGGCCCTTTAATCACGGCCGAGTACAGAGACTCAGCCGTGATTAAAGGGCAGCCCTGACGGGGGCTCAAATTTGATTCCGTCCTTAGGGTGCCTCCTGCGAAGCCGAACCACGGCTAAGGACGTCATCGGAGATGGAGGCAGCGCTCCGAGCGCATTCTATACGATAGACTCACCCGACGGTGTGAGCGCGACGCGACGTGCGAAACAAAGGTCCTCGCCGGCGAGGACGGTGTTGTGTGCGTGTCTGTGCTGTGTAAGGGGCATTTTCTAATGTAATCCTATCGTCAGGGTCTTGCAGGACGTGCTTAGGACGCCTTACTTTTGTCGGTTGGTTACATCGGTCTTTGTAGATTATGTACAAATTAAAATAATTGCCAAATTTAAGAAAGAATATTGTTATATTAACCACTTAAGATACAGATAAATGATTGTGTATTGCAAAACTAAACCCACGCCGGTCGTTGTAGTTAGATTTCTGTCTAGACGAAACGTATTTGAATTTTTGTGTCAATGACTAAATTTTAACGAAACTAAATATGACCCACATGGTTTTTAACGAGTTGGTTTTCATTATCATTATTTATAAATAAATAAATAAATAAACACTACACACTAAACGGCCCCCATTAGACCTTCGCGTTTGGACTTTATTTCCACTTACCATCAGGTGGAGTAGAGTCATTTGCCCTACTTTCCAACTGAAAAAAAAAAATTAGGATAATTATATCCTGTGTCGGGGTCCGGAAACATTCACAATGACAAGGACAAACACACGCAGACCGGAAAACATGCCTTGTACGATTAATACAAACATCTGCTCCGAGCAGGAATCGAACCCGCAACCGTCGAGGCTAAAGGCAGACTCGCTACCCACAACGCCACGACGGTGTCAATTTATGAATGTATATATTGGTTGTTTCATAAATAGAGACTTGACACCGTTTTGGCGTTGTTGTGGGTAACGAGTTTGCTTTTAGTTTCGACGGTTGCGGTTTCGATTCCCGCTCGGACACATGTTTACATTGATCTTACAATACCGATGTATACGACCAAAATAAGATGTCGGTACCGGGTGTTCTTATAACATCTGATAATAATCGTTAACTCTTGATAAGTAACTTGCTCTTATTCAATGAGTTACTGGTTCGCACTTAGGCTTACTTTAGGAGGTCAGATGGCAATCCCTTTGTGTAAACACTAGTTACCTGTCAAATCCGGACACGAGTTTTAAGCAGGGCCTAAGTAAATACTCGTATAGTGCTGGAAATAATGCTAGGAAGAAAAAGAATCGGTACGGCATAATAAAAAACGTGGATCCATTGATCTCGGGTTAACTCTTATCAGTCAAATACTCACATTTTTTATGATATCTACAAAGCTATAAAAACATTATAGTCGGTTCAGAGACACTTCAGACGTTCAGTGTACGGGCCTTTTCAGACGAGCGTATAAGTTCGTTTTTCAAGACGCTTAAATAAATAAATAAACACTCTTACTCAACGGCCCCCATTAAGATAGTAATGGAATAGTCTGGAAAGGACCACAATGACAAGCACATATAAACCCAGACACGTGCCTGTATGGGCAATACAAACATCTGTGGAACTTAAGGCTAGTTTGGTATATAATAATAAAATCTTTGAATAGTGGCATTCGAGCGTACACACCGGAATAAAACAAATGAAGCACACGCGCCTTATAAGCAGAAAAAACCGCTAGTTAAAAACGCCCTAACAAAAGCGTAAAACTTGATAACCTTCGAGTATGAGCAAAAAAGCGTTTCCTAGAAAACCTGCTTCGATATAGACCTCAAGTTAAATTTTTTGCGGTATTATATAAAAAATCCTGTCTACCAAGTTTGAAATTTATGTAAATCATTATAACTTCAGTAGTTTCAAAGAAACCGTATAAATAGTAAATTATTTCATAAAATTCAGATATTAAATTCTGATTAACCTATTAAAAAGATTTTATACATTAACAATGTAAAATATTGCTATTATTTAAGACTGAAATCTTAATTTGAGAAAATAATGTATAATTATTTAAGATTATTCTTTTTGAGAGCGTTCCAAATCAAATAATTAATGTTTATAATATTTATGATATTCAGGGAATCAAATGTTATCAAAAGATCGCATTTACTAACCGACTTCTGAGAAATGAGGTTTTATATTCTACGCGATGATTTTAAAAATTCAGAATCTTTTATAAGGGTTTCTACAGAACCGTAACCCAAAGGCAAACTAACCATTTTGAATTTGACTTGTTCTTTTGCCCGCTTGATTATACGTCTATTTATTCTAGTTGTTTCGTCCTTATATATTTCAGCAATTTTATATTATGTTTGTTAGTATTACATAGATGAGATTTGGAAAGTATGTATATTTTATGAACAGCAAAGCAATATTGTAGTGAAATTGCGATAAAAATAAAATAAGGAATGACACTTAATTTTATGTAACTGAGAGTAAAAAAAACTATGAAGTAGCATCAAACGTAAACATTTTTTCAGCGTCGAGACATGACGACACCATCGTCCACTGTTGGGATAACCTCTGTCACAGCAGAGATTATCCCACAAGTGCAACCAGTCGCACTGGTGGTAAGTCTTTTGTCGCAAGAGGCCGGCTAGGTAGGTACCGCCACAGTGTCAAATATTGTACCGCCAAATAGTAGTGCTTAGGCATTAATGTGTTCCGGTTTGAAGGACACTGTATGCTAGTGAAATTACCGTGCAAAGAAGATTTAAGAACTAATATCTCGAGATTGGCAACACGTAAGTGGCATCTACTAATGGTGCTGCAAGCGCTCTCAGGCTACGGCAACCACTTACCATCAGGTGGGCTGTATGCTTGTTTTCCAACTTATAACATTAAAAAAATCCAAACAGTATAGAGGCAGTCTTCTTCCCCTTATACCATTTAACACCTTTCCCAATACTAGATAGTTACTAGGCTTGTATTTATATACATCGAAGAGACCAACCAGCTAAATTCAGGTGTCGCAAGTTTGCCTGTCGGAGACGATCATAGGATCGAAGCGATCATGGAGTAGTGATCATCATCATCATTTTAGTAGTGAGTGACCGTTTGGTGATAAAACTCCTATCTTAAAAGTTTTTAGTAAATTGATAAATAATGTTAATTGCAAATAAATAACTCAATTGTAATTGATTATTTTTGAAAGCATCAATAGCTCAACGGTAAAAGGGCCGACTCGGCCCCGTTAAAGCGTGAGTCGCGGGTTCGATCCTGACCCCATTGGGCTATTGTCGTACCAACTCCTAGCGCAAGCTTTGAGCTTCTTGGAGAGGCAATAAGAATATTAGCTATGCCTTAAAGAAGAATTGTTAATATTAAAAAAAGCGCTTCAAAATCCTTAGAATCGTTAGCATCACTTAGAGTTTAGACAGACACAACAGACTGTATATTTGATGATTCGAAAGTGCTTAAAGGTCTATATGCATAAAGAGTATTTTGTGTTGTTTGAGGTTTAAGAATTTTAAACAAATGTTATTTTATAAGAATAAAAAACTGAATTAGTTGGTTTGAAGTTAAATTCAGGAATAATTATTGATACTATTTTATTTTTATATAATAATAGCTTTATTATTTACACAACTTAGTCATTGCAACATCACAACCACTTATATGAAAAAAGACACTATAATTTCATTTCATCCTTATGTAGCTCATGACTTAATACTTTCTTTAGCTTACTTAATTTTATTGTTAATCTTATAATTATTTTTAATACTCGTCTTTTACTTAACTATTTTTTTCAATATTTTATATACAAATTGTGCACACATATCAATTGCTTATTATAGTACTTGTATTCGAGGCTTACAAAAAATTACTATCACAAATATAATAAAATGTTAAAAATATCACATTTCTTTTGATCATTACAGCGGTCAGTTTATCTATCCGACAATCCTTACGAACATTTTACGTATTCACAATAGTTACATTAGCTACGTTATCTTTAGCATCTATTGCATTGTATTTCTGAATCATGCTTATGATAGATACGTAGGAACCAGCGAAGAGAGCGACGAACGAAATGATCGATACGAAAATGTTCTTCCAGAGGATCCAGTTGAACTTTCCAAGACCTCTGTCCCAATTGTGAACTGTGTCAACGATAGCTGGTGTCAGCAGGCCGAGACTTGATAGGAAGATTGCACCGCATAAGTTGATGAAGAGCTCCAAATCAGGAAATGCGGCAGCAAGGGCAACTGTAGGATTAGAAACTAGTTGGAGCTTGTGCTTATTGACGGGACGGCACGGTAGGGATTTTATGTGAAAAATATAAATAAAACTTCAGACAATAAATGATGATGACAGTAATTGATTGAATTCAACGATGATGAGCGATTGCGTCATTGTAATTTAAAATGTATTGTCGTGCTTTAAAGTTTTTTTCCTATTTGTCACATAAAATTCTCTGCCATGGCACGTCGCGTTAGAGTGCAAGGCCTTACAGTTAATTTTGTTAAATCCCCAGGTGTAGATTTAATGAAAAGAAGTGAGACAATTAAGAAATAGTAGCTTTTGTATTGTAAATGATTATTTTTTGCAGAATTGAAATAATATAGAGTGGTAGGGAATGGGGTTTGAAACATTAAAAAATAGCTCCTAAAATTAGTACCCTTATTTTGTATCAATGTACCAAAGAGTTATCTTATAATTTTTAAAATTGATTAATGTTAAAATATAATATGTTTGCAATAAGTATTTTCAAAAATTTACTATATAGCCTCAGAAAAAAAGAGAATTTGTCTTTTGTTTATAACACACAACAGCAGTTACTTGTGTTATTTCTAAAATGTATAGTTCTTGTGTATTTACCAGATCCAACTACAGCGATAGTCCTGATGCTAATCTGAGTTATGTTATGGTATTGGACAGCGATTTTATGATGTATTTTCCTCCATATCATTTCCATGGGAACATAGAATTGTAGGCTGTAGGTGAAAAGTATTGAAAGCGCCATCAAGATTTTCGCAGTTTGAGCTAATCTGAAATTATATTATATCATTATTATTAGTGGATATTTATTCTTCTACGTACTTTTGTAGAGAATTGAACGCTCTACAAAAAAGGTCTCTTATGATTTTTTCCAAAACAAAGTTCAAGAATTTGCTTTATGAACCACGACGGGCTAGCAAGAATAATCAGAAGAAGCAAAAATAATTTTCCCATGTTATACTTATGGGAATTAAAAAAATGCGATGCAGACAATATTAATATTAAGGGCTCATCTTTTCACAGTAATGTTTTTACACCCAAAAGAAACTTTTAAGTCTGTTTGGAAGAAAAATTTTTTTTTTTGAATCACCCTAAAATATATATACATATACAAATAGCCGAACAAAACTCCTTCTTCTTTATTGGAATCGGTCATAAAACATTACGCTTGTTTACTATTTATTATTTTAAAATTATTATGTTTTAGAATAATAGATATATATATATTGCTTTTAATCATGGAAAATATTAGTGTATTGTTTTCAAGTCTTTCAAAATCAAATCAAAAAATGTAATGAAGTTATCTTAGAAATAAATAAAATCTTACATTTCGTCCTGTGGCAGGTTAAGTGTGACACTCCCCCTTACGGCATCTCCGAATTTGATATAACCGAAGAATCCAACTACACCATATAATGAGATAACAATAGTCATCGCAATGTTGAGTACACCCGGACATCCCAGGAACTGTTGCGGCTTAGCCATTTCGTTCTCAACTGGCATAACGACTCCAATGCCTTCCATCGCGAAGATAACCGTGCTTGAAAAATAATAATAATAAATTTTATTGTATAGAAACATAGCCCTTATTACATTTTTTAGCATTGATTAGCACTTTATCGATAGAAAATAGCCATTTTGTATGAAGATGTGGACGTGTAAAGTATCCTTATCAAATCAAACATAAGCCGAATTAATTGGTTGGTAACGTAAGCCAGGTAGAAGGGAGTGTGGCACGCGGCCCGTACAGCACGCGTAAGCATTCGTAAGCATGCACATTGTGCAATGGCAGATTGCACAAGCATGCGTTAGCGTCCCTTAGCATGGTTATAAAAGTGTCCAAGCCACCCAGCTAAATGAGAATCAATGCTGATAAGTGTATTGGGGGTTATAATATCCCAATAGTATATATCCAATAAAATCGAAAATTCTCTTAACTTATATTACCTCGCACACATTGATAACTTGACTTTTTTATGGTACAAAAATTCTTAACGCATGCAAGTAAATACTATAAAGTAATTTTTCATTTTCATCAATGAGCTTAAATATCTTTGTTTATTAAATATTTAATTAGTAAATATTCAATAAATTTGAGATTTACCTTATGAAAAGTGGCCATTGTGTGAAACTGGCAACCATTTCCCTCTCACTAGGGTTGGGCATATCGAAGAAGATGTAATACATGGTTATAGCGAAGCAAACGACTAAGAAGATGTTGGCGAGAGCAGAGAATGGCACTAGCCATTTCAGATTTCGTATCTGACATATCAACACAAGAGGCACCAGAGTCAGAGCACAATATGCTTCAACTGATAGCTTGTAATCAGGATTGTATTGATCTAGGACCTGAAAGTGTAATTAAAAAAATTTGAGGAATTTTAATATACTAATCATTATAATAATACATCATGGATTGTCAATTTAGGCTCGAGGTTGGGATTTTATTTATGTATAGTATGTATTAGTATGTATATATGGCGGCAGTATGGTGCCGTCCAAGGTAGTGGCGCGTTCGCGCGCGGAGGTATGTATTGGTATATATGTATTAGTATGTATTATTATGTATGTATGGCGGCAGTAAGTTGCCGCCACCGGTGGGCCCTCGGGGTAAGCGCCGGGGCGTCGCGGTTGTGTGCTTCGGCGACCCCGCGACGTCCCACTAAGGCGCTAGATGGGACCTTGGAGTTTTAGTGGGTAGGGAGCTCGGCTCCGAGTCCACACACCTCCTGCGCCATTGCACCCGTTCCGGCGCTCGATTCGCTCGTTCGGTTGGGGGTTCGATTCCCGCTCGGGGGAGATGTTTGTATTGATCTTACAAATATCTGTTTTGGTCTGGACGTTTGATTGTATCTTATGAGTTACTTCGACCTTAGGGTTACGATGGTCAGTGTAAAAACTAGTAATCTGTCTAATCCGGATAAGAGTAATAAGCAGACCCTGGGTAGACTCGTATAATACCGGGAATAATGCTAGAAACAAGAATATATCATGAATTAAAGAATCGACATTTGGTGAAAAAAGTGGATATCATGGTAAAGATTAGGAGTCACAAAATTGACGTAAATTAAAACGAACTATTAAAAATATTGAACCTTTGAAACAAAACAAAAACAATTGATCAAAATTCCTCAAGGTATATTGTATTACCTAGAATTGGTTTTATATTATTTTATTAATACCACAATAGCTGTTTTGTTTGTAGAATTGAGTTATTTGTATATTAGATTGTTTGCGGTTTCCTTAGTAGATTATATTATTTTATCATTGTTAAGAAAATATTTCTTTTGCTAAGACGAATAAATAAATAATAATAAATACACGCTAACAACGGCCCCCATTAAGATGTTCATATTCTGTGTCCCCGAACACATTTACAAAGACAAGGACAAGTACACCCAGACCGGAAACGTCTGCTTCGAGCGGTAATCGAACCAGCGACCTGTGACGCTTAGGGCATGTTCCCTACCGCGACACCACAACGTCGTCAAAGAAAGTAGAAAAGAGTTTGAGATCCTAATCCACTAGGGTAGGTTTCAAATATTTCATTATTCATATTCTGTGTTGCTGTCAAACTACTGCGCCTTAAGTTGTCATAAACGTGTGATGAAAAATAGTTACCTAGCTTCTTCTTTATCCAAGCATTATTCCTGGTATTTTCGGATTTGACAGGTTACTAGTTTATACACAGAGCGATTGCCATCTAACCTCCGCAACACTATGAACCAGTAACTCATTGGATAAGAGCAAATTACTTATCCAGAGCGTTATCGATTATTATCAGATGTTATGTGATAACAACCAGGACCGACAGCTTAACGTGCTCTCCGGGGCACGGTGGGGAGACCCACACAAACAAACGCCCAGACCGAAACAGATATTTATAACAAATATCCGCCTGAGTGGGAATCGAACCCACAACCGTCGATCCTAGAGGCAGACTCGCTACCTACAACGCCACAATTGAGTCAAATATAACAGAACGGAACCTAGCTATTAGTCTACAAAGTTACGTCTTATAATTTTAATGTGTAAGTTATTACTTATGAGAATATAATACCTCTTTAAAATTCTCAGCGATGAATACTACGTAAACACACAGCGCAGCCAAATACGTACACGTGAGAACGTAATCTATAAATGTTCTGTAACAAAAGAATTAAAATTTAAAAACGTCACGTTTTTCTAGATAATTTCATTATAACATTTAATTATAAGCTGACAGTTTTAGTAGAAATAGCAAGAGTTGTTATAATATCTGCGCCTTGGCTGACTACAATTGGTTTAATGAAGATTTAATAGAGTATTGATGGTGTTATATCTGTATTAACCAAAACAGCATCTTCTATATCTTTGTTATTAGAATAGTATCCGGCATCATCCCACCGCCCGCTGTTGGGATAACCTCTAGATCTTTTGTTGCAAGAGGCCGGCTAGGTAGGTACCACCGCAGTGTCAAATATTCTACCGCCAAACAGTATTGCTTTGACATTGCTGTGTTCCGGTTTAAAGGGCACTGTAGGCTAGTGAAATTACTGGGCAAAGGAGATTTAAAAACTAATGTTTCGAGGTTGGCAACGTGTGAGTGGCACCACTAATGGTGCTGCAAACCACATCAGATGGTCCGTATGCTTGTTTGTCAACTTGTACCATAAAAAAAGTTTAATTCGAGTTCGAGACATCAAAGTCTATTAAACGTTTGCTATTAAGGGCCTACTATTTCGAACTGTTCATAAATTATAATTGATCAATTGTTTCCTTACTGCGCAAAATTAGCCCAGGGTCGTAATCTTTTTGGTCCAAATTCGAAAGCCGCTCCACAAGTTTCAGCAAATCCCATTGAAGGTTTTTTCGCTTCTACACATACTTCCTGTGATGTTTTTACCTGAAAGTCATTATAAGCCATTTTGATTTGATTGAATGTCAATTTAATTAAAATATTTAACAATTTGTAATAACCATATGGCCATTATATTTTTTTAAAGAATATTAACAATGCTTTTTCAAGGCATTACTAATATAACTATTGCCCATCCAAATAAGCTCGAAGCTTGAAGTTTTTGTATTTAATATACATAGCAAAAATTAAATTCTTTTTGATGTAGTAACACTTACCAGAACATAAACGCAATGAGTACAAATGAATCCAACTATTATAGTGCCGAAGGCGCCGACAACTAAGCCTGCATTCTTGAAGGCTGCGGGCATAGCCAGGATACCGGAACCGAGCGATGACTTTAGCAGGTGAACCAGTGAACCGATTGACCTGAATACAGATAATTGTTATTAAGTTATGTATTCTTAATAGTTGCATTATTTTATCATGTTAGTGAGGAAGTATTGCTATTTCGATAAGTATAGAGTAGTATTACTCTATCACAGAATATCCTGGAGATAAGTAATTATAATAATATATTCTTTATTGTACGCCATACAAAACAAGGAAACAAAAAAAATTAAACATGACTACAAAAAATATTTAATATATTATGTAAGAGTACAATCAGACGGTTTTATTGCTAAAGAGCAAAATCTGCCAAGCCACCAATAAGAGGAAATATAAATTTAATTTAGTAGGTAGCGATCTCTTATCATTTTTCTTCATGACCCACTGTCAGGTGAACCATATTATTATGGTTTTTTACCGGGGTCGGGATGTGACGACCCCATCGCCCGCTGTTGGGATAACCTCTGTCACAGCAGAGATTATTCCACCAGTGCAGTCAGTCACACTGGTGGTAGGTCTTTTGTTGCAAGAGGCCGGCTAGGTAGGTACCACCGCAGTGTCAAATATTCTGCCGCCAAATAGTGGTGCTTAGGCATTACTGTGTTCCGGTTTGAAGGGCACTGTACGCTAGTGAAATTACTGGGCAGACGAGATTTAAGAACCAATATCTCGAGGTTGGCAACGCGTGAGTGGCACCTACTAATGGTTCTGCAAGCGCTCACAGGCTACGGTAACCACTTCCCATCAGGTGGGCCGTATGCTTGTTTGCCAACTTTTAACATAAAAAAAAATGGTATAAGAAATTAAATCTTTTAATTCATCCATTGATTAATTGTAATATAAATTAATAAATATACATATTTCTTTTTTTATAATAGTTTGGAGATAAAGTTTTGTGTTTATAAAGCATCGAAAGTTGCAAAATAGATACGGCTTTCTTAATAGAGATATTATCGCAGCCTATGTTACTAACAAATTGAAATTGCATTCATTGCTACCACAGTATAAATAGATACTTAGATGAAGACGGGGGAGCATGCAGAAGAAAGCTTATACGCAGAAGTATGAGTACTACTACTTGACGTCGATATGAGGGTATTCCTCGATCAAGTCGGTCTATAGCCTACAAAAACACGGAACTCCTATTTTTATTCAAGTTCAATGCTCTTATAAAATTAAATTATCTTTAAAGTACTTGTAAGCTTGAGCAATAAAAGGGTTCATATAAAAACATATTCTCGTAGTAAGATGCTATCTAGATCTGGTTTATTGTGGAAATTTCTAGACTTCTAAGCATTTTTAACTATCACAGTATTAATAGTTTCTAATAGATATTTAATAGGATTTTAAGAGGCACTTAAATATAACAGGTTTGGTGCAATTTACCGGCCTTGTACTTTATTCCAACGTGTATTCCTTGACATGAATTAAGGTAATGGTACTGAGCGATTTGCATAAAGGTTTTAAATAACAAGGATCATTGTTAAAATACACATTGTGTAATAGTTTTACTTATAATTTCTTCATCTTCTTCTTCCCAGCTTTATTCCCGGTACTATACGAGTATTTACCCAGGGTCTGCTTATTACTCTTGCCCGGATTTGACAGGTTACTAGTTTTTACACATCTGACCTCCATAGCCCTGAGGGCGAACCAGTAACTCATTAGATAAGAGCAATTTACTTATCAAGATTTAACGAGTATTATATAGGTTCTTATGTGATAACCAAGGGCAAACGCCCAGACGGAAACAGATATTTGTAAGATCAATGCAAACATCTGCCCGAGCGAGAATCGAACCTATAACCGTCGAGGCTAAAGGCAGACTCGTTACTCATAATAACACAATAATGTAAATAAAGAACCGAAAAATTTTAAATTTCCACCTGTAAAGTCGTTGGTATCCGTAAATACACATAAACACTGACAGCGACAAAATATTATATATTTACGTGATTAAAGTACAAATGAATGGACTGCTACTTTTGTAGAACATCCGTTTAGGATCGTTTAAATTTTTTTAAATATCTTAAGCTGCAGTGATATGTGGTCACCAGAGAAAAATTGTGTATAATGCACAAATATAATAACGCGTGCACCTCATTGAACTCAGTCTTAAAGTTGGATTAATTTTCAACGGATAGGATAACAAGGTTAGATAGATTATTTTGGCCTCCCCTGAAACTGCCGCCTGAGGCAGACCCCGAGACCCCGATTCACTACCATATATATTATATTCACTATCAAAAGCCTATTATTATAATATTTAAGTAAGACTTTACTTCACGATTTTACTATAATAAGTCTGTTGGTATATATTACGAATTCAAACTGAATTTGCGAGTAAAAACCCCGGATAAACACTAATAATGTAACGCAAAACGACTTTGAAGTTTAAAAATTCACCTCGTGTTTTGCGGTTACGGCGTCATCCATTCCACGATTTTCCTGTATTTAAGTTAATTATTCATTGTGGGGAGTTTTTTACTAATTCTGCGTACCGTATGTTTAGCTTTGAAATACATATTACGGTTTATATATATAGATTTGTCACGGCAAAATTGTAAAATCCAATGTAATTCCACTGACTAACCTTCTTCGTCCTAGCGGGAATAATTCCCGGTATTTTATTAACCCTGCCTGGTTATTACTCGTATCCGGATTTGAGAGGTTACTTAGTTTTAACACGGAACGATTACCATATGACCTCCGCAACTCTAATGGCGAACCAGTAACTCATTGGATAAGGTCTATTTACCTATCAAGAGCTAACAACTATTATCAGATGTTATGTGATAACAAACGGGACCGACAGCTTAACGTGCTCTCCGAGGCACGGTGAGGAGACCCATATGGACAAACGTTCAGACCGAAACATATATTTATAACAAACATCTGCCCGAGCGGGAATCGAACCCACAACCGTCGAGACTAAAGGCAGACTCGCTACACCCGACGCAGATGCTATTTATTAGTAAATAATAATATTATGGATTTGTACGTACATAATTATATTATAATTGATTTATGTATATATGAAATAAACTAAATTTTTAATAAAAATATATGGATACCAATCTGCTTTTAATCTTATCTGGGGGCACGGCAGTGCCCCCGCCAAGTCGAGCAAAAAAGCGGCACGGCCGTACTATCCTTTTCTCGAAGCACTTCAGGCCATTTTCGATGCTCTATAACTTCGTTGTGGATAAAGCTATAAGCCTGAGTTTTCAGTAACCGAGCAGGCATTGTATAAACACGGTATATTTCAAATTTCATTCAATTTGAACCATTAGTTTTAGAATTATAACTAGTCAAATTTCTTAATTTTGTCACTCACTGACTGACCGATCATCAAAACTCTAAGGCACTTCTAGCAGACATGGAAGCTTCAAGTTTAGAATATAATTAGTATTTAGTGTATAAATAAAGGGAAAATTAAAATATTTTGTAATTTCGGTCCGGTTTTCTAGATAAATTAACTGCATAAATAACTTTGTAATCCCATATAAATATATAGGATTACAAAGTTACGTTAGCAGTTACATTTGCAGTTAGATAGGTATTTAGATAATTTGCGACCCCCTATAACTTCGTTGTGGATAAAATTGAAAGCCTAAATTTTCAGTAACTAAACAGGTATTGTATAAACACGGTATATTTCAAATTCCATTCAATTCGAATAAGCAGTTTAAGAATTATAACTAGTCAAAATTTCATAATTTTGTAACTCACTGGCTGACCGTCATCAAAACTCTAAGGCACTTCTAGTAGACATGGAAGCTTCAAATTTAAAATTTAGTTATTCTTTAGTGTATAAATAAAGAAAAAATTAAATTATTCTGTAATTTCAGTCCAGTTTTCTAGATACACCAACTGCATAAATAACTTTGTAATCGCATATAAATGTATAGGATTACAAAGTTACATTTGTAGTTAGATAGCTACTTCGATAATTTTCCATCTCTTATAACTTCATTGTGGCTAAAACTAAAAGCCTGAATTTTCAGTCACCAAACAGCCATTGTATAAACACGGTATATTTCAAATTTTATGCAATTTGAAAGAGTAGTTTAAGAGTTATAACTAGTCAGATTTCTTAATTTTGTTACTCGCTGACTGGCCGATCATCAAAACTCTAAGGCACTTCTAGCAGACATGGAAGCTTCAAATTTAGAATATAATTAGTATTTAGTGTATAAATCAATGAAAAACTAAAATATTTTGTAATATCGGTCCAGTTTTCTAGATACACCAACTGCATAAATAACTTTGTAATCCTATATAAATGTATAAAATTACAAAGCTATATTTACAGTTAATCAATCAGTGTACATGTATAGTATATGCATAATATAATGAAATAATAGGTGTAGGTACCTAGATAAAATACGATTAAATTCAAGAAGTGGGTAAAAAAGTAGATCTTTCAACAAAAAGATATGAGATCCCATAAAAAACATAAAATGTAAAAAAAATTGCCAGTCTCATAAAGCAGTTCTTCTACTACAAAAAGTGGTGAGATCTCATGTATCTCACGAATCTAAAAGTATTTGTATGAGTAGAATAAGTTGCCGTACAACTGGCAAGTTTCAGGCGTAGTTATACATGAGATCTCACCACTTTTTGTAGTAGAAGAACTGCTTTGCGAGACTGGCAATTTTTTAACATTTTATGTTTTTTATGGGATTAACATTTCTAATGCATGAATTAATTTCATAAAATGGCTTTAAACAAATCATCAATACGATGTATTAATAAGTATATTAATATCAAAGTCTTCACGGGTAAATGTATATTAACTAATTAATTGATCAATTGATCAAAGAAAATTCGTAAAATTCATAATTATAAGACGCGGGCATGTGTTCATAAGCATGTACATTGTACAAGCGATCCCTTGAAGCGTTGTCTTCTCAAAATTAGTATATATGTAATTATTATATTATATGGTTTCTGTTGTTATATTTCCGACTTATGTTAACAAATATATGACCTTTATTAATAAAACGGATGACCTTATTTTTGTGACTGGATGTTTTTCACTGGTGGTAGGTCTTTTGTTGCAAGAGGCTGGCTAGGTAGGTACCACCGCAGTGTCCAATATTCTGCCGCCAAATAGTAGTGCTTAGGCACTACTGTGTTCCGGTTTGAAGGGCATTGTACGCTAGTGAAATTACTGGGCGAACGAGATTTAAGAACTAATGTCTCGAGGTTGGCAACGCGCGAGTGGCACCTTCTAATGGTGCTGCAAGCGCTCATAGGCTACGGCATCCACTTACCATCATGTGGGCCGTATGCTTGTTTGCCAACTTCTAACATAAAAAAAAAACATAATACTTTGCAATATTGTCTAGAAAATAGAATCTTTAGTCATAGTGCAGGACGGTAAAAGGGAAAAGACAAGCGGAAAGTGAAAGGAACCAGCGGACCCAATTATTAAGCCTCAGCTGCCCATCCGTCCATCTGTCAGCGGGCTGTATCTCACGAACCGTAATAGGTAAGAGAGTTGAAATTTACACAGATTGCGTACCTACATCTATGGCCCTATAACAAAAAAAAAATTACCCTTAAAATTAAAAATAAATACTTATTTATTTTTAATATTATTATAAATTAAAAATAAATACTTATTTATTTTTAATTTTTTAGTTGGATTTAAAGCGTGTTTTTTAGTTTTCTTTCTTTCTATTATTTATATAAACTAAGAAGCATGAAACTATATAAAAAGTTATATATATAAAATATTGTGGCGAACAATAAACGATAACGAAACACGTGTTTTAACATTTTCTAAAATTCCACTCCCGAAGAGTTAAAATGCAGGTTCAAAGTTTGTATTAAAATCGTTATTCTCGCGGGCGTAGTCACTGGCAGAAGCTAGTTTATGTATATATTTTTTGACTGGGATTAAAGATTATTTTTAAGAAGACTACTTACGAATTGGGGTGCGCCACATTTCGATGTTCAAACGGATTGTACGCCTTTTCGTTAATGACTTCCTTTGAACCAAGACTCAATGTTGATTGAAAGCCTGGATTCGCCGCTAAATTTGCTCTGTAAAATAAAATCAATTTCATCTGTAATGCCTTTTAAGATATTCACAATGTGGAATGTTCGATAAAAATTTACAATTTGGTTCAGTAAATTATCATTCTTTTGGTTTTTCGATTTTTTTCACTACTATCCCTATACTATATTGTAATAATATAAAAAAATACTTATTAAGAAAACTATTGTCGAAATAGATAACATAAAATAACGTATTTATCATAATCACGATTATAATTTAAAAAATGATGATAAATAATCAACGGTACACACTCAACCGCCCCCATTGGGATAGTTACATCCTGTGTCGGGGGTCCGAAAGCATACACAATGACAAGGACAATAACACCCAGGCCGTAAAACATGCCTGTATGGTCAATACAAACATCTGCTCCGAGCGGGAACCGAACCAGCGAACTGTGGTGCCTAAGGCAGGTTCGCTATCGCTGCACCACAATATACCCTTAGTTAGTTAGTTAGTTTAGTTAGTTAGTAGTAGGGCTCCCTTTTCCACAATTAGACTCATAGTAATTGACATAACACTACGTAATTGATTAATGAATTAAGCCTAAGTTCGAGTCACTCATTTATTGTTATTTTTATTTTTTATTTTTATAAGGATTATATTGTGTTTGTATCAATCCTAAATTATTAAATGTAAATTAAACATAAGGAGGGAGACCTGGTGTCCTGAAATACAGGCCTAGTGCTTAGTTTAGGCACCAGTCTCCCACAATATTAAACATTTGTGCAATATTGTGGCGAGAAAATAAATTATTATTATTATTATAGTTCGCTCCTTTTTGTGTATGGGATTGGCTGGTCTATTCCAACCAGCCCAGCTCCTTCCAGAAGTTCAGAACTTTCCTGGGACGTTCACAGACTTCTTGGAGCAACCTCCTCAAGGCAAAAATCCTCAAGGATATGCCTTGAGGATTTTTGCCCATTGATCAGCCACCCCTGTACAGTCCAGGATTACATGAGTGACCGTTTCTGCCTCGTTTAGGCAGCCCCTGCACAATGGGCTGTCCGTTACGCCGATTGTAAATAGGTGTTTATTTAGTGATATGTGCCCCGTAAGGGTGCTCACTAAAATTCGGAGGTCATGTTTACTGAAGCTGAGGAGTCGTTTGGTCAGTCTTGGCGATAGTGCAGGCATCGCTTCTTTCGACTGTCGACAACTTGTGAGATTAGCCCATCGGGCACAATATACCCTTGTTCTTTGAAGAATTCGGTTTTCTTTTCGATATCCTTTCATCATAGTGACATTTTTACTTAATAAGGTGTTCTATCCTCTTTTCTTGTGTTTAGCCCGAGATTATTTTAGGTTTACTATCAGATATTATGTTATAACAAACGGGACCGACAGTCCAACGTGCTCTCCGAGGCACGATGGGGAGACCCACAAGGTCAAACACGTAGACCGAAACAGATATTTGTAAGATCAATACAAACATCTGCCCGAGCCTAAATCGAACCCGCAACCGTTAGGCTACAACGCCACAACGGTTTCCAAAAACATACTAAGTATTACGATATTATTACTTACGTTGAGTTGAAGTTGTCAAGAATGATGGTCCCTTTTTTCTCGTCTCGAGTCATTTTCAAGACTTTATCTGAAACAAGAATTTAATTTGAAAAATTTCGAAATACAATTAAAAATTTTGATATATCTATATTTGACTCTGAAGACAAATTATTATGTTTCATAATTTTAATAATAGTTAAGCTAATAATAAAATCCTAGGCTCCAGTCCATTGAATGAAAAAATGAAAATATGAAATGAAATAAAATTTACTTATTTAGAACAAATTGCACATTACTACAATAGTTAAAAACTGAGTCGCAGTTATAACGCCCTCCGCAAAATGAGAAATAACAGCATTCTTAATTTTTAGAAGCTAGATAAATATAAAGAAATGTCATAAAAACGTTGCATGCGTTTTTTTATAATATTGTTTTTATAAATTTAAGTGTGTGCATTATAATGTACATATTTTCAACGCTACACACTTAACGGTCCCAATTAGGATAGTGATAGCATGTGTCGGGTTTCCGGAAATATACACAATGACAAGGACAAGCACACCCGCATAAGGCAGGTGCGATACCGCTGCGCCAAAACGTCATCAGATTTTAAAGAAAATAATAAAATTGATCTGAGTGATTTGAAAACTATAGTGCACTAAGTATAATGGAACGTAAAATTTTACTATATTTATTACGAATCCGCAGAAATATTGGGAATGTCCGAACCTTAAAGCATATTCACAGGTCGATTCCAAATGAAATTGTAATTACACAGGACACAATTAATGTTAATAATATTATACTAATAAATTATCGATTAATGAAGAAGTTGCATAGACCGTCGTGATCACAGATTTATAGTAGTCTAGATACCGGATGTTCATTATATAGTATGAAAACCGAGCGTGTCATCATTTTTATACCTACGATGACGTCATTTCAGCCAGTTACTGATGTGTTCTACTTAAACTGAATGTTTTCAATCCCTAAGCGTCATAGGAACTGTTGATATTTTTTTTAAATATCGGATTTTGATATCTTGATATTTTTGAATATACACTATCACTATCAAAGAAGTAACGTGTCATGTTTGTGCACAAACTTTGTTAAGTCTGTAGACTAGACTCTAGACTCACTTTAGACTCTAAGTATAAATCTGTGATAAGTTGATTTGCAGTGATTAGAAAAAATAGGAAGAAAGGTTTGAATTCTTGTATCTAATCCATCCGGTTTAGTCGAATCGATTTTTACAGTGCATAGAACTCGTTCGTTGAATTAAAATGGTTCGATTTGTGGAATTACCTCCGTGACATATATTATTAAATAGTTTCACTAAGGCTTTGCCCGCAATTCTTTCAATATTTTGTTGAAATGTGTTTTTAAAAATTACTTCTTATTTTGTCATGTTTTTTTTCAAAATTATAACACATATAAATATTTATAGTTTAAAGTAAATTACAAATCCTCCTCTACTTATCTGAAGACGACTTATTTAAGGTGTTGTTAAAGACCTTCGATTGTAATAGCTATGAGAAAATTCATATCTAAGTGAAATTGATGTGACCCGGAAACATTTTGGTATATTTTATACTGTAGCAGTAATATTTTGTTACAAACTGATCAATAATTCCTGACAAAGTACAATAAATTACAAACAGACGTGACCGTTGTCAAGTTGCATAAAATGTATGCAATTTTATGTAAAATTACAGTGAATTTACTGTATGAAATCGTTAATGGACACCGTAGGATAATAAGTTTTGTATCATGAGCAATAAAGATGAAAATGATTCAACATCATTCAGTAAGTTTGTGACGATAAAATCGATTCGATTATAACTGGATTGCCGTTTTTATAGCGCCATTTTCTTGATATAAAATTTCAGGATATAAAAGTTTTGTGATTTTAAATTTAAGATATTAATTTGAAATATTTTTTAGCTGATTTCAAGAAGGAAGAAGTTGGTCAATTTGAATATTTTTTTAATGCCTATGTTACACTATAATTTCGCCGCTTCAAAAATAATTGTGTTGATTATTCAACTTCTTAAATTGACAGAATTAATAACGCACGAACACTTCCAAATTGGCTTTATGTACTTTCAGCTGTCGTTTAATAATATCATAATAATTTCTCAAATTTCTTATGCAACAAGTTACTTTAAGCCTGGCTTGTCGTAAGGTCAGAATCGAAACCGCAACTCTTACATAAAACTTACATTAAAAGTTCTATAAAAATAATATATTTCACTGTCATTTGACAGGCAAATGTTATTTCATTTATCTGAAATTTTGTCCGGTTATATTGCAAAGTATATTTAAGCTTCAAACTATTGAATGCTTCAAATAATATAATTATCCGTTCAGAAGATTATAAACTTATTTTTATTTAAGAAGATTATAAAAGAATACAAATGACACGTCTAGTAATATTCTATGGTTGCGTTGTCGGCAGTTTGAAGTCAATGCATACAAAGAACTCATAGAATAGGAAAATGGCATCAACATATTTTGTTTTTGAGAATTAATCAGCCTGCTGTAACTTTCTTGGATTTTGAAAAAGTGGTTATATTCATTTTACAATATGTGTATTAATTTTTTGTTTGACTAAGTTTTTTCCGATCGTAGTCATTGATATAATTAAGTAAATATGTTTAATATAGTTTTCGTCGTCATTAAAAATACGATTATTTCATCGAAACTAGGTTCGTAATTTTTCGCATAAAACAATGCTTTATGTTTGTAATTTCAAAAGTGACGGATTCCCATACAAAATTCCGCCCCGTATTAACCGCTTGAGGGTTGAATTTTCAAAAACTTTTCTTATTTATCGTCAAACTTTTAAAACGATACCTGTAAAATATGTAATTACCGGTAAAATCGATCCTGCCGTTTCAGAGATTACCCCGAACCAACAGATAGACAGAAAATTAAAAATTTGATTTTTATGTATGTCCGTCTATTTTCTTACTTTCATATATTTGAAAAGCCGTTAATTTGGAATTACAAATAGACACATCAATTATAATTATTTGTAATATTGAGTTGATAGCATTTTCATTCCGTTGTTCTAAGGGAACAGATGACGAACGGGGTCGGCCACTTTGGCGAGGATTTCAAAAGAACTCGTTAAATCACTTTTTAGTTCACAACCGGTTCACAAGATTCAGTTCCACAGATGCTTACAATACATATTGCTTGACTGACCAAAAATGTAACAGAAAATTTCACCAATTATATCGCAGAATATTTCAACGATATACGACTCTTGTAAATTTTTATAGGTTAAGGAGACAAGCTGTTTGCTTACTTGGCGTTAACATGACTCACTGCCTTTAATCTATTGCGTTAAGTTTAGTGTTTAAAACGTTTCTTAATTTTGTATTTGTTTTTAAGATTTAGAATCTATTTGTATATATAAAAGGAGAAGACTTGACTGACATATCAATGCCCAGCCTTAACCTTTGGATCTAGAAAGCTGATTTTGAAAACGCAAACGCTAAGAAAGGTTTTTCAAAATTGAAACCTTAGGGGCGTTAAAAAGGGATTGAAAGTTTGTAAAGGATGTCCGTCATTTTTGAAACCATCAAACTTTGGTTTTTTTTTGGCAAACAATTATACTGGTGGTAGGTCTTTTATTGCAAGAGGCCGGCTAGGTAGGTACCACCGCAGTGTCCAATATTCTGCCGCCAAATAGTAGTGCTTAGGCACTACTGTGTTCCGGTTTGAAGGGCATTGTACGCTAGTGAAATTACTGGGCGAACGAGATTTAAGAACTAATATCTCGAGGTTGGCAACGCGTGAGAGGCACCTACTAATGGTGCTGCAAGCGCTCATAGGCTACGGCATCCACTTACCATCAGGTGGGCCGTATGCTTGTTTGCCAACTTCTAACATAAAAAAAAAAAAAAAAATTCAAAGTCAAAAATTCAATAATTAGTTATTAAGAAACACATGTTAACATTTTCTAAAATTACACCGTGAAATGGGGCTTCAAAGTTTGTATTCAAATTGTTATTCATGCATGCCTTTACCTTTTTATTTTTTTCTCTCCTATTTGCCAATCGGTGTAAATTTCTAAGTTACGAAAAATAAGAAATATCACCTGAGATCAGCCTATATGATAACGATGACGATCTAAAGCTTCGTGTTCTGTTATTGTGAATTACGTGATGATGAATAATGACGCTGTTTCGAAACAGTTTACTTTTTACATATCACGATCTACTTTTAGAGAAAACCACCCGACGCTGAGTTTATTTATGTCTTGATGTATTTTTTTTGAATATTGAGACTTCGCAGTGTAGTACTCGCGAAGGCTTAAAGTTGATCCCGTCAATAGCGTACCTCCTGCGATATCGGACCACGCTTGGGACGTAATCGGGAATGGAGGCAGTAATCCTCCATTTGATCGATGATTCTCTAAATGAATCAGGTAATATTTAAAGAAATTTGTCTTAAGTCATAATAATAATATAATACGTCTATCCGTCGCCATCACGGATGGGATAGGAATATCCTGTGTCGGGGGTTCAGAAATATAATACATGCAAGCACAACAACCCTAACCGGAGAACGAAGGATGGAAGACGAAAGCGCGTATATATGGTTAAAGAAACTTTATTCTCATAAAGAACATAATTTACTTACATGAGAACATGGCAAACAACAATAGTTGCCTAGTGGCGTAACAAAGTAACACTAATAAAACATATTATATGGACGCAAATAAGCAATACTATGTCAACCCACAAAATTGAAAAAAAAAAAACTGAGTTATATATGCAGAAGTGTTGGTAAATGGCTATAGAACATTTTTCTTTAATATTTGTTTTTAAGCTTTAAAACTTCTAAAAAGCCATTTTTAATCATGCAAGTTATGTATTATGTTAAACGTTTTGGCTTATATTATATACGAAATATGCAGTTTGTATACTTCTATTTTTGTGAAAATTAATAAAATAACTTACATAAGTCTGAAATTGCCAAAAACTTGACCAATACATTAAAAAAATCATATAAAGCAAGTTGTTAAAAATTTTCAAACGCGTTTTTCTCGAAATGACATTCGTGTGGGTTGACATGCCATTGCTTATTTGTGTCCATATAAGGAATATGATCAATACAATCAGGACCGAGCGGATGTTAAGCTCTCGATCACCGGCGCTTAAGGTAGTTTCGTTACAATTGTGCTACAACGGTTTTTGTAATAAAAATATTAATATTGTCGGTTTACGTAGCTGAAATGTAAATTAAAGCTAAAAACCGTAAAACAAACATCCCATTACATTTATAACGGCTATTAAAGTTATGATGGTTTTAATTTATATTTTACCATAATTTTTGTTATAAAACTCAAATGACAATGGCTTCTGTAATAGGAATTGTGATTTAATTAAATTTAAAAGATATATTAAAATGGTCTGTTTGTCTCAGTCTATAGGATAACTATTGATATTTCATTGAATCGTATTATCAACGGTGTAAAATACGGTTCTTTTCGTTTTATTTTGTTGCAAATAGTGTTTTTTTTTCCGGATATATTTTAGTGCAGGACAAGAAATAACTTTGAAGAACCGATTGAGCATTTGAGAAACCCTGAGATGTTTGTCCAGATATGAGTGGTTTGTATATATAAAATAAAATTTATATTCTCTTTAATAGTATACTAACAAATATTATATAATAATAAATGTACTATCTGTAATGAAATTTAAAAAATATGACTAAATGAAAATAAATTTGAATCGTCTGTTTCTAATGTAAAAATAAGACCTTTATCCCGAGTGGATAAGAAAATTTACTATACAGTGCTTATAACTTAAATTAATTTTTTAAATCTAAAAAGAACTGCGCTTTCTCCGGCAGATAACTGATGTAACAAGAAGTAATTTAGGCTATTCTTTTTTAAATAATTAAGGTTCCGTGCAAAAACAAACAAATAAACACTAAACAATAATTCTGTAGAACACGCAAGCAAAGCCGTGGGCACAACTAGCTCAGCATAAAAGAATATAATGTTAATATTTGAAATAACTAAAACCGAACTCAGACAATTTATAACTTTCTTATTACTTTAGACCCTTTTTTTACCCTTTCTCAAAATCGTTTTAAGAAAGTTTTAATTTAAAAGATTTCGTGTGGGAGATTTTTCTAATGTGTGTGTGTTGGCGGTAGGCGTTGCCTTGTAACTATTGGTTATTAACTTCTTCCGGGAATGTTCATCACATGTATTTCTCTAATAATATAATTTACATAGAATATATACGAGTATAATTAACACATAACTTACTTGAGTCTACTATCAAAATCATTTAAAGTTGACGTATATTTTGGGCTTACTTTAAAATAAAAACACGCAATCATTTTGGTTTTATTTGGATACTTTAACCATTTATGAACTTTACGTCTTGGATTGTCTTTTTGAAGTGAAACTTCTAATGCGACTTCCAACAAGGTTGCGTTAAACGTTTAACGCACGAAGAAGAGAGAAAGAAAGATACACAAAGGTAGAAAGTAGGAGAGAGAAAGAGAGTAAGTCGGTAGATCCCAAGCACATGCGCGTGGTATTCTTGCTATGCAGCGAAGTAAACAGCGTTATTATAGATTTGGATATTTTTCCACTCCAAAATGACAATTAAAAGATACGATCAGTTTGCCTTAAAGAAACCATATGATTTCACTAAAAATCAATTTCTAGTCCTTCCTATTTTCATTTCCACATTACGAAGTTTCATTTCTTCCGCGCGGAGGGACTCCGTACACTAAAATTGTCTTGTCATTGTTATATGGTATTAAGAAGTTAAGAATTGAAATGAATGGAAGATAGATAATATAAATCGATTATTATCGTAAGAAACGCCCACATCGTCCTACGCGTTTGTTGTGTCGAGTGCTACGAAGAAAGAGACATTCATACATACATATATTTATAAAACATTCATAACAGGTTTTGGACTGAATTACATATATCAGCATCGATGAGCATTCTCTCTAGAATTCTCATTTCACCATCGATTTGGTATAAGTGTAAGTATAACACTCGAGATAACACGTTACAGTACTAAACAAACGTCATAGAGTGCTAAAGGATGCGTACGCATTCTTACAGATGCTGAACCATGCTTACGAGTGTAACGGACGCGTACGCATGCTTACAGATGCTGAACCATGCTTACGAGTGCTAACGGATGCTTAAGCATACGATGCTTATAAATGTGTTCAAAACCATCCAGCTAAATGTTGGTCGATGCTGATAAATGTAATTTAGGCCTTATTGTATACTATAGACAGGCGCTTACATACAGACAAAATGTCAAGACTCGGAATGAAGTAAGCATCACGGGCTTGGAACATCATCGAATAAAGTTAACGTGTGACTAGCTAGCTTCGTTTCGTTGCATAGATGTTGAATTTACGAGCCTATTTTTAAACCTAATGTCAATTCAATTTAATTGAATTTCTTTATTTTTTTTTTTTTGCTATTGTTAACATATCTATAAATTGGAAATATTTTCTGGCAATAAATGATGATTATTATTATTTTTGTTATAGTAGTAATAATAAGTGAGTAAGTTTATGTATGCTTTTTTTGAATGTGTATTGCTGTTAGCCCTACTGGCCTTGATAGCGTCATCGGTTGGACGAGCAGAGTACAGAGACCCACAGAGAGACAGCCGTGAAAACAGACAGCCCTCGCTTTTTAAATTTAATTCCGTCCTTACGGTGCGTCCTGCGAGGCTTTAAATTGCTGTTATCCAATGAGTTACTGGTTTGCCCTTAGGGTTGCGGAGGTCAGATGGCAATCGCTCTGTGTAAAAACTAGTAACCTGTCAAATTCGGATAAGAGTAATAAGCACACCCTGGGTACATAAAAATACCGGGAATAATGCTAGGATGAAGAAGAAGGTGCGTCCTGCGAGGCTGTCAGTCGGCTACGGACGTCATCGGACTTTGTATACGATAAACTAATTACCCTCACGCGTCCTCGCGTCGCGCAGTCGTGTAAAAAGACTACAGGCTAGGCAGGTGCTTATTCGACTCAAGGATATGAGGCTTGAATGTTAATAAGCTTACGTTTTAAATAATAATTATAAGTACTTTCTTATTTTCAAAGAATACAGGTTTTTATGTAGATCAAGGTCATTAATATTGAATGTACCACTATCAAGTTACGCTTTAAATAATACGTTGTTTTTTGCGATTATGAATGTTGTTATTATGTTTTAGAGAAACATTATACAAGTAGGAAGGAGTAGATTTACAGATATTCTGCGTTTATAAAAGCAAATTATTTTTCGTATGCATGTATACGTATTTAGGGTTAGCAATGCATTGAACAAGCATTAATTCCTGCTGATGTTTAATCACTGCAAATACCAATATAGTCTATACCAATATGTAACATGAGTTGATTTATACTCGCTTCCGAGTTTCGTAAGCATTGTGTTGAAAACTTCAACATAAAATAAATAGGATATATTATTATTAATAAAGGAAACATCGTGAAATGAAAATAGACTTATTATATATCGACAGGCCTTTCCATAGGTACTTAAAAATCCGAAGCCTCAACAGCTCAACGGTAGTAGAGCCGACTCTGCTCCGTTAACGCGAGAGTCGCGGGTTCGATCCTGATCCCTTGGGCTATTGTCGTACCCACTCCTAGCGCAAGCTACGAGCTTTTTTGAAAAAGCATTTCTAATATTATATTTTAAGAAAATAAAGGAAAATTTGTCAAACAAAAACTTAGACTTATTAGAGAGGCCCTTGACTACTAAAAATGTCCAAAGATTAGCTGGTGCTTTTTCCTAAGTTCTCACGCACCGAAATGAAGGATTTTGGCACCAATCGAGCGGTGTAGATGGAAAAAAAGGTAACTAACCTTTAGTTACATTTTTTGCCTAACAATTTTGTACACGCGTGCCCTCTTTAGCTACGTGTCTAATTTGTCTTAAGGATAGTCCGCTATTGCTTTAAATAATTCTATATTATTTACTTTTCTGTACATTCGCTTATATTATAATAAACCATAATACAATCAGCTGTACAATTATAACAGGATATTGTTAATTATATTTTCCACGCATGAATAAAATGTCGATGGCCTTTATTTACGTAAGTAATGTTAAAATATTTTCAATACGAAAAATTACTTTTTTTTTTTCGTTAAATATTTTTAATATATTTAGCAAAAAATTAAATAATTAAGTTTTTTTTTAAAAGGAACAAAGCTCAAATATTTAATTTGTTTTAATTTTTGTGTCGTTGTTTAATATTATATTTTTATTGGGAATGTATGAATCTTGTATATAAATAAATAAATAAAATTGAAGTGTTCGTTTCTAATTCCAAATTAACAGCTTTTCACTAAATTCTTACCTACGAAATTTTTGTCTGTCTGTCTGTTTTGTCTGTTTGTTCCGGTTAATCGGCAGATAGCTGTTGTTATAAAGGAATTTCGCATAGTTTTATTTAAAAAAAAATAATTAGGGTTATGTGTAATAAATAAAAATCGGTTCACCAATCGAGTGGAGTCGCGGGCGCAACTAGTCTTTAATATATGACTTGCATTTTGATTCATTAAATTAAATTCCTTCCTTGCCACAAATGTTTGGGCAAAGAGATGCCGATTTGGACATAGTGCTCTTGCAAACCTTTATAGTGCCGCGTCTGCATGCTTAGTAAACCTTTACTGTACAGATTGAACCTTTACTATATAGACTGTTTGGCTTGGTCTTCGTACATTTGTAAGCCAAGAGCGTAACGAGGAGCAAGAGAGGGGGGGAAGCTGCCCTCCTCTGGACTTTTCAAAATACTGAGAAATGCACCAATATAACGCTGCTTGAACAATTTAACTAATGACTATTGAAAGAAATAGTCATTTGCCCCCCTCTAAATTAAGATTTTGCCATCCCCTAGGCCTAATACCACTGGCTACTTAAATGTGGCAAGCGCTTGTAGTCGGTCTGATCGAGTATCATTTTGCCACAAATCAAAGAGAATTTGCCGCAAGCGTTTGAGACGAGATTTTGTGACGAGATTGGAGGAGAGTGAACACGTTCGTGGGAACAGACAAGGAATTCCTAAGTCACTTGCAAGCGTCTGGAATGGCCACGTTTGATTCCGAAAATCAAACCAACCGTTTATAGAGATTTGGAGTATACGACGGATCCAACCAACCAAGCGTGCGGACCCAGCGTACAGACAGACCAAATGTTTCTTTGAAATGTATGAAAGCTTGTCGACGCTTGGCTAGGAAGAATGTCGATACCTATAAAATAACTTTATAAATTTTAATAAAAGAAATCTGTACTTTAAGCGATTTCTGAGCCTTGGACGGAAACTTCTTTAATATTAGTGTATTGGTAACTTACTAGATTTAATATAATCTATGAAAATATTTCAACTCGTGACCCTTTATTTGCGATTTCTCACGCTTTACGGTGACTTTGATACAAACAGTACATCAGGGACGTGACATCCGCGAAGCAATTCCGCATTCATTACCTACTGATGATAACTTTAGTACGTATTCTCACATAATATTATAATTTTATGTTAAAAGTTGGCAAACAAGCACACGGCCCACCTGATGGTAAGTGGTTGCCGTAGCCTATGAGCGCTGGCAGCACCATTAGTAGGTGCCACTCACGCGTTGCCAACCTTGAGATATTGGTTCTTAAATCTCGTCTGCCCAGTGATTTCACTAGCGTACAGTGCCCTTCAAACCGGAATAAAAGACCTACCACCAGTGTGACTGATTGCACTGGTGGAATAATCTCTGCTGTGACAGAGGTTATCCCAACAGCGGGCGATGGGGTCGTCACATCCCGACGCCGGTAAACAAACCTTTAAATGATCGAGGGCTCGAATACAAAGAAACAGATATACTACTATACTCATAGCCAAGTGCGCTCACTTATCGAAATAACCGATTCCCGATACAAATTTTCATTCCCTATTTCATCCTTTATAAGGCGTCGGGATGTGACGACCCCATCGCCCGCTGTTGGGATAACCTCTGTCACAACAGAGATTATTCCACCAGTGCAATCAGTCACACTGGTGGTAGGTCTTTGTTGCAAGAGGCCGGCTAGGTAGGTACCACCGCAGTGTCCAATATTCTACCGCCAAATAGTAGTGCTTAGGCACTACTGTGTTCCAGTTTGAAGGACATTGTACGCTAGTGAAATTACTGGGCGAACGAGATTTAAGAACTAATATCTCGAGGTTGGCAACGCGCGAGTGGCACCTACTAACGGTGCTGCAAGCGCTCATAGGCTGCGTCAGCCACTTACCATCAGGTGGGCCGTATGCTTGTTTGCCAACTTCTAACATAAAAAAAAAAAAAAATCCTCTTTTCCCTATTTTTTCCAATGCTCCATCTATTTCTGTACAAAAATGTATTTAAATTTGTTCTGTGATATAGGCGTGAAAATGTAAAAGACAGACAGACCGAGTTACTTTTGAATTTATAATATGTGTTTGGATATAGTGTGGATTTTGGCACAAATTTAATTTTCATATAGCTCGGAACAGATGTTTGTATTGACCATACAGGCATGTTTTCCGGTCTGGAGTGTATTTGTTCTCGTCATCGTGTATATTTCCGGACCCCAGACACAATATATAACTATCCTAATGGGGGCCGTTGAGTATGCTGCGTTTATTTATTTATATTCTGTTGTAAAATTCCACATCTATATTGAGTTAACGATTTAAAAATAAAACTTGTTGAGGCTTTTCAAGTGCAACAATTCTTAACAACAATACTAAATGTCAAGTATTTTTAAATGGCACTGGCCGAAAAAATTTGAAACCGGTTTATTTCGCACTGCGAGGATATTATTGTGGATTAAAACTGGCTGTCTTGATCAGTACTAGCTGAGCCAGTTATTTCTTTGTAAAAGTTCCTGTTTGTGAGTTCTAATTATTGCTACAAAGTTCCCCATCGCGCGAAACATGTTCTGAGCGAATGGGAGCAAAACCGAAAACAGTGTAATAAGTATTTTTCTGCCACTTTTTATTAATATCACTATATTATATTATATAATTTTCACTGGTGGTAGGTCTTTTTGTTGCAAGAGGCCGGCTAGGTAGGTACCACCGCAGTGTCCAATATTCTGCCGCCAAATAGTAGTGTTTAGGCACTACTGTGTTCCCGTATGAAGGGCATTGTACGCTAGTGACATTACTGGGCGAACGAGATTTAAGAACTAATATCTCGAGGTTGGCAACGCGTGAGTGGCACCTACTAGTGGTGCTGCAAGCGCTCATAGGCTGCGGCAGCCACTTACCATCAGGTGGGCCGCATGCTTGTTTGCCAACTTCTAACATAAAAAAAAAAAATCAATATTTTTGACAAGACAGGTAAAAAGAGGTCTTTCTTAAAAGGTCGGGATGTGACGACCCTATCGCCCGCTACTCTTTGTCACAACAGAAATTAGTGCAATCATCAACACTGGTGGTAGTTAGGTGTTGCAAGAGGCCGGCTAGGTAGGTACCACCACAGTGTCAAATATTCTATCGCAAAGCAGAAGTGTCTTTGGCATTACTGTGTTTCGGTTTGAAGGGCACTGTAGGCTAGTGAATTATTTAAGAACCAATATCTCGAGGTTGGCAACGCATAAGTGACATTTCCAAATGGTGTTGTCGCGCTCATAGGCTACGGTAGCTTACCATCAGATGGACTGTATGCTTGCTGGCCAACTTAGTAACATGATAAAAAGAAAACATTTTGTATTTGTCGATAGCTTAAGTTGACCTCTATCTTTCTATCATCTATCTATCTTTTTTCTTTCTATATAGTGAGAAAAGTCAAGTGAAGTCAGTACTGAATTTTATTACCATGGCTCAAATGAATTTTATTTGTTCAATCGTAGAGTTTGGTTGACATCATACATAAAACAATACATGCATCTGTCGCGTCATAGATCGTGGGTATCCGAGGTCATCAATAATATGCGTGGAGCGTAAAGGTCACCGAGTTACATCTTGTGATTCAAGGCAGTGTTTTGTTTTGGGTTTTTATATTGCTCTTTATAGAATTTATATTACAATCAATGAATTAGATATAAACCAATTTATTTCCGTGTTTAAATTAACATAACTGTTTTGATTTACATTTACTTACATTACAGAGTTTTATGAGAACCATGCTGATGCGGCCTGATGTAATGACTGGATTGGTTCTCCAAGAAATAGTACGATAAATAATGTGGACGTGAAGTAACAGTATTTATACTGCTATGTTTATTCAACGATTTTTGGAGTCGAAGGTCCAAGGAGGAGGCCTTTGACTAGCGATAATTTGTACACTACAAGGTATAATAATTACTTGCTACATAGCTGCTTTTTGAAATAGGGGTCAAAAGTGCTTCGAGTCGATTCCAGAAAAGATGTTACGGCTTTGCTCTTTATCCGACTTGGCGGGGTCACTGCCGTGTCCCGTGATGATTTTTTTACGAGTCCCTAAGCTTTGATGACCGCTTACCAAACGGTTTGTCATACACTTTTTTGCCACCTTAATGTTATAAAGAAAAACAAATATTTTTAATATATAACATTCATAATACCATAGTTTTTAACACAACAAATATGTAGTTATTAACTTGTAATACTACTCTATTTTTTTATTAGAAAAATGGAGGTCCCGAAGTTTTGTTTTAAGCAACAGTACGTGAGAAACACATTTCGCTATATAATATTTTTGTTGAAATTTAGTCTCTTCAGATACGAGTGCAGCTCTATGGGATCTTAGTGTAATAGTTCATGGAGAAAGTTCTTAGACGGGAAGTATTAATGGGGCAGAATGATTGAAGTAGCCGGTAACTGATAAATGGTTATCACATCCATATACGGCCAGTGTTACTTAGTAATACTGTGGTGATAATGAGATCGAAAAGTACAAAGATGTATTGGATATTTTACAATATCTTTTTACTTAGAAGAAGAAACAAGGAATTTAGTTTTCACTGGAATATGTAAACAAACATAATTTTACACTTTCCTTATCTACAACCAATGTTACAACATATTTACAATTCAATACTTACTATATATACAAATAATTAAAGCTGTACAAATCATGTCCACGGGGAATAGTGGCAAAAATGCTAGCTGATACTGTTTAGTAATTGATGCCGATTTTCTGTGAGAAAAGTACTTCCCCGGTTGAGCCGGAACATTTGTGCTGGGAAAATCGTGCCTCTACTACTGATAAAGTCTTCTAGGCCATTTTTAGATAAACTTCTCGTTTTTACCTCTTCATTCTTAAGTATACGAAAATGAAATCACGGGGAAATGTCACTGTTTAATAAATCTTTATTTTTAAGAAAGTCAATACATATATTTTGTGGCTAAACTATATTATGAAAATTCGCTCGTTTTAATTGAAATTTAAATCGACAGTTGTCATTACCATTCCCATAAATCATCATTATCGTGAAATATCTTGCAGGTTGGGTTTCGGAGCTGATAGGTGTGGTGACTAGGGTAGGGCCGTGACTCAGAATTACTTTGTAGAGGTGAGCTACTCATGGTATTTTACCGTACTATTATTATTTAAGGAAAACGGACTGTATGCTCAAGTTAAGAAATGATTTGATCATTATTTTTTGGAATTATATAAATGAACTTTTTACTAATGAATTTAAAGGCATGGGTATAATAATAATTATTATTTCAGATTCGCCTTAAACCATTTTTAGTTTTTAAGCCTCAGATACAACAAAGAAGTTATAAAAAGAAGAACTACATTTTGCTGTTATAAAAGTGGTGACATTGTAAAGAGTGGTAGATAAAAATGTTTATTTTGCTTTATCATTTGAATTACTTTAAAAGAGGATCAGATTAATATTCTTGCTGTTATATAATACTACCAGTGCCCGCGGCTTCGCTCGCTTTATAAAGTTTTTTGATAATCCCACAGTAACCCAACATTTTTCCGGAATAAAAAGTCCTATGTGTATGTATGTATATGTACATAATCATATGTGTTGATCCAGGTAAAAAGCCAAATTCGTGCAGTAGTTTTTCCAATGAAAGAGTAACAAACATCCATACATCCATCCATCCATCCATCCATTCATCAAAATTTTCACATTTATAATATTAGTTGTATAGTGGGATATAAAAAATAAATACTATGTATTCATCAAATCATCACTTTTGTGGTTTTAACGCTGTTCATCCGATTACGACGAAACTTTGGTGAATGTATTAATGTGGTAAGTGTGTCCACCGAGGTTACTCACAAAAAAATAACTTACTTAGAAAGTAAAATAATAATTGTAACGAATGCTTAGCAAAACCTGTATATTACATAAGTTATTATACGTCACTAGCTACCAAAATGGGCATATTCAGACATATTTCAAATGTTAGTCATGGTCTTGTTAAAATGATTCGGTAATTAGATATTGCAAAAATGAACAAATATTACATAGCGCTAGGCTGTTTATATTTTCTATTTAATATGCATAGTACCTGGACGACCGAGCTTTGCACAGTATTAAAAGTACCAGACATCTGGACTCGACCCGGGGTTTTAATGACAACACGGATAAAACGACATTATCTAAAAATGATTCCTAGCTAGATCGATTTATCGCCCTCAAAACCTCCGCATATTAAATTTCATGAAAATCGTTCGAGACATTCAGATTATATATATCCAAGAATTGCTCCTCCATTGCAGGTATTAGATAAAAATATTTACTTTATAAAAAGATAACAGTATGTGCAGTGTAAAATTTTTTTTTGGAATAAATCATCGATGAAATTCACCCAAAAAAAAATTACTATGTAATTGTCGTAATATAAATTGTTGTTTTTTACCTACTGATTCTTATTTTTTACGTAAAGAGCCAGTTAAAGAAATTCAATCTTCGTCCTAGCTTTATTCGCGGTATTTTATTTTCCCAGGATCTGCCTATTACTCATATCCGGTTTTGATAGGTTACTAGTTTTTCACGGAGCGATTGCCATCTGACCTCCGCAACCCTAAGGGCGAACCATACTCATTGGATAAGATCAATTTACTTATCAAGAGTTAACGATTACTATGTGATAACAACCGGGACCGACAGCTTACCGTGCTCTCCGAGACACGGTGGGGAGACCCACACGGACAAACGCACAGACCGAAACAGAAATTTGAACAAACATCTGAGTAAAGGCAAACTTGCTACCCACAACGCCACAACGGTGTCAGTTAAAGAAATTCAGTAGAAAACTTTAATATTTCATTTAACGCGTAATTGCTTGAATCATTTTAACTTTATATTTATCATTTAAATTGCATAATTGCCTTCTTGATTACATTTAATTACTTAGTAAAATGGATGACACAAATCTCAATAGAATACTTAGTATCTGATATAATAGTAAATGGTAATTTGTAGCTCTTAATATAGATTGGACGCAATCAGAAGATATTCCAATCAACCTAAATAGTTTTTCAATACGTATACAAGTATAATATCATTGATCGATAAGCTATTTGCGTACCATGCCAACGCCATGAAGTACCTCTTGGGGGCCTACCATGTATCTATTCTTATGGCGATTAAAATTGTGACATTAACTAAGCTGCATCGCTATTTCGTACCATGACATATTATGTACGGCATGGTACCATATAAAATCAGAATCGTTTTGCTACCTGAGTTTATATTGCAATAGAATTGTAACTAAAATTTCATGGTAGACCCTTGATTTAACACTAAGTTTCTATTTGAAAAATCTTGAGCGTTAGATAGCCTGTTGATGAAGTTTTTAAGATATTTGATACGAAGCTATATTTAGAGCGGATCAGTAGCTCAGGGCTAGGCTTTTGACGACATCTAAGAAAATTATTTGAAAGTTTCAATTTATAACGACATTATCCCTTAATCTCTAACAGGACTAAAATGGATGTAAAATTTTATAGCAAAGGATTCGTTTTAATAGACTTTAAACCTGAAGAAGGTCTTACTTATTAAAATGAGGCTTCATTTATTTCGGTAAGATATATTACTCAAAATGAGTAATATTAATTAATTATCGAGCAATGAATGAAGTTTTAAAATTTAACGAAAATTAGTAAAGTAGAGCAATTAAAAAGCGCCATGATAGTACCGAATAAAAGGCGAATATTGGTTAAAGGTTCTATTAGTTTTGGCTTAAAATTTATGAAGAGAAAAATCTGGTTATCGATTTAATTAAATTTTTTTTTTGTTTCTGTGGAATTTAAAACTCCCCCTTATTTAACATCAGTTATAAAAGAAGGAGCATTTTTCCTAAATTCTCTTCTTCTTCTTTCTTTTTCTTTCTTTTTTTTAAATCTAATTAAGGATCTCATTAAGAACTTAGAGCGGAACTCTTCAATATAGTACGCCTTAAACCACTATTCAACTATTGAATACGCATGTAGATATATCTGAAATAAAATGATGCTTAAGAAAAACCCAACACGTTGTAAAAACCCCGGTCCCGGTAAAAGTTATTCCTTAATAGAATCCAGTAAATGGATGGGACTGTTACATGACGTCACAATTCCATGTACCTTCTTTCAAATGGTTGCTTTTTTAATCCTTGATATGCGAGTTGAATATAAACTTGTTTTTTTCTTAAAATAGGCTGTTAAGAATGTTTCTATATCTATAGATAAAGGCCTTTTTAGAAAGAATATTAGCAATGCTTTTTCAAAACTACTAATATTCTTATTTGCCCTTCACAATAAGTTCGTGGTTTTGCGCTAGGGGTAGGTTCGACAATAGCCCAAGGGGTCAGAATCCTACCTGCGACTCTCACGATAACGGGCCAATAACCTTATACGGTTGAGCTGTTAAGGCTTTAACTACGACAACGAAGACAGCGATTTATTAAAATTTGAAAATCTAATAAACAGATTTCACGACAATTAATTTATATATAAAATAACTTTTATATATAAAATCGTCAGGTAAAGGTGTAATTAGTACACTTCAACTAATTAAATAATTGGTATAATTAAAAACGAGATATGGAAATATTTTTACTTAAACCAAATTAAGTGGTCTCAGTAATTGGTGGCATTATTAAAATAATTCAAATTACAACTTAATCAATTTGTATAAAGTGGAAATGATGTTTTCTCTTTTAAATTAAAAAAACCAGACCCATAAACCTTGTACACAATATAAGACAAGCAAAGTAATAAAACATAATATGTTCTGTACTTAGTCTCAATAGCTCCACGGTAGAAGGGTTGATTCTGTATACGGGAGTGTTGCGGGTTCAATCCTAAGTACATTGGGCTATTGTCGTTCCAACTCCTTTTTTTTTTACTTGGAGAAATGCAGTGGCGCAGGAGGTGTGTGGACTCGGAGCCGAGCTCCCCTACCCACTAAAACTCCAAGGTCCCATCTAGCGCCGTGTAGTACGTAGTAGTAGTGGGACGCCGCGGGGTCGCCGAAGCATACAACCGCGACGCCCCGGCGCTTGCCCCGAGGGCCCCACCGGTGGCGGCAACTTACTACCGCCATACATACATATTAATACATACTATACATATATAAAATATATAAAACTCCACGACGCTTACGCGCCCAGGCCTTTCGGCCACCGTCTGGGGCGGCAACCTACTGCCGCCATAAATACATATTAATACATACAATACATAAATACAATAAACCACGGCGCTTTCGCGCCCCGCCGACCGGGACCAGAAGGCCCCGGCAAACCCAACCAAGGGAGCCCTGGGTCCTAGGGCTCCCCCGCCGAGACTAACTTTTTAATGAGGTTGTTTCCCTCTACGACCGACCGCCGTTATTTTTAAAGAGGTAAACCTCTGCGGTTGGGGATCGTTCCCACTCCTAGTGCGAGCTTATTCGACACCGTTGTGGCGTTGTGGGTAGCGAGTCTGCCTTAAGCCTCGACGGTTGCGGGTTCGATTCCCGCTCGGAGCAGATGTTTGTATTATTCGTTTTCCGGTCTGGTTGTGTTTGTCCTTGTCATTGTGAATGTTTCCGGACCCCGACACAGGATATAATTATCCTAATGGGGGCCGTTGAGTGTGTAGCGTTTATTTGGAGGGGCAATAGGAATACTCCTATTAATAAGAAAACGCGTAATTTTTTTTTAAGAATACAATATGCTTTTTCAAGTTATTACTTGTAAAATACCGGAAATACTGCAAGGAAGAAGAGTCTAATAACTAACTTGGTTATTTTTTTATGTTATAAGTTGCGAAGCAAGCATACGGCCCACCTGATGGTAAGCGGGTTTTTTTTTTTTTTTTTTTAGGTGGAGAAATCCTCATGGATACCCCGGAGCTGGGGCTGCCGGGGTTATGTGAGACTCTTACTCACTAAAACTCCACCAGGTTTCGTCTCTACGCAGTCGACGGCCGGGGCATTCGTGCCGAGCACTTGACCCCGTCTGGCCGTCGCTACGTCTGTCTGCGTCAAAAGCGGACGCAGACCCTCCTCACCCTGTTGGGCATGAGAGCGAGCAGAAACCCAAAAGGCTCGCTCTCGTCCTCGCGGGGGGCCTGTGCAATGCGAACGCCTGTCGCCCCAGCGACATTCGCCCGCAGGCCACCCACTACGGCAGCGTAGCTCGGTGCCACCACCTTCTACGCTGCCCCATCCTCCTACGCCTCGACGCCTCCACTAGGGGGTCGTCAGTACGCAGGCGTTGGGCCTCCCTTTTGCGGGACATGACAGTCTCGCAAAACTCGGAGACCGCCGTCCACGCCTGCCTGCTACACAACATGGCCCGGATGATCTCGGGCAATGTGAGGTCCGTACCTACTACGGCAATAAGCCGTAGCCTCTCCACTGTCCACGCTGGACACTCTTCTAACGTGTGCTGGGCGGTGTCGTCCACCCCCCAGTCACACGACCGGCACACGGGGCTTGACTCCCTGCACACAATAGTATGCAGGTACCTGTCAAAGCATCCGTGCCCCGACAACATCTGCGTCAGGTGGTATGTTAGGGAGCCCGACTTGCGCTCGACCCATTTCCTGAGCGATGGCTGGATGCCGGCAATAGCCCTATGTCCAGCCGTCGGCTCTAGGAGCTCTTGCAACCACCTCTCCATCATCAACCTATTACCCCTCCTCTTCCACCGCTCCAGCTCACTGGGTCGGAACCCTCTTCCGGCGTTGCGTGCCTCGCACCTCTTGCTGTACAAGGAGGCAGAGAGTTCCGCCTGGAGCTCCCACGGGAGTGATCCCGCCAAGGCGCAGGCCGCCTCGAAGCCAATGGTGCGGTAGCCCCGGATTGCCCTGATAGCCATGACTCGCTGAGGGCGCCTCAGCAGAGCCCTATTACTGGCATTCAGGGCATCCACCCACACCGGCGCGCCATAAAGTGCCATCGAGGCGACCACGTTGGCATATAGACGCCGACACGTGGACCCCGGTCCTCCAACGTTCGGGAGCAGGCGGGCGAGACCCGCCGCTGCTTGCACCAGCTTGGGTCCAGGCTCCGGAAGTGCTCTCCGAAGGTCCACCGGCTGTCTAGCGTAAGGCCCAGGTACTTCAGCTGGGCCTCTACCCCAATCCGCACCCCCCAAACAATGATGTTAGCGTTGGGAGGTGGTCTTTTACGCGGCCCATGAAAGCATATGGCGCTGGTTTTCTCCAGCGCTACATTGAGGCCCAACCTTCTTATTCTGGCCACCACCTGAGCTGTTCCAACAGTGGCCAGAATCGACGCATCCCTATACGAATCCCCACGGGCTACTACCAACGTGTCATCAGCATAACAAACAAGGTAGAGCCCGCGGAGAAGTGCGCCACGGAGCACCGCATCGTACCCAATGTTCCACAGGAGTGGACCAAGGACCGAACCCTGTGGAACACCCCGACTCACACAATGCCTAACGAGTCGACCTTCCCTATCCTGGTATTGTACCACACGCCCCCGCAGGTAGTCAGCAACCACCCGTTGCAAATATCCGGGCACCCTGTGGGACTCTAGTCCTTCCAGGATGCACCGGAATGGGAGCGTGTTGAAGGCGTTGGCGATGTCTAAAGACACCGCCACGATTGAGCCACCACGGTAGGTCGACTCGGCACAGAGTTCTTTCACCCGCATTATAGCGTCCACGGTTGAGCGGCCTTCCCTGAACCCGTATTGTGAGTCCTCAAGATCCGGACCCACAGTGCGTAGGTGCTCCACGATGCGGGAAGCCATCACCCGCTCAAAACATTTTCCGGCCTCGTCTAGCAGCACTATGGGCCGAAATGCCGATGGAGAATCGTCAAGACGGCCTGGCTTCCTCACCAGCACCAGTCTGCCCTGCTTCCAACATTCAGGGAACCGGCCCGAACTTAGGCACGCGTTCAAAAGTGCCCTGAATGTGGATTCTAGCGCCGCCTCCAACGCGAGCACTAGCACGCGAGCGTGCACCCCATCTGGCCCTGGTGCAGTCTTCTTTCCACGAAGCCTGTCCAATAGGGTGTTGAACTCCCCGTCCGACAGTAGAGGAGCCTCAAAACCGGCCTCTTCCGCAGCATCCGCAGTCCGCAGTCTCCGGACTGGCAGGGCTGGCTCCGACTCTTCGGCAGGGAAGAGTGTCGCCACCGTTGTCTGTAGCTGTTGGGGGTCCAGGGCTTCCGTGACAGGGACGCCGTGATTGCGCAGACGATTGCGAATCGTGCGGTACGGTCGTCCCCACGGATCCCTATTAAGCCCCTCCAACAGCTCCTCCCACGAGCGCCGCTTCGCTGCCCTTATGGCCGCCTGGAGATCTTGTTTGGCGGCCCTGTAGACGTCGCTGAGCCTTCGCTCGTCCACTACCAACCGAACTCTCCTTCGCCGGTATCGCGCCACCGACTTCTTCGCCCTCTTGCAGGCTGCTCGCAGAGCGGCGAGTTCTTGCGACCACCAGTACATGGCCGTGTTTGGTGGAGGTCGCCTAGCGCGAGGCATCGAGGCATCGCAGATGCGAGCCAGTGCCTCGCGAAACCAAAGGGCCCTCTCACTCACGGCCAGTACTGGGGCCGAGTCAGCCTCCCAAGCCTGCACTATCGCGGCCTCTGCAGCTACCTCGCGATTTAGGCGTGTTAACGCCCATCGCGGGAACGCTGGGGTCACTCCATTGCCAGATACAGAGACGCCACAGATGGAGAATCGGATATATAGATGATCCGATAGCGTCTCCGTCTCCTCCAGGACTCGCCAGTCCCTAACCCGACTAGCCGTCGCAGGGGACGCAAAGGAGAGGTCCACGATGGACTCCCCCTGCGGACGGACGCAAGTCGATGTACTACCTCTGTTGAGGAGTACCAGGTTCAGGGAGGCAGCCCAGTCCTCCACCTCGCTTCCACGTGGGTTCGTCGCCGGGGATCCCCAGGTCGAGGACTTAGCGTTAAAGTCCCCGGCGACGACCACCTGCAGCGGAGCGGCACGCTGGACCGCGCCTCCCAGTTCCGCCAAGAAGGCCTCGAATTGCGCGAGTGTCTTATTGGGGGAGAAGTATACTCCAACGAGAGCGTACCCTCCCCACCCCGCAACCACGAAACCATCGCCCCGCTCGCGCAGTACGCATGGGGTCAAAGACGACCATGCCCCGACAATGGCAGCAGAACCGGACAAGTCCGCAAGCCAATTGTGGCGGTCCGGAACCGTATATGGTTCCGCCACAATAGCAACCCCTAACCGCCACTCCGCCATATGCTGCAAGAGGAGGTCCTGGGCGGCGGCGCAGCGATTAAGATTCGCCTGGATGACTGAGCGGGCCACATTAGACATTATCTACAGTCATCGGCTCCTCGCGGGACGTCCGCTCAGTCACCGGAGCCGCTTTCGGCCCAGAACCTCCTTTCCTCCTCAGTGTTTGTGGTGAGCAGCCTTTGCCACCCACACGATGCTTGGCTGGCTTGCCCGCTGCGGCACACACCAGACAATGCGGCGACACCGTGCAGGACGTCGCCTTGTGGCCGGCATTTCCGCAGCGGTAGCAGGCGTCCCCGCGGTCCTCTGTAGCCGTGCAGGCTGCTCTTGTGTGCCCCAGCTGCAGACACCTAAAGCAGCGGAGAGGGCGGGGCTCGAGCAGTTTGATCTGCACCGAGCTCCACCCAATTAAGAGACGTCCCTCCGTTAAGGTCTTGGTGGCAGCTATCGGTACTTGCGCCCAAACGGACCCTATGCCGCCAGAGCCGACTTTAATGACGCCAACCTTAACTTGGTCCGCAGGACAAGCGCCCTTCGAGGCTAACGCCCTCTGGACCTCCTCACCGGTGATGGAGTCGTCCAGACCGGAAAGCCGGATGTCCACCGATTTGTGTGGCCGGACGACTCTCATTGACTCCGGGAGGGCCATCTTTATTCGAACCGCCAACTGGTCCGCCTTCTCTGCCGTCACGGCAGCTGGCATCTCTAGCAGCCGCGCGCCGGTCGCCGTCGTACGGAACTTAAACCCGCCCTCGATACCGAGTTCAGCCAGATTAACTCGGTCCTCACGTTTTTAGGATATCGGCGTAGTTTGCCTTCTCCTCCGGCGGTGCAGCTATCACCACCGCCTGAGTGCGCGGTGGCTTCACCTTGCGCTTGGCCTTGCGCTTGACCTTGGGCTTCTCGGACCCTTTTCCTTTCCCAGTCTCCAATGACGGCTTGGCTGACGGTTTTTGGGCTGACCTCTTCTTCTTCTTATTTTTGTCGGTGACCAAGGTCCAGGTCTCTTTACCGGAAGTTGTAACTGAGGTTGCTGCAGCCTCTACCCTTTCGGCACACTTCTTGGGGCCCGCAGCTTTCTTCCCACTCGAAGTCGTGGGCTGTTTGGCTGCTGCTTTTGCCACCTTGGCATCGGCGGCCAGCGGCGGACGTACACGCTCGGGAGGCAAGCTGAGTCTTGCCTCCAAAGACTCGATGCGGGCGTTTACCATGTTGCCTATTTGCAGCATGGCCGCCCGCAACCACTCTTCCCTTTCAGTCGGTGGAGCCGGCCTTATGCTCGGAACCACTGTCTCCATGGGGGTCGGTGGTGCGGCAGGGATTGACGCCCGCACTTCCGACCGGAGCTGCGCAATTTCTTGGCGCAGTTCCGCCACCTCCCCTCTGAGCTTCGCGTTCTCCTTCGAGACACGCCTTGACTCCTCTGTTGTTGACAGCGAAGCCAGCTCTTCTGCCCTTTCTTTGATGGCCGCGACACTTTGCTTAAAGGCCCTTATCACCTGGCCTTTAAGGTTAGACGACTTCGCCGCCGCCTCCGCGATGAGCCCACACTCGACTTCGATGGCGTTGTGCAGCTCCGCCGTCGTTGCCTCGGTGATCGGCCTTTCATCTCGCGGGCACTCAATCCGCTTTTGTTGGACAGCGACTCGAGTTTTGTACGCCCGCTTTTCCAGCTCCCTCACAGCCTCCTCGCGCTCTGCGGCCGCCTTCTCTTTGGCCAGCTCTTGCTGCGCCTTAAGGAAGCCGACGTACTGGCCAGTGGTAGGAGGTCTTCCACGGCCCCTTTTCTGCTTCGGGATTTCCAAGTCTGTCGCCACACTGGAGTCAGAATCCCCGACGCTCGTCCTCATCCTGGAACGCTTGCGGGGTAATCGCCCGCGTCCCTCCTTGGCGTCCGAGTCGGTGTTGGTCTCCGACAGGAACGACCTTTCCTCCGTTGGTGTGGTCTGGGCGGATACCGCCTCCACACCCACGGAACTACAGCCTCCCTGGCTCAGGTCACCCTTGCGGGCGACCGAATGGCGAAGTTTGCCCCCTCCAGATTCGGTGGGGCAGACGGGGCCCGTGGGCCCCGTGAGGGATTCTCCGGCTAAGCCGGTACCCTCCTGGAGTAGTGTTTTACTGTTATAACTTGCCATTGTTTTCATTGTCCTTTTTAGGGTGAGGTCCCTCCGCTAGTGACCGGATACCCTCCGGCCATTCATCCCATCGGCGCGGGAGACCTTGGGATTGGGGTGATTTTTTACCGAGGTTTTCTTCCTCTCCCCCTTTCCCCTGAAGAACCCCCCCTTACCCCTGGCAGTCGTTAGCCGTAGTCGGCGACTATTCCGTTCGATGCGGGCGCCGACGCCGTTTCCAGGGTGCACCACGAGGAGGTGACCGCCTTGCACCCCTGATGGTAAGCGGGTGCCGTAGCCTATGAGCGCGCGCAACACCATTAGCAGGTGTCACTCTCGCATTGCCAACCTCGAGATATTGGTACTTAAATTTCCTTAGCTCAGTAATTTCACTAGCCTACAGTGCCCTTCAAACCGGAACACAGTAACGCCTAGGCACTACTGTTGGATTGTACCTACCCGGCCTCTTGAAACAAAAGACGTACCAGTGTGACTGATTTCTGACTGGAATAAACTCTCTGTGTCAGATTATCCCGACAGCGGACTATGGGGTCGTCACGTCTCGACGCCAACATTTTTATTCAGCAGATGAATACAATGGTATTAACAATTTTATTTTTACAGAAAAATAAAAGAGAGTCCGTGAAATACCGACGGTTAGATTTATTCGTACGCACTCATTTATTCCGTGCGCAGAGTTATGTTGCGTAAGCTATCATGAGGCTTGAATACAAAATGCTCAATTTACTTAACACCTGGTCGTCGTATACAGTGTGTATGTTTTACAAGGAGAATAAATATAGTACTTTAGACATTACTAATAATAATAGTAATAGTAAATAAATACGCGCAAAACAGCCTTAAAGCTTCCTATTGTGTGAAGGATATCACTCAATAGGGTACCTTTAAGGCTTTGTGTCGTCGGTCCGGAATAGATAAGGATAAGGAAAAACACAGTCGGCGTTTGTCGGCGTCGGGATGTGACGACCACATCGCCTACTGTTGGGATAACCTCTGTCACAACAGAGATTATTCCACCAGTGCAATCAGTCACACTGGTGGTAGGTCTTTTGTTGCAATAGGCCAGCTATGTAGGTACCACCGCAGTGTCCAATATTCTGCCGCCAAATAGAAGTGCTTAGGCACTACTGTGTTCCGGTTTGAAGGGCATTGTACGCTAGTGAAATTACTGGGCGAACGAGATTTAAGAACTAATATCTCGAGGTTGGCAACGCGTGAGTGGCACCTATTAATGGTGCTGCAAGCGCTCATAGGCTGCGGCAGCTACTTACCATCAGGTGGGCCGTATGCTTGTTTGCCAACTTCTAACATAAAAAAACACCCAGTTCGGACTTAAATACACGGTATGGTCAATACAAACATCTGACCCGAGCAGGAATCGAACCCGTGAGCTGCAACGCTTAAGTCAAATTCGCTACCACTGCACAGCGTCGTCAATTATAAAAATAAAAAAGTTATTATAATAAGTTTTCATTTTTTATTTTTATCTACTTTTTTTTTCTCAGTTTTGATACTATTTTCTTTAAGATATAATAATTAGTCGGCGGGGTTCTTATATCGCGTTAGTTAGTGGGCCCGGCAGATGTTGCCCTGCCCCGAAAAAAAAATATGGGACCCAATAGCAGCGCCCCTTAACTGAGTCTGATTGTAAACAGAAGTGACACCGGTGAAAATTATTGTATTACTAATATCACTATTAAAAAAGGCCTTTGATGGTAGAAGGGTGAAAATATAGAGTGGTATGTATTTTTTGATATAACATCAACAAAGAGGAGTTTGGTAACAAACACCGACACACGAGAATTTTATACATTAGGATATATCTTCTTTGCTAATAAGTCATTACATTGAAGTATTAGGTAGAGATTATCCTTTGAATACATCAACCAAATGTTCCAGATCCGCAGAAAATGGTGGGAACATAAAAGGGCCCCCGCTTATTAAGTTTGTATATCAGCGGTACCTAAAGTCACGGAACAATAAATTAATTCCTTTGAGACCATACCAAATTCTTAAAAATAAAAGACGCGGAATTTTATAATGAGAGAAAGCTTCAGTTGGAAATGCTATTGGTCGACTGGCCCAGAAAAAGGTAAAGAGTCTGTTTAAAATAAGGATTATTTAATTATCACGTGACTGATAAGAGTATAATGTATTCATTTAAAAATATAAATATAAATTAGAAGTTGTAAATGTAAATTAGTAGTAAGTAAGGAAAATATGTAAAATAACTTTGTAATAGAATAATAGCTTTGTTTTTTATTAATTTAATTATCAAGTTTAATACTTTTTTTATGTTACTAAGTTAGCAAACAATTGCATTAGCATTGTTATTTTAAGTGTTAAAAGTTGTAATATCTTTTTCTGAAGAAATATTATTATCATTATTCAACAATCATAAGGCCCACCTGATAGTAAGCAGTCGTAGCCTACGAGCGCGCGCAACACCATAAGTAGGTGCCACTCCTTACCAACCTTGAGATATGGATTCTTAAATCTCCTTTGTCCTTTATATAAATCGATCTAGTTAGGATTCATTTTTAGAAAATGTCATTATCCGTGTTTTCCGGCAATGAAAACCCCGTTTGGAGGTTGGTTCAGATGTGCCCAGTCCGACTTTTAAGTTCCTTCTTTTGTGAGAAAAATTATTATTTTCCAAAAAACACGATTTACCATAAAAAGAACACCGAGCAAAGCTCGGTCATCCAGGTACTATAAGTAAAACAACATATTCAATCCGCTTGATAATAAAAAAAAACTAAATATTTTTTTACAAAGATGGCTATCATAAATCTTTTTGGCTACTTCTATGATTCATCTAGCGTTCAGGGTCATATAACGGATCCTTTGATTACAAGCACAATAACAAAAAATGTAGCTGTAACTCTTATACATAATTTATAAGTATGAATTTGTACTATAATTTGAATAATTATAATTAATTATAATTTGAATATAATGAACGCGATTACTATAATTACAGCATCCATACGTATGACGTAGATTGTTCAATAAATGTTAAAAAATAAAAAAATCTGAAGAACTTACACATGTATATATTGAAAGTATTTTTCCATGTTGTTTATGTTACTAAGTTGGAAAGCAAGCATACAGCCCACCCGATGAATGCTACACACTCAAAGGTCGCCATCAGGGTACTTATATCCTGTGTCCGGGGTCCGGATACATACACAATGAAAAGGACAATCACACCCAGACCGAAAAAAATGCCTATATGGTCAATACAAACATCTGAATGAATCGGGTATTGAACCCGCCATCTGTGGCGCTTACGGTAGGTTCGCTACCGCTGCGTCATAACGTCGTCGTGTATGTAGTAAATCTATATCAACTAATGTATATAACTTCTTCTCGATTTTACTATTCAAAACCTTTAGAACCGTATTTGGCAAAATGAATTTTGAATTTATGTTTAATTTATATTTTGGTTGAACGATCGTGACATGTGATGTAATCATTTAAGAGGCTTACATTGAAACCTATGTAATTAAGCCTATTATAATCATTGGTAACTCAGTGCGATATACATAGTTAATAACTAGTGATTCTAATTATGTGAATGAGTTGGCAGACAAGCATTCGACCTACTTGATGGTATGCGGTTGTTGTAGCCTATGGGCGCGCAACCCTGTATATTTATAGGTGTCACTCACTCTTTGCCAACCTCGAGATATTAGGTCTTAAATCTCCGTTGCAAAGTAATTTAACTAGCTACGGTGTCCTTCAAACCGAAACACAGTTTACTGTTTTACAGTATAATTACAGACATATCTAGCCGACCTCTTGCAATAAAAGGCCTTAATGTAAAAATACACCATTTAAAACTCGCGTTCAATCGGTTTAGGTATCGACTAGTTTCGGACCCATCGGAGGTCTTTTATCAAGGTGAGTGGGCTACGTTCGCGGTCGCACTCAGTTCGAAAAAGTAAATAATGTAATCAGTGTTAAATAATGCCTCACGAGAGTTTTGATACTTTAATAAAAGCCCTATCACCAATTAATCATTAAAATTTTCAATTACGTGTCTAAGCAGCTAGAAAGATATTTATCGCAAGAATTTATAACCTGATTTTTTGGATATCTTACTTGTCACGTCTTTGCATTCCATCAAGTACGTTCTAATCATAGACGATCTTTCCGTCCTCTAAATGTATACATATCTTAAACATAAACTTATATCTTTTATTACTGATGTAACTTTTGATATTACATCTCGTCATATTGCTATTGTTTATTGTACGCGTTAACCCGGATGCTTATATAGCGTGGCAACCGCGTTTTATTTCTTCGAATTTACATAAGTTTACTGATTATGACAATTACTAAGATAGACACGAAAAATTTAGCCGAATATAGAATAACTAACGGATTGACACTCGAGTCTGCCTTTGGTCTCGACGGTTGCGGGTTCAATTTCCGCTCGGGCAGATGTTTGTTAAAATTTCTGTCTCGGTCTGGGCGTTTGTCCGTGTGGGTCTCCCCACCGTGCCTCGGAGAGCACGTTAAGCTGTCGGTCCCGGTTATTATCAATAACATCTAATAATAATCGTTAACTCTTGATAAGTAAATTGCTCTTATCCAATGAGTTACTGGTTCGCCCTTAGGGTTGCGGAGGTCAGATGGCAATCGCTCCGTGTAAAAACTAGTAAACTGTCAAATCCGGATAAGAGTAATAAGCAGACTCTGGGTACATAAAATACCGGGAATAATGCTAGGATGAAGAACTAACGAATTCTTTAATTTTCTGCACATTCTCCGTATAAACGTTAATTTTGCCAAATTGTACAGTCTTTTTTATTTTGTTTTGCTGAGAAATGCATTCACGGACACCACTGCACTTAGTGTACTCTTCAAGTACACTAGACAGTGGTAGTGCGGGACTCGGCCGCCTGTTACTCTAGCGGCAATACCCACTAAAACTCAGCGGAACCCTCATCGCTAAATTGGGACGTCATGGGGTCGCTTGCGCAAACAACCATGACGCCCCAGTGGAACGACCCGCCTTTGCGGGCCACCGAGGCCAAAAAGGTGCCTCGCATATCGTAGAGAACCCTCTGCCGCACTGACGACGTGCGGAGGAGCATAATGCAACCCCCACCGTAGCTCGGATTGGGTCTACGTTGGGATCACCCATGCGAATCCTTTCCGCGACCTCCTTCAGCGTGATGACGTTCTCACAGAAGGAAACCATGGCAGATTAGGACCTCTCGTCCTTGAGCATGGCCACGACCATGCTCGGCAACGAAAGGCTTCCACCCACTACCGTAATCTGGGCATGAGCCCGATCCCAAACTATCCTCCGCTGGGCGAGCAGGCAGACGTTGTGGAGGGCAGCCTTGCGTGGGCCTCTAAACAGGAGGACCTCCGTCTTGGATACTGATTGGCCCTTTGGGTTACGGAGGTCAGATGGCAATCACTCTGTGTAAAAACTAGTAACCTGTCAAATCCGATTATAAAGTAATAAGCAGACCCTGGGTAAACATTCGTATAGTACCGGGAATCATGGTAGGAAGAAGTGAGTAGAAAACTGAGTAAATGTTGTAAATATTTGTGTATAAGAGCAAAAAAAAACAAAGAGTCAAAGACAAAACCTGAAAATCAGATACCAGGTGGCCTAGATTAACATGGCCGATAATTATTATATTCATCAAAAACAATGACAGCGTATTTGCAATTTGCAAACAAATTATCCATTATCTAAAATAATGGCTTATTTTAGATAAAAAATGACCTTCGTTCGATATATATTCCAATAAACTAGTATCTAGCTATTAAAAATATTAATACGAAAAACAAATTTTATGCAAAACTTGTTTATCATTAGATATATTGTTAAAATATTATGTTCTAATATTGCTGGATTATTAATATATTTTAATTAATGTGTAATAAATAATTAAATATAATCTTACTTATAATAATTTATATTTTGTGAGTATAGGAACGAAGTCAATTGACTGCTTTGATTAAATAAGAAGCTTAACGACTGTCACCCCCACTCATAACAAGACATTTGTCTAGTGACAGTTCGTCTTATTTGAATTCTTTCCTATACCGACGGTTGAAGTGAACAGTGATTATTAAAAACTACAATAAATTACTGCAGTTTTTCAATATTACCGCACCCAACTACTACTTCGTTTTCAATAATTTAACATATGACACTAGCTTTTGCCAGTGGCTTAGCTCGCGTGAATAACGATTTAAATACAAACTCTGAACTTCCCCGAAAAATAAGTTTCTAGTTCTAAAAATAACGATACTTCAATACAAATTTTCATCCCCCTTTCAACTCCTTACAACCTTACAAACTTTTTGCATTAAAAATATGTGAACCTTTCTCAGGCTGTAGAGACTATCCGAACTATCTGTGTATCAAATTTCATTGTTTATGCGTGACAGACCGACAGACAGAGAGACAGGGTTACCATCGCATTTATAATATTAGTGAGGATTATTTTATGTAGTTTGACTTTAATTTTTTTAATTGTTTGATAAGTAAATAGACAGTAAGAAGCATTGAATTACAATAAACTGAAGATCGGCACTTCCATACATACAAAAAGTCCAAAGATTCACTGGTGTTCCTTTGTTAATTCGCACGAAATTAGTCATACGCTAATTTTCTTCGATTAAGACTATACTAGTTACAAATGTTCTGTATACGCTGACCTTACCAAAATATTTTAGGCTAAAACTGGTTTCAGAAGCACGGTACACAAAACTTTTTAAAGGATTACTCACCTACACGTGTTTACAATAACACGTGTTGAATTGATGTCACGTGTTTACTCACGAGAGTATATTAAGTTTCAAAAAACTTTTTTAATAGAGTGATAAATTAGGCTAGCAACTTACATAGTGTCGTGAGTTTAATGACTTTTAGCATTAGATTGTTTTGGTCACCCGTATAGGCCTCTGACTTGACTATTTTTTTTTATGTTAGAAGTTGGCAAACAAGCATACGGCTCACCTGATGGTAAGTGGCTGCCGCAGCCTATGAGCGCTTGCAGCACCATTAGTAGGTGCCACTCACGCGTTGCCAACCTCGCGATATTAGTTCTTAAATCTCGTTCGCCCAGTAATTTCATTAGCGTACAATGCCCTTCAAACCGGAACACAGTAGTGCCTAAACACTACTATTTGGCGGCAGAATATTGGACACTGCGGTGGTACCTACCTAGCCGGCCTCTTGCAACAAAAGACCTACCACCAGTGTGACTGATTGCACTGGTGGAATAATCTCTGTTCTGACAGAGGTTATCCCAACAGCGGCCGATGGGGTCGTCACATCCCGACGCCTTAAACCTTTATTGAAATCGTAATAAGCCCTCCTATTCTGCTGTATACATTTTTATATCTACTTTTAATGCGAAACATGAAGATACTCCGTACACGTCCATATACGGACCGCACTCATATTTCTTTAATCTGATCTTTTACCGAGCAATGAGTGTGGAGATTGTTGGAGAGTAAAACCTTTGCCTAGTAGAGCCAAGCTCTTGATGGAAGGAGTCGCCACAATCTGTGAACGCTTGCGCTTGAAGTATCATATTATAACTGTTGGCGACCTAAGAAATTGGAGAGAAAGGACAAGAAGGGAGCAGGGAGGGTAGGAGATTGGGCCTTCCGCGCTCTTACTCATCGCACGAAACACAACAGTACAAATACTTAACTCCGATTTTACGCTGTACTTCCCCAGTTAAGGCCCCTTTACTCTACAACCTTAACATCCAAATTATTTATTATTCAACTTATTTAGCTTATTTTAAAGTACAAATGGATGCAAATAAGCAATGCCAAGTCAACCCACACGAATGTCATTTCGAGAAAAACGCGTTTGAAAATTTTTTTTTGAACAACTTGCTTTATATGATTTTTTTTGAGGTATTGGTCAAGTTTTTTGCAATTTCAAGATGTATGTAAGTTATTTTACTTATTTTCACATAAAATAAGCATACAAACTGCATATTTCGTATATAATATAACACAAAACGTTTAAAATAATACATAAATTGCATGACTAAAAATAGCTTTTTAGAAGTTTTAAAGCTTAAAACCGTACAAATATTAAAGAAAAATGTTTTTCAGCCATTTACCAACACTTCCGCATATATAACTCAGTATTTTCAATTTTGTGGGTTGACATGGTATTGCTTATTTGCGTCCAAATAAAATTCCAAAAATGGGTCAATCGAGAGCCATGTTGTGTTATATGTATTTAATAAGCTGTAAAACAATTTCATTTATACGGGCGAACATTTAGATAGAGAAGTTATTTACGGTTATTATAACCATTTCTGAATATTTACGTTTATTCTTTACAACACGATTTCAACGAATAGTAATTCAGTTGGCTATTACTTTTATCTCCACTCCGCACTTCTCTATGTAATTTTATGGAATCTTAAAATATTATGCATAATCATTCTCGTTTCCTTTATAGTTTAATGTAAATTAAATTCAGAAATGTATGTATAAATTATATTCACAAAATAACATAGGGAACTGTATTTTTGTTTTCCCGACTACCCGAGAATTAGGGTTTTATTTTTTCCTAATTTCATTCTCGTTTCCTTTATAGTTTAATGTAAATTAAATTCAGAAATGTATGTATAAATTATATTCACAAAATAACATAGGGGAACTGTATTTTTTGTTTTTCCCGACTACCCGAGAATTAGGGTTTTATTTTTTCCTAACGTGCTTAGTTATGAAAGAAGTCTGAATTACATTTATCAGGCCTAACTAGTAAAAGTTTTTAATATATTTGAGGAGAATGATGTTTGTTAATTTTTTTATTTGAATTACTTATGTCTGGATCCATAAACCAATAACGTGAATAAAACATAAATACATTTTAAAAGTGTTCTCTCATATATCAATATTACTATTTTTGAATGCGTATGCTGTTGACACTACTGGCTTTGATAGCGTCACCGAGTGAAGGAGCCAAGTACAGAGACGTGGCCGTGAAAAAGAGAGCCCTATCAGGGGCTTAAATTTAATTCCGTCAAACCACGGTTAAGATCGTCATCGAAAATATAATAGTATTGCATCTCACAATCCAAAACAAAAAAATTTAAAAAAATAGTATGGCAAAGTAACGGTCAAAGATTCAAATCGGACACTATTAAGCCTTCGACGAAGTCTTATTAGTATAGTGAATCACCGTACATATTTAACTAGAATTTCACACTAACTAAAATAGAAGCAGGACAGAGTGTCTCCTTCTTTTTTTTTCGCAAATTAACGACAGTAAAATTAAAGGATTTAACGATATACTTCTTTAAGGAAACGTCACAATTTGACTGACCGTTAATCTGAACACTACCTAGTCTTTGTTTAAACATATTATACAGATGTATGTCTATTTGTTTGGCACGCTCTGTTGCCTTAATGGTTTGATGCATTTAAATAAATAAGATTACCTTAATCGTGGGAGCTAAAGAGGTTAACTAAAAACTTAAGTTGAATAGATTGCGGTAATTATTTAAAGACAATTGCGCATATAGATAAAAAATAACATGGTTTTTGCAGTTACATATATCCGACTTATTACATACCGTTTTTATGGTATTACAAGCGCTGTACCGCGCGAAGCTAGGGTATTACAAGCGCTGTTTCGTGTTGATGTAGTGAAGATAATGTCTTTAAATTTGAAGAGTATAACTCCTTAATTAGCCACAATACCAAAGATTAATTTAAAGTAACTAATTATCAGTGTAATATTGAAATTCTTTTTAAGTTTTGTAATTTAAGAAACGAAACTTTTAAGTTAGAGTTATTATTATCTTTTTCCACCTTTTCGTCCGCCTGATGGTAAGCAGTCACTGCAACCTATGGACGCTGGCCACACTTGAAATATCGCATGCGTGTTGGCATTCCAAGGGATAGTCGAGGGAAGGCATGAGACGCTACCGGCGTTCTCACTCATCCCACGAAATGCAACATTTTCTTTACGCGGACATCCTGTGAGAGAGTAGCACTTCTTCTACTTTACTACTACTGATATAGAAAATAATAATGATAGTCATTTAAATTTTTTGTTTGATGGTCTTAAATAACAACAGTTTATGCACGAAAATTGTTGTAAATATAATTATTGCAAAAATAGGTATTAGAAGTTCTTATATACTTGAATGAGAATAACAAAATTATATTGTACGATATCAGTGCAACATTTAATCAAACAAATTATTATCAGTACAGATCAAATAGCATCGACCTGTTTTACAAATGATTGGATATTGGATTTGTCGAGACAAAACAGTCGCATTATAATTTTCTAAGTGGACTTTAAATATTAAGTCTGCTAAAAACCAACCTTACCAAGCAATCTAAATCTTATGATGCATGAAAACAATGGGTATTAAGCGCCTATTAAATGTAATTGACTGTATTAGTTTGAGGAGTTCCGTTGCATAGTTCCGGAGTCCTTGATCAGAATATTACAAAATGGGGATTTCCCTTGAGCACCCATTATTCAACAAAAAATATGAACATAAAGCTCGAAATTGTATAGCAACCCTTAAAATATTTATTAGTGTTGTGTAGTTTTGGTGGCTCTCTATGATCATCATCAGTTCGACGTCATAATGGATTTACTTTAAGATACTTAAAAATATCTAAATCACGGTAGGCCTATACAATTTAAAGAGTTTTCTCGATTTCTCCAAGATCCCATCAGCAGATCCTGACTAAATTATAATGTGACCAATTAGAAAATGAGGGTATATTTTACAAACGAAATAAAATAATTTTCAAAATTCGTATAAAATTGACGGAGAAGTCGTTGAAGATACAAAAAAAATAAAAATATATATATGAAGTCGAACATAGAACCTCCTCTTTTTTTTACTGGCCTTAACAGCATCGCCGAGCGAAGGGGGTCAGTACAAAGAACCGACCATGAAAAAGGGACAGCCGTCAAGGGTCTAAAATTTAACTTAAACTTTAGGGTGCCTCTTGCGAAGCTGAACCACGCCTAAGGACTTCATTGGAGTCCTCCTTGTTTGCAGTTGATTAACAAACTTTCAAAAATATGACAAATTAACCATTTACAATAGAAACAATTGGACCATGGAGCGTTAGTGCAAAACAATTTCTAAAAGCTATTTCAACCCGACCCATTGCCTCTACAGGTTACGGGAGAGCTGGTTTATTTTTCGCGCAAAGAATCGGGATTGCGATTCAGCGGGAAAATTCAGCCAACATTATTGTCACCATTGAGGATATGATTTCTATTGTTTTAATAATTTTAAATATAGTTGGTATTGTAATGAACCATTTGCAAAAAATTGTGTCATGTCGGCTACTATCAATCTTGGAAAATTGTTTAACCATTACTCGTTTTACGATAGCAAAGGAATTTTGACACAAAATAAACACTTAACTGATACTTGACTAAGTTTTCTTACATATTTAGATAAGCCATGTACATAGAACTACTTATTAAATGGCTTGTATACTTTTTGCGTTCCTTTAGTATTAGAATTTCAGATAATTCGGCCGTGATAATTTTTTGCCACACATTGTTTTTTTTTCTGTATATTTATGCTTTTTAAGGCCTTTAATTCATGGTATGCCTATATATACCTATGAATTATTAACTTCGGCCGTATTTTTATCCGCCATAAATTTTAATGAAACAGCTATTAGATATCTAGAGTCACGACGCCACTGGAACGTGAGCAACCATGTAAATTTTCGTAGTAAATGTTAGGTGACTATAGTTTTCCTCTTCTTCTAAAAAAGGTTGGTGTTGTTTATGAGTTATTTATTTATTTGTTACATTTGTACCTACATAGTAATTAGTAGTTTCTACCCGCGGGTTCGCTAGCATTTATAACGCTTTTTAATAAAGCACCTTTAATGTAATACAGAAATATTTAATAGGTTTACCATACAAAGTTTCACCGCCTATTTCATCGACTTTGAGTTTTGTTTTCGGGGCCAAAATTAGCTTAAAACCGTCTCCATGGTTCCATCTATATCAATAGCGAAATGCATCATTATCATTATATAGTTCAGCGGTTGGGCGTGAAAGCTTCACGACACAAAAAACACACTTTATTATTATTATTAAAGTTATTAATTACGTATGTAGTATGAATATATCATTAAGACAGAAGACCACATTACGACACTGTTGTGGCGTTGTGGGTATCGAGTCTGCCTTTAGCCTCGATGGTTACAGGTTCGATTCCCGCTCGGGCAGATGTTTGTATTTATTTATTTTTATTAGAAACACCATCGGCATATTCACAAAAGCAAAAAGGGATAACATACACAGGCATGCAGTTTCAGTGTGATACACCACTACAGGTATTTACAGCACTTTTGAATAAAAAGATAGAAGTAACACACTCTTAAAATGAAATTATAAAACCATAAACTACTATAAACGTTAAATATGATGTAAAATAAAACTAATTAAAACAAAAATAACATTGATCCTCTAAAAGTAAAACTATACATAATAATCGCTACTCACTTACAGCGGATAGTAGTGATTTCTTAAGACTATAAAAATGTATTGATCTATTTGTAATATCTGTTTCGGTCTCGGCGTTTGTCCTTGTGGCTCCTCCCACCGTGCCTCGGAGAGCATGTTAAGCTGTTGATCCGTGAAATATTTCACGTTATTTGTAACAGGTACAGAACCAACCCAAGTTTTTAATGAAGATTTGTAATCAGATCCTCACTTTGCACAAGAAGTTTATTACATATTGTTTTCTTTAAAAGGCTGAGACTGAATCATTTTAGTACAAAAGAAATATTAAAGTTTTAGCTAACGTTAAAGATTGAGAGATTTGATTTTTGAAGTTGAGAATTTTTAGGAGAGAATTTTTAGAATTTTTAAACAATATATTTTTGGTATGTATTTATTTAGAGAGTTCGCTGTAACTAACTATATACAATTTTTCCTATATATATTTTTTTCAGTTTGTAGAGTTAGGATGCCAACGCATGCTTGCGGATGCTGAAGTACACGTAAGCGTGCTTCGGGATGCAAATAATATAATAATAATATGTAAGCATACAATGGAATACTTAGGAATATATATATTAAGCATTCATTACTTTCTAGAACAAGATAAACAATATTTCTGTATTGCAAACTTATTTATATTTGTAATTGATTGAAGTAAGGTAAAATGTAACTTATCAATAGCAAGACCACTTTTTATATTGATGTCAAGATCAGGAAAATCTTGACTTTTTTTAGTCAAGTACAATAATAACAATAACAGTTTAATATCACACTCAAATATAAGATGTGAAGCTGATAAATATACATTTAAGACAAAATTAAGAAAATATTTTTTAAATTTATGTAACGATTAAAAAAAAATCATTATAACTCTCTTTATTATTATTATTATTATCATTCTTACTGTCATAGTTATGTTACAGTTATTTGTATATTAATTGTTATAATTCTAATTATTTTCTTGTTTTTTCTTAGATATAGGTACGTTATATTTTATTGTTATGTTAAATGTATAAAATGTTGTTGTTATTAGTATATTTATTTGACTTAATAGTATAACTTTAAATGATCTTACAGTCAAACCAATTGTCAGGTTTTGTAAGACTTTAGTATAAAACATATTGTTAATAAATATTGACTTAATAAATAAATAAATAAATAATAAATATAGATCATAGTTTGGTGAATAAGACCGATTAACGTGTCGCAAAAAATTGATTGTTGATTGGAATGTATCGCACCTTTAGGATAAAAACGACTTAACTCAAAAAAGCAACTTTTTGTGAATAAACAAAATAAGTTTTATAATAGTGCGCTATAATGCTTGACAGCGTCACTGAGCGGGGTAGTCAAGTACAGGGATCCGACCATGAAAAAAGGGACAGCCCTCACGGGGGATCAAATTTGATTTCTTATGGTGCCTCCTGCGAAGCCAAAACACGGCTACGGACGTCATCGGAGATTTGAGGCAACGCTGCGAGCGCGTTTTACACGATCGACTCGACAAATAACACACACATTTAATGTATGTAAAGGTCTAAAAAGATAACTATCGTTATTAAGCGATATAACAATGTATTATTTTATATACGTACCCCAGGAAAATTTACCTTTTTGTTTATACTGGTACAACATATGACGTGTTTAAGGCCCAGTGGATAGAAAACCGAAATTATCTCTGAGTTTTCAAGTACTTAATTTGTATTTCAAATTTATCTCGTGCTTATCGGTGAAAGAAACCTCTATGTCGTATAAGAATTTCGAATAAATGTACATCCGCCAATCCTAGTGGTAGTCTCTTGCTGGCGGTAGGGCTTAACTACCTACCAGGTTAATAATCATCATACGTTGGTAAAAACTCGTAAATTAACTCCTTGTTGGTCGCTTTTCGAGGTCAGCCAGTGTATAACCAGTTACATCTTAAAGGTCGGCAACACAAGTGCATGTCCTCTAATACCACAAATGTTCATGGGCGGCAGTATCACCGCTTAATATTAGGTGAACTTCCTGGCCGTTTACCCTTTAAGAAGATACAAATCTTTTAGGATCCTTCAAAATGGATGAATTTGACACATTTCAAATGTTTCGAGATCTCCTAGGAATCAAGTAGGAACTACATCTCCCATGGCCGAATTTCGGAATAAGGCGAGAAAATAGTGTTGCCACTCTACTGTACCAAACGCAGGATTTTGAGGAAGCAAAAAACACCGTTAGCTGAACTTATCCTAAAAGCTATACATGTGTCTATATATAATATAAACAAATTTGACACCGTTGTGGCGTTGTGGGTAGCGAGTTTGCCTTAAGTCTCGACGGTTGCGGGTTCGATTCCCGCTCGGAGCAGATGTTTGTATTAATCGTACAGGCATGTTTTCCGGTCTGGTTGTGTTTGTCCTTGTCATTGTGAATGTTTCCGGACCCCCGACACAGGATATAATTATCCTAATGGGGGCCGTTGAGTGTGTAGCGTTTATTTAAAAAAAAAAAAAAAAAGGGATCAGGATAAACAGTTTTTATCCTGATCCCTTATTTGTTTTTGAGCAGAACGTTTTTTGTTATTGTTAATTTGTTTTGATTTTTTGCTTTTATATAGTTTTTGTTTATATATATTTATATATGTACATATTATAACGCATGTGGAGTTTACCTGTAAGTGATTGTTGCATTTAAGTCTTTTTTTTTTTATTTATTAGTACATAAGAATGTGTCATTGTAAACAATCGTTGGTAAACCAAAATAAATAAATAAATATATAAGTCGTCCCTCGTATTCTCCAAAATTCCATCATCAGATCCTGACCAAATTACTATTTGACTGGAAAGTATCAGTACAGCCGTCTCGGAGCCAGGGAAGAGCATACATAAGAAAAAAATGTTGTGACGAATTAAAAACCTCCTTTTATTAAGTCAGTTAAAATTTTCATATAAATTATAGCAGTCGCTTAATAACTGAATTCAATGCCGGATGTTTCGAAACTTATAAGAGTGACGCAATGCTCTTTGTAACTGATTCATTAATACCCAATGGTCCTTCACCTTCATCTTCCCACGAGAGGGAAAAAACTCGATTTCAACCGTATTAAATATATTTTATTTTTCATTTCCATGAAAACCAATTAATAATATTAGTTGTTGTGTAGATTTTTTTTTATTTTTCCTAAGTAGACTTCTATTAGCACTATGAATTTATTATAGTATTTAGATTATTTGGTTTATAGTAGACTGTGCCGCGGCTTTGCTCTCTTCGGGTGGGACCGCACTGTTCCTCCAACTAATCATATCGCCCGCACCAACTTTCTTTTTTATTGCTCGGCTTCTATCGTATCATGAGGAAAAAAAAATGATGTTGTAGCTTATAGCCTTCCTCAAGAAGTGTGCTATCGAATGCGACTTTTTTTTAAAAAGAATATTAGCAATTATGTTTTTAAGGCATTACTTATATTCCTACGGCCTCTCCAAAAAGTTCGAAGCTTGCGCTATGAGTGGGTACGACAATAGCCCAAGGGGTCAGGAACTCGCGACACTCGCGTTGATGGAACGAAGTCAGCCCTTCTACCATTGAGCTATTGAGGCTTTAAGCAAACACAGAAATAAACAGACTCTTCAGCTGTACAATATTGGTATAGATAATTACAACCAGTAGTTTTGGAAGTTCCCAAACATTCAATACCCACTTCCGAGAAGTATTTACCAAAGTTATCAGCGTCTTGTGGTTATGTGTTGTCATGTGTGTTTCTCGATTCAATGAAGGCTGTATTTGAATGTTGATTATGTTCCGGCAACTCGACCTCGATTTGTGACGGTTTCAATGAGAATTTTAATCTTCTTCTTTCTAGCATTATTCCCAGTATTTGCCCAGGGTCTGCTAATACTCTTATCCTGATTTGACAGGTTACTAGTTTTTACACAGAGTGATTGCCATTTGACTTCCACAACCCTAAAGAATAATATGAAGTTGGTAGGTCTTTTGTTGCAAGAGGCCGGCTAGGTAGGTACCACGCAGTGTCAAATATTCTACCGCAAAGCAGTCGTTTTTTTTTCGTTGCTGTGTTCCTTTATCAGAAGGTCAGTGTAGGCTAGTGAAATTACTGGACAGAAGATATTTAAGAACCAATATCTCGAGGTTGGTAACGCGTGAGTGGCACCGATAGTAATGCTGCTGCAAGCGCTCATAGGTTAGGCTACCGCTTACCGTCAGGTGGGCCGTATGCTTGCTTGCCAACTTAGGAACATAAAAAAAAGAAAAGTTCTATATAAGATATCAAAACCAGCTAAGCAGTTTAATGTCTTATTACACAAGGGCACTTTATAACTTGGTGGTCGTAAATATTGACTACATCACTTACGAAATAGCCTTGCATGGCAAGTGAAAGCAAAAACCATTCGCTGCCATGTATAACAATAAAGCCTTCCGTTTACCAATGACTCATTTTATGAATCACATCTAAATTTTGAAGCGACCTTTGAATAAGCTAATCATTGTGGTGGTTAATGAACTCACGATGGTAAATATTTTGTACAAGCACTGATGACGTTTAAAGAGGCGGATACTTTTTTGTTTATATTTTTATTTTAATTTATTTATTTATTGGAAACGGCACATCAGTAGTACATACATTAAGCATTTATAATTAAACATAACTAAATGTTACATAATCTATCTGATATATGTACCAATTATAGATTTGCACAGCGTAATATATATAATAAAATATCTTAAACCTAACACCCAAAATATGATTTCCTTAAAGATAATATTTAAAAATTTGGTGTAAAGACAATAACACTATGTGTACTTAATTTAAACAAAAACTACAATAAAATTAAAAACTAAAGTTTAAAAAGTAAAATTAAATTTTCGTAATTCTTACTTAGACTAAATTTGTTATAATATTGGTAACGTTTTGTAACGGATTTGGTTGAAATTTCTCAGGAATAAAGATTATTATCTGGATTAACACACTTTTTAAGCCGGAAAAATGTTAGGTTCCCGCGGCATCATTAAAAGCGTACTGCAGGGCGTATTCCTTTGGAATTATGTTTGGGTGCTTGCTAATAAATCACGCATACATTGTTTAGCAGATTGGGACGAAATTTAGCACACAGATATCTCGATTATCTGGATTAACACACATACTTTTTATCCCGGGAAAAACGGATTTTGAGTGATTATCAAAAAATTCGCTATAGATGTGTGTTATAGAGAATTTTTTCACTTAAAAATGATTAATTGTTCTCTATAGCCAATTCTAAGGTCACCGTCACGGTCGTGAGGGATGCTAGTGTTGTGTAAAACTTAGCCATGTTACATAGTTACATCTGTAGCAATGAATATTCAATTATTGGTTCACGAATTATAAACTATATCATTTAGAAGACGTTGCGCAACCTACAAAAATATTCCAATTTATAACCTCGTTTTGAGGCTAATTAAAAGTATCACATGCAACTTTCATTACTTACTTATTTTAATGATATAATTATCTGTTAATGATAAAGTTACCGACTTCTTCAGTGTAGGTACACATACATAATGAATGTATCGCGGGTTTTTTTACATTTTTAAGTTCGTTAAAGTTTTTGTTCGTTCGTTCTAGATATCCGGACTCCCTGAATGTTTGCACAGATTATCATAAAATTTACATGCGATTGGCATTTAAATAAAATCTGTGGAAGCAAATCTTAAAATGGTAAATTTCATTGTCTTAAAATAAGTGATTTTTTACATTGGTCATTAATATCATTTTTAAAATGTCTGTTTGTTTATTCGTTTGTGCAAGCATCGCTGAAAAACTACGAAGTTTTAACTCAAAAGTCGGCAAGAAAATAATAAAGGATATTCTCAATTAATATTTAGCCTTATTTTTATTAAAATTGGCTTACTCTTTTTAATTTATTTCAATTTTTATTTTATTTTGAATTGGATGAAATTTGGCACACGGATAGCTTTTTACCTGGATTGGCACCTAGGATTTTTATCGCGGAAAAAAGACAAGTTCCCGTGATATTTTCAAAAAAACTACGTTAACACGAGCTACGAGCAGCTATAATTAAATAAAAACGAAACTTCGATATTAGTTTACATTCGCTGAAGATATCACACCACCGACGTGGACACCGTTGTGGCGTTGTGGGTAGCGTGTCTGCCTTAAGTCTCGACGGTTCCGGGTTCGATTCCCGCTCGGGCAGATGTTTGTTAAAATTTCTGTCTCGTTCTGGGCGTTTGTCTGTGGGTCTCCCCACCGTGCCTCGGAGAGCACGTTAAGCTGTCGGTCCCGGTTGTTATCACATAACATCTGATAATAATCGTTAACTCTTGATAAGTAAATTGCTCTTATCTAATGAGTTACTGGTTCGCCCTTAGGGTTGCGGAGGTCGGATGGCAATCGCTCTGTGTAAAAACTAGTAACCCGTCAAATCCGGATAAGAGTAATAAGCAGACCCTGGGTAAAATAAAATACCGGGAATAATGCTACGATGAAGAAGATTCGCTGAAGATATCAAATCAAGAAAAATTCTGAGGAATTGTTATCACCCTCCTTTTATAGATGGTAAAAAATTAGTTTCGATGTGAAGCAAAAATTTTCGTAATTATCTTTTTATTAGCGCACCTTGGCCTTTGTTTGTATTGTTTATAATGATTAAACTGTGAAGGTTTCATTATAACGATTTATTTCTAATAGCTATTAACTTTCTATAAAACTATCATAATTATCTTCAATGTACTTTTTTTATTTCAAACAAGCATACGGTCGACGTGATGGTAAGCCACCGCAACCTATAAACGCGCGCGATACTTGAAGGGTCAGATGCGGTTGCTAATACAGGGGGATAGTAGGGAAAGGATGAGAAGGGAAAAAAGGAAGGGAGGAGCGTATATCGCATGAAACGTAAACAGTATTGTGATACGTATGCGTACAGTAAACTGTTAATTTTTTTGTGTACAAATTTTATAATTGTAGCGGACATAGAAATACACAATTTATAAAAATTCCAGCAATTTATGTTGTACAGCTTATGTAATGTCCCCCATACAAAAAGTTCTCTTTTATTCTTAAATTTAATTTCATTTTTATAACAAAAATTTCAATAGAGAGTTAGATCATTAGATACAGCCTGCTGACAGTCGGACGGATAGACGCGCGTTACGCATTTGACAAAGTATCCAAGAGACCTTCCATTGAGTTTCTTTTATCAGTCCTAAGGGACAAGATAATATTTTACATTTTATGATCTGACAAGCTTTTCCTTCACAATAAATAATAATAAATACCTGTTTCAGCATAATAATAAACTATAAACTATGATTGTTTGCCCATCTATTTACTTTCCTTCAGTAATATCTCTTAGCATTATACTGATTCCGATAGAAGTTATGTTAAACAACTCATTATTAAAAGGATAACAACAATAATAAACATTGATTTATAAAGAATAGACATGGTCGAGTGAACTAATTTGCTTCATCGTTAACTTTTTTTATGTAAGGGGCAAACGGGTAGGAGGCTCACCTGATATCCCACCAGACGGCATGCAGATATATTGCCGACTTTTAAAGATATACTGCAGTGTCTAAGCACTGATGTCTATAGAAACAAACTATAGCATGCTAATTTCATTCGGTTATGATTTGCACAACATAAGCATATTAGCGTGAATTGGTGTTCAATTTACGAAGGAGCACCAGGATACCTGTATGAATGGGCCGGTCCATATTATATATTAGTCTATGATAACAATTATCGACACCGTTGTGGCGTTGTGGGTAGCGAGTCTGCCTTTAGTCGCGATGGTTGTGGGTTCGATTCCCGCTCGGGCAGATATTTGTTAAAATTTCTGTCTCGGTCTGGGCGTTTGTTCGTGTATGTCTCCCCACCGTGCTTCGGAGAGCACGTTAAGCTGTCGGTCCCGGTTATTATCAATAACATCTGATAATCATCGTTAACTCTTGATAAGTAAATTGCTCTTATCCAATGAGCTACTGGTTCGCCCTTAGGGTTGCGGAGGTCAGATGGCAATCGCTCTGTGTAAAAACTAGTAACGTGTCAAATCCGGGTAAGAGTAATAAGCAGACCCTGGGTACATAAAAATACCGGGAATAATGCTAGGATGAAGAAGTCTATGATAGCAATATATTTTTTTAAATTCAAGCCCCGAATGGGGACTTGTATTGGATATAAAACTTAGTCTCTGGGAACATGACGATAATATAGAGCATACAAATAGATGTCTTATGTGTATAAAACTCGTCACTCGTCACGGGACAGATGTTTGTATTGACTATGCAGGTTTTCCGTTTAGGGCGTGTTTGTCTGTGACATTGTCTGTTTCGGACCCCCGACACAGAATATAACTAAACAAATGGGAGCTGTGGAGTGTGTAGCGTTAAGAAAAAATGTCCCATTTCCCACCTACACCGCTCAAAAGACGGCGTTGGGATCAGAGTTATTTCCTGATATAGTAGCAGCCTCCCAAAGGTAATTCAACGTAGGTCATTTGAAGGGAAATTTTTGCCATGTGGATGTAGCCTGTGCAAAGACTTCTTAATAGTTGTTTCTATTTTTTGTAAAGCAGTTTATTATACGTGTGATTTTTTATGCCCATATTATCAATGAATTTTAAAACATATTTTGTCTATTCTTGTTATACGCTTATAATTTTTTTTATAATTGGCTTATATTTTTTTTTTTAATTGGATTGAGGATAATGGAGATATAGAAAATAATTCATGTATACAAACAAGTAAATAAAATTGAAGTGTTTGTTTGTAATTTAAAATAACAGCTTTTTACAACATGCTTACAAAAGTTAGTTTAATATCGTATATATGTAATATACGATATTGAACTTTAAAAAAATTTAAATTTTTTGTTAGTATGTTTATTTTGGTAACTCTCTCAAATGGTTAGACCGATTTTAATGTAACTAGTAGGTTAGAATAATTTTATTGTAGAAAAAAATTAGGTCTTGGTGCAGTATAGAAAAATCGGAAAACCACGTGAGCGTAGCCGAGGGCGCAGCTAGTAAAAATTGGAGTTAATGACCCGTAATCACTGCGTCTTCGATTCTGGGTAATTAAAGTTAATTACTATCTAACTTTTGAATAGATAGATAAGATATAAGAAAATAGATAAGTTTCTTTATTTCTTTCTTTTCCTTTCCTCTTCCTTTGATATAAGGTATTTTAAGAAAAATATGTCAGACGGATATGAAGCTACAAGAAGCAATTTTATGACAATACCGGTCCGGCGGAAGTGATAGCGGGCATGACTTTAACAGGCATGGTCGCGGAATCTATTCCCTTTTAGAACAAAATTTGTATCTGAACTAAAAGGGCATAGAATCCGCACACAAAAAGAGTATAAAATGCAACATATATATTTGCTTTTTCAGAGGACTATATAAAAATGTTTTGAATTTCTGGGCCCACTTAATGAAGAGGTAATAAGTCTAAAAATTAATGAACTAAATTGGTCAAAAAAATCTTTTAAGTATGGGTAATTAATTAAATGACTTTATATATTTTACCGAATAATTAAATGTATTTTAACACCTAAAATTTTTTTTTATATTATTAAATTAATGAATAATAATTGTGATATGTTATTAATTAAATATAACAAGAATAATTAATTTTTAAAACGCTTACAATTAAGTATTTAAAAAGTAATTAGTATTAAAAACGAATTTAATTAATTTCAAATTTAGCGAAATCTTCATAATAATTATTAAAGTATTTTTATATTAAATAATACAAAACTTATGAATAATATTTAAATGTAAATTTTGTTAATAAGTACGAAAAAAATGGATGCAATCAAATTATATTGCATTTAATTTACCATAATAAAAATCGTCTTATTAAACTCTTATCAAATAAATATTATAATTATAAAAGCAATATGAATAAAATAAATCTTACCTTATTGATTATACGCGTATAAAATCCTGATACGTTTCATTCATCACTATACAGAACTTCGATTGATCAATACGTGTATCACATACAATAGATTACTGTACACTGCAGTCTGTAAGGCCTTAGCGAATATGCGCGAACGCAAGAACGCAGACCTTGTACTTAACAAGCCATTACAGACCTCCGATCTTTGCCAATCCCTTTACAAAAAGTACGATGTTAACAGTGGTGGTAGTTCATCGTGTCTGGTCGTATTTTGTTTGTAATAATTACCTTTACAACTTAGTTTAAGTTCAGTGACTGGGATTTTATTGTCGTAAAATTGTGCTGCATGTATCTAGTACGGTGAAGTAGGTTAGATTGTTTTATGGTCATGTGACCGTTACATGAGATTGATCGATAAATTCCTTTATCCCTAAGAGGATAAATGCATTTTCAAAATAGAATATACAAGGTTAACATACAAAAACATCAAAAAGTCAAGTATAGCTGCTGTATGACTGCTTTAATTTAATTTTATTTTATTTCTAGTATTTGTTATAACAGTGTCAACAGAAATACTCTGAAAACTCTCTACCTTACTACTAATCATTTCAATCACATAATCACTTCTCTGTTTATGAAATAAAAATCAATGATGTTTTAAAATACTTGATATATTATAATATGTATTTTATTTAGCTTCAAAGAGGCGTTTATTTGGTCTTTGTTTGTATGTATGCTAATTAATAAACGATTTCAATAGTTCTTTGAATTTTATAAAGGTGTTCCTTCGGGATAAACTCGAGAAGATTTTGTTATAATCTAATCAAGATCGCAAAATATAGAAGCTATTTGTCGAAGAGTACTGAATACAGTGTGTTACTGGTTCGCCCTTAGGTTTGCGGAGGTCGAACCGGGTAAGAGTAATAAGCAGCCCCTGGGTATAGTACCGAGATTACTGGTAGAACGACGAAGAATAATTAAAATCTATACTCTCAGTAACGGAAAATTATTTAAATTAGCTAAGTTTTTTTCTATTATATATCTTTATTGATCGCCACTGGACCTTCACGATACTTAAAAGGCTAGCTAACCTCACAAAGAACTATTAACTAAGCTTAACAAGGATGCGCTATTTTATAAATTACTAATGTTGATTTAAATAAAAATAGCAGCCATTTTCAACCATCACATAGAGAGATAAAATTAATGTGGTCTAATTTTACAAATTTCTATCGGAGTCCTTGATTAGGTCATCACAAATCTTTTATCACACCAAAAAAATATCATGTACAAAATTAAATATTTTTTTACACCAAAAGAAAAACCCATTGAGAAACTCTTCCTTTTGAAGATGGTTAAAATTTAATATATTACATTCAAGCGTTTCATCTTCTATTTATTGATATACCCTTCACCTGACTGTGACGAAATTGGCATTGCGCATAACAACCTTCCTGAATATGGCCGGTTTATTACACGTAAACAACAAATAAAATCCTGTCTAACAAAATGTACTGAAATGCTATGCGGATATGGTTTGCTAAATGATATCTTTATACTACTAAGTTTGACTTTGTTGTGGCGCAGCGGTAGCGAACCTACCTTAAGCGCTATAGGTCGCGGGTTTTGCGCTTGGGGCAAGATGTTTATGTTGACTATAGAGACAAGTTCCGGTCTGGGTGTTTTTATCCTTGTCCTTGTTTGTTTCTGGATCCTCGATATATATCACTACTGAGGGCCCTTGAGTGTGTAGTGTTTATTTATACCTAACTGTGCTAGCGACTCCGCTCGAATGTTGTACCAATTTTTCTTTATTGCACAGAACCCTATTTGTTTTCCTACAATAAGTGCAGCATAAGTTACTCCTTATAATATCAGCTATCTGCCAGTGTAAATTGGTTCAGCTGTTTCGGATATTAGCCGGAACAAATGGACTGAAAAATTTAATTTTTTCTTTGTCAAGATTTCGTCAAAAGCTGCTAATTTCTAATTACAAACTGACAATTCCATTTGTTTATGTATTCATAGATAACCAGACTACGTTGTACTACAAAAAATTTTCGCAGCCTCCAAAATATATTTTCACTTTGTATTTTTTACGCTAATCCGTTTAGAAAATATTAACAGTATTTTTAAAATGACACATATAAGACGTTAGCGTAAAAAAGATCCATGCGTAGCGATTTACATGATTTAGGATCTGGGTAAGGTAATATTTTTACCGAGAAAATTTACTGAGTCTAAAGATATTTCAAAATTCTAGGCCTGAAAATATTATTATATGAGATTGTGATAGAATTTTATAGATTAATCATAAAATTTATCTGTTATACAGACGTTGTGTCGTAAGCTATTACTTTAGAAGTATGATAATTTGATTTATACCCTACTCCCTTCTATCCGAGATGAGGTATGGGATAAGGATGATGATGCGACGGCGGGGAATAGGTAAGTGGTTGTCGTAGCCTATGAGCGCTTGCAAAACTTGGCAATTTTTTCTTTCGTATAAGTAATAAAAAGTAAACTTTTCATTAAGGTTTCCAAATTCCACACTCACCACCTCAATGTGTGAAAATCCACTACAGCGCGATTTAGAAGGCATTTTCTTCCTCCGAGAAGGACTGGAGTTTCCAGGAGTGCGAGCTTCCGCCGGTGGTCTTTCCGAACTGATACGGCTTGGGAACCTTCAAGAGAAGAGCTCATTCCTTTCTTAAAGGTCGGCAACGCACCTGCATGCCCTCTGGTATTGCAGATGTTCATGGGTGGCGGTGATCACTTAACATCAGGTGAGCCTCTTGCTCGTTAGCCCCTCTGATATAAAAAGGTAGGACATAAAGGTCTTTTCTGTCACAGCTTCAATCCACTCTGAGCTTATAATGTGCGATGAGGAACTTCGTTCCAAAAACTATCAAAGATATAACCACTAAACGCTTGTTTGGTTTGGTTGTGGGATCACAATTGTAATTGGCTTATGCATAGTCGTGGTTTCTAGTGTCACTCATGACGAATATATTCGTAAAGGTATATCATAGGGTTTTTTTTGTAACAGTCATTATTAGTGTCACGTTGTGTCATCGAAAAGAATTGTCTCGTATGTAGTCACAAGACATAAAATGCTAATAATCATGGGCGTATTCGACATTTGGCGTAGAGGTAGGCAAAATCTTAATCAGAAGGGCAAAATTTTTTTTTTTAGTAATTATTAGATCATCGTTCAAAATACTTTATATTTGAGTACATCTCAGTTTTTAGCAAGGTCCATGAGCAATCATTTTTTTGCCACATAATATTTAAATATAAAAAAACATCTTCAATACCTTTCACACTTCCATTATTCGATTATTTTTTTATGATGGGCGAAGAGGAGAGAGAGATTGGGCTTCCGGTGCTCTCACTCATAGCACAACACAAAACACAACAGTTCTCTGTTACTTTACGCCGATTTTCTGTGCTGGGTAAAGGATCTGCTATATACCAGATTCTGTGAAATAATTAACATTTGTGAAACTCACGTGAACCTTACACCTTGAGCTAAATTTCATTTCACACAACCCACGTACAACTCGTAATAGCACATTGAGATAATTTTGTTAAATTTTCTAGACGAACGATGCAAAACTGTTAAGCATGTAGACTTTAACCGAAGGTCGAGGGTTCAAATTCGGATACGCATCTCTTAGTTTTCAAGTTTCAAGCTTATACAACCGTTTCAGAGAGCATAGCAGCGGAGCAGACAGACAGAGAGACAAAAATTTTTTTTTTTCGGAATGTTAATTGCTGCTGGCCCTACTGGCCTTGACAGCGTCACCGGGCGGGGGCCGAGTACAGAGACTCAGCCGTGATAAAGGGGCAGCCCTCACGGGGCTCAAATTTGATTCCGTCCTTAGGGGCCTCCTGCGAATACAAAAATTTAAAGAATTGATTTTTTTATGTGAGTACCGTACACACTTTCAAATGCATTTATTGAAAAGGTGTTGATTTGGAATGACAACACTTGTTGTGTTGTTTTTCAAAAGACACTTTAATTTTATTTATTTGTATAGATATAAACATCTGCTCCGAGCGAGATAATCGTTTGCAGTCGGCTTAACATGATAATTAAAGAATTGTGGTAATGTAAAATTTGTAACCTGCAACCTTGCTCCTAATTATATGCAGTCTTTATCTAGACTAAAATACCTATATTAGTGGATGTTGTAAGGCTTGTTTACGCCTACGATATTGCCTTGTTAATATACCAATTACTTAATTAGGTTATTTAATGAAACATAATAATACGTATTTGAAAAAGGCTTGAATTTCGATTAATTATCTCGTATGCTTTGAGAAATATCATCGGAGTCTGGCAGACTGTTACATAATATTTATATAGGACTCGCGAAAGCCCTATTCGTGAAGGATTTAGGGCTTAAATTAAGTGAACACATGATAACATTGGATTAATTAAGAGACGATACGTAGACTCCATACGAGAAGTGGCAAGAGGACAAAGCCACAGAAAAACGAATCAGTGGTAGACCAGTATACCTGTTGCCTACACGCCATCAGTAGCATCAGTAGCATCAGTAGTATCAGTAGCATCAGTAATAAACAAAATAAATTAAAAATGTAAAATATTTAAAAATAATATAACTAAAAAATATTGATATAGATTAAATGAGTCAATTTTATAATAACGTTGTCCTGCCACGAAAATGAAAAAAAAGAGATCCGATAACAGCGCCCCCTACAGGGTCCAATTGTTAATCTAAACCGTTATCGAATTTACCGGAATACATACAAAGAATCATGAAAATCGGTCCAGCCGTTTAGGAGGAGTTTAGGTACAGTAGAATTATATATATAAAGATAAACGCTACACACCCAACGCTCCTCATTAGGACAGTGATTCTTTGTCGTGGGTCCGGGAACAAACAAAATGATAATACAATCATCTGCTCCGAGCAGGGATTTAACCGGCGACCTGTGGTGCTTAAGGCATGTTCGCTACCGCTGCGCCACAACGTCATCGAACATACACAAAATAATTAAATACTTTATAAAGAGAAAAGTATAATACTTACTTATAAGAATAATATACTTCTTTATAAGAATAATTATGGATATTTTTTATAGGAAAAAACCAGGTCAGGGTTTGGCGGAATTAATTAGTATATTATAATATTTTTGAAACATAAATGAAGTGTTTACAGGACGATAACATAAATATAACATACAACCCCCGGCCAGCGGCTTCGCCCGTTTGAATAACGATTTCCATACAAAATTTGAACTGGGGGAATAAATCCTTCAGAGGTGGAATATTAGAAAATGTTAAAACATGTGCTTCTTTTTCTTTAATTGTTCGCCAAAAAACAGAGTTCATGCATCTTTTTCAAAAATAACGCCTATACAAACTTTCTATAAATTTTTCCCCGTCTTAAGGATTGAATTTCCAAAAATTATCTCTTAGTGCTCGTTTATGTTTAAAACAATGATTAAAACACCGATTATAGTATAGATTAAAGTGTGAAAAACTATATTCTAATTGATATTAAGACATTATACAATATTATATACCAGTCATTTATGCTAACGAAATACTTAAAATTTTAATATTATGCATAGAGGTGCTAATGTCTGTAAAGTGCCCGTTTTTTTGCAAAGGAGTTTATATTATGTAAACAAGTAGTAAGGTACTTGCTAGTCATATTTTTTCTACAATATTTACGTAATTTGAAACAAATATTTACATGACAAAATGACTAGGAATTTGTGTGTGATGCAATCATGCTGATACAAAATACTATAATATAATAGTCTAATGCTGTTTACTTTTCAATTAAAATTTAATTTTTAATTTATTTAAAATAGCGTGATTTTTATGTCTTATTAAAACACTTTTTTTAAATAAAAATTTAATACAAGGTTTTTAAGTTATTTCTTTTAGATGTACTCTTCACTATGCTATTTACTTAACTTTTTATTTTTATTGTATATGGCGTTCATAAGTAACTATACAACTACATGTCTAGATGGAGTTAGGCATAAACCACACATTGGTAGTAGATAAAAAACGTGTCAAATCCGTTTTTTGTTGTTGTTAAAAGTTTCATTGGAATCAAAATATATATTATATTCTAACTAAAACATGCTTGCAAACTCGAGACTTTCACTATCAGTTATTCAAGAGTTATTGAATTAATCATCTACTGGGCCCATTAGCCAAATTTGTCAAATTAGTCAAATTTGAGCCCCCGTGAGGGCTGCCCCTTTATCACGGCTGAGTCTCTGTACTCGGCCCCGCCGCCCGGTGACGCTGTCAAGGCCAGTAGGGCCAACAGCACACAAATTCCGAAAAAAAAAAAAAAAAAAAAAATGGGCCCATTAGCTCGAACAACAAGCTCGAACAAAAATTAGGTCTACAAAAACTCTTTTTGTAATTTAAACGACAACCCAAACTGAGCTGCATCGCTATTTCTATGGCGAATAAGTAGGTAAATAAAGTTACAAGTGAAGATACTAAAACGTGTTCAAAAAAGGTTGGGATGTCTTTAACTGACAGAAATTAATTTGTTAATATTATAAATGCGAAAGTAACCCTGTCTGTCTGTCACGCTTTCACGCTAAAACTACTGAACTGATCTAAATGAAATTTGATACACAGATAGTCTAGAGCCTGAGAAAGGACATAGGCTACATTTGAATGCGAAAAAAAGGTTTTAAAAGGTTGAAAAGGGGGTTGAAAAGTTGTATTTTAGAGCTAGAAGCTTGAAACTTATTTTTTTGGCTGTTGTTTCGATATAAATAAATATGACATTGAGTGACAGTATAAAATAACAATAGGGAATAGAGGATGTAAGTTTGTATGGATGTCTAAGGTTTATGTGAATGTTTTACACGCGGAAAAAGCCGCTGGCAAAAGCTAGTTCGGTATAACCCAATTTTACTCAATTGTATAGCCGCACTTCTTACCTTAATTTCTACATAACATTCTGTCATAGAGTTAAACTGTCTCATCACGAGATCATAACCCGTGAAGGCATTGTGTTTCATGTAACCGTGACATAGTTTTTGCATCATGATTTCAAGCCATCTACTATTACTAGCAACATTGTTGTTTTATTGTATAGCAAGGTTTTTCCCGTCACCAATATCTGCCTTTTTTTCAAACAGTGGAAAAAAGCATCTCTTATAATAGCTGTCAAGATAGAACCGAAATCTGTCACGCCAATAATTAGATCCACTATGTTAAAAACACCGTTGTATCGTATTCGTAGCGAGTCTGGATTTAGCCTCGAAGATTGCGGTTTTGATTCCCGCTCGGGTAGGTTTTTGTATTAATCTTACGAATACCTGTTTCGGTCTGGCCGTTTGTCCTTGTGAGTCTCCACACCGTACGAATTGACGACGTTGTGGCGTAGCGGTAGCGAACCTGCCTTAAACGCCAAAGGTCGCGGGTTCCATTCCCGCTCGGAGCATGTTTGTATTGACCATGCAAGCATATTTTCCGATCTGGGTGAATTTGTCCATCTCATTGTGTATTTTCCGGACCCCGACACAGGATGTAACTATTCTAATGGGGGCTGTTGAGTGTGCAGCGTTTAATATTTATTATGTTTATTACACCGTGGCTCAGAGAGCGCCTTAAGCTGTCGATCCCGGTTGTTATCACATAACAACTTTCGATACTAGAAGTATCATATGCTCGTTACCAATCCAAGAGCTAGGTGGGAAGGGATGAGAAGGAAAAAATTAAGGGAATAAAGGCGTAGAAGATTAGGCTTCCGGCAACGCAACAGCACACTAGTACTTAACGCTATAACCCTCTCGTCAGACAGGGCGCCACTTACACAAGTAGAGGTGACTTACCGACACGACTCAGGCGTCCCAAGCACGTCCTGTAAGACCCAGAGGATAGCATCCCAACCGCTAACGCCCCATACACCAACAGAACACGACAACAATCACACTTGCTGCAGCGTCTCCGCCGGCGGAGACGAGGTCCCTTGTTTCGAATAGCCCGACACAACGCCAAGTCGCCCGCTCACCCCGGACGGTGAGCACCGCACCGCGTACGGTTGCTAGATTGCGCTCCGGAGCGCTCCCTCCCTCCCGATGACATCCCAAGCCTAGGCTCGACCCTTGGGACGGATTCAACTTGTACCCCGCGCAGGCAGTCCATCTTTTACCAGCTGAGGTCTCCAGACCCGGCCCCCACCGGTGACGCTGTCAAGGCCACTAGGGCCAACAGTAATAGACACCCCGAAAGAAAAAAAACTTAAGGCCGATTTTCTGTAAGAGGGTAGTACTTCTCCGGTCGATCGCAATGGGCCACATTTGCGCTGGAAGGAGCATGACACTACTAAAAGCCTGCCTTCGTAAATTTATAATATACTAACTATATAGAAAATAGACAATGATTTAAGCTTTGAACAACTATTACGACATTGTTAAATATTACTTAAAGTGAATTACTAAATGTAAATGCAAATGAATGATATAACTATGTTAATATTATGGTAGAACAATGGTGTCTTTGATTTCAATTGCTGGTGGCGGAAATCGTGAAGGTATTGTTTTTTTAATTTTATTAACATGTAACGTAATTTATAGAAAAAAAAGCAATGCCATTTCTAAACTCTACCTCAAATCGACATCAATATTATATAATTCAAATGTACTATTATGTATATTTGTTAAGAAATTTAGCATGAAGATAAATTACGTATTCTGGTACTTAGTTGCTGCTATTAAGGCGGTTGTCGTGAGGGTGACTTCAGACCACCGTTTTATACGACGAGGTTCGTATACGCGTGTAAGGCAGTGCTCAAATCAAACGAACAGTAAGCCGCCGTATGTGAGCAGACTCTCTGTGAGCCCGTGTAAACGTAAAAATAAAACGTGTTTTAATAACGTATTGTCGGTTAGATGTGAACGATAAAGTAAATACGTATGGAAATACAATAAACTGCGTAACGCTCGCTAACTTTCGGCGGCTGACTATACGTTTGGTTTGAGCACGGCCTAATATTTTTGATCAATATACTAACAGTCGCCATCACTAGTTCGAGCGTACACGCTGGAATAAGCCAGTGTCTGTGCATTCGGCTTTTTGAAATGTGATATGAAGCATGGCTGTGTCCTGAAATGACCGTATACGCTTGAAAAAAAAACGCGTCTCTAAAACCACCCTAAGCTTAATGGCGGTATCATCTCTATAACGTCTCAAGCCGTAATGCGATCTCGCAAGGACCTAACCAACTCTTTTATATCTTAGTGAACTAAATAATATTACGTGTCAAGAGGAAACCATGATTAGTCAGTTTATATATTAGGTTATAATAAAATATCATTGTTTGGTTTTTAGTTTTCTTTTTATTGAATTTTTTTAAATGACAACCACAATGTAACTCTTGATTTAATATCATATTTATTTCTTCTAAGAAATATTAACAAAATCATATGAAAATATTCACAAAAAAATCTTTCATATCATAGACTATCACAACATTAGAATATAATATTTTAAAGTCAAATTATCATCGTTTAAATTTCTGAAGTGAACAAGATAACAAATTTAAATTATTTTCGACAACTTCTTTTATACAAATATCAATACATACCATAATATCTTACAAAGTAAATATAGTGAACAAACAAACATAATTTAAATAGATAATGCGTCCGCACGTTCTGAGCTAAAGTGATTCCCAAACCAAAACACTAAGCTATTACAGTGTTCCCAAATTAAGGATACGCCTGGGGGTACACAAAGTTCTATAAAGGAAGTATTAAGGGGTACATGTGACAATCTCTTGACTAAGTTAATTTAATTAATAAAAACATATATTTGATCGATAATTTCAATCGATCTGTATAATTTTTTAGAGTTATTCAATGAAAACATGTACAATTTGTCGCATTTTTAATAATTCCTGTAATACCTCATGGTATGCGAGTTTGAGGTCTTGACGTGATATAGAAAAAACTATTTTTTTATTTGAAAAGTTGGACAGGTGACTCTACTCCACCTGATGAAAAGTGGCAGTAAAGTCCAAACGCGAAGGCGGACACAGCTGTGGAAGGCAACCGCGCTAGCTACCCTCGCCCTGCCTACCCGCAAAATGTCTCTTCACGCCTCGTTTGAAAGAGCCCAGATTATAGGAAGGAGTTCCACTTTTTAGAAGTAAAATATTAAGAATTTGGGAAACACTGCTATAACAGATGGCGCGACTACGGTGAAATTCAAAGCTTCATGTTTTATTAATTCTTTTGCATACAATTTGATTAACACGAGTGAATATTTATTAAATGTTTTATGTAATAAGAATGTAATTTCATGTAACATACATTAAAAAATACCATTTGATACTAAGCTTAACGGACGTGATAAAATATGTATATAGATTTTAAAACACAAAATATATCACATACTCTATATAGATAACTATTTTATTATTAGTTTTAATAACTATTTGTGCTGATCATCACGTATGGCGAAGCGATCTTAAATCAAATAACAACATTATTGTACCACTTAATATACCTTAACATAGAACCTAACTCTTAATTAATATTAACGTAATTAAAACTTTAATGCCATGAAATTAAGAACTTCTACAAATGAAGAGCTATTTATTGAACCTTATTTTTGTATAATAAAATATAATAGCTGCCCGAGCGTAGTGAATTCTCAGATTCCACTTGAGCAACATTTGTATGTGTGTATTTATTGAATACTATCTTCAGCCTGCGGTTTCGTCCGAGTGGATAACGATTTGTTCCTCGTATATACTTTCCTATTTAAATCCCTACAAGTTATATTTTTGCAACAAAAATTAACCAATAACCGTCTCCATGGTCCCATCTATGTCTATACCAAAACTCATCACAATCGGAATAGCGATTTAGGCGTTAAAGCATCACAAACAAACTAATTTTCGCATTGATAATTTGAGTTAAAAATTATTCATTAACACGTTCCCTGTCCGCTGAACCACTATGCTATGCTCAATTATCTGGACAATGAATGCCCGGGGCAATGAATGAGAAGTCCAGGGCATAAAAACACAAGTACTACATCCTAAGGCCGGTAAGTGTATGGTCAATAAAATTATCTACCCCGAGCGGTAAATGAAGTCACACACAGTTGTTTAGGGCAGATGAACTATCACTTCAAAATGATAACTATATTTGATAACCGTAGTTTACCGTTTGTAAATATTTAAGTTTTCTTGTATTTTTGTAATGTAATTTACATCATTATTATGGCAAAACTAGACTTACATAAAACTGACGACCCTAATTGGAGGAGAGTGAACATAGAGTACACTCTGTACACACAGAATAATAAAATACCTTTAGAAATTGCTAAAGAGCGCCTGATCAAGAGGCATGCAAAATTGAGAGGTATACGCTAATAAATACAGAAAAACTAATCAGAATCAAAAAGGGCTTATCATAATACATATTATTAAAATTATGTGGAAAAAAGTAAAAGTTATATAAGAACCCAGCACACAGATATGTATATAATGGTTTTTATTGATTGAATAATGAATCGTTACTTTTCATTAATCAATTAAATTGAATTCAGATGTAAAAGTGTATTGTTATTTTACTGTATATATAAAATACTAACGATTATAATATTGCCAATTATTAAATCTGCTTTGTATTATTGTGCGCTAGCAATACTTATTATTTATTAAAATTTAATAATTTAACAATACTATTAATTATTATTAAACTATCACAATTAATTAAAGCTGAGTGATATTGCGTAACTAATATTAAATTCTGAATAAAGCACCTTATATTATTTACTTCAACATAACTATTAACTTACAGTAAAATATACATAAATAATTTTGAGAAACATATATATATATCGGTAATGTTTCCGGACCCCCGACACAAGATATAATTATCCTAATGGGGGCCGTTGAGTGTGTAGCGTTTATTTATTTATTTATTATTTATTATTACAGATTTAACGCTAATGTCTAATTAGAGGAGAAATATAAACAATAATAGGGACTTAAAAAGTCTGACAATATTATTAAAAAAATCAGGTCAAAAATCCCTTAAGCAACAAACAATAACTAAGCAAAAATCTAGATAAAGTTTTTCTAAATAACATGAATAATACATAAAATACATTAGTAATACTTACATTGATAATTTATTACTAAGCAACTACTTAAAATAAGGCATGATAGAATACTAATTTATTACAAGGCTGTACATTATGTACCTTTTTAAGGACATAACAATAAATTTATCCCAAAGTTAAGCCTACTAATAACCTCTTATCTATCACTTCACCATTTTTGGTACAGTTGAGCCGAAACGCTTGACGGAAATTGGACAAGAGGCTTAATACTAATATAGTAATCGCATCTATTGAAAAATAAAACAAGTCATGAGTAGCTTTCACTTTCGTTCTATATTATTAATACTTATAAATTGACGCAAATAAGCAATACCATGTCAACCCACAAAATTGAAAAAACTGAGTTATATATGCAGAAGTGTTGGTAAATGGCTGAAGAACATTTTTCTTTAATATTTATAGGGTTTTAGCCTTTAAAACTTGTAAAAAAGCGATTTTTTAATCATGCAATTTATGTATTATGTTAAACGTTTTGGGTTATATTATATACGAAATATGCAGTTTGTGTACTTATTTTTGTACAAATAAGTAAAATAACTTACATAAATCTGAAAGTCAAAACTTGACCAATACATAAAGAAAAATCATATAAAGCAAGTTGTTTTTAAAATTTTCAAACGCGTTTTTTCGAAATGACATTCGTGTGGGTTGACATGGTATTGCTTATTTGCGTTCAAATATCCATACAAATAAATAAAATTAATACGTTTTTATATGTTAATTGTGTCAACATAATAAATTTTTTTGACTCTCTTTCTTTCTGTCTATTTGTTCCTGCTTTTCGCTGAATCGGTTGGTTTAGTTAACGATTTTAACAGGTCTTTCACTGCACATGGCTGGTACTATAAACTTGAACTTGGCTGCTTTTATTTTAGAAAAAAAAGTTCCGTGCCATAAAAAAATTCATTCAAAAATCGTCAGTAAAGTCGTGGGGACAACTAGTCTAATCATAACATGAAGGATATATAGAATAGGGAGCACAATAGAAATGCGATGTAAAAATGCTGAAAAATAACATTATTATCGTATTATTATATACTTTGCATTAATGTCTACAGTGAAATATGATCGCATTTCTAAAATACTTTATATTCAATTACAGTTTTTCTTTAAAATTATTTTAAATTTGGAATTAAATATTAAAGTAATTAGGACATAAAGGTCTTAAATAAGGTGTAGGTACATCATTTACAAGCAAAAACATCTGATAGACATATTCATTGTAAAAAACAACGTAATGTGTGATTTTAAAAATTTTGAATATCATTCAGAAACCAACAACCTGTCAGGACTAAACAAAACCTTATTATAAGTAGAGAAACTGCTACAAAAGATAGTAAGGTATACATACATATTGTCATAACTTGGTTTTTGCGTATCTGAGTGACTGACTAATATTAATTAAAAAGCAAGAAATTTAATTTAATTTAATTTAATTTAATGTTTTCATCTATGTTTTCTAAATCTTAAACTTATAATTAATTTCAAAAATGTCTCTTAAAGGTTTACTCTATTGGTGCCACCATCTTATACCTTTATAAGTTGGAGTGTAATGTTATGACGAAGCCTTCGTCTTCAGCAGTAGAACTGGCCAGTACATGGTGACGAAGAGTAGAAATAGAGCCGGGAATACAACCCTCGACAGTTTGTCTATTTCTCGCCATAGCACCCTCTCTTGTCCTGTGTCAGCGTCGAGCCAAGCAACCTATAATGTATATGAGAATAAGTCACGTGCTTTCTGTTTAGTGGTGATAAAATTTCGGCATCCATTACATTATAAGCTCTTTTAAAATATGTGGATATGATAGGGAGAGATAGAGAGAGAGAGAGAGAGAGAGAGAGAGAGAGAAAGAAATAAAGAAGGTGAAGATAAAACGACACAAATTATCAAAATCAAATGAAGGGTGCCACAATGACCGGTCTTTCTACTTAATAGTTTATAGTTTTTTAGTATTTCAAAATGACATCCTTTGTACTTTATTAAATACAAGCTCTTTTGAATTAAACGTAAATATAAAATTCTTTGCGGAAATTCTTAGAACGAGGGGCGATTACATTAAAAGTCATACGACCGTTTCAGTTGTTTTTTTTCTGTCCGTCTCAAAGTTCAAAGGCAATATTGTCGCTTGCCGTAATAAAAATATTTGTTTTAGCTTCAGGCAAAATATTAGTAGAGAATATACTACAGCATGTAATATTTTAGGATTCATTAATAAATTCACTTGTAAAATCTTTTGTCATCATTTTTACTTGTAAAATCATTTATTTGTAAAATCATTTGTTAAATAAATGCACGTATTAATAATTAATGTACATTCCATTTTTTTTATGTTACTAAGTTGGCAATCAAGGGTACGGCCTGATATCTGATGGTAAGCGGTTGACGTAGCTTATGAGCGCTTGCAACCCTATATTTTATTGGTCACCAACCCGTTATCATCCTCGAGACATTGGTTTTTAAATCTCTTTTGCACAGTAACTTTACTAGCTACAGTACCTTTCAAACCGAAACATTAATGCTAAAGATGATATTGCTTTGCGGTAGAATATCTCACACTGCGGTGATCCATACCTAGCAGGACCTTGCGATAAAATTAATATGTGCAAATGAATGGTGTAGCGGGAGCGAACCTGCCTTAAAGACCACAGTTCGTGGGTTCGATTCTTGCTCGGAGCAGAGCAGACCCCGACACAGGATATCACAATCCTAAATAGTAACGATGTCACGATTCGTTTTACTTTCACTGACATGAAAAATGTAGTAGTCCTATGAATAATTCTAAGTGACATTTAAAAAAGCTCACGTAGTAACCTAAGTCCTAAGTGTATTCACAACACCAAGGTAATATGTTACACAACATAGTCTTCTTCAGAGCATTAGTCATACTGTCTGGGCATTATAAATTGATATAATATTATATAAATAAAAATGCGCATTGCGTCTATAAATTGTAAGAACCTGGTGAAGGTATTTCATTATGTATAATATATATAAATTACTTAATTTTAGAAGAATATAATTAGAAGTGTTGCTATCGCATTTTACATAGACTTAAAATGGAGGTAGTTCTCAATTTGGTTGTATTTTTTTTAAGTTTGTTACATCGAAATTCCGCCATTTTTAGATCGATTTGGAGATTATTTTTTATTGTAATATTTTTGTTGCCTCCGGCCTCAAGCACCATAGATTGCTTGTTCGATTTCCACTCGGGACAGGCATTTGTTCCGGTATGGGTGTTTGTGGTCGTATCTGTTTATGTGACACAGGATATTACTATTCTAATGAGGGCCGTTGAGTATATAGCGTTTAAAGAAATATGGATATATTTCCCGTTAGATCTAGTATTTTTGCTGTGTCTTAATAGGAAGTCTACATGACTAACAACTATACTTAAGAAATTAAAACTACATTAGTTTAAGAGAATCACTAGCAAATTTATATATTTTCATCGCCGGAATGATCAAAGGTTCACTAAGAATTGAGTTTTTTTACTCTAGTAGAGCCATGATTCTCTCAGCCGGCTCGACCGGGAAGTACTACACTCTCACAGAACAAATCGGCGTCAAGTAAAAGTATCATTAGGTGCTGTTGCGTTTCGGGCGATGAGTGAAAGCGCCGGAGGCCCAATCTCCCACCCTCTGTTCCTTTCTTTTTTTCCTTCGCATCCCTTCCCTCCTGTTACTTGGGTTGGCAACGCGCTTGTGATACTTCAAGTATCGCGCGCGTTCATAGGTTGCGGTGACAATATTTACAAAATTTAAATTCAATTCAGATTTTAGTGTTCCTCTCAAAATGTGGTTGCGAACACATGCCATTAACAAGTGTGAAACATTTCAAGAAAAAGTCGTACAATAATGCATAGGACAATAGCATTAAGCAAGTTCTATCTCACCTGTAATATGCTCTGTCTTCTTTCAACGCCAACTAGATGTGTAGGTGCACCAGGTGTAGAATTAACTCCAGGTGTCGTCGCTGGAGGAGATGTAGGGGAGGTGATGTCCACCTTCCTACATCGCACCCCACTCCCCTCCCAAGCCGCGACGGTACCGCAGGACCCCTTCTCCCCGTTTAGTCGCTGACCAGAATTTATAAACTTGTTAAAATCGTAAATATGATTTGATCATGCATACATGTTTTATCTCTACGGCCAGACTTTACATTTTTTATAGTATTTTTATTAGTTATAAATTTACATATTGTAGTATGTTTATTTTAAAAATTCAGAGAATTATAATACTTTATTCGTTCTACATTAATTCTACTTACTATTTTATTAAAAATAGAAAAAATATTCTTTATCATAAAGCTTTTTTTTTAACATTGAGTTACGCGTTGTTTTAAAAAAACTCTATAATATAGATAATTTTTAATATTTTCTTAATATAGATAATTTTTAATATTTAAATTATTTTTTGCTACAGTAAGTTTTTGAATTTTATACTATAAAGTATCGTAATCGCTTTACTTGAACATGTTGTCATGTTGGTGATAGCTACAAATTTAGAAATTAAAAAAAAATCTTATCGTGATGAAAAGTTTTATAATTTTCTCCCGGCAAGAGGACACTAATTAACTCAATTTACCTCCCTAACCTAGCAACGTTATGTTTATGCCTCGTATAACTCTCTCAATATATGTTGACCTATGCGCAGTAACACATTTATGGGTCTCAATCGAATGCGGAACGAAGGGGGCCGCGTAACTATAGCAACTCGCTCACGGTTGATTTAGTTCTTTAAAAATAAATTATTAAAAATTAAAAAAAAATATATAAATTATGTTAGTAAAGTAGTAAAGTGTGTGAACATTTAATTTTATATCAAGATAAGATGTTATCCCAATAAGTGACAGTGATTAAAATGTACATTAAATATTATTTTTTTTATATATCTTTATTCTATACTATTTATTTGTTTTATTCTATTAAAGTAATTAATAACGACAATGAATAAATAATTAATTGAATTTAGTAGAAACAATAACTATATTATATACTTAATTCCGATTTCCCACTTTATAAAAATCTATTTAAATATGATGACCTGTTGTACCTGCGCAGAAGCGGCCATTTTGGTTCGTTTTAAATTGAGAGAACTATACCAGGGACTAAAAGCGAATTTATCATCGAACGCAATAATATCGTATACTAAATAAATAATATATTCTTTTCTAATAAATAGCTAATACATAATTTTCTCTTCACACGCTGTCATTCATATTACAATGATTTTTAATAGAATGAACCGATTTTAATATTATTTTTTCCTGACTTTTCTATTTAATATTAATTAAGTAAATTATTAGGCTATTTCATTTTTCCCCGTGGACACGATTTTTATAGTATTAATTATTGGTAAATATTGTTAGTACTGAATTGTATATATGTGGTAATGAAAAAATTTAAATTAAAAAAAATTTATTACCGACGATAAACAAATAGAGACACAAATTTCATGATTGATATAAATGTATTGTATGATCCAGGGATGTGCTAGGTGTTGGAAATTGACCACGCGGAATATTAAGGTTTATATAGATGATTTATTAAGTTATTTACAAAGATATATGGTTTGTATGCTATTCCGCGTCGCTCGCTCGGTCAACTCACTAATCTTTGCGCTGACGGTATAATTTATAGGTATAATATAGGCCAAATTATATACTAATAAAAATGTTGTACGTTAACCGTACATGTATAACTTATTTTCAGTCTGTGATATACTTTTTTAATATATGAATTGATATCGTCTTACCACTGGTATTAATCTCGGCATAGATTCCTGCGCCTTGGATTTGTTCATTTGATACTGTTTATCTAACACTTTCACGACAACGAATTCACCAAGTGCAGCGAATACAAACATCATACATCCAGCCATCCAGAGGTCAAGGGCCTGTAATGTTTATCAGAAAATTATTATGATACTAGATTCAATAAAGATGTATAAAAAAGTTGTTCAAATGTTGAGATGAATACTATCACTATCTGAATATGTAAAAATTATTATTCTACTGAAATATCAAGTAATACTCTTTCTTCATGGTGTTTGAGTGATAGTTTACAACTTAATACAGTTTGTACATAATTTTTTTTAATTCATGACGGTTGGCAAACAAGCATACGGTCCGCTTCATGGTAAGCAGTCATCGCAATCTATGAACGCGTGCGATACTTAATGTATCACACGCACGTTGCCAACCCGAAAGCCAGGAGGGAAGGGGTGTGAAGGGAAAATAGAAGGGAACAGAGTGGTGGGAAATTGCGTCTCCGGCTTCTCACTCATCGCACGAAATGCAACAGTAACTACTTCTTCTTATCGAGTGGTTATTGGCAAACCTAGTGTCAGAGTTGTTCAAGTCGCCTGTAGGCCTCTGACTTGACTTATCGACTGTTGTCTAATTGTCAACAGCCGGGACTGACTTTTACGTGCCCTGCGAAGCACGGACACGCTCGGTTGAAATATCACTATACGATCACCCATCTAGTGACTGACCGCGCCTAAAGTTGCTTAACCTACCGATCGTTTACCGATCAGCGGGTGCACTCGGCTATGAGCATCTCTATTGATACTTTACGCCGATTTTCTGTGAGAGGGTAGTACTTCCCCGGTTGAGTCGACCCTTTTGTGTTGGAAGGAGCATGGCTCTACTACCGTTGAAACCGCATATACGATAGACAGGTTCTTCCATACAAACAAAATGTCCAAAGACTCACTGGTGCTCCTTAGTAAATTCAACATCAATGCAACAAAGCGAAGTTATTTACATACTTCTAACGTAATCGAATAAATTTAACGTGTTACTAACTTCAATTCAAATTCAAATATTTTTATTCAACGTAAAAAGCATATCACTTATTTGTTGAAAGTCAGATTCTACCAGTGGCTCCAAAATTAATCCTCTACCCGAGCAGAGCCAGCGAAACAAACTCAGGGGTTATATATATTTTTTATGTATTATTAATTTATAAAAGAGCACCAGCGGGTATTTGGACACTTTGTCTGTATTGTATAGTATAATAATGAGTAATTTGGAAAGCTATAATTTTGAGATGACTGTAACCGAAAAATGCAAAAGGCGTCGGGATGTGACGACCCCATCGCCCGCTGTTGGGATAACCTCTGTCACAACAGAGATTGTTCCACCAGTGCAGTCAGTCACACTGGTGGTAGGTCTTTTGTTGCAAGAGGCCGGCTAGGTAGGTACCACCGCAGTGTCCAATATTCTGCCGCCAAATAGTAGTGCTTAGGCACTACTGTGTTCCGGTTTGAAGGGCATTGTACTCTAGTGAAATTACTGGGCGAACGAGATTTAAGAACTAATATCTCGAGGTTGGCAACGCGTGAGAGGCACCTACTAATGGTGCTGCAAGCGCTCATAGGCTGCGGCAGCCACTTACCATCAGGTGGGCCGTATGCTTGTTTGCCAACATCTAACATAAAAAAAAATAAAAAAAAAAAAAAATGCAAACAATTTTTGTTTGCGTAATGCATACCTTTACATAAGCAACCGGGGTATATCAGCTCGGAGTCCCGTGAACATAGTCACCAGTGTCAACATGCACGTGACGAGAAGCGTGACCCGTCCGGGTATAGCATCGAGGTCGAGCCAGAAGCTAAACCATGACAACATGACCACGAGAGAAGAAGGCGCAAATGTCTGTATAAGATGGTGGCCGATTTGTCGTTCAAATCTAAAGTAGACAACCAGTCGTGAATAGTTTCCTGTAAAAATAATATGAAAGTCTTATATTATAAAAAAACATGATCTATATTGACGACGTTGTGGAACCTCAGCGGTCTCGGGTTCGATTCTTGCTCGAAGTAGATGCTTGTATTGACCATACAGGCATGTTTTCCGATCTGGGTGTGTTTGTCCTTGTCATTGTGTATGTTTTCGTACCCCCGACACAGGATACAACTATCCTAATGGGACCCATTGTGTGTGTAGCGTTTATTGTTTTATTATGTCGAAAGAGTGCAATACACGCCAGTCTAAAAAATTATGTTATTATGCCAAAGTAGGGTAGTCATACCCGACTAATGTCAGGAATCCTGAACACGTCGTGTAAGATTTTAAAGTTAAGCTCACGTTAGACTAACAGATAATGTCTCGGCCACAGTCCCACTGGGTGGGGAACCTGTTCCTCCGCGTTGAGAGGCCGTGAAGAGGACTTGACAGTACTTAATGATGAATACAAATTTAAGGCGTATATGGTATTCTCATAGATGCCATTATCAGAACACTTCCTCCTCCTTTTGAAGTCGGTTAGGAAATTATTAGGAGGAGAAGAATACGGACACCCGTACTCCATAATTGTTATATAATATGAACTCACCATCTTTATCGATCATGTAGCCATTAGTTTCTTCTAGCCGCAATGGCTCACCAATGTGATATTGCAATAACTTTAGTTCAGGGTTTATTGTTACACCAGCGTCGCTCCACTTGAAACGCACTTTTTGATTGCTGTAGGAAACTGTAAAATAAATTAAGATTTAGTATTCTGAGTACATTGTGGATATTGTTTCTATAAATGGACACGTTTTATTTGTTATTTATATTATAAAGTAGTAGAGCTATGTGCCTCCTTGGGCGAATGGGTCGGTTTGGGGATGTACCACCCTCTCACAAAAAATCAGCGTATAGTAACAGTATCAGTATTGTTGCGGTTCATGCGATGAGTGAGATCACCTGAGGCCCCATTTCCCACCTCCTTGGGTGGTTTGTTTGCAAAAATGGCTGAACGGATTTCGATAAAATTTGACACAAATATAGAATGTTACCGGGATTAGTACATAGAACACTTTTTATCTCGGAAAAATGTACCTAACATCCTGTGGGATTATCAAAAAAAAATCTACTGCAGGTTGCATCTACTAGTGCTATTATACATTTTTTTTTTTTTTTTTTTTTATGTTAGAAGTTGGCAAACAAGCATACGGCCCACCTGATGGTAAGTGGCTGCCGCAGCCTATGAGCGCTTGCAGCACTATTAGTAGGTGCCACTCACGCGTTGCCAACCTCGAGATATTAGTTCTTAAATCTCGTTCGCCCAGTAATTTCACTAGCGTACAATGCCCTTCAAACTGGAACACAGTAGTGCCTAAGCACTACTATTTGGCGGCAGAATATTGGACACTGCGGTGGTACCTACCTAGCCGGCCTCTTGCAACAAAGACCTACCACCAGTGTGACTGATTGCACTGGTGGAATAATCTCTGTTGTGACAGAGGTTATCCCAACAGCGGGCGATGGGGTCGTCACATCCCGACGCCTTTAAACAACTTACAATTGAATACATACTTATTCCTTTAACATTTATAAGCTTAAATTATTTGGTTGATTTAAATGATGTAATCCTGGGATAGGTTATGCGCTGTAAAAAATTTAGTAGTATCGATAACATTTTTAATTGTGCTCATAATATAATAATAATTAAATTCATTACAACGAGTGTCTTATTATATATTATTTTTCTTTATTCAATACTCAACCTTACAGATATTGATTTTAACCCTCAAGAAAATGAAAGTATTTCTGCCGACAATGTTTTTGTTACATTTATTCCCAGTAACATTCAATATTATTATAAATTTACGAAGAAAACTTTTATCCTCACTAAGAACCTTTAAAGTTTCTCTAATTAATTCGATTTTGACTTTGATATTTTGAATAAATTATAGATATTTTAATGTCATTATTTCATGAAGGTTGCCAAACAAGCATTGCGATACTTAAAGTATCACATGCGCGTTGCCAACCCAAGACACAGGCGGAAAGGGATGTGAAGGGAATAGAGGAGGTGGATGATTGGGCTTCCGGCCCTCTTACTCATTGCAGAAACGCAACAATACTGATAATGCTCCTATAACCAGATTTTCTGTAAGAGGATAGTACTTCCCTGGCTAAGTCGGCCCATTTGTGGTTCTAAGGGCTTTATAGATTCAAATAATAATACAATAAAGTTAAAACAAATGAAACAAAACAACAGACGGGGTATACGTGACTTAAAACTATTAAGTGGTCTCAACTCGACATGGTTAATTAGCCAAAAAAATTACTCACAGCTTTCGATGTAGATTGGGCAGGACTGTATGTCCATGGGATAGAGTTGAAATTCCATTTGACAAGCAATTATAGCGTGCATTCGGGCCGCGTACCTGACCGTCTGGTTTCTGTATAAGGTTACTGACGAAAATTTGTGCGTCAATTCTGCTATTTCTGAAAACATAAGTCAGTGGTATTTTTTATTTGAAATAACAAAAACGATCTTTTTATAAAATAGCAGTTATAACAATAGCAGATAGCTCGTTACGAACTATCATAATGATTAATATTATTATTAGCAGACATGGAAACGCTTTTTTTATTTTCACGTTATGCAGGTTGTAGTTGTGTCTTGAATTATGTGAATGTACTTTTTCTTAATTTTTGGTGTTTGATATCCATAAAAGTTACATGTTAAGTTAAAAACCAAAGCCAGTCCAACTTTTATGAATTTAATTTAAAGATATTTTTATATATTGTAACTTAAAAATCTCTGGTCTGTATATGTATGTATCGAAGCTTTTCTCTAATACCTCTGTACAAAAAACCGAACTATTTTGAGAAAGTTCTCCAAAGACATACTCTTGACAAATGACAAAATTAAGTTTAATAATAGCATAGTTAGTGTCAATAACGAGCATTTTTATTATTTCGTAAATATTTTTGTAGACATAAAAATAATTTGTATTTTAAAAGCTAACATGCTCAGTGCTCGTTGTGGAAATGCTATTTATTTTTGCCTTTATTTGATGAGAAACAACTGTTCATCCAAGCTGAGTGTATTAAAATAAAATAGTGAAATGAGCTACTGAATATAGCTATAAGCTATTTTAGCTATAAACTCGTACTTAGTGAATAAATCAATAAATATTTTTTTGTTATAGAATATGCCTAAAAATATGCATATGCCTACATGTGCATTAATTATTATAACACTTGTAAAAATTTGTGGAAGCTGGTGAAAGTGATAATATTTACTTAAGTGCTCCCTCAATGTGAGATATTTAAATAATAAAACGGAGCAAACATCGTACCAGCAGATTGTTGACAAAAGTGACAAGCACCTCCTAAAATAAAAATGTCGCTGAAATTATCGTCTTTAAGAAGATTTCTATTCAGCTTTACTTCTCAGCTTAGTTGAACAAATTATAAACATAACTATATATTACACACACTCGTTTATTTATTTGCAAGCTTACTTTCATTAAAATGTTCAACTAGATTTGCAGCATTCCGTACGATTTGCGGTCTCGATTTGAATTGCTTCTTCACTAACACAGTTTCAATAATTCTTAAGCAAACTTTTGCGCAGCCATAGCAAATTAACAATACTTTATTATTAATCCTTGATAACAACATTCTATTTTACGAAAAAATTAAAATTAACAGAATGGTTGATGAAAATTTTGAAACACAGGCAACTATATCAGGAGTCAATGTTGTGGCCCTACCAAGTTGAAAACGGCTGTCATAAAAACCTTTATTAGAAACAACTCGATGCATTTTTAAGCTTTTAAATGCTAGCAAAATTATGAAATTTATAGCATACCTGTTACTTTAGAATTGAGGAAGTATGGGTCAGGATGCCAGAGGTTGTCGAAGAATTCAGGAGGCAGAGTCACGTGATCATCTCCTTCCTCGAATATATCTTCCGGCAACTGTAGCCTACTCTCTCGCCAAGTTTGTCTTATAAACATATCCACTCTGCAAATCAAATAATTATAATCATTAATTTTATCGTTACTAGCCTTAATGTTTCAAGGCAACATTACTTAGATAAAATATTCGAAATGTTTCGTTTTGATCTATGAGTTAAAGTACTGAACTAATAAGCTCCCAGCCCTCTATGTTCCGTTTGGTTTTTGTTTGTTTTGTTAACAAGCACAATGTGACTTTTCTCTGATTCTTCAATCTAATTACTAATTTTGTAATGTGTTATAACTTTTTTAATAAAATGCCAGTAGATCTATTATGTTAACTTAATTTATATATTTATTTAAAACTACCTGAAGTCCATATCTTCAACGTTGATAGAATTAACATCGACCACGTAAATGCTAAATTCAACAACGACTGGTTGACCTTTCCGTGATGGTGGTCGCATTTCTGAAAACGAATAAATAAAGTGAAAGAAAATTAAAGATATAAGCTAAACTCAATATCATGTAGATATAATAATAATAATAATAATAAACACTACACACTCAACGGCCCTCATTAGGATAGTGATATAGGGGGTCTGGAAACATATACAAGGACAAGTATAAATACACCCAGACCGGAACATATGCTCCGACCGGGAATCGAACTCGCGACCAAAGTAGTCATTTTATAAGACTGAATAAGGATATGAATATAAGGATATGAATTTATAAGACTGAATAAGGATATGAATATAAGGATATGAATTTATGGATACACTAGCTGTACCCGCGGCTTCGTTCCCGTCGGATTAGACCGCCATATTCCACTGACCAACCCCATCTTATCGTAAGCTCGCAAATTTTTTCTTATTGCTTGGCTTCTAAATATTCTATTATGACATATACAGCCTTCCTTAACACAGTAACAGCCTAAATAAAGATAGTTATACCAAAAATATAAATGGAAGATCAATATGCAGAGACGAAATCTACGTGGTAGTAAAATATATCACCAATCTTGAATGTTTTGCCATGAATAATATTTCGATAAAGAATCAAAATTGAATTTCATTTCCAGGCCAAGTTATTTACGTAATGCTAAAACGTACAGCTTAAACCAATGAAACATATTCAAATGTAGAACCATAGAGAATTAAATTATAAGATACTAAAAGTCGCATACCCGCCTGACCTTGCCGTTTCAATTGTGACTTACGAGCCACGAGCGGTGTTAGCATGCATTCGTGTCGCTAATTCACTTTGCTTACGGCTTACTTGCTTACATTGACAGTACGCTTCTTGCCAAACGGCATGAATTAAAAAAAATATGGTTAGGCACATAAATGATATGAGATATAAGCCCTTACCTTTCACATAATTCTCCGGTAAGACGACACGTGGTTTCAGCGTGTGATTCCTTTTTGATATCACATCATTACATAGCCTGAAATATATTGACGATGTTTATACAAATAAAATACAACAATAGTTTACAAAAATTACATAAAACTAGGCCTGAGGTCTGGAGCAGTGGTTGTCTTGTGGGTTTTTTTACATCTACATTTGGGGGTTTGATTCACCGGGTTATCGCCTTGGGGTTGAAGCTTATTATATGAGTCCTTACTGTACCTTGCAGAGTGGACGGTGCCGAATATTATCACTCAATGTATAACAATAAATTTTGAATTGTGGTAGCAAAATTACTTTTTTAAATTTATTTGCGTGATTAGCAGACCCTTACAGAGTTGCTAAAGAAATGGTGAGACAACGTCTAGAAGAAAAGATATATTTTTCCATACCTTTATCATAACTCATCTGCAGCATAAAAATTTGATATTTGACAAAATGCTGCAGGAAAAGTTATTAACTTTGTGTTTATAATATGTAAAGCAAAGCCCCAGTTGGTAGCTTTAGCTATGACGTCAATGAATTTGTTATTTAGCCAACATAGCGTGAGCTTATCATAGGGTGTCTACTATTTATAAAATAAGCAGGATATAATATTGTTCTTTGTTTTTTTTTTTGAAGATAAGATAGATACAAAAACTTTCAAATATTTTCACTGTTTCTACTACAAGTGTCTCCAATAGATTTAATTATCCTTTAATATTATATAGTCGCCGAAATAAGTACTAAACACTTTAACACAATCTTTTTAGATTTTGAATCTCTAATGAGATTATAACATTATATGACGAAGAGATTATGAAAGATATCAGCCTAACTATGAAAACAATCACGTAAATTATACTTAAATTAAGAAATACAAATAAGAACAGTTTGTTTAGTGGAAAATGGCCGTCTCACCCGGCGGGAGCCGAACTAGAGCCCGAAGCATTCCCGATAACAGTCGAACGTTATACGAATATAATAAATTAAATGAATGGTTCGTTTATTTGATTGTTTAACTAAATAATAACTATGTAGAACACGCGAGCGAAGCCGCGGACACAGCTAGTCTTTCTCATAAGCATGAGAGGAGTACTTGGACAGCTTTTTAACTTCAGAGAATCAAGATTAGCACCACTCTCCGTAGACATGATTTGTACATATATAAACATACTTATAAATACTATAAAACTAACGATGGGGCACAATAATGGCGTGAAATGCGTTAGCAACAGATAAAGAAAATCCTCGATGAGTAACTGGTTTGGTAACCCTATGACGGTATTACTTTCAACTAATATAGCGTGCTTTAAATGTAGTTGACTCTGTCATAATTATCTGCTTTCATTGTTGAAATTAAATAGTTCATAAGGATGAGAACTATTTTTATATAAGATGTGGAATCATTACTAAAGCTGTGTAAATTCTGTATTTTAACGTAAGCATGGTCCGAAAGAATATCCTAAATTGTGGAGCGTAGAAGAACAATAAGTTTTCACTTATAACAATGTAGATAGAGAGGTCAGAAAACTTAAAAAATAAGTAAAATCAAAGTTTTACTACACTACCCCGTGAACTAACTTTCCCGGCACCCCTCTTACAGAAAATTGGCTTAAAGTAAAACTATCAGTAGGTATTGTTACGTTTCATGTGATAAGTGAGAGCACCGGAGGCCCAATCTCATAACCTTTTACCTTCCCTTCTATCCCTTAGATTGGCAACGTGCATGTGATACTTCAAGTATCGCAAGTGTTCATAGCTGGTGACTGCTTACCATCAGGTGGAACGTAAGCTTGTTTGTCAACCGTCAGGTCACGTCGATATTGTTTGTAAATGTTCAAATTCATGCTTAAAACTATTAGACTTGCTTCTACAATTAGAACGTCAGCTATCAATTAATTAATGATTTTACCTATCAATTTAACTACCATAAGCTTTAAACTTACTATGGATTCTATTACCATAGCATTTCAATGGAATTGTGAATAAATAAATGCTACACACTCAACGGTCGTCATTAGACCGGAAGACATGCCTGCATGGTTAATACAAACATCTGCTCCGAGCGGCATCGAACCCGTGACCGTGGCGCTTAAGGCAGGTTCGTTACCACTGCACCACAACGTCATCATAGTCGTAATGCAATTTGATTAAAACAAAAACACAATGAAAGCCTTCAGCGGTAAATATAAACTTTTAATTTCCTCAAAAGCCATTTTCATTCGAGCTTAAAATAACTTCTGTCCTAAATCAAAAATGAACTAGTTCAAATTGTGTTTGTTTGAAACGTTGCATATTTACAATGACGTTAGACAATTAACCAGGCCAAGGTACCACCATCGATTACTATGTGAAATGCACGCAATACTATATTTAGAATTAAGGTATTTTTTCACATGTCCCCATGATTGTCACAAGTTGCACGGAAGCGAGGTATTTTGTTAGCTAGTTATTTGTTTTGGACGAAATAGAGATTGAATACAGGTACAACTGTTTAACCTAAACAATGTTTTTAAAGGAGATTTAAGAACCAATATTTCGAGGTTGGTAACGCGTGAGTGGCACCTACTAATGATGTTGCAAGCGCTCATAGGCTACGGCAACCGTTTACCATCAGGTTGGCCGTATGCTTGCTTGCCAATTTGTAACATAAAAAAATGCAATAGTTGTAAAGCAGTGCTTTAGAGTAGAAACTGATTCAAAGGAAATATCAGTGTTTAAAAAAAAATAGAGGACCTTGTAGCGCAGTTGTAGCGAACCAGCCTTTAGCGCTACAGGGATCGATTCCTGTTCGAGACAGATGTCTGTAGCGACCCGAGTGAGTGTCCAGTGTTCTGGGTTTATTTGTTATTTATTTATTCAGGAAAAGCTTTTCTCTCTTATAAGGATTATATACATTAATATTAAATTTCCGAACTCGGTTACTATCCCAAAGATGTGATAATAATAGGTAACACTTGATAGGTAATTTTCTCTTGTTCAATGAGTTACTGGTTCGCTCTTAGAGTTACAGAGGTCAGATGACAATCTCTTTGTACTAACTAGTAACCTGACAAATTCGGATAAAAGTAATAAGCAGATCCTAGGTAAATATAATACCGAGAATAATGCTAGAAAGAAAAGAACATATAAATTGGATCTCCTTAAGCTAAATATTATGCATGATTTTGTTGTACGGCACGTGATGAACTCAAAAATAAATTTCATACGAGATACACTCGAGATATATAATGAGCACTCAATTGAAAAGTCCATATTTTATAAAAAAAAATGTATTGTAATTCATTCATTGTTTCCGCGTAGCTATTTATAATTCGTTAATATATTGCACTGAATTAACTTGAAAGTTTTACTAGTAAAATGCATTACGTATAAATTTCCTTAAACAGCAAAATTCTTCTTGTTTTCGTGATTCTAAACGAAACGAGTATTGTTTACGGACTCGTTTGTATGAATAATGTAAATTTTTGTTCACTTTCATGAAATAAGGTCACCTAAATCTTTTTAAACGTATACTAGCAATATTAATTTTTAAGGCTATTCAGGTATTTGTTATTCCAGCTCCGGAATTCATATTGCTATCTAAACGTAATAATATTTGATGCAAATTAAATACTGTCTCCTCTCTAGCTTTATTTCCAATATTTGCCCAGGGTCTTTTTTTTCTATGTTATAAGTTGGCAAATAAGCATACGGCCCACCTGATGGTAAGTGGTTGCCGTAGCCTATGAGCGCTTGCAGCACCATAAGTAGGTGCCACTCACGCGTTGCCAACCTCGACATATTGGTTCTTAAATCTTCTCTGCCCAGTAATTTCACAAGCGTACAGTGCCTTTCAAACCAGAACACAGTAATGCCTAAGCACTACTATTTGGCAGCAAAACATTTGACAATGCGGTGGTACCTACCTAGCAACAAAAGACCTACCACCAGTGTGACTGATTGCACTGGTGGAATAATCTCTGCTGTGACATCCCAACAGTGGGCGATGGGGTCGTCACATCCTGACGCCAATGAAATGGTCTGCATATACTCTTTTACGCACAGCGATTGCATCCTGACTACCGCAACTCTACGTAGACCAGTACCACATTACATAAAAGCAAATTACTTGTCAAGGGTTAACGATTTTTATCAGATGTTGTGACACCAATCCGGACGGACCGAAACAGATATATTTAACAAATCACTGACCATTGCGGCTCTAAGCTGGCTCACTACCACCATGTCACAACAGTCTTTTTTTTTATGTAAGAGGGGCAAACGGGCAGGAGGCTCACCTGATGTTAAGTGATCACCGCCGCCCATGAACATCTGCAACACCAGAAGGCATGCAGACGCGTTGCCCTACCTTTAAGGAAAGAATACGCTCTTCTCTTGAAGGTTCCCAAGACGTATCGGTTCGGAAAGACCGCCGGCGGAAGCTGATTCCACAGAGTGGTTGTGCGAGGAAGAAAATGTCTTCTAAATCGCGCTGTTGTGGATTTCCAGACATCGAGTCACAACAGTCGTCACAAAATATTGTATGTATTAATATTTTACAAATATCAAGCAGGAATTCAGTCCTTACATTTCAGAGAATCCATATTGATGCTCATTAACCACTACTATTTGCGTTAGGAATCTCAAAAATTTACCGACGGCGTTAAGGTCACATCAGAATCAAGCATTGTGTTAGAAGTTTTGAAATATTGGAATGGTGAACACACATTTTATGGCATTAAGAGCATTTTGAAACGAGAAAATAGAGGTTAGGCTACATTATCAAAACTAAATATGCATTAAAACTAGAAAGTATTTTCCACATCAGTTTAACATTATATATCATAACATTTCTTATAAAAATGCTCTTAGTTTATGTAAGATCTGATTAGTAAGTAAGTAACTAAGTTTTGATTTATTCATTACTGCCCGTATTATGTACGACACATAAAATCCCGCACGCGTTAAATTACATTTAACGCGTGCGGGATCATCACATTACGCGTGCGGGTGCATCACATTAGAAACCTCAATTTTTTTTTGTCTCCACTATGTAATGGATGTTATTCTACATATAAACCTTCTTCTTCAATCACTCTATCTATTAAAAAAAAAATCGCATCAAAATCCGTTGCGTTGTTTTAAAGATTTAAGCATACATAGGGACAGAGAAAGCGACTTTGTTTGAAATAGCGATGTAGCTCAGTTTAGGTCGTCATTTGAATCGCAATAAGAGTTAATGGTAAGTTCCCTGACAATAATCTTATTGTTGTTAACTTACGATAGGTAAGTTTCTCTTGCCCCCCCCAACCGCAGAGGTCAAACTCTGCGGTACCCTGGGCTTGTCGTGCCGGGGCTCAGTAGTCGGGAGTCGATTGTGCAGGTGGCACCTTCGACTGCCCGGTGAAGCTAAAAGGGTCGGACGGTTCGGGCGTGGGGCGTTTTACGCTAGACCGCGCCTAGGAGGGTGGTGTCGTATGGGTCGCTCCGGTACTTTTCTGCTTATCAGAATGGACTACGAGCGGCTCCTGCGACACCGGAGGTGTGCTCAGCCGAGGCCTTCAGCCCCGGTCGGGCGGTAGAGGAAGAAAACCTCTTTAAAAAATAACGACGGTCGGTCGTAGAGGAAAACAACCTCATTAAAAAGTTAGTCTCGGCGGGGGGAGCCCTAGGACCCAGGGCTCCTTGGTTGGGTTTGCCGGGGCCTTTTGGTCCCGGTCGGAAGGGCGCGAAAGCGCCGTGGAGTGTTTTATGTATGGCGGCAGTAAGTTGCCGCCACCGGTGGGCCCATCGGGGCAAGCGCCGGGGCGTCGCGGTGGTATGCTTCGGCGATCCCGCGACGTCCCACTATGGCGCTAGATGGGACCTTGGAGTTTTAGTGGGTAGGGGGCTCGGCTCCGAGTCCACACACCGCCTGCGCCATTGCACCCGTCCCGGCGCTCAAGTGCGTAACTGCATTTCTCCAAGTAAAAAAAAAGGTAAGTTTCTCTTATCCAATGAGTTACTGATTCGCCGTTAAGGATGCCGAAGTTAGAGGCAATCACTTTATGTGAAAACTAGTAATCTATCTAATCTAGATAAGATTAAGCAGACCCTGTGTAAATATCGGGAATCATGCTAGGAATAAGAAGGTAAGGGCTCACTCAATATTCCGTTTGAGATCTTTTAAGCGCCATGTTGTAGCACGGTACCATCGTTTTTATCCGGATAAACCGGATGTTTGGCCTTTGATTTGCTTATAATTAATCTTAAGCTTTAGGGAGTTACGACATGTGAAACGTCCCTCCAACACGTACGATTAGGTACATGATATTGCCTGGCGGGCCGAAACCTGTCGACTTACGTTGGGAAGTTGTATATATACTTTACTGTAGAAAACTCTGATAGCGCGATTTAGGATTGTGACGATCTTGTTCGTCAATATCGGTGCGTAGTAAGCCATGTAGGTGTCGTTATAGCTTGATGCGAGATCGTTACAATCTTTGTCTTTCTATCGCGTTACGTCGTTTTGCGTGTATATGTCGCTACAGCTTATTTAGCTAAAACAAAACACCTAATGCGATGTTTAGGATTGATTCAGTTACATTTAAATTAAAAGGCGGCCAGCCTTTTATGTAAAAAGAGGTCGTTTACATGATTAGTACAATTTTGTCACCGCACTTCTTCACTTTAATGGGCATTAAAGCTATAGAGCTCTTACGGCACTAATTCTTTTAACCAAAATAGAAAATCCATTCCACCTTTAAGGGCTTATCTTTGGCTTATCATAGTGACAAATTGGTATTATTTTACCTTCACCCTTGAATGTCGCCATGTCAATTTATGGACAGACAGTTGGGCTCAGCAACAAAATATATTGCTACTTTTTTGTGATTTTTGTCCCGCCTTATCCAAAATACGAAGGAACGTGTAGTAACAGAAATCCTAGTTATAATAAATGTTAAAAGTAGCCTATGAATTACGAATTAGTAATCTAATTTAGTAACTCAATAGCTCAACAGATAAAGGGCTGACTCCGCTCCTCGTTGACGCGAGGGTCCTATCCTAACCCACTTGGGCTATTGTCTTAGGAGCTTATTTTAGGGACAATAAATAAACAAATAATAAATCCTGTGTATAATTATATCCTGTGTCGGGGTCCGGAAACACATACAAAGACAAGGACAAATACACCCAGACCGGAAAATATGCTTGCATGGTCAATACAGACATATTATGCTCCGAGCGGGAATCGAACCCGCGACCTGTGGCGTTTAAGGCAGGTCCGCTACTGCTGCGCCACAGTGTCGTCCAAATATATATATATATATATATATATATATATATATATATATATATAATAGAGTATTAATATCGACTTCAAAAAGAATTGGTAATATTCTTTAAAAAAACTTTTAAGCGATGATAACACAGTTTAAATATATATATATATATATATATAATAGAGTATTAATATCGACTTCAAAAAGAATTGGTAATATTCTTTAAAAAAACTTTTAAGCGATGATAACACAGTTTAAATATATATATATAATAGGAGTATTAATATCGACTTCAAAAAGAATTGGTAATATTCTTTAAAAAAACTTTTAAGCGATGATAACACAGTTTAAATATATATATATATATAATAGGAGTATTAATATCGACTTCAAAAAGAATTGGTAATATTCTTTAAAAAAACTTTTAAGCGATGATAACACAGTTTAAATATATATATATATATATATATATATATATATATATATATATATATATATATATATATATATATATATAATAGAGTATTAATATCGACTTCAAAAAGAATTGGTAATATTCTTTAAAAAAAAAAACTTTTAAGCGATGATAACACAGTTTAAAAATATAAACAAAGATAATTTGATTTTAATTTATACCCCATTACATTGAAGTGGCGACCCTATTGGTTATTATAAAGTTCAAGGCCGACTTATCGTCCCATCTTATTCAGGCGATTACAGTGGCGTTGCTTGTGGGTTAATAAATGACCGCCGATCGCTATCTACAATATGTAGAGCCGACCTTCAGACAGACTTCAAGCTTAACATATTGTGAGGTAGAAATTTATATTGATAGGTTCTTGCGCTTTTATTTGTATTTGCTGCAGATATTAAAGATATTTAAAAGGTTTTTTTGTTAAAAAGTTCGCTTGTATTCACTGGTAGGAGGGACCAAATTGCCCGATTTTCTCCTGGCAAGATGACACTAATTAACTCACTTTACCTCGCGGTAAACTAGCAACTGTATGTTTGTCCCTCTTAAACTGTAAGCGAATTTTTCATCGTAGGATAAAAATCGTATACCCATCACGTGAGAATGTCCTATTTTCTCCCCATTATTCTTACTATTTTAAATAAATACGTCAAAAGTCACAATATTTTAAAAGCATCAAATTTTATTAATTTATATTACTACTACTACTATACTAGCTATTGCCCGCGCCTACGCCCGTTTGAATGCGACATCTTTATTGAAATAAATTTTCGGCCCTATTTTACCCTTATCAAGTTTTTTTTTGAGGCAAAATTTTCATCTAAATACCTCAAGTATTTAAACATAAAAACCTTAACAATATAATATTAATAGGTTTTCTACTTCAATTTAAAGACCTATCTCTTGAATAAACAAATGTCTGTTGATATATTCTAAATTGCTTTACGAGATCATTTTATGACATGAACAAGTTTAATGAGTGTATAATTAGCATTTCTTAATCTGATTTTTAAAATTATACGTGTTTAGGCACGTTTCGGAACACGACGATGATAAATGTTATATTTACGATGCACGCGCATACCCATACGAATCATACACCATGAAGTTAGTCGATAGTATTGGTTGATATCGTTACGATAAACAAGATGGCGGAAAAATGAAATCTAAAAATATTTTTTTCGACACCAATTACGAACACTTTTGAATACAAATGCTATTAGAAAGAATTTCAAATTTGTAAATTAAACTTCTGAGTATTTTACAATTTGTACATTTCATTTTAATTGAGGAAAGTTACAATTTTAATTAAGGGTACGAAAAAGGCCGCTAATTGACTTAATTAATGGCTGAATAATTACGGTGACCAAACATTTATTTCGAGATTTATTTATTTTACTTAAGTAACCAAGTGACAGATTAAATAATTAATCATCGTACACGAGGAGTGAGTTAAGAAAAGAAAAGATCATAAGCGCTTGTCATGTCTATGAGCGCACACACGCGTTGCCAACTTCGAGGTATTGGTTCTCAATAATTTACTAGCTACAGTGCCCAGTAATTTTTCTAGCTACAGTGCCCTTCAGAAATACAGTATATTGATTTGTGGTAGAATATTTCATAATGCAGTCTACCAGGCCTCTTGCAATAAATGACCTACCAGTGAATGTGTGAAACTTACCATATTAGGAAGAAAAACGTTGTAGGCCACATGCAAGGAATCATTTTCTACGGTGGCAGACTGTGGAACGAAGCGTAGCAGGTCATTCCAACGACGATTCTTTATCTAGAAACATAAAATAATATATATACGTTGGTACCAAACCAATTTGACATTTCAGGGATTTAGGATATTAATGAGACGTTCATAGTCGGTCACGCTCACTGATCGGTAAACGATCGGTGAGTTACGCAGCTTTAGGCACGGTCAGTCAGTAGATACTTTTCTGATTATCAGAATGGACTGCGAGCGGCTCCTACGACACTGGTGGTGTTTTAACCGGGGCCTTCACCCCGATCAGGCGGAGGCCGAAAGGCCTTGTCGTATTTTATATATGTATTATATGTATTTTATGTATGTGTGGCGGCAGTATGTTGCCGCCCCAGGCGGGGGCCGAAAGGCCTGGGTGCTTTCGCGCACCAGGGTATATTTATATAGTATATATGTATTAGTATGTAATTATATGTATGTATGGCGGCACTATGTTGCCGCCCCAGACGGGCCCTTCGGGGCAAGCGCCGGGGCGTCGCGGTTGAATGCTTCGGTGATCCCGCGACGTCCCACTATGGCGCCAGATGGGACCTTGGAGTTTTAGTGGGTAGGGGAGCTCGGCTCCGAGTCCACACACCTCTTGCGCTATTCCACCCGTCCCGGCGCTCGAGTGCGTTCTGCATTTCTCCAAGTAAAAAAAAAAAGGTCAGTCAGTAGATGGAGGATAGTTGTTTTACAACTGAGCAATCGTGCTTGGGAGGGACGTAAAAAGTCGGTCCCGGCTGTTATTATACAAAGTGTATTATATGTTATTTCACAATAGTCGAAAAGTCAAGTCAGAGGCCCATACGGGCGACCTCAACAACTCTGACACTAGGTTGGCCACTAACCACTTAAGAAAAAGAAGATACTTAGTGCCTTTAAAACCGATAATAGTGGTTTTGTATTGAACATAGAACTTTTGTTTCGATTTGGATGTTACCCTTAGCAAAGCTGCGGGCTGAAGCTAGTAAGATATTAACCTTATATTAACCATATGAAGTCAACGATTGTCTTATTTTTGCTGTTTATTTTTCATATCATGACGGTTGAAAAGCAGCATAAGGTTCGCCTAATGGAAACCAGCTTCGCAAACTATGAGCACTTGCGATACTAAAAGGATCACACGAGTGTTGCCATTCCAAGGGTTAAGAGGGAATTAATGAGACGGGTATAATGAAGGGAACAAGGGGTTGGGAGATTGGGCATGTTTCACACTCACTCATCGCACGAAGCACAACAGTAACTACTGATACTGGTACCTTAAGCCGATTTTCTGTTAGAGCGTAGTCCCTACTTTCCCAGTCGAGCCGGCCCATTTGTGTGTTTAATATTGATTAAAATAGTTTAGTGTTATAAAAAAAATATTCGAGTTAAAACGCGCATAAAATCTATTATATGAAAATAAATATTTTTTTTGATAAATACAATATTCATATGACGTGTTCTTGATAAAACCTCACTGATATATGCTGTTAAAATTATTCAAACAAATGTAGGTAATGCGGTGATCTATTTATAGCGATGACGTTTTGTTGGTAAAAGCATTTAATAAAAATTAAATTTGAGTTCGAAATTCAATTTTCAAATTTGTTTTAACTAACATTTTTATTATCTTTTTTAAGAAAGGTAGGCAGTACATACCAACGTTGTTTCTTTAAAGTATTTGGATTGAACTGTAGCTCGGTATCTGAAGTTTGTCGTTCCTTTGCATCACTTATTATTGCTAACTTCCGATATGCCAATCTTGCTCCACTTTTTCTAAAATGGCGTCCATTTTATCCGTGACAAGGCGACCAGAGCGAGGTGCATCGTTGACATCGAAATTCACGAATTTAAAACGCTTACCAACATTTTGCTACCCTTACTGACACTGCATTAAATGCATAAACGTCACAAGTTTTTTTCGCGGTTTCCGTTGTACTTTTTCTTTTTTTTTTAAATTTAATTTTAAATTGTATCGAATTTCCTCATTGGATTTACTAATTTTACACAAAGAAAAACAAATGAAAAATAGCGGGAAATAACATTTTACTAATTTGTTTCTTTTTTGAAATGTAACTTTTTATTGTCATCAAAACCAGCCAAATACAAGTAATACGGCCAAATAGATTTTATTACGAATTTATACATATTATTATGTTTGTTAAATTTAAATCAGTATGTACTATATTTATGTACGTATATATATGTGGTATGTTTGATGAAAATTTTCTAAGAAAGGAAAAAAATTCTAATCTCTATAAATCGTATAAGTTTCGAATATAACATTTTGACGACGTTGTGGCGCAGCGGTAGCGAACCTTCCTTCAACGCCACAGGTCGTGGGTTCGATTCACGCTCGGAGCATAATATTTTCCGGTCTGGGTGTATTTCTCCTTGTCATTGTGAATGTTTCCGGACCCCCGACACAGAATATTACTATCCTAATGGGGGCCGTTATGTGTGCAACGTTTATTTATTTAAGACCGTTTGAAATTTTTGAGTTATGAATTTCAACAAGTTTTCAGGAAATTTTGATCGACAGGTCTCAGTCCGTGGTGAAATGTTAATTATTTATTATTACTTCATATGTCCGTTTCATTCGATACGGTCAGTAGGGCGGTATACATTTGAAAAGAATCGATTCGCATATAAATAATTCACATATCATGGTTCCGTTATCGATTTTATCAAAGAAAATTGCATACACTATTTCTGAAACCAAATGTTATTGACAATATTATGGCGCAATGATTCCCGCTCGGGGACTATGTTTGTATTGACCATACAAGCACGTGTTCCGGGCTGGGTGTGTTTATCCTTGTATTTGTGTGTCCGGACTCATGACACAGGATATCACTATGCTAATAGGAGCCATTGTGTGTCTAGCGTTTATTTATTTTATTATTTATACTTACTATTACCTAAGGTGGAAAACAAGATTGGCGGCCTAATGGAAAATCTGCCTAGCGAGTCTGCCTTTAGTCTCGACGGTTGCATTTCGATTCCCGCTCGGGCACATGTTTGTTATAATTTCTGTCCCGGTCTGGGCGTTTGTTCGTGTGGGTCTCCCGACCGTGCCTCGGAGAGCACGTTAAGCTGTCGGTCCCGGTTGTTATCACGTAACATCTGATAATAATCGTCAACTCTTGAGAAATAAATTGCTCTTATCCAATGAGTTACTGGTTCGCCATTGGGGTTGCGGAGGTCAGATGGCAATCGCTCCGTGTTAAAACTAGTAAACTGTCAAATCCGGATAGGAGTAATAAGCAGACCCTGGGTAAATAAAACACGAATACGAAGACGGAGACGTTATTGTAATTTTATTAACAAATATAAAGTTATTCTTTTCCTAAAGGTTTTCTGTAGTACTTCTTTGATCAAACCTTTTTTTGATTCCTGAAAAAAAGGCCTGCGGCAGGATAACATTTGGGGTCAGCTCGTGTTTGATAAAAATAAAACATTTGACATAAAGATGAAAATAATTGAAGTGGTTCTTTGTAGTCAATTGTTTTATTATACGACCATCAGTTTCGTTGTCTTTTAAGTTATTATATCACTGAACCCTATTTTTAGATATTTCGTATCGCTATAAAACAGCCTATTATATCTGTGCGGTTGTTTGTATTTTTCTATATACTTACATACTAGTAATAATATGATGTGTAATTAAGACTACATTTAATTATCTATTAAATTACATAATATTATGTTAATTTTCAAGCTATTTCTAATTTCTTTTTTTAATATAATTTTGCTTTAGTAAACATCGTTATTTTTGGGGTTCCATAGACAAATAGCAAAAACGGAAGCCTATTATAGTTTCGTCGCGTCCGTCTGTCTGTCCGTCCATCAGTATGTCACAGTCATCTTACTCGGAGAGTGTATGTTTTATCTATACCAAATTTGGTAAATAGGTGTATACTACGAACCACAATACGATTTTGTAATGAAATCCTAAAATATATAAAAATTAAGTGTAGCAGTGTATACATGTATACACTGAGGTTTGGAAAAAAATTCAACGTATGGCAACGTGTGAGATATCTTTGGATAGGTCTTTTAAAATTATAAGGAGGCTTCATTTTGAAATTTTTCATAAGTCAGTAGTTGTTGAGATATTAACTTTTAACTCTCTAACTTTTAAACTATGGGATTTAAAATTATGGAAAAATTTGAGCTTGTTGAATATCAAATTAACTATCAACCGCATTTGTTTTGAAAAAGATAGGTGTACAATTTTTGGAGTATATACTTACTTTACTTACTTTCTGTGGCGCTACAACCTCTTGTGGGTCTTGGCCACCTCAACAATGTTTTGCCATTCGTTCCGATCCTTGGCTTTTCTTCTCCAGGCGGTAAACTTTCCCATGGCTCTGAGATCTTCCTCGATGCTGTCGCACCATCTCAGCTTCGGCCTCCCCTTGGTCTTTTCTGTTGTGGCTGCCACTGACTCATCACCTTGGGTGCCCTATTTTCCTCCATCCTCTCAACGTGTCCTGCCCACCTTAAGCGTTGTGATTTGATAAACCTGACAATCGTCTCCTGTTTTATCAACATATCGAGCTCGTGATTCATCCGGAGCCGATAACAACCGCTGTCATCTCTAAGGGGGCCAAACACTTTTCTTAGCACTTTCCTTTCAAAACCCGCCAGTTTCTGTTGATCTTTTGATGTTAGCGTCCATGTCTCACATCCATAAGTGACTACGGGGCGGATTAAAGATTTATATATGGACATTTTAGCTTGCGTGCTAAGGATTTTTGAGAGGAGTAGCTTACTCAATGCGTAAAAGCACCTGTTGCCGGCCATGATTCTGGCATTCACTTCCTCGCCGATACTGTTCTGTCCAGATAGTATAGATCCCAAATACTTGAAGCTAGTAACTCCTTCAATGGTGTCTTCTCCAACAGTGACATTCTGTAATGGCAGTGGTTTACGGGAATTTGCTAGGTAATACGTTTTATAAGCATTGACCATCAGGCCATATTTAGCTGCCTCTGATCTAAGAGTCATGGCGTGCCTGATCATACTATATTGGGATCTGCTGGATATAACAATGTCGTCCGCATAGGCTGCTAGCTGACTGGAGTTAAAGTCAATTAGACCGTTCACACCAAGTTTCCGGATAGCCGCTTCCAGTGTCAGGTTAAACACTATCGTAGATAAGGCATCTCCTTGCCTTACGCCTGATCGTATTTCGAAGGGCTCGGAGATCTCGTTTTGAATGGCGACTACAGACTTAGAGTTTACCATTGTAGTTTTTACTAGTCGTACCAGTTTGCTTGGCACTCCTAGTAGCTTCATGGCCTCGAGGATCTTCTCCCTGTTCACACTATCGAATGCCTGCTTGAAATCTATGAAAATGTGATGTAAATTAATATCGTATTCATAGGCTTTCTCTAACATCTGACGCATAAGATGGATTTGGTCAGTGGTGGATCGATTTGGTCTAAAACCACATTGACATTCGCTTAGTATTTCTTCGGCGTATTCCTTTAATTTAAGATATATCACCCCTGAAAATACTTTGTATACAGTAGATAGAACAGAGATTCCTCGATAGTTGTTGCATACAGTCTTATCTCCTTTCTTGTGGATGGGAATTATTATACCTAGAAGCCATTCTTCAGGTAGTTTTTCCTCAGTCCATATTTGCTTTACTAAGCTATGCAGACGACTTACCCACTCCGAGCTAGCACATTTAAGCATTTCCGCAGTAATTGTATCCAGCCCTGGTGCCTTATTATTTTGTAGGTGTTTAATAGTGGTCCGGACGTCCTGTATTGTTGGTGCGGGTAGTTCTTGTTCCACATCATAATATGTAGTGCTATCTGATGCTGCATTGTTTACGTTCAGAAGTTCGTCGAAGTGCTGGCGCCATCTTTCTACTACCTTTGCCTTTTCTGTGAGTACATTACCCTCTTTATCACGACAGGTGTTAGTTCTGGGCTGATATCCCTTACGCAAAATGTTGATACGTTTGAAGAAAAGATGAGATAGACCACTGTTCTTCCATTCATTCGCCTCTTGAATCAGTCTTTTCATATGTCTTCTCTTCTTTTGCTTCAGAACGTTGCGTGTCTTCCTTCTTTCCTCCCTATATCGCTCCGAGTTCTGGACTGAGTTATTTTGCAAATATGCTTGCCTCGCTTTGTTTTTTTCGTCAAGGGCTGCTTTGCACTCTTCGTCATACCATTCTACCGGTCGAGTACGCTGTTTTTCTCCTATCACTTCCCTCGTTGCTTCTATTAGTCCTTCTTTGATGTTTTTCCATTCTTTCTCTATGTTTTCACTCACAGGCCGTATACTTAGCTGCTTTGTTACTTCGTCCATGTATCTTATTTTAGTTTTTCTATCTTTGAGCCTATCGATTTCCCATCTTACTCGTTTCTCTCCTTTGCACTGTACTACAGACGTTCTATATTTTACTTTGGCAACGACCAGAAAGTGATCAGAATCACAGTTTGCGCCACGATAAGATCTTACATCAAGAATATTTGACATTCTGCGTTTACAACTTATAATGTGATCTATTTGATTAACATGATCTCTTCCCGGCATTTTCCACGTGCCTTTGTGTACAGTTTTGTGAGGAAATTTGGTTTTGTGAGGAAGTTGGAGTATATAACTTGTTCCCATATTTTTGTTGTTAATATTACTTTTCATAAATACTATGAAATTACTAACTTATTTTTGCGGTCGATTTTAATCATCAATCATCGTTAATAAAGTTACTTTTTTCATCATCAAGCTGCAGAACCCTTTAGTTTCGCCTGTGCGTGGTCCACAACGCACTTGACTGGTAATTATTTGGTATGTATGTTGTTAATAGTAACGAATAATAAAAATCAGGCCAAGTGTAAGTCACGCACGTAAATGCGCTAATAACCTCGAACTAATTATTAATAATCTAAAAAAAATCAGAACGCGCTGTATTTGATAAATAGAACATAGAATTTCATCATAAAAGACCTATTATTTTACTATATAATTATATGCATGTATGTAGGAATGGGGAATTATATCCATATAACATAAACAGAGGATAAACCCAACAGACGAGTGAGATCGTGACGATCTAGTCATTGCGTTATGTTACGTATAGATGTCACTACATGTGTAGGAATTGCGTTATCAGTAATCCTTTTTTGTTTTACAATACCCTTTGTATTTTCTGTAAACATCTAGTTGAGATTAATTTTTATAAAATTTAGTTTTACTCGTGTTTTTCCTGTTTTTTTTTATGTTACAAGTTGGCAAACTAGCATACGGCCCACCTGATGGTAAGTGGTTGCCGTAGCCTATGAGCGCCTGCAGCAGCATTAGTAGGTACCACTCACACGTTGCCAACCTCGAGATATTGGTTTGTAAGGTAGAAGGGCCGACTTCGCTCCGTTAACGCGAGAGTCGCAGCTTCGATCCTGACCCCTTGGGCTATTGTCGTACCCACTCCTAGCGCAAGCTTCGAGCTTATTTGGAGGGGCAATAGGAATATTAGTAATGCCATTAAAAAGCATTGCTAGTGTTCCTTTTAAAAAGAAAAAGTCTCCTCTGCACAGTGATTTCACTAGCTACAGTAAAGTACAGTGGTTCGAGTTCAGATGTCTCCAGTGGCATATTTTTAACTATTACTCTGTAATTACATGTTACAAAAACTGCTTACAACAAAGATAAGCCTTTTCTGTTTGTGATCTTTGGTGGTATATAAAAAGTAACGGGCGAAGCTGCGGCACATAGCTTGTTATGGAAATAACGCGACCACTCAATTAGAAACGAAGACTATATTCCCTAATGACGTCGTTTGGAGATAACGTATCATGTTGGCATTAATGCAGGATAGTTCATATTTACGGTTATGTGAAATACACATGGAAGATTTTTATAAAGCGGTAAAGTTCAGTTTGTCTTTTTTTACACACATACACACAAACACACACACATATACGTCTTCTAGTTTATCATTTTTATGAACTCTTATAGTTTTTATTTGACTAAGTTGGCAAGCATGCATACAACCCACCTGGTCGTAGCCTATTAGCGCTTGCAATACCATACTCCTACAGATTTTGTAGGTGTCTCTCGCGTGTAGGCTCCCAAAAAATATTACACGTTACTTTCAAAAATAAATGTCATTTTTACGTCTGACTGTCACACACACATGGGGCACATAGACACGCATACACACACACATTGTTACATTGACCTAATCAATTAAACATCAGACATAACACGTTATCGTAATCCTTTCGTACATTACAGACAAACTTTTGCTTTAAACTTTATAACAGTTTAGTGGTTAACTGGACTTATGTTCACTATTACCCAATAGCTATGCTTCAACAACATTGTACGTCCGAATTGGTTTAACTTAAGAAGTTTTAGCGCATAAGTAGTTTGATGTATGGTCTGGTCCAATTATTATGTCCATTATTCAGAATCTAATTTTTTTTATTTCATGACGTTTGGCATACCAGCAGACGGTCCGCCTGATGGTAAGCAGTCACCACAACCTATGAATGCTGGCGATACTTAAAGGGAAGGGATAAGACGGGAACAGGGGTGGTAAATTGGGCCTCCGGCCCTTTCATACATCGAAATCGAAACGCAACAGTACTCTTTTACTTTACGCCGAATTTCTCTTAGAGAGCGTAGTACTTCCCCGGTCTACTGCTTAAAATTAATTTCCTGGTAAAGCACTTTCAGCAGGTTATAATCGGTAATCCTAGATTGTAATGACCACCAATGGCCGTGCATAATATGTGTTCGTAAGTTAGCCTTGATTTTGAGTTATAATACATGTTTAAAGTTAAATAAATACATTTTTCCTAAATTATCTGGATGCTACACTCCTTGATTTATAATATTATGTAATATCATATCATGATGATTATTATGAAACGAAAATATTAAATCATACTATTACAATCATAATCTTGTTATATTATAAATGCGAAAATTGGTTTGTTTGTTTCACACTTTTAAGCCTAAACGGCTATATAGATGGGACGCTAGTTACGGTTATAGGCTACTTTTTGTCTGGAAAATAAAAATTAAAAGGGGGGAATTATAAGATGAAACTTTGTATGGGGAGCCAACTATTTTTGTATTGCGTTCCTCATTGAAAATCGATATTCACTCAGGTGAAACCGCGGGCATAAGCTAGTATTCATGTAAAATGAAAATTAAAAATAAAGCTGTTACCATTCAATTATCTTTAGCGATTTAGTGTAAATGAATAAGTCAGGATGTTTTATACATAAATATATTATGTATACATACACATTTAAACACACCTCAGACCTATCATACAACATCCAACAGCGTGATCAACCAATTCACACCCACACACGAGGAAATACGGACGAAAGAATAACGTCCAATTATGCAATAACTCATTCTTCTATTGTACCAGTTTACGTGCCTCGTCATTAGAACGTCCGGAGATTATTAGCCTGATCTAGATAGAAAAAATCCACTCATCATGCATGTGTGGATTTTTTGATGATGATTTAAATAGATATTAGTAGTAGAGCCATGCCAAAAATCCACACATACATGGTGTGTGGATTTTTTGATGATGATTTAAATAGATATTAGTAGTAGAGTTATGCCAAAAATCCACACATACATGGTGTGTGGATTTTTGATGATGATTTAAATAGATATTAGTAGTAGAGCCATGCCAAAAATCCACACATACATGGTGTGTGGATTTTTTGATGATGATTTAAATAGATATTAGTAGTAGAGTTATGCCAAAAATCCACACATACATGGTGTGTGGATTTTTGATGATGATTTAAATAGATATTAGTAGTAGAGCCATGCCAAAAATCCACATATAGATGGTGTGTGGATTTTTTTGATGATGATTTTAATAGATAGTAGTAGTAGAGCCAGGATTCTCCCACCATAAATGGGCCGGTTCGACTCTTACAGAAAATCAAGAAAAGTAACAGTACTGTTGCGTTTCGTGCGATGAGTGGGAGCGCCGGATGGTCAGTCTCCCACCCCCTCTGTACCCTTCTTTTTTCTCCTTTTAATCCCTTCCCTCTTATCCCTTAATAATAATAAATAATAATAAACGTTGCACACTCAACGGCCCCCATTAGGATATTAATATCCTGTGTCGGGGGTCCGGAAACATTCACAATGACATGGACAAATACACCCAGACCGGAAAATATGCTTGCATGGTCAATACAAACATATTATGCTCCGAGCGGGAATCGAACCGGCGACCTGTGGCGTTTAAGGCAGGTTCGCTACCGCTGCGCCACAACGTCGTCAAAAATCCCTTGGGCTTGTAACGCGCATGTGATACTTCAAATATCGCAAGTGTGTACAGTTCGCTGTGACTGCTTACCATCAGGAGGACCTATACTTGATTGCGAACTGTCATGAAAAAAAAAGTGCTTTACACTCAACAAAACCATTAGGATTATGGGGAGTCTAGAAACACACACAAACATAATCACGGTCACATAGAACGTTATACGTGTCTGTATTCTCAATACAAAAATTTACACCTAGTGAAATCAAACCCGCGACGACTGGTTTGTAAGGCAGGATCACTATCACTGCGGTTTAGCGATTGGATTTGATTTGATTGGATTAACTTATACGTCTATAAAATATTATTGCCAAACCTAAAAACTTTTTCATACGATAAATTCGGAAAGTAAACAGACATAATGTAGGTGGCATAGTACCGTTCACGGTACTATTAATGACGTCACCAGTCGTAGGAATCTCTGACAAGGGAGAAGATGACGGATAAGAAGAAGTTAGAAGTTAGAAGTGTCGCGAATATTCTTTACTAAAACAGCACATTTATATTTTCTTGAAATAACTTTTTTATAATAGTATTTTTTTTTTTTTATGCAAAATAGGCTTACGTTTGACCTCAATCTCATTTGGTGGAAGGCGAAGATGAGGTCTAAGATGGAGCACGTATGCCTAGAAGGTGTCTGTTCACTCTGGCCTTAAAGGTGTCCAGGTTATAGCATTCTGGAAAAACTGACCGCGGCAAAGAGTTCCACTCCTTAGCCGTCCGCATAATGAAAGAGGAGGCAAACCGCTTCGTGCGTAAAGGAGGAATGTCTACGACGTAAGGGTGAAAACGCTCGCCGCGCCTAGTTGTTCGGTGATGGAACGGGGAAGAGGGTATCAGGTTATGCAAAACCTCCGCACACTCTCCGAAATGTAACCGATAAAAAACCGAGAGGCAGGCCACTCGTCTACGGTGTTCGAGGCTCAGAAGATTTGCCTCCACGAGTGAGTTACTACCTATGATCCTCTTCGCTCGGCGCTCCACCGAGTCCAAAGCATCCAGTTGATATTTTGCAGACCCATCCCAGAGATGAGAACAGTATTCCATACAAGGGCGAACTTGAGCTCTGTAAAGACTTAAGAGCTGCTCCGAGGTGAAATACCGTCTCACCCTGGCGAGTATACCAAGTTTTTTGGCAGCCGTGTTTGCTATGGACTCGATGTAGCTACCGAAATTTAGGTTGGAAGAGAGATCTAGACCTAAGAGCTCAAGATGGTCGGTAATCGGAACGGGAACATTCCGGAAAGTCGGAGTCAGTTGGAATGGACTCCGTTTCGCCGAAAAAAGACAAGCCTGTGTTTTAGAGGGGTTGAACTTGACCAAATTGGCATCACCCCATTGGGAAACAGCCTCCAAAGTCGAGTTCACCTCCTCGATTATCGACTCCCTAAAAATTTATTTATTCTTCAATGAAGAGTCAATTGGCACGCAAAGTTGACATTTCAAGCTAGTATCGCTTATTTACATAAATATACCGCAATTTCATAGAGAATAAAGGATTATAAGCGAATGTATGTACAACGGCTTGAGAGTACTATAATGGCATCTAAAAATGTAATATAATTGGAAGCAGAGTTTTCGTAAATGCAACGGAACACTATTACTAAGCCTTTACTGTTTGTGTCCGATCGTCTGTCTGTGAGTGAAAAAAAAATTAACGTCTAAAATTTCAAGTTTTTTGTAAGAAAAAAAACTCATAATCACGATAGATAAACGTTAAAATAAACAAAGCCGCTTTGAGTATTATAAAATTATACTCTGAAAATAAAGAACGTAAAATTTATTTAAATCACTACTACAGCGTAACTAAACAGCGAAATAAATAATTTATAAGGTACTCTGTGATAATACAAAATAATCTAAGCAGTGTTTTGTGTATCTCTCACGTGAACGTATAATTAACTTATTTTATTATTAAAATTATTTATAAGAAAAGACTAATATTTTTAATATAATAAATTACAAGAACTATTATGAAATAGCTCGTCATTATCTATATATATAAAAACTTGAGAGGTGTCAAGGGACACCCGGATGGAACGAAGTTAAATAACTGGCTTCCTTTCTATGAGAGAGAGAGAGAGAGAGAGACAGACAGAGAAACACGCGCACGCCGCATGGTTTACAACTATAGCAAAAAGTGTCTTTACAACTTTTGGTCTTAATTTTTTCCGTCTAGCCCCCTATCGCAACGCACGAGAAGGAACTTCGTTCCAGAAGGAGAAGACCTTACTGAGCCGTCCAGCCTAAGCCCGTGGATGTACCGTGCGAACTACCTACTAAGAAAGGATTTTTCGAAATTGCACCATTAAGTGGGTGAAAAAGAAGGCTAAAAGTTAGTATGGGTCCGTCATGTTTGAATCTAAAAACATGAACCTTTGTTTTTTGGCCAACAATTAAAGCTCAAGAAACACGTATTTTAGTATTTTTTTTATTTCCACCCGTGATGGGGTCGAAAAGGGTGTTCAATGTTTGTATTAAAATTTTTATTCACGCGGCCGAAGACGAATGGCAGAGGCTAATTTAAGCCGCCTAAGCTCTATACAAGATAAACACTACTGTGGATAATTAGATGCCTTAAGAAGTTCCGTCTTATATCTCTGGAATATTGGATCAAATCATCCCTATTTATATACACATCAGAAGTATACTCTATGACAACAAAGAACAAAGTCGGTTTAGAACCGCTAAATACAAAGCGTAACGTACACAGTACACAAACATAAAAAAAAATTCGAATGATATATTATAAAACCTTTCTCATTTTTGATGTCGACAAAAATTAGAAAATAGCATTTATTAATGATACTGGTACTAATAAAAACTATCCAAAGATATATATTAAAAAAAAAAACGAAGTTCAAATAAAAAAATGAACTCACAATATACACATATCTGTAATCCTAGAACACAACACTGCACTGCCACATAATATCTATTTAAAGTTTTTTATAACGAAAACATTAGTCAAAGGCGGGCAGGACGGTTCCCGCGGTAGTTTTAACTGTAAGCCATTGCAGAAGTCGGTTTGCGTGCTGGCTTGTAGACACCCACCGCCTTTCCAGCTGCGCTAAACTGTTTATCGATATAAAAAGTACAGAAGATTATTACAAGCTATATTTTTTTTTACAATGCAATATAATTTAAAAAATTGTACTTAGATTCTAGAAAAAATGTAGTTGGACTCTTTAAAAAAATGGCTTATCTTAGAATATGTGTCATAGTTTTTTTGTAAATATAATATTGTAAGAAGTATAATTTACTGTTAATAATCTATAGTAGGTAGTGAGCCATGCTCTTCCTCCTCCTGTTTCAACTGGGGAAGTGCTACCCTCTCACAGAAAATCAGCGTAAAGAAACAGTATCAGTTGCGTTTCGTGCGTTGAGTGAGAGTGCGGGGGACCCAACCTCCCACCCCCTCTATTCACTTCCTTTTTTCAATTCTTATCACATCGGTTCCTAGGTTTTGGCAAAACGCATCTGATACTTCAAGTATCACGCGTTTATAGGTTGTGGTGGCTGCTTACCATTATGTCGTTATGAAATAAAAAATAGAGTTGTCTTTATAATAGGTAAGTATATAATATAAATTTGATTTGAAAATAAAAAAATTAAGGATGAATGCTTCAGCCTAGTAAAACTTCCACAGTAAAACATTATTTGATTTATTCATTTTGTCTCACGCAGAATTTAATTTAACGAATAATTCAGGGCAAATGAAACAAAATTCCCGCGAAATCAGTATCTTATTTATTGAATAAGAAGCTTTTGGAAGCCTCTCGAAATCTATCTTTCTGTGATTGTTTTTCATTTATTATTTTTGCATTCTGTATTCTTTTTTTATATTAATCAATTATTTCAATTATTTACATTTACACTTAATACTTCGGCTATGTGGTACCTAAAACGTATATTATACTAGCTTTTCCCCGAAGCTTCGCCTTTCGTGAAAAATCATTTTTAATCTGTAATGCAATATAGAATTAATTGATTCCTTATTAAAATAAATAAATTTTCATTTCCTATTTCACAATCAGGTTTTGCTTTCGCTACAAGCCTATAACTGTCAGCATGTCTCATCAAAATTCATCATAACCGCTTGAGATGACCTTTGAAATGCAACTGGTTATAGCCTGGTTGATCCTGAAATGCGGTTGACGAGCAGTCACTTCACGAGTTTTTTACCAGTGTGTGGTGGCAGCTAACCAGGCGGGCATTTAGGCACTAACAACAGAAAATTTTCATGAACATATTGATTTGGATTGGATTTCCTTGTTTGTATTGGTTGCTTATAATTTTTGTGAAAGTTTGGTGAAGGAATTCTTTGATATAGAGCGAAAATACTTGAAGTCAGCAATTGTTACATTTATGAAAATACATGTGATAACATAATTATTTTTATATCTTCTTTAAATACCAACTGTGTTGGTATAATTTTTACAGATATGAAGTGTCAGCGAATTCATTTATTTATGTACATATTATCATAATATTGTTTTTAGTTTATTTTCAAAAATTCTTAATAAAAATCATGAATAAGCACCTTGCTAATATATCATTCATCATTTATTGTATTTTAATGAAACTGTTTAGTAGTTTCCTCATTATATAAATAAAATTATTAATCGTGAAAATTTTACGATGGGGTGTGAAAATGTTGACGATAAACGAATATCGTTTTGATACCGATGTGACATACGCTGCGGCACTCGCGGCTCGGTCACGTGACGACGTGACGACATTGACCGACGACCTTGGGACACCGACATGGGGTATGCTTTTTACTTATTAAAAATATATGATATAAAAGCTTTTGGATATTATGTCATTATTAATATTTACCATGTAACGACCTCAACTATATCGTAAACTGTAGAAATGTTTGGAAAACAAAAACCATAATATGTAACATGGCAGGAAGTTCAACGGACCTGTATTTGACTTCTACCAAAAATATGTCTCTAAAGTATAGCACGCGCAGTAAATACTTCGCACTAAACGATCTAGGTTCTGTAGTGGTCGTCGGAAGCCTGAACACGCATATTTATGACAATAAACTAAGAAATACTATGAATAAATTAATGCTTGATGTATCTACAATTATTAACTTAATCTTTATGCTTTGCATCAGAATTCAGGAAACTCATACATTTTTAAAGTAAAACTTTAAACTTATTTACCTTAACGCTGTATCATTGGAAGTTCAGAGCAAATACACGGCAAAAGTATTCATGACAAATTTCACGATCAAAAGTTTTTTGTCATACATGTGTTCTTTCCGGGCTCCTAATCCGAGGGTCGTTGAACGGTGACTTTTAGGGTAGAAGCCATGAATAATGATCATGTTACCGTAATGGAAGTTATGATAGGGTTTAGAATAACTTTGAACTAATATTAGATCAGTAAAATTTGATATAAATGGCTTGCTTGGGTCTTTGAAGGTCATTTCCTATTCCATTCAAACTTATTATTTGGCATACATCACTTTATAGCGAATAAATATATAATAATATATGCAGGTAGCATTCCACTCCCCGTTGACATGATTTGTTCAGTTGTAACTATTTGTTGATTTAGGTTGTATTGAATTTTTAATAATAATATGAATCATTTTAATATCATATTGATAGCGTCACCGGTGTTATGGGCCGAGGACTGAGACCCGGCCGTGAACAAAGCCCTCGAGAGGCTCAAAGTATTATTACATAAATATACCGCAATTTCATAGAGAATAAAGGATTATAAGCTAATGTATGTACAACGGCTTGAGAGTACTATAATGGCATCTAAAAATGTAATATAATTGGAAGCAGAGTTTTCGTAAATGCAACGGAACATAATAGAGTAATAACTAAGCCTTTACTCTTTGTGTCCGTTCGTGTCTGTGAGTGAAAAAAAAATTAACGTCTAAAATTTCAAGTTTTTGTAAGAAAAAACTCATAATCACGATAGATAAACGTTAAAATAAACAAAGCAGCTTTGAGTATTATAACATTATACTCTGAAAATAAAGAACGTAAAATTTATTTAAATCACTACTACAGCGTAACTAAACTGCGAAATAAATTATTTATAAGGTACTCTGTGATAATACAAAATAATCTAAGCAGTGTTTTGTGTATCTCTCACGTGAACGTATAATTAACTTATTTTATTATTAAAATTATTTATAAGAAAAGACTAATATTTTTAATATAATAAATTACAAGAACTATTATGAAATAGCTCGTCATTATCTATATATATAAAAACTTGAGAGGTGTCAAGGGACACCCGGATGGAACGAAGTTAAATAACTGGCTTCCTTTCTATGAGAGAGAGAGAGAGAGAGAGAGACAGACAGAGAAACACGCGCACGCCGCATGGTTTACAACTATAGCAAAAAGTGTCTTTACAACTTTTGGTCTTAATTTTTTCCGTCTAGCCCCCTATCGCAACGCACGAGAAGGAACTTCGTTCCAGAAGGAGAAGACCTTACTGAGCCGTCCAGCCTAAGCCCGTGGATGTACCGTGCGAACTACCTACTAAGAAAGGATTTTTCGAAATTGCACCATTAAGTGGGTGAAAAAGAAGGCTAAAAGTTAGTATGGGTCCGTCATGTTTGAATCTAAAAACATGAACCTTTGTTTTTTGGCCAACAATTAAAGCTCAAGAAACACGTATTTTAGTATTTTTTTTATTTCCACCCGTGATGGGGTCGAAAAGGGTGTTCAATGTTTGTATTAAAATTTTTATTCACGCGGCCGAAGACGAATGGCAGAGGCTAAT